>CM068839.1:71126184-71874934 GCA_028554795.2 Sinohyriopsis cumingii
TGAGCTTCCATAAAGAAGAGGAGTTCGGCTTAAAAATGCATTTCTTTGCAAAAGAAATTCTTAGATGGTGATAAATACATTGCTTGATTTTTGTGGCTCTCACAATGAAGAAAAGCAAACACAATTAACAATTTTAGTACGCCGTTCGCCAAGCACGCAAATCACAATGTAAACAAACTGGTAGAAAGGTCAGCGTGGCACATGCAATTTTATGTAGCCCATCTATAATTAACTGAAGCTTCGATGAGGCAGTGTTGAGCATGTACATTCACTGTCCCAGCCACGCTGGCAATCCAGTTGTGCCCAACATAATTGTTTTTGTTCGGGGATTAAAGCCATTTTTCAGCACGTGATAGACCATACATGCCGGCCAGTATATCCCGCGAAGGAAGAACTACCGACTCAACGGGAAGCTACTGGCATGCTTTCTCACATACCCATGCTGGGCTGGCCGAGCCTGAGACACGAACCCACGCAGACATGTGAGACGTCGGTGATCTGTAAGGACAATTGCCATAGACCACTCTGACACCCGGGGCTTCCTGTGCCTAAGATAAAACTGATCTACCTGAAAAATAGTACTGAATAGATCCAATATAAGAAATAAAATAATAAAATTCCATTCTCCAAAATCTGCTACACACCCCACCCACCCCACAAAAATAGTCACTGGGTTTAATATTGGAGTCTGCACTGTACGTGCATTTACTAAAGTGTTCCATTATTCATATAATCATTTTATCCACTTAAGTCGACATCTAATCGTTAAACAAGACTAATTTGAGTTTACAGAGGGGAAGTGTCCGGAAAAGTCACACTGACCAAGATTTAAGGGCGGAAGAACGTGCTTAATCCAAACTAGTCACTCATTAGAATATAATTCTATATTGATCTGCGGGACCCCAAGTGGCCGAGTGGTCTAAGGCTTTCGCCTTTACAGATTACTGACATCTCACCTCTTTCCGCGTGGGTTCGAGCCTCAAGATCGGCCAACGTAAGTATGGGAGAAAGATTGTCAATAACTTCCCGTGGGTCGATAGCTCATTCTGGGGGTGTTCCCCAGTTCTTCCTCCACTAGACATATTGGCCACCATGTAAAGTCTATCGTGTGCGGATAAATGGCATTAAACCCACAAAACCTCAAACTATATTACAATGCATGAAAGCAGTATATTTTCTCAGCTGCTTTTTTAATATCCCGTACCCCGTTAAAAACTCAAATACCCCAAAGCGTACGCATGTTTTTGAATAGCCCGTATCCCGTTCAAAACTCAGATACCCCAAACTGTACTTATGTCTTTTGAATAACCCGTACCCCGTTCAAAACTCAAGTATCCCAAACCGTACATATATCTTCCAATATGCTCTAAATGATAATCCGGAGTTTGTAACCAGTATATGCAAAAGGGCACTGGAGAAACATACCAAATAATAAAATTCAAAAAAATTTACTCTAGAAAAGTGTGTAGGTAAGTAGAAGGCTGTTCATCAATTCCTGTGTAAAGATCACGTGTTACCAGTGGTCACGTGTTCTGAATAAAAAGGACTGCACTGAGTTGTATTTATTACATTTTCACCAGATAATTGATATATGCATGCGAAAATTGGCCGACTTCTTTTATTTATTTATTTATTTATTTATTTATCTATCTATTTTACTATCTCTGCATCGGCACTACCTGTTATCTATTTTCCCACTGTGTATATTAACTGTTGGTCGACTAGATTTGTCTTCCTGGAGATTTTGGCAGGGATTTTTATTTTGTGTTTTACTATTTAGTTTTAGTCGTCAATATTTTGCTGTGGTTGTGCTAGTGTGCCGTTCAACCATATGCATACAAAATGCCTGTTTTACAAGCCATCATATGAGTGACACGCACTATAACAATCTAGTACAGCAACTTATTGGAATACTTTGAAATGATCCTATACACGTACATCTATTTTTTTTTAAAGCTGTACATGATAAGAGTCTGAATGATAAAAACTCTAAGTACATTACATGAGATTATGTGAAGGCTCATTTACAATGATCACAACGTTTCTGTCATAGGGAAACCACTTGTTGATATAGCTCTTGTATGGAGCGGCGGTCTGGGCTGCGCTTTTGTCTTTACAAATTGCCTGTGCACACTGTTCAGTGTCGGTCTGGGCTGCGTTTTTTTCTTTACAAATTGCCTGTGCACATGTTCAGTGTCTGTCTGGGCTGCGCGAGCGTGTGTTTGTGTGATTTGGATTTTTCAGTCATATCGCTATGATCGCTACGATGTCTGCATTGTGGCAGTTTATAGTGATGTCTAGCACTGGGGCATCATGCCGCAGACATGTAGCATGATGTCCCACCCAGCCACATTATCCTGACACCAGGACGACCAGTCCTAACACTAACTCGTAATGCTGAGCGCCAAGCGAGGCAGCTTTAGTATAATGTTTGTAAGTCTTTGGTATGACTCGGCAGGGGATGGAACCCACGACCTTCAGCATCCGAGGCGGACGCTCTAACCACTAAGCCACCTCAGCGGTTGGTCTGGGCTGCGTTTTTGTCTTTAGAAATTTCCTGTGCATATACTCAGTGTCAGTCTGGGTTGCGTTTTTTTTTCTTTACAAATTGTCTGTGCACGTGTTCAGTGTCGGTCTGGGCTGCGTTTTCGTCTTTACAAATTGCCTGTGCACATGCTCTGTGTCCTTCAAATAAAGAGAAAACCTGTGCGAACTTAATGGCGTTTTACTGGAGGAGGCAAACCTATACATTAATAAACTGGCTATGGTGAAATTATTAGTAAAGATTAATAAAATTCAGCAAAGTCTGGGACTTATATTTTATACACTAATCCTTTTGTTTCATTTACAAGGTTTACTAAATGTGGGATCTTGACTTATCATAGATGAACAAGTCTTAAATTTATCCAATGAATGTACACATCTATTTATGGTGCCATCTGCGAGTTGTCAAATATGTTATTTTAATTATGATGTTCTGCTTACTACTCTGCCTATATACATGTGTAACCCTAACACACACACACACACACACACACACACACGGATACCGTGAGTAAATTAAATTAAATGAAGATCTATTTTTGTTGTCTCAGATCCTCAAAGGTAAATATTAGTGGCTTGTAAACTATATATTGTTTGCACCCGACAGTACCAGCATTAAAAAAAAAAAGTATAACTGCGTATCGCTTCATCTCATGAAAACAATAAACTCTCATTTGAAAGTAATATCCGTCATTCTTATAATTTATACCTAACAATTGGATTTCACTTCCTGGTTTCACTGTGGCTAAAAAGCCCACATATGCAACAAAGTGTCACTTTGTGAATGAAGCAAGTATATTTTTTTCTTCCTATTTGATCTTATGATCTTACACTCTTGTAATGTTCATTTCTTCATGTATTTGTTCATTTGTGTGTGCTACCTAGTTCAGAGGAAGAAAAAAACGAATTAAGAAAATATGGAAAGTGAGGCCGTTCAACCAAAGTAAATATCCAACGTGAGACAAATATAAAACGTAAAGATATTGCAAAACTTTTTTTTAAAGGCACGCAAAGCAGTGACAGATGCAAAACGGTAAAACCGTCAAAAAAGCTCATTTTTTCTTCTTCTGTACAAGTCGTAATATTTAAAAAGTGCAAGACAATCTCAGTTGGAACACCATCACAGCACACGCGTAACCACCAGTCGTTGTCTTTTAAGACATCTAGGTGGGCTTCTCTTACGACGTTCACGAGGGCGCCTCGTGCAACATAAAGAAGTACGATATCATGGAGGGCGCCTCTTACGATATCTAGGAAGGCGCACGGGGTCTATTTTTTTGTTCCAGAAACGGCAGATAATCAACACAAACAACAAGAACAAAAAACGCGAACATGGGAGAGGGGGTGTTAAAATTGTGAGCATTTCGGCATTTTATGCTAAAAGGGATAGGGAGATTGTCCCTTTGGGTGTTTTTCCTGTATAACTGGACAAATAGCTAGGGTATTTGGAGATGTAGTTTTTACATAAATTATTATTTTTTTGTGAGTTTTATATCCCCTCCATTCCCCATTTTTTTTTTTGTGCTTCCATATAAACAATGTGGTCAGGGATGTACTATTTCCTTTTAGCAAAAGGAGACTGTCCGCACCCCCTTTTTCACGAATATTAATTTAATATCTGATTGCATCCCCTAACCCTACCATTACCTCACCCCATCCCCCTTTCATATTCCACTTTATGCTTTCTCAATGATGCGATAATTTCAAATGCACTGATAAACTTTTCTTACTCTGTGAGTCTCTGTCTGTGTGTCAGTGTATGTGTTCTTTGGGGAGGACATGGCTAAATTCACGTTGCGCTTTGGGGAACTAGACATGAGGGTATTTAAAAAGTGACTAGAGATGTGTGACAGATTAATGGACAGGTACAATCATTTAATGTATTTTATTCTTTCACTTCATTACAAGAGAATATATTAAGACTGAAATCAGCCTATGCTGAAAATCTCAAGCAAAGTGCAATATCCAAGATATATGGACCTTTTGTTAAAATCATTCATTACAGGATGGGGTGTTTAAGGTTGAGTTAGAAAGGACAATTTTTTTGGTGTAAGTAGACAATCTCAAGGAATTGGCTTTCCTTGGGACCGAGAACCAATACTAATCATTGGCTAAATTTATATGCTATCTTGATTGGCCATGAGCAAAATTTAAAACTCAATCACATGCTCAAAGTTCGATGGCACTGAAAGTCTTGGAATAAAAATAAAAAATACTCAAAACCATACTCAGAATTCTGTGATCTCTTCATCTGAATGGGGTTTGACCTTACTAAAAATGTGCACCACGTGTGAAACAAATATCATATATATATATATATATATATATATATATATATATATATATATATATATATATATATATATATATATATATATATATATATATATATGTTGGGTAGAGAGATGAAAATGCAACATTACTGGAAGCTCATCACAAATAAATATAACAAACATTTTCAAGGTAGCGGGCCCCGGGTGGCCGAGTGGTTTAAAGCCCAAGCCTTTACCGACTACTGTCAACTCACATATGTCCGCGTGGATTCGAATTTCGGGCTCGGCTAATGTGGGTATGTGAGAAAGCTTGCCAGTAGCTTCCTGCGGGTCGGTGGTTCTTACTGAGGTTTCTTGGGTTTTTCCTCCACCAGTTACATACTGGCTGCCATGTATTTGCCTATCATGCGCTGAAAAAATGGCGTTAAGACAAAAAACAACAAAACAACAGTTTCAAACTATAAATGTGTTAATGGAAAATGGATGCCCACCATTGTGCCTGAAAACTGACATAAACGCAAAACCTAACGAAGGTGTGACGGACGGACTGACGAATGAGCAGGTAACATTACTTTCATTACATAAACAAGAAATAACGTATAATCAATGAACTTAAAACTATTTTCTATGTATCGCCGTTTGTGGTCATGTTTTTTTTTTTTATAGATGGCAACCTCATTTTTGGGTTTTATGTGGTTTTTATTTTCACAGCCTTCTAGACTTGTTTCTAGGTACGAAGACATGAAAAATGCTCGACTGGTTGATGATCACAAAGGATTGCCTTTGTGTAATCGTGTAAGTGCCATAACATGTCTATAATACACAGACTAATTATAACTAATTATAAGTAATAATTTACTAATCATGCTGTTTGAAAAACTCAATGTTCAGGCACATTTAGAACGATTATAATAGATTTCCCTCCCAGAAAACTACGTGTTCATATTAAGGCTAAAATTAGCCACAATCAGCTGATTACACTCAACTACCAGCTGATCGTGAGTAAGACTGCATTACACAGCCGACTGACGAACTAGCTGTTAACCCAGAATTGAACCACATGCATGTCGCTGTCCTTGAGAGTCCACGAGATAAGTTGACCGAGTTTTTTTCTTGAGCGATATATATATTTTTTTATAAGAGCTGATTGTGATTTAAGGTAGCATTGAAACCTAACGACAGTCTTCACTAATTCTCACTACTCATTAAGATCGAGTTTCGAAAACGACTTCGGACGGGGAAATCTGCATCATGTATTTAAATTTACAGAAATAGAGAAACGATAAAGATAGGGAAGCTAATACACAGTCCGGGAATAACACGTTTTGAAATTACTTATATGTATTGTGGGCTGTTTAAGTATTCTGATTTACTTGTAAAGAAAACGCATTTCGTGATATACCATTGCATGTGTATTTGTACATGCATATGTGAGTTTATATATATATATATATATATATATATATATATATATATATATATATATATATATATATATATATATATATATATATATATAAAGAGAGAGAAAGAGGGGGGGAATCACGTAAATTGCAGTTATGGCAAGGAATGGAATAGCTAGTGATGCTGTGTACAATTTTCAATTCAACAGTTATTTCTGCCCTTTATTTAGCGTCTACCTTATTTTTAACATCTGCCCCAAGTCCAGTAAATTTTCATTGTTTTTTTTTTCTCTCTCTTTCTGCAACTATGACCTACGAATGCAGCCCTTGATGGAGAAAATATAACCTTCATTTATTTATTTATTTCGTTCTTAAAACAATGTATTTATTTGAATTGTTGTTTAAATAAAAAGATATTTAAGTACTTCACTCATTGCATTTTATCATTGTTAGCGTTTATTGTAAGCTTCGTTCGCCTATAGAAAAAAAAGATCCAGGCAAAGAGACAATGTCATGGGAGATATCTTTTCGTGCAGCTTACTTGGATATTTTAAAAGTCTACGAATGACCTATTTGTCCTATTCATAAAAGATGCACATCTAATGAGAAACTTGCAAATTAACAACAAAAAGAAAGTGTATTTACTAGTATTGGATCATTTCATGCAAGTTTAAAGTGCGCCCCAGAGAGAGAGAGAGAGAGAGAGAGAGAGAGAGAGAGAGAGAGAGATTTATAATACAGAAAATTATTCCTCCTAAGCACGTGCAATAGGCAATAATGCCTCCAATATAGAACATGACCATGCAACTTAAATGATCGATAACAGCCCACAATTTAACCTACATTATTTTATCACCTAGGAAAGGCGGCGCTGGGGTCAAGATCAGAGAGAAATGTACTCGGGGTAACTCAGAATTATACACATTGTATACAAGGCCAGATAAGCATGAGTCAAAATAAATTAACCTTTCGAGATTTACATTCTGTATAATATTACTTTTGCGAGATTTCCGATACAAATTTTGTTGTGTAACGGAATAAATTCGGCTGTCTATTGCTATGATAGGCTATGGTCCAGTACAAAGTGTGACTTACCTTCAAACTCGCTAGAGGAGCTCTCGCTCATTATCTGGTACAGTCTGTGATCTTCTGTACTCTTTCTTCGGACGGGATATCCCAGGGAAATCCTTGGGGTCAAACTTCAATTTCGATATAATCAACTTCACGATCGTGCAGTCTAGCGCAAGGGGCGGTACTCAACCGTTATCAAGTCATGTGACCAGACACATGACAAGGGTCATCATATATAACGCACAACGCCAACTTGCCGATGACAATATTCGACACGTCACATGCTCGCCAGTTTTGCGTCAGAAGGGAAGTTGAATCAGTCTGAAATTATTTTTATTTAAGTTAAATACAACATCCTTCTAATTTCTTCATCACAGACGGAATGACTAATAGGGTTCTCTCTCTCTCTCTCTCTCTCTCTCTCTCTCTCCGTGATTACAATAGAGGTATCTGCGAATAAATGCAATATATTTAAGAGGTTCACGTTGGATAACTGATATTTTCTTTCATAGTTTGCAACGACATTTGCTGTTGCCATGCACAATAATATGCGCCAACTTTGAAAGGTAAATATATCCCGAAGTTATCGTAGGTTCTTTTATCAGTGCACCTAATTTGTAAAGTATAATTCATCGATAACAAGAATTTACTAAAACATAACTAGAGTAAGGAAATTATGGATATAATACAGGTAGAAAACCCTCATCTAAAGCACTGTAATTATGAATATAATACAGGTATAAAAAAAACCTAAGCTAGATTACTGTAATTATGGATATAATACAGGTAGACAACCCAAAGCTAAAGCACTGTAATTATGAATATAATACAAGTAGAAAACCCAAAGATAGAGTACTGTAATTATAAAAATAATACAGGTAGAAAACCCTAAGCTTCAGTACTGTAATTATGGATATAATACAGGTAGAAAACCCTAACCTAGAGTACTGTAATTATGAATATAACACAAGTAGAAAACCCTAAGCTACAGTACTGTAATTATGGATATAATGCAGGTAGAAAACCCAAAGCTATAGTACTATAATTATGACTATAATACAGGTAGAAAACCGTAAGCTAAAGTACTGTAATTATGACTATAATACAGGTAGAAAATGGTAAGCTAAAGTACTGTAATTATGAATATAATACAGGTAGAAAACCGTAAGCTAAAGTACTGTAATTATGAATATAATAAAGGTAGAAAACCGTAAGCTAGAGTATTGTAATTATTAATAAAATACAGCTAGAAACCCCTGAGCTAGAGTACTGTAATTATGAATATAAAACAGAAAACCGTAAGCTAGAGTACTGTAATTATGAATATAATACAGTTAGAAAACCCTAAGCTAGAGTACTGTAATTATGAATAAAATACAAGTAGAAAACCCTAAGCTAGAGTACTGTAATTATGAATATAATACAGTTAGAAAACCGTAAGCTAGAGTACTGTAATTATGAATAAAATACAAGTAGAAACTCCTAAACTAAAGTACTGTAATTATGAATACAATACAGGTAGAAAACCGTAAGCTAAAGTACTGTAATTATGAATGTAATGAAAGTAGAAAACCCTAAGCTAGAGTACTGTAATTATGAATAAATGACAGGTAGAAAACCCTAAGCTAGAGTACTGTAATTATGAATAAAATACAGGTAGAAAACCATGAGCTAAAGTACTGTAATTATGAATAAAATACAGGTAGAAAACCCCAAGCTAGAGTAATGTAATTATGAATATAATACAGGTAGAAAACCGTAAGCTAAAGTACCGTAATTATGAATATAATACAGGTAGAAAACTGTAAGCTAAAGTACTGTAATTATGAATATAATACAGTTAAAAACCTCAAGCTAGAGTACTGCAATTATGAATAAAATACAAATAGAAAACCCTAAGATAGGGTACTGTAATTATGAATATAATACAGGTAGAAAACTGTAAGCTAGAGTACTGTAATTATGAATAAAATACAAGTAGAAACTCCTAAGCTAAAGTACTGTAATTATGAATATAATACAGGTAGAAAACCGAAAGCTAAAGTACTGTAGTTATGAATATAATGCAAGTAGAAAACCCTACGCTAGAGTACTGTAATTATGAATAAAATACAGGTAGAAAACCCTAGAGTACTGTAAATATAAATAAAATACAGTTAGAAAACCGTGAGCTAAAGTATTGTAATTATTTAATATAATACAGCTAGAAAACCCTAAGCTAGAGTACTGTAATTATGAATAAAATACAAGTAGAAACTCCTAAGCTAAAGTACTGTAAATATGAATATAATACAGGTAGAAAACCGTAAGCTAAAGTACTGTAGTTATGAATATAATGCAAGTAGAAAACCCTACGCTAGAGTACTGTAATTATGAATAAAATACAGGTAGAAAACCCTAGAGTACTGTAAATATAAATAAAATACAGTTAGAAAACCGTGAGCTAAAGTATTGTAATTATTTAATATAATACAGCTAGAAAACCCTAAGCTAGAGTACTGTAATTATGAATAAAATACAAGTAGAAAACCATAAGCAGGAGTACTTTAATTATGCATGGAAAATTACTAGAGTACCGAAATTATGAACAAAATGCTGCTAGGTACAGAAAATATGCATAGAAAATTACTCGAGTACAGGAAGTGCTCATAAAATACTGCTACTTACCAAAATTATGAATAAAATACACCAAGTGTACCAAAATTATGCATAAAATACACAAAGAATACCTAAATTATATATATATATATATATATATATATATATATATATATATATATATATATATATATATATATATATATATATAACATTGCGTTTCTTACATTGATACATTATTAGAAGAACATAGGTTACGATACTGACTCCGCATAGGAGCATGGTCGCTGTCGTTGTTGTTGTTGTTGTTGTAGGGTTTAACGCCATTTTTCAGCACAAGATAGGCTATACATGGCGGCCAGTATAATTGGTGGAGGAAGAACCCTGGAAAACCCCGGGAAGAACCACCGACCCACGAGAAGCTACTGGCACGGGCGCTGTAAGATCGATGTATCAATACTCGTAAATATTGTAAGTGTGTGTTTGGAAATAGCGTACGTCTTTAATGTGATAATAAAGTTGATTTAGCCACTATGTCGTTGTAAACTTAAGCGTGCTTGCTAGAGAATTATGCTTCAGAATTGGAAGTATATGAAAAGAATAAAACCCGACTTAAATAAAAAAATTAAAAAAACCATGAAAAATAAAAAAAGTATAACCCCCACTTAAATAAGCACAAAACCATGAAAAATAAAATAAAAAATTGGTAAAACCTTTGTATTCTCTCCTTAAGTATCTATTTGATCAGAACTAAGTAATAACGTGTAGAGAGTAACGCATCACACCGTCTGTTCGAATAAAGCAAGTTTTGATTCTGTACTAAACTTACAGTGGACGAAAGTATAGGCACCAGACATTCATTCTGTGAGCTTTCACGCAGTACTAACGAGACATCATACGCAATACTTTTGTGGCAACAGTGTCAGAAAGGGCATGTTTAAAGAGGCACGTGTCGCTATATATCAAAATAACCACAAGAGTAGGAACATTTCGTAAATGCATGATGATGCTTAGGTGATGTTATCATATATTATCATTGCGATGCATCCAGTAGCGTACTAACGGGGGTGGACGGGGCCGTAGCCCCAGGTGTCCAGTAATCTTGGGGCGTCAAAACCTCTTCGGGCAGTCATCGTCGCGACTTGCCCGATTTACCTTCAAGACGCCACTGGATGTATCAATCTGACTAAAATCAGATCTCCACTATCCTACGTGAAGATCAGACAGCGACCACTTAGGGGTCATGTTCTGGTGACCTATGTTATTACCATAATCACTAATTTTATCAACCAGTGTGATGAAATCTTATATTTTCGCGTTTGGAAGACTGAGCAATATAGCTGAAGAGTACCAGCCTGTGTCTATCGATTCGATTCACTTTGAAATTTCTGAAAGCTGCATTTCCATTGGCTAACTCAAAGGTCACCTGAACAAAACCTCTAAGCGGTCGCTGTCAGATCTTCACCCAGGACAGTGGAGATCTGATCTAAGTCAGATTGCTGGATGTATTGTCGTCAAAATTTGGCGCAACGATTTTGGCCAAAAAATGTATTGATCGTATTATGTATATTTGATTTAATTTAATTGTTTGGTCTTTAGTTTAATTTTTTTAAAATTCCATTACATGCTATTGTAATGTAACTTTATTTACTGGATTTAATATTGTTCAGTTCTGATTGTTTTTATTTCTTTATTGTTTGATGTAAACAACTTTATAGAGACATTGTATCAAATCTGACTTCCTGACCTTGATTCGGAACCAGTAATAGTTTTTGGTTAACAACTTTTTTAATTTTTTTATTTATTCTTTTTCAGAGTAAGATTCATACAGTGGAATCAAATTCATATCTGGAGTACGTGACAAATAACATGTGTTTATTGTTACAAACTTTTGGTTTTCCCAGAAGAATGAATTCTTGACCTTCACCCGGGAATTTGTTTTGCGTTCTAGCTAGACTTATTACTAATGTTTTGAGAAGGAATTATCATTAGAGCCTGAACACTTGAGAAGTCAAGCTGTTTTATGTTGTGACCAGTTTTGGGCTAATTAGGCCATTTTTGTTTTCTTCAAATTATTTGGATTTGAAGTAATCCTTTTCCCTGGAAATACTAGTACTCTAAATTAATTCTTGGACAAGGACATTTATCAAAATTTATACAGGATTAAAAAACTGGAACATTTTTTCCTGTGATTCAACAAAAGACTGTTGACACTGCAGCACTTCACAAGTTACAACTGACGTCATTGTCTTCCATTTTGGAGTTCATCGGGACTCGAACTCAGATTCATTTAGGACTTTTTAATAATATGACTTCTATTTTTTAATTCTTGGATTAAGTTTGAATTTGATTCGTAAAACCGGAAGTTCTTTTTCTTAATTTTACCTTGTTTTTCTAGGGAAATAAATTATTTGTTCAATTTTACAAAGCTTGCTGTCTTCACTTTTTTCTTGTTACTTTCTGTAAGAGCCTAAACACGTAAAAATCGGTATTATCGTACATAATTGAGATATCCCTTGACCAGTTAAATTCGTTTCCACTTAAAAGCAAAACAGAGTTGCATATTTACCGTAATCAGTTCTGTCCTTAGCATTTATTGCATTTCAATCAATGCATGTTTGCCCGACATTAATATCAACTGTCAACACGCAATGCTCAGTAGGGAGACATACTCACAAAACAATGACATTTTAGGCGAGATAAATTACCTATACACATTGGTCAGGCACACTGCTTAATCTGTGGAGACGATATTGTTTAACAGTGGCAGTATTGCGACACAACTGTAGAAATATCAGGAATTACACTTTTCTTCTAGAGTGATATTGATGGGAAACTGGCAAAATTAATTACACATACCCAGGATAATGCAATCTCTACATATGCAAAACATACTGAAATCTCTACATATATACAGGATACTGCAATCTCTACATGTACCCAGGGTACTGAAATCACTTACATATACCCAGGATACTGAAATCTCAACATATACCCAGGATACTGCAATCTCTACATATACCCACGAAAGTGAAATCTATACATATACACAAGATACTGAAATATCTACATATACCAAAAATACTGAAATCTCTACATATTCATAACATACTGAAATATCTACATATACCCAGGATACTAAAATCTCTACATTTACCCAGAATAGTGAAATCTCTACATACACCAAAGATAGTAAAATCTCTACATATACCAATGATACCGAAACATCTACATGTACCAAAGATAGTGCAATCTCTACATATACACAGTCTACTGAAATCTCTACATATACCAAAGATACTGAAATCTCTACATATACCAAAGATAGTGAAATCTCTACATATACACAGGATACTGAAATCTCTGCATATACACAGGAGACTGAAATCTCTACATATACGAAAGATAGTTCAATCTCTACATATACCAAAGATACTGAAATCTCTACATATACCAAAGATAGTGAACTCTCTACATATACACAGGATACTGAAATCTCTAAATATGCCAAAGATACTGAAATCTCTACATATACCAAAGATACTGAAATCTCTGCATATACCAAAGATACTGAAATCTCTACATATACCAAGTATACTGAAATCTCTACATATACCAAAAATACTGAAATCTCTACATATACCAAATGTACCAAAATCTCCACATATACCAATGACACTGAAATCTCTGTATATACACAGGATACTGAAATCTCTACATATAGGCCTACCAAAGATACTGAAATCTATGCATATTCCTAGCATACTGAAATATATACATATACCAAAGAGACTGAAATCTCTACACAGACCCAGGATACTATAATCTCTACATAGACCCAGGCTACTATAATCTCTACATATACCCAGGATACTGAAATCTCTACATTTACCCAATAGAGTTTGCGGTCATAATCCAAAAACCTCTGGAGGAAAGGTGTTACAGCTGAACTGCTCTTACATCTCCGTGTACTTCAGTCCTCGCTCTTTTGATGAATCAGTGTTATTATTTGAATTTCCAACTTTATGTCAGCCTTCTTAATTGGTTACAATTTGTTAAAAGTTTATTTATTTCGTGTAGCCATCAGTCGCAAGCTCATAAAAGAAATGAAGTTGCATTTGGACGTATATTTGGATAAGCGGTGTCATTTTACGTTGACGATAAGACACTTACTCTTCACGCTCAAAACATTGTCAAAAATAGCTACACAACTTGTTTAATTGTTGCGATTGTAAAAGTCTGCACCAGATTGAAAATACTAGTTCTACCGTGACATAAAAAGAATATATATATATATATATATATATATATATATATATATATATATATATATATATATATATATATATATATATTCATTTCTAGAAATTTCCAACGTCAGAAGGCTGCATCCATAACTCAAACTTAATATACATGTTTACCCTGTATGATATTATACCTTTAGCCTCTACTCCTACCCTTAGTCTTGGATAAAGAATAGATGTTGTGGTCTATTCTTAGGCAAAACACTTTCTCCAATTGCTTCGGTACTAAATAACGTACCTGTATTGCTGTACCGTAAAACATCAAACCAATCAAACCAGTCTATCAGCATAAATGTACAGCAAACACAGCGATCCGCGGTGAACGAACATGCGAGACATTATAATTGTAAATATTTCTCTTGGCCCTTAATCATTACTAACTCGACAGAGGAATTTGTTATTGTGTCTACCAAAGGATACGAACACCAAACTTCACTTCTGACCAAAGAATCCTTATTTACCTTTATCTCTCCTTAAAATGTCATCGCTTACGTTTTAGATATGACTCTGTCCTTCATTTCGGACCTAAGATCTTGGTCCGATACGACAGGAATGGTACAAGTGGTGTTCTTAATCATTGGTATATCCGTATGCAGTTCAACATTGGCAGTATATACTCTGCGTATTGCTATTGTATAGCCTTAAGCAATTCAGCATTGACAATGTATATATATCATTATATTGCTATTGTATAGCCTTAGGCAATTCAGCATTGACAATATATATCCTGCATATTGCTATTGTATAACCTTAGGCAATTCAGCATTGACAATATATATCCTGCATATTGCTATTGTATAGCCTTAGGCAACTCAGCATTGACAATATATATCCTGCATATTGCTATTGTATGGCCTTAGGCAATTCAGCATTGACAATACATATATATATATATATATATATATATATATATATATATATATATATATATATATATATATATATATATATATTGCTATTGTATAGCCTTAGGCAATTCAGCATTGACAATATATATCCTGCATATTGCTATTGTATGGTCTTAGGCAATTCAGCATTGACAATAGACATATCTGTATATTGCTATTGTATAGCCTTAGCCAATTCAGCATTGATAATATATATCCTGCATATTGCTATTGTATAGCCGTAGGCAATTCACCACTGGCAATATATGCCATGCATATCGCTATTTACAGACATTGGCTGTTCAGCATTTGCAGTATGCAAAATAATTAGGCTATTTTAGTCTTTCACACATCAAAATCGTGAATTTATTTTTGCAAACTCCTGCTCTCATTGTCGACTTTCAAAGTGCCTACTTAAAACTTATTTCGAACTGTTACATTTGAAAACTATTCTAAGGGAAAGAATACAGATTTAATGGATGTTGTCATTGTTGATGTAAAGCACGCCTAAATATGCATGTAGTAACTAGTTAAAAGTCAAACTAAAACAGCTATAAGATCTAACAAATTATACGTATATCTTTGTACATGATTGAAAACGGATTTTAAAAATAAAGAGCTACGGACGTGTGTAGTTGAAAGCAGTTAAATAAACATGACATTTAACCAGCGCGTATATATGAATGACCTATTTAATGCTGACAAGTTATTTTCCAATATATTTGGCTGTTTAGATACTTGTATATAATTCCAAAATTACTATATATTTCCAGGCATGTATAGGAGTTTCTTTCCTTAATTAAACATTTCATCTACGTAGTTATTGGACTTTTGTTGATAGTGTATGTATGTATGTATGTATGTATGTATGTATGTATGTATGTATGTATGTATTTGAAGGCGTAGCAACCGCCCAGGCATCCACCACAGCTGTGTGGGGGTGGGTGATGGCGAGAAGGGAGGGGGACAAAATTCACATCAAAGTGCCTTTTGGATTGGGAGAGGGTGTAATAATTAAGCTTTGCAAGGTGGGGGGGGGGGGTAGAATATCTTGCTATGCCCCTGGTATGTATGCATTTATGAAAATAATTAATTTTTTTTCAGTCAAATATTTTACATGCCGATCG
The DNA here is from genome assembly GCA_028554795.2 of Sinohyriopsis cumingii. NCBI lineage: Eukaryota > Metazoa > Mollusca > Bivalvia > Unionida > Unionidae > Sinohyriopsis > Sinohyriopsis cumingii. The sequence goes on from CM068839.1 coordinate 71,142,392, forward strand.
AAAGGTTGGCAAAAATGTCTTATAGTGTGTATGAAGTATTGTATTAGTTATTAAACCGCCACTATTGTTGATCTGGATAAGTCGGATATGATTATTCATCTCACCTATTGACCTATCAATACGTCAATTAGGACCCAATTAATTTATTCGACTGTTTCGTCATTACTTTTTGATGAAGAATTAATTTCAAGTTCGAACTCGTTTTACTTATTTTTGCGCAGTAATGCACCATCGAGATTTTATAAAACTGAATAAACCTAATTTGTCATATCGCGTATTTTCTTGTTCTCAAAATATTTTGTCAGTCCAACGTATTCCGAGCACTGTTGCGAAGGTAACATTTTTTTTTTGTTGTGTTTAAATATAATCAATCCTCTTTTGAACGGAATGAAATGAAGAGTGATTCAGTTGTGCGTTTGGAACTTTTATAACACACGTCAACTTAATGTAAATTTAAGCTATCTGACGTCAGCTTTGAATCTGACGTAATCATGATCTTTACATATCTCTATTCAATCGCATAAATATAGCATAATCAAACGCCTCCTAAAATTCTACGACGTAAAAGATTTTCATTTATACTTTTTTCCACTATCAGTGAATGTAGACATACAAAATATGAGCGCTAAGCCACATAAAGCCTAAAGACAATATGATGAAGTAGCACTGATGTCACTTAAATTTGCCAAGAACACTTCCGCCATCTTAAAGAAGACTCTTCATTTAAAAGGAAAATTTAGAAGTTAAAAGCAAGGGCTGATTAAAAAAGCAAAGTAATTATTTCTTCCCGAGGTCAGTAACGGAAGATGGAAAGGATGGTTATGGGGAGGGCCTTTAAGATAACACAGCATCTCGAATTGTGTATGATGAAAGGAGAAGAAGAAGAAGAAAAGAAGCGTCAACAAATAAAAGGAATTGATAAGTAAATGCTGGCAAAAAAGAAAACGAGACTGAGTCGAAAAAGACATGGCAGAAAAAATGTACGCCAAGGTTTTATATTTAGTTATACCAATGTTCTACAATTACAGGCAGTACAATGTAGGCCAAGGTTTTATATTTAGTTATACCAATATTCCACAATTATAGGCAGTACAATGTAGGCCAAGGTTTTATTTTTAGTTATACCAATATTCCACAATTATAGGCAGTACAATGTAGGCCAAGGTTTTATATTTAGCTATACCAATGTTCTACAATTATAGGCAGTACAATGTAGGCCAAGGTTTTATATTTAGTTATACCAATATTCCACAATTATAGGCAGTACAATGTAGGCCAAGGTTTTATTTTTAGTTATACCAACATTCCACAATTATAGGCAGTACAATGTAGGCCAAGGTTTTATATTTAGTTATACCAATGTTCTACAATTATAGGCAGTACAATGTAGGCCAAGGTTTTATATTTAGTTATACCAATATTCCACAATTATAGGCAGTACAATGTAGGCCAAGGTTTTATTTTTAGTTATACCAATATTCCACAATTATAGGCAGTACAATGTAGGCCAAGGTTTTATATTTAGTTATACCAATGTTCTACAATTATAGGCAGTACAATGTAGGCCAAGGTTTTATATTTAGTTATACCAATATTCCACAATTATAGGCAGTACAATGTAGGCCAAGGTTTTATATTTAGTTATACCAATGTTCTACAATTATAGGCAGTACAATGTAGGCCAAGGTTTTATATTTAGTTATACCAATGTTCTACAATTATAGGCAGTACAATGTAGGCCAAGTTTTTATATTTATCTATACAATATTCCACAAGTATAGTCAGTACAATAAATAGCAGATGTGATGGAGAACTATACAAATTAAACATCAACAATTAAGCAAAAAGATTAGCATTGATTTGTCTTTATCGTCGAGATCAGAAACAGGATGATTTTGAAGACGAAAAGTTGAAAGAGGAGGATATGAAAAATGAGAACAAAAGATGAGTCAAGTTTTACAACTAAGTCTTTCAGGCTAATTCCTTTCATAATCAAACTTGCAAGCAACATGTCTGCTTAGGAAGATTTTCTTAAGCAAGTTTATTACTACGCTTCAAATCAATCTAGTTTTTTTGGGGGGACTTGAGAAAATTTAATAGTAGGAACGCAGTGGTCATAAATACGTCATCAACAGATACAAAAGTAGAAAATGGTTACAAAAGTAGGGTCTGTTAAACTCAGAAAGAGCATCCCAGAAGACCACCAAACAGAACTAGTATTGTTGTTTCAGGGAAAAATAATGAATGGTCTCCTGGACCCATGGATATAGTTAAATTCGCCATTTGCGACAAAGGATGCGCATACCTTTTAACAGTCGTGGACGTTTTCTTAGGTTGCAGAAAGTGAGGGATAAGAAATGGGCGCCTGCAGCACATGCCTTGACAAAACATTTCCAGAAGGACGAAAAACAAGAAGGAGTAGAACGAATAAGGGTGAACAATATAGAGTCTAGGTTGTCAAATACCTTCTCAAAGAAGAGGGCATTCAACACATATTTGCTCAAGACGAATACAGTAAAAGCTAACATTTACAGATAGTTTATATTTACACAATCTTTATCAGATATTATCCAGCTTCACAATTTTGCTCACTGATACAGATATACGAGACACAGAACCATCAGTATGCTACCGATAAAAGAGTCTGTTTTGTAAGCGCATTTCTCTAAAGTGTTTCGCTAGTTCATATAATTGTCATATTAACCACTCAGTGTGTCATCTGCTCCGTAAGCAACACTAATTTGAGTTTACAGAGGGGCAGTGTCCGGATAAAACTTTTGCTGACCAAGATTTAAGGGCGGAAGAACGTACTTAATTCAAATGGATACTTATTAGTATAGCAGATTACTCAGCATCAAAGGAGAATAATTTCCTCATCTGCTTTGTGGTCTGTTTCTTGTTTTCATATATCTCTTATCCATTCGGTCTGTTTGCATGTCTTTAGTATATTCCAAAATGATGCTTCAAAGTTAGTAAGCAATACTCTGAAAAGGCATGGAGGAAAATATACATAACCATAAATGGTTGTAGACACAAACGGACCCAATCACATGGCGTCTGCTTCTTTATTTCTAGAAAACTAAAAACAAGTAGAGTTCATGTCGTACATTAAATGCACATGTCGTTTTATTTATTTATGCTACTAGCTCCGCATCCAATACATCATCTGTTAAGACTAGCATCATGGGGATACGCATCCGATACCTCATCTGTTAAGACTAGCATCATGGGGATACGCATCCGATACCTCATCTGTTAAGACTAGTTTCATGGGGATACGCATCCGATACCTCATCTGTTAAGACTCGTTGCATGGAGATACGCAACCGATACCTCATCTGTTAAGACTCGTGAATAAACCGGTCATGGGGAGACAGTAAAGTAGTAACAGGGTATAACGAACTTCACAAACGTGTGTGTTTTTAGAGAGTTGTGCTGACAAAAAGTAGAAGATTGTTATATATCCTTACAAGATATTTCTCATCACGATCGCATACAGATAGGCATGTTGTAAGAGTCTATCAGTATGTATGTATGTATGTATGTATGTATGTATGTATGTATGTATGTATGCATGTATGTATATTATATATGTATATATGTATGTGTATGTATGTATGTATGTATGTTTTGTAGACTCCTTCTCTACTTATCTGAGCATCTCAGCTTTTGGGGTGTAGTGGTCAACTCCACACTCTACTCCCTTGATAATGCTTTTAAGATGTGTAGGGATCTATATTTACAACTCACCATCAATTCCTACAGTAAATAAGGGAATAAAGGGAGACCGCCTTTGTGAGGTGGAGGAAACATAATTTCCAGGAGGAAACCTGCTTGCCATAGAAGGGATGCCGAACCCCTTAGACGTGTCACCACAGGCTATTTGCTGTGCTGGAACCACGGATTTTGGTCTCCGTCATAAGGCAGTAGACACTTTAATGAGAGATTCAGCGTTTCAGCGTTTATGACCACTCAGTCACTGACGCACGCCAACGTGTTTCCAATGGGGCGAGTTCTTTGGTATTCTAAGAGATAAGCAAATGGAGTTTTTAAAAGAGTTAAGTTCATTTGGAACATGTACATATTGCATTACAAGTATTGTGCATTTTTTGCTTTTATCTTTGTTTAGTCTTTTTAGGTGAGTTTATTTTATCAACATCGTTTGCCTTTTATCTGTTTTGTTGTGGTTTATATTTACTTTTGGTCTGGAGGATCATTCTTCCTGGGGATAGAGATGTGTCGTTTTTCTACTTAGCTTTTTAATTTACCCACGCAATGTAAAGAACTATTGCTCATTGCTATGCCACCAGCTGACTTTAAAAATTACGAGCAAGAATTGCGGCAGACTATTTACTTCTCTAGACATAAATTAAGAGTTAGCAAACAAGCGGGAAAAGACAACTACAAATTCAGACTCTAAGTAGGTATTACGCATTCAAGAATTCGTTCATTTGTGAGCAAGACGAGCGCTGGCCATGCGAGATATTTACAATATATCCATGTTTACAGAGAGAGAGAGAGAGAGAGAGAGAGAGAGAGATTACCCATATATCGTCTCAAAGAATACAAAAGGAGACGAGATCAAAGGGTCGTTTATCAGCGTGAACTGCAGAAAGAAGATTCGAAAAAGTAATTTAGGAATATAGAAGAAAAAAATCTTTGAAATTAGAGGTAATGGAAAGTCCTACAATGAAAGACGTCTACCCTGATATTAATTCGTTTGGCCCGACGTCCTACTTCCAGAATAAACGGCGTTGTGCAACGTGTTCTACTGTCGAATGACATACGTACTGGAATCCATAACAAGATCCGATGACATACAGTTCAGTTTGTAGTAATGCGATAGTAGACAAGGAACACCAAAGTCGGTTAAAGTTATGTTATATTTCATTAACGAAACGAACAAAAAGATACTAATGTTGACAAACGCGACTGGATACCTTCGTTTCGTTAAAATAAATTTAACTCTCATTCAACTTATATTTTCGGCTACCGTCGCATGTAAACAAATTGAAATATATATCAACGGAATCTTTATTAGTTTCGTTATTGATGGTTTAACATAACCGATGGGCAATGTAACCGGTGTTGATTGGTTGGTGAATTTTACTAGTGTACAAGACAATTCCTAGGCGTTTACAAGCCTGGAGTGTAATCTGTGACTGGATGTTTTCACGTTCGACTGCAATGATTTCAAGCTGGCCTCGAACAATTGACCATTGGCAAGATTAAATCTGAGTGTATATGAGCGTCTGCTAATCTTGGACTTTCGCAGATATTCATCAGTAAGCGGCACAAAATCACCATCACGGTTGTCATTTGATGTTAGCCGATCCACGGCCTCATCTGTAAATTCGACATCACCATCTCGTGGATGTTTAGAATCCATCACGTATATGTCATGGTAAATCATAAACAAAATACCCGTTTGGAAAGATGTTGTGTCCTTCGAACTGAGTTTCATCTCAGCTGACTAATTATATCGATGCTGTTTATATGAACGAGCCCTTAACATAGCCGGGACTTGTTATATTAAAACTCTGGTCATCATTTACCAAAAATGTTATTACATCACGCTCACCTCTTTATCCGTATAAGATGAACTAATCCGAATCAGACTTTCGTTCCTTTAAGACTTGATGCATAGGTCTATCAAAGTAATCCCCATCAATAACGTTAAATGCCAGTCGGACACGTGCTAAGAAGTCAGTTTTTTCCTCTCGTTTGTCGGTGGAGATTCCGTGTTGATCAATTCTATGATATTACTACGCATACTGGCGAAGACATCTCGGCGATCTTTGGATCCATGTATTGAATTGCCTCAGAAACATCAATGCAATTTATTATAAATTGCAAGACAAACAATTGATTCAATAGTTATGAGTGATTTCGGCTAAATGTTTCTCTATCGTTGCTCAATGATTCAAAGCAATCTCCTGAATGTCCACCTTAGAGTTTTGCAGATTTCCAGTTTGATCTTGGATACTCGCAAGCTCTCCCGGGTGGACATCATCAATAACCCCACAATTATGCTTAGTCACGTTGCCTTTGGTGCGTAAATCTTTAGCACCGCGTCGGGTCGTTGTGCCATCGGGACTGTAAATGTCAACTGGCGTAGTGACTAAGTACAAAAGCAGAAAGTGCTTCCGGGCTTGGGCTTGAGGAAGCTTTGCTTCCCACAAGTACATGCAGAGCAGGATGTCCACAATTGTGCCGTCTATCTGAGCTTGTACGATAGGATTAAGTAAAAAAGGTCTTTTGTCTAAGGGACACTAGCTCCCCGGGGGTAAATAATTGACAACTTCACGAAGGGGACAGGACCGTACAAACCAATTTGCAAGAAATGTCGAAGCACTACCACATAAGCAATACAATGCATTCCAGGTCCTGCTTTTAAATCCAGGATAACGATGCCGGTTCCCCACGTGCGGGGCATCATAGATGCAAGTTCATCCGGCATAAAAGCACATCTGAAATGTTTGACTGACATCGGAAGTCGGTCAATGGGCGTGCTTCTATTTCCATCAACGGCGAGGCCATAACCGAAAACCGCTTCCACTTGGGAACCTTTGGCTCCGACTGGATAGATAAAGATATACATCCTCCAAATTTTTATAGCTATTGCGGGTGAGGTTGCGATGGCCCCTAACTCGGGTACGTTTGCAACAACGGGAGCTTCAGCCGAAACAACGCAGTAATGGACGCCAAAAATGGAAATATTCCGCCGTCGTGTTTTATCGCAGAGATCCCGGCCGCAAACAAATTAAGAGCTCTGAGATACGCTGACGTCTGGCTGCTTCAAACTCTTGCGCATGCGTCGCTGTCAACATTAGTGGGGTGGTCCTACATTACTTGTCGGAGGAAGGTTTCAAATGATAATCGATATCAAATCACTCGGGGCCACATTCAGGTAAATATTTTTGGGTTTCTAGGACATGTGCTCGGGTGGATTTAGTGGGTGTGAACATGACACTTGGACTGTCCTGACAATCGGACCCGATTCATCATCTGTTCTTATCATACCGACGATGGTTCAGCGAATTTTTTTTTTACTTGCTCTGTGATTTTACGCATGGATTTTATCAACATTCAATTTCAATCAATCTTGTGCAGCATACTCTCGTATAACAGCGCTGGCTGTTTTCTCTGTATTTTATATATCATACATTTATCGTGATTATTAAAATGATTTGTTCAGTCAAGCGCGATACTTTTCTCCCAGTTCTGGTCAAGTAGATTGTAAGGAAAGCATATAGGACCCATGTAAATTCAGCGTACATAATTTAAAAACTGATCTCACGAAACCTCGGCGGCGTACGAAGTGCAATGAATATTTTCAAGGTCATGCTTGTCAACACCATGAAATCTCATCAACATCTTACATTTATCCCTGATCACTTCGGGCAAGTGTGCGTATCGTTTGACCACATAGATCATACCTGTATTTGTGTGCTGATCACGGAAAATATTCTCGTGGCGATGTCTTGTCGTTCAATAATAACATTGTCTTGCACTACGAGATTATTATAATTTGGGTCAAGGTCGTCACTCAAAGGGACTTCATCGATTGTGGAACACAACTCAGTAGGCGACAAAGACATATTCGACGGTGCAATCGATTCTGTGAAATTCTTGAGTACACCATAGCACGGTTGTTCGTCCTTCGATGCTGAAATCGCGTACAAGCGGTTACACATTAACTGTCTCATGATCAGATTCAACAACGGTTGGGTTTTCCCGGATACGGTCGGGCCAATGATCAGCACACGAACCGATTTAGGAAACATGTCTCCATGTTTGTGTGGTCGCGTCTTTGTCCGCACAGAGAAGTCAATGGCGATAAAAAAAATCTTTTTCATAATGCCATGTTGAATGTCAGCTAAGGAATAATTCAATCGTGCGATGCCACATGAAAACACGTACTTAAAATCCAACATGGGTTTTAACACGTAATGCCTGAGTCAGATTTCTTTGAACTGTTTTATGGTGTGGAAAACAGAAGTTTATGTTCCTAAAAATCTTCGGTTCTATGGGTGGACCCAAACGGTTCTCTCGCGCAGTCTACAACCTAGACGATAATATCGTTGTTACGTTAACGAAGCTACTCGGGACACCATAGATGAGATAAGCACATACAAATATGCGTTAACGGTCGTGAATATTTCAGCAGGTATACGGAAGCCGAACCACTGACGTCCAAAGCTTCAATAGGTATTGCAGATGCCTCCAAGCATATCCATGGACGGCTATCATTAGCTGGTCGCGACCTGTACAGGTGGATCCAGGTAAATAATTTCTTTGAGCTGTTGCTCTGTTGTTGATGAAACATTATGTGCTTGTTGGTGGTGGACATGTCAGCTTGCGTCACGATCAAACACTTGTGAAATGATTTAACTATACAATTGTACAGACGATTATTCGGGCATCCGTACGCGCAGAACTTGTTTATGCATCGTGAGGGACATTGTAGCGAATGACTGACACTGCTCGGCTTGGTCGTAATAGCGTTGAATAATGAAACCACACGTATAATCAGTATAAAATTGGCTGATGCAGTTAGGCAGAAGATTGTTGCCAGAGGTTCTGTAAAGCGGTTTTACAGCCACTAATCGATGACAATCTCGATCGGTATCTGCATGCTCCAGGGGAGTTGGAATATATATGTTAATACACGTCGCTCGTATAAGGATTCCACTTACAAGTCACGCCATAGATCATTTGGCACAAGCACATGTCAGACTCCTTTTGGTCTTCTTGATGTTTATGCCAGTCCCAAACACGATCGAGTACATTATGTGGTGAAGAAACATATATTCCTGGATGTGCTTGCTTTTTGAATTTCCCATTACTTTCTTGTTAGTTTTGCAAACACAAAATGGTCTTACGTGTACTCACTGGTGTCAAACTCTTTTATCAATTATGCCTGGAGTCTGTTCCATGTATAGTATTTGGACGTTGTGACCATACCGAGCCTTGATTTTTGTCACATCGGAACTCGTACATTATTAATAAGTCCAGCACGGATGAGCAAAAATAGTCCTGCTTTGTTAGCTTAAGTTTCAATTTCAATTTTTTAATGTGGGCAGAAATGAGTCCGCCATCGAAAATCTTGAGAGAATCGAAAACCAGGTCCGCAATGGGCCTGTTGAATTTTGACTTGTTCGCTATCCCATATTAGGTCGACGCTGATTTGCTTCCGAAGGCTCTCCATGATTTTCCATGGTTTTCCCGATTACGGTCTTGTCCAGGAACTTGTAGTAGTCTTTATAAACTGCTGAGTTGCGACCGTGTGCAGATCTCTATTCATTGATGTATACAGTAGCACCAAGCCACGCTGACGAAATCGCAACATTACATATATTTTCAGCACACGCATTTCCAACCGCGAGTCGAAATCAAGCTTGACGCATTCTGTAAACATGCGTCCAGAATCATCCTCAATTTCACATTGATATGCTGACGAACACTTGCGGGGCACCGATAGCACTTTCAGCGGTCAGCGGATAATCATTGCAAATGTTGTGCAGCTCGTTTAGATAATCTAGGTCAGCTTAAAAGAAATGTCCGAAGATTCTACGGGAACATTCAACCTTTCGATGTCCACGTAAAATAAATACAGGACCAATTTTTTCCGCCGTACTGCGGTGAATTTCAAAACATTCTTTTCAGCCTATTGCATGATTGTGTTCTGAGGCTTTTATAACTGACTCATGATAAAAATTATAGTCGTCATTTGAGTGATAAATGCATGCAACATCTACATGGAAATTTCGTCCGCTCGTACTTCTTGTGGAGGTACACCATTCGGGGAAAATCTTGTATGCATACGTAATGTAATGATTCCGCCTCTCTGAACCATGCACCAATAACAAATCAATGTTACACCACCAGCATGAATGTTAGTTATTGTGTCTGTAGATACTCGAATCAGCTGAAGGCCGCTGTTCCAAGCGAACACGTTAACGACAATTTCATGGTTAGGTCTTCAAATTTACTGATGCCAATAACTTGAAAAGAAAATTTAATGGTGCCAAATTTGAGTTCACTCTGGTGCTACCGGTATTTTTCTGGCTCATCTTTAGCCTGAATAAGATTGGACATTCAAAACATTGATTGCTATCATTTTTAAGTTTATCACTGATAACTAATGATAAACGCTGACGCTGAATTGTGACTCAACCCGTGGCATGGCTTGAAACAGCGACGTGAACTTTCACACATCTGAAAAGAGTCCATTCCGAACCTTGTCAGGTGGGAGCATCAAACGTTTTGCCGATCTAAGAAAAACCTTTGTCGATTTTATAATTGATGGTTTATGTGTCTTTGCGGTTCAAGATCACACGGGCATCACTGCAAAAGTGACCACTCATGCATGTATAGCCAACGTTGGAACCCGTGATAAGTGGCATAGCAACATTCGCAATGGGAGTAATGTTGATGTTCCACTGGAGCTGCTCGTTGCTGTACCGTTCATATGATCGACGGATGCATGTTTGAATGAAGCTTCATCTCGTCTTGCAGATGGTATGTCCGATTATCAATCATCTGCGAAATCATCATCGTGCTTGCGCGATTTGAACTCGGGAACTTAGACTCGTTAACGATCATATACATGGTATTTCTTTGCAAATAAACGCGCTGATGTCTTAAGCTGCTAAGCACATTTCATACACGCAACACGTTTGTTGTAGTCAGTGAGTCAGTGTCAATTAAGGCAGTTCGAATCTTCACCCCCAGATAAGTCCCTAGAGGGCCAAAACAAATCTCTGACGGCTCAGAGGTTGTTTCAGACTAAACTATGTCTCAAAAAATTATGCGTACTCGTAGCTATTATTAACATAACATAACATCATCAGATTCTACTTATAATTTCTTGTGCAACCAATCTAAGCTCGATATTTCCTCAGCTGATAAAGAACAATATAATGTTCCGACAGTGTGATGCCAACCTAACATATATCTTGATAAGAGTAGGTCATGCTAACGGGCTAGGTCACTAAAACTATTTACATGTAAAAGAAAAGAACTCATATATAAATTAACAGCACTGGGGAAAAACAATGTAATGCACCCTTCCCTATTAGTCAATGTAACAACGAAGCCATTTAGAATTACCGTACCACCGCCTATTATTTTCTATAATGAACATATCAATCCTAAAGATTGTATACTTAGTCCAACACGTGTACCGGTAATATTATATCTCAGATTATTAATTAGGACTTCCACCAACAATAACTTGAGTCATTTTCTCAAATAAAACGATTGAAATTATTGCTGAGTGGCCATGAAAGCTATGTCAAGAAATGTTTGGTTTCCTCTTTGAGAATTATAGTTGAATACCCCATTTATCGACTAAAGCTGTCTTACGAAAGAGATTAAATCATGCAGGCAAGAACTTATATGCTGCAGATCAGTAATAAAACAACAAGCTCTCAGCGGCTGCATTGATCTGACTTGGACACCTGGAGAAACTTCGCTTGAGGACTGAAACGAGTTTCAATCATGGATGTACGCGTGTGTAAAAATCCTTAGTGAATAAAGTCACAAGGAATATAGAAGGGCTTTAGCGACTGTAAACCGAAACTGGCCAGCCGGTCTCATATCGTTATGATAATACTACTCGAAAATGATTTGAATGAACGAACTAACGGACGCTGATAAGAATATCAAAGAAAATAAGCAAAAACGGAAATTACAAAACATATAAATGTGCATACAAATAAAATCGACAAGAAAATAAAAAATAATTTACCATTAAGAGTTTAACGTTACTGATTAAATAGAAAACTACTTGTCTTAATTCAAAAAGTGGCATTTTGTTTCACATGCCGATATTTTCACCTAGTCTGAAAACAGAACATGACAGTTGCTTCGTGTAAATGAAAATAATGACGGATGTTACATTTGGATAACGGTTTATGACCAGATTTGAAGATATACAAAATTCTGTCTTCTATTTATACAAATGTTGTCCTGAATGTAAGCTGACATCAAGAGACAGTATTAGTACCGTGAGCCCTGCAAGGAAGGCAAGTGCCGTAACTTGCGGGTCTGGTTGGAATCTCATAATGGGACGACTTAAAACCTTTCTTACTTGTTTGACAACATTATATGTATGTATGTATGTATGTATGTATGTATGTATGTATGTATGTATGTATACATACATAAAGAGAGAGAGAGAGAGAGAGAGAGAGTTGTTGTTAAGGTAGTGCATCGTTGTAACAATACGTTAGACTGAAGAAACCAATATTTTATTTACCATGAAAATATAAAAATCATTTGTACTGATTTTATTTTTCAGTTACGTGAAATTAAGACCAAAATGTTTTAAATTATGCGAAATATGCATTTTCATTTTTTTCTTTGATGAATTCAGAAGATTTGCGAATGTCAAAATCAGAATATAAAGTGGTGCACAACTTGCCAAATAACGACGAACTTCAGAGAAGCTGAACGGGAGGACGAGAAGCAATCTCAGTGTGTTACGTGTAAGTGATTTAATTAATTTTTATTTTAATTTTATTGTTTGTTTGTCAGCTTTAAAAGCAAATTGTATTGTACATGCTATTACAATATAATATTCTTTACGTAATTTGGAATATTTTTCAGAAAATAGTTTGACCTTGACTTATTCATTTGTAAACACATAAAGCTGACCCAATTTCCGACCTTAATTCAAAATTAGTACCAATCACGTGAACAAGTTCTTTTATATTTATTGTTATTGTAGGAATAACAAGGATGAGATCGAGGTTGTGTTGGATACGTGACCCTCGACATGTAAATAGTTTTTAGTGAAGTAAACAACTTTTTTTTATTCTCGGAGTAAAGTGATTGGTTTTTTTTTTAAAGGTTATCACGTGACCCTCTATTTCGAAATTCAGGCATTTCCGAAATTGCGCATTTGTTAGTTTTAATAGTGATGCTTAGAGAGCGATCTCTCAGGCTGGGCTTAAAATATTTGATGTCAAGGTGTTCTTTTGAAGTGTCAGTTTGGAGTTATTTTAATGTTTATTCGAATTATTGCATTAAAAAGGATTGATTATTTTTTATCCCTGGAAATATATGTATGCTCATACAGAATTCTTCGACAAAACATTTCATTAAATTTTATTGGGAATTTCAAATGCCGGATTTATGTTTGTGAATAACACAGACCTATAGACATTCCAACACCACAATGGATACAGTATACATAATCGCCTTCCATATTGGAACCTTCGTTGGGACTAGAATTTGAATTCATTAGAAAATTTCATTATTAGAACTTCTACAATTTTATTCGTGGATTATTCTTGGATTATTTTTGGATTTGATTCCTAAAACCGTAAGTTCTTTTTTATATTTCATTATTACAGTATTTTTCCAGGGAAATAAATAATTTGTTAATTTTTTCAAAATTTGTTGTTATCGCTCTTTCTTGTGTTACTGTTTATTCGAGCCTAAACGCGTAACATAAGAATTGGATAAACAGCTCCTGTTAGTCCTCTGTTGAGAATCGTTTTATCTGGAACATGTGACGGGCAAAATATTCTTGAATGAAAATTGTATGCTCTTTTAATTACACATTATACTAGAACAGAAAAAAATAAAACGTTTGGTCAGCAAAAACTATTACGTAGGAACGGTCGAAACATTTAAGACAAAGAACACAGTTCATGTTCCAATTTTACCTGTTTTGAAAACGCTGTTAAGAAAACGTTTTGAATCATTCCTTTTAATTTATATTTGAAGTATTTCTCCGAAAAATGCAACTATTGCTAACTGTATATACGGAACAATTATATGAATATTGTTGCTAATTATTTTAATGCTGAGGACTATGTGTGAAAAGCCATTACTAACGCTTAATGAACTCGCATAAAGCTGGAACTCAAGTTCTTAATGAAAAATAAAGTGAAGAAAATATATCGAAACCAGTTTGCTTTATTTAGTTGAGAGAGCAGAGATTGCCATTAAACTCTATTATCTCCTTATTACTCTCAATAATACATAAAATTATCTAAGACCCCAGTTTACATTGTTACTATATTATGGGCATACTAAAGCTGAGATGCGGTCAACAAGCTATCTTTGGATCTACAAAAAGTAACTGCGCTAGTGTTGTATCGATTTGTAAGCACATTTGAAAATTGACATAACAATGGGTCTTTACATGGTCAAACTGATATGCAGTGTAGATAGACATTCACTTCTTGATTTTGCTAAAGCACAATAGACTTAAATTAAACAATTCAAAAAGAGATTCATGACTTGGCATGTACAAGCTGTCATTCCTGGGGTTCCATCTGATACCAGTTAAAACTTAAGCTAATAATGTCATTTTAAGCAACAACAACAACAAAAAAAAAAAAAAGAAAAAAAAGAAAACAAAAACAAAAAATTCTAACAAAACAAAAACACACAAAAATAAATCCAAATTTAATACAATAAATTATGTGGAACCTTGCAATCTTGTCAAATTATTTGTATTAAGAGCTGCACAATTTTATTTTTCATGATGCTGATAACAAAAAGTCACAAAAATTCATTTTCAATTTATACAAAGAAATTTTGCTGATAAGCAACAAGAAAGTTTTGTTCAGCCAAATTTTATTTTGTTCAAATGGATAATAAGTTTTCCAACATATTACCAAATAAATAAATACTCAAACTATGTATGCAATCCCACTTCTCAGACGTTCCAAAATAACGTATAAAATGTTTTAAAATCATTATTGATACCTTCATTGTGATGTTTTATTTACTCTATTACGTCGCCTAGCTGTCTAACACTCTCATCCCACCTTGCGTCAGCTGATAGTTCTAAAAATCTTTGCTTAACCCACCGTGTGTCAGTCTCTCTCCTGTCAGTTTACCCAGTCACACTTTCCTCTAATGAGATAAAGTTATTATTATTATTATTATTATTATTATTATTATTATTTCTTCCACAACCCTCACTTGTAATGCAAATACATTCATTTTATTTTCTTGTAGTTATCTGGGATGTAAAGCTAGAAGCAAAATAAAAATAGGCTCTAGCTATTGCCCCCTATTTCCTCGCAACGACGTACTTATCTAGATCACGAAAGGATGCTGTTATGTGTATTTTGTGAGCTTGACCTTTGCCCATGATTATAAATTGTAAGTAGCATATTAAAGAGTGAACGTTTGTCCACGATTTTAGATTCATACTTCAATACGATATTTGTAAACATGGTGTCTTGTATTTGAGTTCAGAAGATTGGTTTTCCCCTTGGAAAACATGGTGTGCCTGATCTTTTTCAGGTAATTTGCTAAAATTTAAGCAAACAAAACTGACATTATTTACGAATTTGATGGGAAATGAAGCAAGTCCTGGTCCTCTTATTGTGTCTTTGGGTTTTATTACAAAGAATGTCATCAACAGAACTTGGGATGGTTCTTGAACCTTTTAGCTTCTTCATCATTTAAAGACTCGTGGGAATCAAATTTGTGCCAACTTGTTGATAATCAACAAACATATTTGTTCCCGTGGTGACCTCCTGTGTTCTCAAAAGGAAATAAGTTGCAAAAAATAAGAAAAAGGAAAAGTCAATTGTCTGCTTCCTTTAACACTTTTTGTCGACTGAGGAATCGTCGCTGATAACCATCCTTACGGAAATAAACCGGATGTTGAGCAATCCTAATATCATTGTAAATCAAACAGCATGTACTCTGCAGTGGCCATGCTTCAGGAAAAGGTGTACATCTCAACACCTTGGTAACAACTCGAATCTACATGACTGAAACGTATAACTCGTATGAGGATAAAAGTGAATTTTTAGGTGTAATGTTTGAAACAAGATATTATTGTCAGTGGCATACTAAGGGTAAATTGCTTCCAGGGTAATTATGAAGGTCCAAAGGGGTTTGGAGCCCCATGACCTGTGGTGCCCGCGTTTTGGTGACCCAAGACATCTGGCGCCCCGTCCGCCCTCGTTAATACGCTACTTTTTATTATAAAAATCATACAAATTATATAGGGATCAAATAGTCACGTGTCCCATATTTTATAAATGTTGAGCTGATGTGGTATTTTGTGACAGTCGGCTTCTATTATGTTCTAGTGATTATGTATGCAAGACTCATGCATCAACTAAATAGGCTAGTACTTTGTCTGGGTCTCTTTTCTTAAAGTCTTTTGAACATACAACTCATTCGAATGGAATCTTACATGCCTAATGTCATATGGGTGATATTACTGGCAAAATTCCCTATTCCCAGAGCGTATGAATTTAATCTCAATCATATCACACGCTACATTTTGAAATTTTTGATAGGCATGTTGATTGACAGCACATGATTTCATTAGTAGGCATATCAGCATACGAACCGTGTTGTTGTGTACAACATGCAACAAAATTAATTAGGCTTAGACTGTAATGTAAACTACCGTTTTTCATTCCTTGAAATTAACGCCTTAGGAGCGAATTCTGTCAGATGTGTCTTTCGTCTACCGCAGAAAAAAAATGTAATAAAAATATACAAAGGTGAAATCTGAATGTGATCTTTGATACACAGTTATAGTGGTACTGGGGTAGACAAAGAACATTAATCAAGTTCTTCTTCTTCTTCTTCTTCTTCTTCTCTCTCTCTCTCTCTCTCTCACACACACACACACAGAAACACGCACACATAAACAAATAGTTAAATGGTAGGGAAAAGGAAACTTTATCAGTGACCTTAACCTTGAAGATAAAGAATTGACTTCGATGCATGAGTTGTCATTAGACTGAGAAATATGCAATATTGTTTATCCCTATACCTCAAACAGGCTTATAAGATATAAGCCAGAAGCAAAAATTACAATCTTGGCTAAGTGAAATCGGAATCATGTTCTAAAGACAAATTATAATTATACGAAGTGTCAGCCATCGATCATAAACATATATAAAGTAATAGGACGAAAAGGAAATTTACGGAAAACTTAAACATGACGACCTTGTCCTTGAAGATAGGCCCAAAATGTGGTACATGACAAAGCGTATAGATTAGATATACAAATATGACAAGTTTCATAACTTAAGCTAATGTTCTAGGGAAATAAATTTGTTGACGAATTTGACCAAACTCGTTGGTTTTCACTCTTTTCTGTTACTTATTTGAAAACCATACAGTCGTAGCAACATTTAAATGAAATCGAGTTTCCATGAATGTACGAGACCATCACGATGAGGTTGTCCCTCTTGCAAATTCGACATCTTTAACTTTTGGTCCTGTGGTAATGCACTCGCTCTGGATCTCTACGCTGTCCGGTTTGATCTCCCTTTTTCATGCACGTGCAAGGTTAAGTAGTCACCAATCAAAAGTCGATGACTTCAAGTTTATCTGAATTTTCTAGTTTCATCGTAAACAAGAGACACTTCACGTGAACACTTGAGCCGTCGAGAGAAAGCTGTTTAAGTTGTTATGACTTTTGTACAATCGATGGTAAATAAAGATGGGTTTCCCTTATTTAAATAATCCACTTCCTTTTGTTCAGCGAGCGACGGTAAATTCAATTTCTCCTGAGGATGTATGGGTATTTTTGTATTACACGATTTTCCGAGACGATGTTACGAGCGAGAGAGCCATCTGAGGATCCTATTGTTTGCAATAGCATCATAAAGCGTTGTTACTCAGCGAATGGCGATTATCATGAACGGACTAACTTTTTTTTTTCCAGCAACGCAATTAGGTAGACTTAAGAAATTCAAAAAGATTACTTTTACATAGGTATCTTCAAGATTTTGCTTGGTGTTTGTCTTAGTCTTCTAATCAGCATATTCGCTATGACATGTTATGAGAATTATGCGATGGAACAAATATTATTACATTTAGAGAAGAAATATTAAGATGTGATGGCTTGAAATTATAAGACATGGAATGGTATGCGTCAACTGTCTCAACTATCGACATAGAGTAAGAAGAGTGTTGTAAAAATGAGGAATATACTGAAAAAAGCACGTGACCTCTCATAGTATTTATCCTTGCACGTATTTTGACTATATGCAAATTGTAGCTATAGAAAGTCACTGTTTGAAAAATTCCATTATTCGAAATAATTATTGTTGAAGTTAACAAGGCTGGGCATGCATACAAATGAAACATGAAGTTAACAAATTTCTAAAACGAAAAAAAGGATAATTCGTATATATATATATATATATATATATATATATATATATATATATATATATATATATATATATATATCGCCGTTCGTTTTATATCCAGTCAGTCAACAGTATTAACCATGCAGTGGTCAGTAAAATACAGTATTGTTAATCCATAATTTTTATGATGTATACCTAGGTAGGCGTAAATCGCTGTCGGTTGGTTCTCAGAGTCACTTGACCCTATCTAAAATTCTATCTTAATTCTAGCCGCTAAAAGTCTACTTAGATAAATTAGTCAATTTAATTAGGGAAATTATCTGATATTGAAAAAATATCAAAAGGACGGTGAAGCAAAGTCTTTTATACTCTGGAGTTCAAGTTTGTAAGCGTAAATTAGGCCAGAGCGAATCGGTTTCCATTTTGATATTCTTGCTCTCAGACACCGGAACTGTAGTATACAGAGCAGGGTAAAATCAAATTCACAATTGCTATTGCAACATATGATTGACTCTTGTAATTATCCTCTATCTCTCCATTGATTCATTGATTCATTCATTCATTCATTCATTCATTCATTGGCCTATTGACTACATTAGCAGTCCCCCCCCCGCACAAAAATCAACTAAAAAAGATAAAACAAAACCAAAACAACACACACACACACACACACGCGCGCGCGCGCGCACGCACGATAATATTTCATTATTAACACGACTACTTATCGAAAATATGAATCACAATACACTGTCAGGAATAACTGAATTGTACCTAGATAAGTCTTCTTTTTCCCAGAAACCCGTAGACGCCAGCTGGTGGATCGCTAAGGCGAACAAGTGTCATGTGAGAAACATTGTTATCGAATAACATTATGGGCAACTATATAATATATACCTATGAAACAGTATTAGGCTAATACTATTACTAAAAGGTCGCCCATCCACACTATAGATATTGTATAGGATATCCTAATCTCTCTCGAAATACGATTTTAAGCCGCCTTCTTTTGAAGAGTTCCATTGTTTCCTTGGTATATCCGACATTATTTAATTGGATCTTATTGACAGCAATCCAAGTTAATTAGTGTCGAGCATGAATAATATTACGTCACATGACCAAACGAGGAAAGCTTCTTAGCGAGCAGTATTGAAATTGCGTACATTATTCCGGTGAGAATACGTTATGCCATAATGATGGATAAGTGGAACCATATTTAACGGAAATATACATTTCTGGATGAAAATGAGACACCGGCAAATAATTTAAAGTAAGCTGTGAGAATTTCCCGGTCATTTAGTTCAGATTGCTCTGTCACTCAGTGTTTGAGAAACCTATAACAACCTCATAGGCAAGTACATCGTGCTACTGTGACATGTTAACGATGTGCATACCAGTTTTTCACTATGAGCTCATTCACCGAGATTTATGACTTGAGATACAACTATGTTAAAGTAACTCCTAAGAGCACCTTTACTACTGGAGCACATAGTACTAATATTAGTACCCTTACTCCTACCTCGTGGGCAGGGTACTAACATGAGCATATACGTGTTAATGGAGCAAGCCGGGTGTGATTCACACCCGGCGCTCTTTATGCTTGCATATAATCCAATAAACTGAGTGGTCCTCTTATTTAATACCGGAAGTATCGAAAATCATTGTAGAAATAGTTGTAAAATCTCGTTTACCTTTTTTATCCAATATTTTGGTTTAGATCATCCGCCATATTAGTTCAAATAATGATTACTTCCGTTCTCAGCCTCCTTTGTTTGTGTGCCATATAAGGACATAGCGGCCTTATTTGGAAACGTAAACAAATGGTAGCAAAAATTTGGCGCGGTTTGAGTGAGAAATTCTGCGCATTGAAAGTAAATAAGGTTTATCGGCAACTTTGAAATTCCACCAAGAAGCCATTATTCGCCACTTGTTTGATAATAACATAGCGTAGAATATCCAAATATGGTCTGGCAAGCGTTACGTAGAAAAAGGGGTCACGGCGAGAGTCTCGCGTTATCTGTCATGGTGGACACGGTGAGGTTAATGTAACCATGCCAATTTAGTTTATCGTGTAAGGGCTTAATAAATTCAAAATATGCCAAACTTCGTTCACAACATGATTATACTTGTCTAGTTGATTTCTACACTGTTTGTTTCTCTGACTAGTGATGATATTTTTTTGCTCCATTACATGATATGGGATCAGTTCGTAGCCTCAACCACAACAAATCAAGTTGAGGCTACGACATCGTAGGTACTGGAGCACAGTGAAATATATCACTGTGCTCTATTATTTAGAGGTGAGCAGTACTTCAGATACAAGGAGATGAATACAAAATGTTCACTTTGAAGCCAATGATGATATCGACCAGGTCGTCCTAAAAGAGACATCTCTGTCTTATCTAATTCTACAGGCAAATCGGAGTTCAGTGACAAAAGGATACCACCACGACTCTTACCTGATCCTTTCAGCAGACTAACATTTCCAGAACTAAAATAGCAATGGTGGTCGCAATGAGAAACACATAGTATTGTGTATATTTATAGTCATTCAGGTTGTCACTATGACAGGTAAAGACTGACAGGACTCGGTTTTGTTCAATGCACACAGAGAGAGAGAGAGAGAGAGATGGGGTAGGGTGGTCTTTAGTAACAATAATTGCAAAATGTACCCAAAATATGCATTAATAATTAATTGCATCTGTATTTTTGCTCCTCGGTACTGATACCAGTCAGGATCTAGGACCGAAATATATTCATGTTCGAGCTCGCCTATCATTTGCATAACAATTGATATAATGTGAGCATTTTTCAAACGTCGAAACTCTTAACTTCAAAATTATTTACTATGAAAATATTTTCTCTTAGAAATATAATAACAGCTTTTCTCATGTTACTCTGGATGAGAAAAAAATTACAAATCTTCACGAATTTGATTGGTCTCGAAAAACCAGTCTGTGGTATGTGTATTTTTCTTAACTGAATTGTCTAGTTTATAAATATGTTATCTAAGAAGCTCTAATACTAATATGTTTTCTGATTCAAATATGCTTTTAGATACAACAATGTAGAAAAAATAAATATGTTGACATGATTTTTGTCACACCCGTGAAATTTTATTCAAACGTCTCTGCTTAATTTTCTCATATTTTGGCATTAGTTCTTTGGCGGTTTCAGTACGAGTCTCATTTTGATCAGCCGTCAATAAATGCGGAACCCTTTTTCACAAACCTTTTGGGCTCAAAGATTCTTCATATATATATATATATATATATATATATATATATATATATATATATATATATATATATATATATATATATGTATATATATATCTTGCACCGTGTATCGAACATCTTCTTCGGTTGATACTTCACAGCAGCCAATTACCGTTCACCAATCGCAAGCAACGGTCTTCCAGAAAGTGGTGTGTAATAATAACAGTGTGGACTTAGTAGAACACCTCATTTTTAGAAGCTCTAAGCGCTTTAAAATTTTAGGTAACACATACAAACGTACAAAGACAAGATTACAGAAACAAACACCGTACAATTACAAAACAAACTGAAGATGTTAGGTTTGCTTGATGTCGTGCATTAATTGGTTTCTATTTATCATATGGAGGTATCTCTTCGTAGCAAACCGAGATGGGGGGTTTAGAGACACGGTGAGATGGTACATGACACAGAGGGGATCTCATGCAAGTTCGTCGGACACCAATGAAGACTGTAGAATAATATCATCAGGTATATGAAGAATAAAGTCTAAAATGTGACCAAGTTTATGAGTGGGTTGGCTAAACGATAGTTTGAGACTGAACATGTGAATATAACCTAGGAATTTTGATGTGTATGGATTTTCAGGACAGTCAAAGTGAAAAATTAAATGTCCAAGAATAATCATGTTGCCACCTATCGAAGTTCCATGCTCCAGGAGATTAGGAAACTGCTCCAAAAAGAGATATTCTGTCAGCTTGTGTTTTCGACTATAAGGAGGGTGGTAGAGGCAGAAAGAAAATGGACTAACCTTTGTTTTATTGTGAGTGAGGTTAGGACAAGTTCCATCTATGTGTGTTCGAAATTGAAAGTTGCAGTGAAGTTAAGACGGTATCTTCGAAGGATTCTAGACCATGTTTAAAACGATGAATCAACCTTACACTTGTAAGATATGGCAGAATTTCATCCACAAACTCGATCCAAGTTGTCACTGGTATTAGTCGAAGAATATCCTAAGAGTGCCCTGATCTCCCAGCATGCTCTTTACACAGTAGCAGAATTGTTCTCCTTATTCGACGTTTTTACGTCATTATTACCTACCTATGTATATGGTCTTATACTAGGTGAAAGAAAAAGCAAAACCAACAAATTTAATAATATTTTAAAGAAAACTATGTCCATAGAGTACAAAGTGGAAATTTAAAAGGAACGTAAAGTATTGCGAAATAAATCCCAAATGATCCTAAAAGTTCTAACAAAAGTCCAAAAGAAAAGAGTATTCTGAATGAATTACACTGGTGAGAGCGTTGATGTGTCATTAGTGTGGGATAAACTGACTGTGTCAATGTTCTTAATGTTATACAATTATATGATCGAGATGTCCCTGAATAAATTAATTCGCACTAATCCCAAAATAGTGATTTAGTCCAAAATGTCAATGGGCACTTTGTCATTCCAATGAATAATTCTTAAATGATTATTCTCGAATTATATCTGAACACAACCAACAATGATTTTAGAGACTGAACCTAACGTAGGAAGATGATATAAGTTTGTTTTCTTCAAACTTACCAAGAAATATAAGATACCATAAGAGATCAGGATGTGGGTAATTTTCCTATCAATCGTGTAAACCATTTCTCCTCTAGAACATTCTATGGCTAGACCCTGAATTAAAAATTCAGAAAACAAATTATTTATAAATTTATAAAGAAAAGAAAAATCAGGTGCGCTTTCTTGATCTTCTAAGGTCGCAAGGCCATGTCAACATGCTTACATTATCTTAAAGTATAATCTACAGTCATGGACAACAGTTAGCCATGTAATCAGTTTCGTATTAAGGGTAAGTTGTACCCCTTGGCCAGTGGCGTAAATGGCCCCAAAATGCCAGAGTACGAGGCCCAAAGGACTGAAGCTGGGGAAGGATCTTGGAAGCGGGCTAGTGCACCCTTCCACCAGCTATGGAGTTTGCAGACCACTGTGAGCTCCACCAGCGGGGCCCGAAGCGTATGGTGTGGGATTACCGCCATAATTATATGCATGTATTTACTGTTCTTCCTTGAAACATTATTGTAAATGGCTGTTTTCAAGTGCTACTTTCATAATTCTATCCATGTATATTGTATTCTTCATTGATGAGAATCGTACATGGCAGTTTCCCAGTGCTACTTTCCTTCTGCATTATTGTCAGTAGTTGCTTCTCAGTGCTACATTCATAATTCTAGTAATTAATTTTCTATTCTTAGTATTTTCTAATCTTCCTTGATGCAGTATTGTAAATGGCTGCTTGCAAGTGCAACTATCATAATTCTATCCATGTATATTGTATTCTTCATTGGTTTGAATTCTATTCTTCATGATGCAACCTGTAAATAGCTGCTTGCAAGTGTTTAGATCTACGTTTCTTCTGCGCTATTGTATCAGGCAATTTGCCAACTACTGAACTGGTTCTGTAGTTTGTCGCATGGCAAATGCTATGTCAGTTTTTTAAAAAAAAAAAAATATTCTATTTATAAACGTGCTATATCAGAAGTTACACAGCTTGCACCTTCTAAAATCATGATTATAATGTAGCATCAAGCACGTTGCAATTTAGCATCACGCAAGTTAGCATAAATATGATGCCTCATTATGCCATCAGATGGCGCTGTGACACGCCAATTTCTTACAATACGACTACTCCCCTGACCCTAGCAACAAGAGGTTATACCACTTTACGGCATGTTTGGGGCGTCTTATTTAAAATATCATTCGAATTATATTGTCGCATCAGAGCCAGCTGATTTCTCAGAGTATTGACATTCGGAAGAGAGGTGGCCTGAAATAAGCATAAAACAAATTAAATGTACCAAATTGTATACAATTAGATGTATTTACACAATGTTATATTTTCGCTGACCCTTCCCACCCCAATTTTATTTGGACATTTTGTGGGTGTAATTTACCGCTAAGCGCGTTGGCAGAATAGGGTTACCGCTTGCAAGCAAGGTTTAAGGTCCTAATTTGTTTATGTATTCTCATTCGCAATGTTATCAATTTAGAGCATATTTATTATTGTATAATGCAAATTCTGCATTTTGGATCAGTAAAGACATCATCAGGTTTGAGAGAATTGCAGATAATTGCACCTTTAGGCTATACTTTCTCTTTCTTGTTTATTCACGAAAGTGAGAGAGAGAGAGAGAGAGAGAGTACATTACATAGAGGAGGGTTACGTTTATTCTCTCATCCCTATCAAATTAATTTTAACTGTTAATCTTTTGTTTACAGGGACAGTATATATATATATATATATATATATATATATATATATATATATATATATATATATATCCTCAAGATTTCCATAGGCTATTCTTTTGAAGAATATTGAAGCAAAACTGTTCTAAAAGTTTAGGCTTTGTTTTTAACAATTGTTTGCCGCCCCAAATCTGTCCAGCAATTTTATGTTTGCTTATCTCCAACAAATTATGCGTGAATTAGACATCCAATAGTTTAATTTGTCTGCCTAACACAAGACCGTCCGAAAACACTCTCACCTACCCAGGATACATGTATAAAATTATATTGAATCAAACCTTAAAAAGACAGTGATGGTAAAATCCTGCATTGTATTATTATCGAGTAAGATCAGGAGAGTGTTTTCCCATGTTGGTAATTATCACCAAATGAAAGACCCCATGACTAACATAACACAGCAAAAGACTGTCCCAAAACACACTTTAAATAAAATCAAACCAAACAAAAATACAGTGATCAGTAAAACTCTACCCTGTATAATTATCGAGTAAGATCAGTAGAAATTTTTATGTTGTTGATACTTGCTGAAGGAAAGACCTTAAGACTATCCAAAAACACGATCCAGGATACATGTGTACAATTACAATAACTTATTGAAATATGCAGTTTGGGTGCATTCTCTCTCTCTCTCTCTCTCTCTGATCATCGATAATTCACTACTTTTATGTTGCAAAGAGCAGCACACATAATAAGTCAGAATCATACGTCAATACATTCATATTTAAAAACTTCTTTAAAGTTTTTTTGGTAATCTTTAATGTGACAAATAGCAGCTGAATAATTAAGGGGCAATATTTATATTCATAAAATTCTTGAACCAGTTTATTCTTTTTAATTGGTTTGATAATGACAAAAATTACAATAAATAGAAGCAAAATCTCCTGTTGTTAATGTATTTTGTTTCTAATTATTTCCACTTTTAAAGACAGAAGTTTGAAGGATGCAAACCAGTTTTAAAGCTTTTTTTGTTTTTTTTTTGTTGTTGTTATTTTTTTATTTTTTTAAAATACATTCAAAGGTTGAGGTTCTGTGCATTAGCAATGCAAATTAAGTATTGGAAAACAATCATGCACTAAATCTAATAGTTCTAATCGCAAATAAACATTTTTATCTTGATACGATCATGATTTTCCACATTTTGATTATTTAAGTTTTTGTGACAAAATCTGTTCCAAAATGTGACAAGAATATGTTTTTAAAAACTTTAGGAATGCTTAACTTTTTTAAATGTCATTTTATCTATAAATAATTTTTATGTGCTGTTGATGCTGATATGAAATATTATTTACGCCGGAGCTTATGTACAATAGTATCACAGGAAAAGATAGACGTCTGCAAGGTGCGTCAGAATGGATGACGTACAACACCATCCTTACAACCAGCGGTCTTCTGATGAAAACTCGTTAAGAGAGTACGAGGGAATATATCATTGTCATTTCTGATCCTTACTTAGCTAAAATAACTATTGTTTCAAAAGTAATGAGAGATATCACCAAGAGGTAGATCTCTTAAACGGTGAAAGTAGATATTTAAGTGCGTCAAAATTGGGGCTGAAGATGGACCACCCTGCTGCAGTGTGTTCGTAAGGTGCTAGAAATCACATAGATCTTCAAGAAAGCACATGGTTTTGGAGAACGGTTAAAACTTGGTTGCAAACGTACACCTTTAAAAGAGGGACTGAAAGAGTTACAATGTTTACCGTCACAAAATGAATGCCGTAAAGCTCCGGGGGTGGGGTTGCATTAATTATTTCTAGTAAAGGAAAAACTTAAGAAATTTAGAGCGCCGTCTGTTGTCATAATGCCATACTAATCTATAGTATGCCAATATGACAACAGATGGCGACACGAGTTGGACAACATTGACGATACTAATCAAACTTAGTATTTATATTGTTGCAAGGCCAAAACTGTATTAAAACGGCAAATGGAATTATGTAATTGTAATGTGGCAAGTTTATAAACAGAATATAGAAAACTTGTAATAACTGACATAGCGTTTGCAAAACGACAAACTACAGAATCAATTCATTAGCTGGCAAGATACAATGACGCAGGAGGAAAGTATATCGAACAACTTGCAAGCAGCCATTACAGCTTGCATCAATGAAGAATAGAAAATTAATTACTAGAATTATCAATGTAGCACTTGCAAGCAGCCAATGACAATAATGCAGAAGGTAAGGAGCACTTGCAAACTGCCACGTACATGTTGCATCAATGAAGAATACAATATACAAGGATAGAATCATGGCGGTAATCCCCCTCCATAGGAGCGTAGCCCTGGCTGCCAACGATTTTCCTGCAATTTAATGCCATTTGGTGGCTTTTCTGGCGTCTCTATTCTGTCATTCATACAAGACAATCTAGCAACATTTGTGCCCATGCGATAGTAATGATTGATGTCTGGATCCCTCTCAGTTTGTTCATTAAGCACACGCTGGTAGCAAAACGTGTGTGTGTGTGTGTGATTTGGATTTTTAACGTTGCTTGAACAATATTTCTGTCATATCGCTTCGATTCTACAGTGTGACAGTTTATAGTGATGTCTAGCACTGTGGCATCATGTCACAGACATGGTGCTAACTGCTGCCTCGCTTGGCAATCAGCGTTAAGAGGTTAGAGGTTAGGACTGGTCGGCCTGGTGTCAGGATAATGTGACCGAGTGCGACATCATGCTACATGTCTGCGGCATGATGCCCCAGTGCTAGACATCACTATAAACTGACACACTGCAGATATAGAGATATGACTGAAAAATTGTTAAAGCTACGTTGAAAATCCAAATCACACACACACACACACACACACACACACACACACCTTACTTTGAACTATTTCAAGTTCTGGATCACATGTGAACAGCCATTTGAACTAGCTGTCTGCTTTAGGCGGCAGCGCGTTGTTCACGTATGAGAATTGTTACAGCAACATTTGTTACTCATTATATGAAAGTAGCATAGGTGAATGCTAACATTCTCTCCGGTGTGTTTGTTGCAAATACGCGCAACTTCACTTTATATTTGTCTCACCTTCAGAAGTGTACGGTCTACTTTGAATACTAGAAGGCACGTGAGCATGATAAATTGTTTGGACCGTTCAATATTAGAAAGTCTCTACCTAATTACTGCAAAAATCCAAAAATTACAAAAGTCGTACCGAGAGCAAAAACAAAACAAAAATAATCCGAAAATGACCGAAATAACTAAGTCAGTGCGAATTGCAAAGAAAACATCTAGATAAAGATATATATAAAACCACACATTGAAAACATCCATGCATCTGTTATCTGTATATTGTTGGGATTTGTGTATAGGCCAAGGGTATGAATGTTTAGGTTGACGTACATGGCAGCGTACTTAATTAACCATACTTTGTGGGTAGGGCTTGCGTGATTGTTCTTGCGCAGCACCTTTAGTTGTACTTATTCAATACTAATATTTCAAGCTACACTTTTCGTAGCGTAATAAAATTGGTGCCGATGTTTTTCTCAGGCATTCGACTTCGTATTCCTAAATAAAATTTAACTCACAATCATCACTCTAAAGAATTCCAAACCATTTTCACTCGCTGACCATATTTATTTTATTCTTCCTTTCATTTTTCGTGTCCAATGCTGTAATGTACATCAAATCAATTCAAATCTCGGAAATATCAAAAGAAATTCAAATCCTGAACGAGCACCCATTTTCTTTGTCACGACTCTATTGTCTTAAACTGCGTAACAAGGAAGAGCCACAACCAACAAGTTTTGTATAATTTAAAATATTATTTTATTTCCCAAAAGTAGAAAGTGAAAGAATTTAATAAAATCTGCAATAGGCTATCAATTCCTATAGTTCCAAGTAATACGAATACGATCCAAAGGTGTTTTCAGCGATAACTGTATTGTACTGATGTACCAATAATACAGAAGAATCACTATGGTATAAATCCAAGTGTCTTTAAATGAACTAAGTGTAATTCCAATACAACTTTTGTCCATGATTGTAAGTTCTATACGCATCAAGAGTTCAAGACCGGTCTTGTTTACAGTCAGACTAGCTTTATCTCGTTTGAACTCTTCACATTCTATTATGATGTAGGTCAAGTGAAAATGTGTACAAATAAGGATTTGATAAACAGATAATTAATTCCTGTTCTATACCAGTCTGTGCGAATCCATGATCAGAGTTAGCATTTGTGTTGTTGATATCAAAACTAATTCCAGAGTAAGCATTTGTGTTGTTGATATCAAAACTAATTCCAGAGTAAGTATTTATTTAAAATATCTATTGGAATTGCAAAATGCTAATTGACCTTTGGATTATATACAACACTTTATATGTTGTGTTTAACTTTTGTCCATGATTGTAGTTTGTACTTTAAGATAATAGTCATTTGGAAACAACTTGTTTACATAGACTACTTTTGTCCATGATTGTAAGTTGTAAACAACGTGTTTACGTAGTAAGATTCCAAGGTCTGTCTTGTTGATTGTTAGACTAGGTTTTTCTGTTGGAAAATCATCACATTATATTACGTTATAAGTCAAGTGAAAATCTGAATAGGGACTCAATAAAGAAATAATTCATTCTTATATTAGACCAGTCTCTGGAATCCATTTCTTATCAGAATTTACAGTTGTGCTAAGATATATTTCGAGAGGAATTATTTATTAGAATCATTCATTGCAATTGCTAGGCGCCCATTGACTTGGGATTACCAGCATTATTAGGAATTATTGTGAACTAATTCAAAAAGTACATTCTGGATTGCATCATTGTGTTGCACCAAGACATTCAAGACTTTTGGAATTCATTAGGAACATTCCATGTTTTTTAACTTCAGATAGGGCATTTAGGATTTTTTAAAATTCGATTAATAATATTCTAATTTTTTCTTAAATTTTTTTATTTGTATTGTATTTCTTGCTGGTTTTTCTTAAATTGTTGGTTTCTCATCTTTCTGTTACATATTTTAAGACCTAGACTAGTAAGACGTGAATTACGCATAGGTCATAATCGACAAACAATACAATTTGTGAATGCACCCTCCTTTCGAATGAAAATTGGAATGGACAACGCTTGCTGCAGCCAAAAATTTCATTTACAGTTCGCGAAAAGGAACAGAATGTTCTTACTATGTTTTTCACAGCAGGAAATAGAGATTTTACACCAGGATATCCAGGACACATGTTGCCATAGTATTTATCCTTTGATTTGAAGAGTTTTGAAACATTTGGCAAATCCAAGATTTTCGAAGCTCTTTGTTGAAGAGTTTGTTCATTTTAGTGAGACTGCTGAAATGTCAGCGTAGAGGACATTGGTTAAAGTTTGCTATAACGATAGAGTGGTAATCGGCCAGTCTTCCTTCAGTTGTAAGGTATTTTCCAAGGCGTTTGAGAACATTTAATTGTTTAGATGCTTTATTGCAAATTTAATTCTGATGCATGACATTTTTAATAATGTATCGGCTTGTAAGGAGATTCGGGAGGAAGAATGGATATATCCGGATTGTTGAATTTTGTGTGAAGTCATGACGGATTTAAACCATCGCTTTATATAAACCATCGCTTTATATATATATGTCATAGTTTGTACGGAGGACGGACGAATGTTATATGTCTGCTGTTTCAAGCCGACGAGGAGAAAGGAGAAAAAATCAAATACGTGTGTTCGCTGTATCCTTGCGTGTGCAAATATTGTCAATTTCCCGCAGGGCACCGCAATTGTTGACGGAACACATCGACCTGAACAACATTCGACAATACGAAGGATTAATCAAGTGCAAAGTCTTTCCTCCCATGGATTTGTACCATCCCGTTTTACTTCTCCATTGCTAAGGAAAAATGATGTTCCCCTTGTGCCGTACTTGTGTCGAAACGTGCAACCAAGACCGACCTTGTCAGCACACACAGGAAGAACGCGCCTTGACAGGAACGTGGGTCAACGTGAAATTGTTTAAAGCTCTGGACCTGGGATACCAACTGTTAGAAGTGTACCAAATTTACCACTTTCCCAAGACAGAAAAACACCACAAGGGCAACGAGACTCAGAAAGGCATTTTGGCAGACTACGTGAAAACGTTTCTGAAAATGAAGCAAGAAGTCAGTGGCTATCCATCCTGCTGCCACACTACCAAAGACCAAAATAAATTCAAAGAGAAATACTGAGAGCAGGAAGGCATCACATTAGGCCACATCGAGAAAAACGAAGGAAGGCGATCATTTCCCAAAGTGATGTTAAATTGCTTGTGGGGCAAAATGGCATAACGTGGACGTTCTTCGTGAGGACTTGATCTTAGTCAATTACTAAGAAAACCTGGACTTTGTAGAAGCCGACAAATGTGGTAACGTCATCATTGCGGCTTATGTGACAACTTATGCTCGCTTTAAATTGTACAAAACGTTACACCAATTGGGAGACAGTGTGCTGTATTTTGACACCGACAGTTGAATCTACATCGATCACCTGGGTCAACGTCACCCTCACATCGAAGAAGACCGTTTAGGAGCCTGGATGGACGAGCAACCCGAAGACAAGATTCCAAGTTTTGCTAGTGGTGGTCCTAAAACTTACGGCTACGAATACCGGAACAAACAAGGAGGAGTGCACACCGAGTGTAAAGTGAAAGGACTGACTCTCAATTATCGCACTAATCAAGTGGTGAACTCTGGTGTGCTGAATGAAGCTTTGCAGTCTTGACAGATGTAAACTTTAAAGTGACCACCTACGAACCACACAAGATTGTACGTTTATCCACACACAAAATTGTCAGTCGACCTATGGAGAAAGTCTATCAAATCGTGTACCAAAAGCGAGTGCGGATTCCCAGTCACTTCACTTTACTGTATGGACATGCAGGTATATAAAAGAAATGGTTCCAAGAGGATGGTAACCAGCAAGAAGGATGACTTCAACACAGTAAGTTTCGAGAGGCCCACTGAGAACTCAAAGTTCAAACCATACCATTTTCTTGTCTTCTTGTCTGACTATTGTGGTTGTGCTAGGCGATTGCAAACGTTTCAAAAATGGCCCACGGAGAGGGAAGAATTACATATTTCGAATGCTTTAGCTAGAACAGGATTTGTCTTCTTGCGACCAGAGACTGGACTGGGATAAGAAGTACAAAGTTCCAGTTGTGGTCTAATGTTGCGTATGGATCGATGTATCTATAAAGATTAAGCTATTCTGGAACATGCTCAATGGTCTCCGCATTGTCCATACCTTTCTATGGCCTTTCCACCCATCACACTACGGTACAGGTATGTCGGTATCTTAGAGAAGGTAGTACCGTTGTCCAGGAAGAAACAAAGGAAGACTGCCAACACTAGACATAAAATGGAACGAGGTACAAATTCTAGACTTCATTACGACTAGTATAAAAAGGTAAAATGTCCAAGACCGATAGTTCATTGTAACTACAAAGACCAAGATAGAAAGATGAATACTTTAAACAGCCATCATTTAAGTTCGGGGATTCTCAAGTGGAGTTCGATACTGTACGTTGCGATTGCATGGATGCCGTACGCTGTGACCTCAGCGATTCAGTATCACATCATGGGAACTTAGCTATGACTTCTACTACCACTACTACCATACCTACCATGGAAAGTGATTCTGTGCGTGTCAAACCTGACGAATGTGAAAGCAATGCCACTCATTATCGTGGAATCTTTACTGGTTTTTATGGTGGATGTCAACCTCCACGCGAGACCATGCGTCTAGCACCCTACGGATTCATCCAACCCTGAGCAAACTCCTGCGGATTTCACCGTACCCTCATCGAAATGAACCGGTGAAAGACGAATATTCTTTCCCTGTGCGTTTGCCTGAAAACTGCGACTTTGAAAGTCTTTTTCAATCGTTCCAACGAAAGTAGACTAAATATCTGGGAGGACCTACCACCAAAGAAATAGCCAGAGCCGGATTTTTCTACTTCAGTGAAGGGGATAAAGTCAAATCAAGTGCTTCAGTTGCAGTATCTCACTACTCGAATGGGAGCAGAATGATTCGACTTACCTGGAACATGCTCGATAGTCTCCGCATCCTAACTACCTTTAGTGGGACCCTAGTCATTGACGTGGCATACTATGTCGTTTAAGAAACCAGGTTGGCTTGGAGTCAATCGTTGGACAACACCTAGACAAGTATTTAAACCTCATTGAAAAATAATATTCAAGGATTACCAAACGAATTGCAAGAGAATATCTACAAGGTAGTTTGGCAGGGACGTGTCAGAGCAAAATCTCAATTGGTGACTGAGAAACCTTTGTGTCGAGAAATTCACAAGAGGAAATTGACAAAAGTCAAGAAACTCGTCAGATATTTTCTGGATCAAGTCTGCGTGCATCCGATTATTCCGATTTGGACCGTTTACATCAGAAGATTATATTACCATTCGTGACCGTTACCCTGAATCGCAGTGGTCAGAAATTACTCACTATGTCCATTACTTTCGCTCTAGGAGAAGATTTTGAATAAATAAGGACAATTAGAAGTGACCCCACGATGGGTATACATACTGACATGATCATGGATATTTTACAAGAGGACATTCGTGGTTTGCCTGTGGAGCTGAGAGAACGCATTTACCGAGAGCTCGTAAAAATACAAGTTCAACGCAAAGAACAACTGTATCCGTTATGTGTGTAACTTGTGACTTATACCCTCACTGGACATATTTACGTGACTGGACAAGTTGGGGTTTCGAGGCTTGGACCTGAGAAATGGCTAATTATGCCCAAGAGTTGTGATCCTAAATTCAACCGTCCAGTGAAAAAAAAGTAACTTTTAAACCTGTGTTAGTGCCAGTGCCAGAAGATGAAGAACCCGTCACCGAGGACAACCACTCCCTTCAGGACAGAACTGTCATGAACTTTCCCGAAACACCATTCCGGGAGGACACCTGTGTGACGGTATCCAATGCAGAGACTGAAAGAACATTACACACTGTCACTAGGACACCTTTGTTACCAAAAACATATTGTACAGTGACTTGCTTATATTTCATTTTCAATAGTTGTGACGTGTATTTTATCGCTGTACTTAACCATTTGGCTTTTATATATTTTTGTCTTTCGTGTTGTTCCATTTTAAACATGTGTTGAAATAAACGTGTCATAAAAAATTATAAAAACTCTTGTATTATCTTTCTTCGTGTCAAAAGTAACATTCCCTGCACTATGGCTACCTCTACTGACTCTGTTCCCCTTCCTCCACTTTTAAATTCATCGAATAACATTTAGATCGTACTAGTTGGGAGGCATTGTATCTTCGCCATCCCTTTAACATGTTAATTGCCGGACCTAGCGGTTTAGGTAAACCGAATTTGTCAAACGTTCGATCGAACATAAATATCATTTGATCGAACGTCCACCTCAACGGATCGTGCGGTGTTACAAAGAGTGGCAATCGGAGTACAGTCTCGTGCGAGAAAGTCAAGGCGATTGCATCGTGTTTATGGAAGGCATTCATGGAAAATACGACGGGATCGTGTCAGACCCCAGTAAAACCCATCTGGTCATCTTCAATAACATGTTAGGAGAAGACGAAGAAGAAATTAAGCCGTGGTTTACGCGCAAAGGGCATCATCGTAATACCAGTGTCATTTACATCACTCAAAAGTTGTTTCAAAAAAGTAAAGCCAATCGCACCGTAAGTCTCAATGCTCATTACGCGGTCTTGTTTAAAAACCCTAGAGTTAATCGCAAGTGCAAGTCTTAGCCAAACAGTTAGGAACGCCTTGGATGACTCTTGCGTACGACGATGCCACTCAAACCCCACACACCTATTTACTCGTGGATTTAAACAGACACCCCACACCCCGATTATTTGCGAGTTCGTGCCCATATGAATCAACACTGGTGCCAAGAGGGAGGGCCTGTCGTGTACACGTCACCGTCGTAGACTTAACAACAACAACAAGAAATCTATCAAATCCGAGGTCACTTTGGGTCTGTCTCACACAGCATCAACATTACGTCCCTTCAGTCTCATCTTCCCGTCAAACTGACTCGTGCCTTGTACGGCATCAGTCGCGAAAAAATCCACAAATACGTGCTCGTGTTTTAGAAGCCAGTCTCAGAGAAGTCTTACGATGGTTTACGGTGACAGCACGTCAATTACTGCAAGGTATCATTCACATTCCACATAAAACCAATCGCTTTTTTGAGAGAAACAAAGTAGCCTTGACGCAACTGGCCGATCGTCGCATCGACACTCAAACCAAAAAGCAAATAATTTTGAAACCTGGAAATAGCGGTACTGTAGGATGTGTCATCAATTGCTACCTCTTAAAATGGGATCCTAATGTCCCTATTGTCCTCCCCCAAAAAACCACTTTCAAGAAAGCCAAACGGACCCAAAAGAAAAAGAATAGTGGTGTCACAACCAGGCCACAGCCCCAGTAAAAGAAAAGCCCACAAATAAGGGAAAAGAAGCTAAAGTATCCCACTATAATACTCTCATAACAGTTTGACAATTTTACATTTTGACGGAATAAGTTTTGAATAGGTGCAAATTCGGCAAGGAGAGGACAGTATTCTATTCAGCTGGTAGTACTTTCATATTAAGCGGCGCGATCGTGACTATGTCGAGCAGTAGCTTAGGAAAATGGCCTCGCCTTCCTTAAAGGTATGATAGCAAGTCAAACTTTGTGTCGGGAGAGAAATGACCTCCCTTGTAGTATTATATACTGTTATATTAACATTATAATTGAAGAGTCCATAGTGATGTTAAGACCTATCATAATGAGCAAAAGGAAGAATATTTAAAAAAATAAAATGCTGCTCGTACAGCTGATAATCATTTATTGACTCAGATTTCTTTTGTTCTTCTAAGTCTTTCATTCAGAAGTTTATTGGTTCAAAAAAGTCAGTTCAGTCTCAGACGAGTATATCCAAATCTCAGACTGGCACAGCGTTTATGAATTAAAGTTCTGATATGACAAATTAGAAATCATTATATCTTTACGTGTAACTGTTACAAGAGGAAAGGGACGCTACTTCTGATTACTACATATTGGAAAATAAGCAGTGGAATCAAGACAGAGCTAATCCAAATGCTCTTATTTCAAATAGATCATGGTCACGGTCATATATTGAAAGCATGGAGAATTATGGATCATTCATGTCGAATCATTCGTGTCACTTATAAGTGATATCTGCCAATCCTATCCCTATTAAAATTTTAAGGGACACAGGAGCTTCTCAAAGTCTCATTTTCTGGTATTTTAAGTATTTCTGTGAATACTTCATATAGTGAAAGTCTTCTTATTCATGGAGTAGAGTTCGGCTTTTAATGTTCATTTCCATTTTATACATTTGTCATCAGACTTGGTCTTAGGACACGTGACATTCGGAAAGGTGTTGTCTTTGCCCATTGAGGGTATTTCTTTATTACTAGGCAATGACCTAGCTTTAGATAATGTTGTGGTTAATCCACTTGTAACTGACAAGCCTTGTTTGGATCAGAAAGTCGATCCAATCAAAAAATATTGATCACAATGATCCTCCTTGTACTACTCGTTATCTGTATTCTAATCAGGGTGCAAAACTACAATCACTCATTGTCGAACAGGAACAAGATCCCGAGATCTCCTGTTTGTTTCAGAGGGAAAAATACGAAACTGAAGTCAGAGAAGTACCTGTTTGTTATTTTGTTTGTTCCCTATGAGAAACTGGAATCCACCCGAGGTACACGCGGAGTGGTCATTTAGCTATCAGATTGTTATTCCTAAGTCGTAGATAGACAGAAAAGTCTTAGTCCAGCCCATCAAACTGTTTTGGCTTGTCATGAAAGGGTCAGTAATACATATCACAAGATCTTAATAATTTTTATTGGCCAAAAAAGTGATGTTTGTAAATACCGTTGATCTTTGGCAAAGGCTTTTGGTAAGTTAAAGACCATATTTACAAGTGTGCTAGTGCTTTCAGCTACAATTTTCAATCAGTCATTTAAAATGTATGTTGATGCAATTTATGTTGGGGTTGATGGAGTATTGATTAAGACAAAAATTATATACATCATCTATTGCGCTATTTTCCTTTAATTAAACGTACAATAAGCACCAGAGAAATTATTTCACAATCGAGAAGAAATATGTTGCTTTGATACTGACATTGCAACACTTTGAAGTGTATATATGTCAGTTCCTTATCCGATTATTGTATTCAGTGATCACAACCCCATTACTTTCACTGGCAAGATGAAAAACAAAAATCAGAGATTATTGCAGTAGTGTTTGATGTTGCAGGAATATAATATTGATATCAGGCACATCAAGAGAAAAGATAATCGAATTGCAGATGCACTTTCATGTGTTTAGAAGTATTATATTGTTTCATGTGCATTATGTTTCATTCATCTTGTATGATTTTAATCACATATATAGTTGGCTCACAGTTAGGGGATGTTTATTTTGCACGTACGCGTGTAGGAGAGGGAGGGTTCACCCAAATGCATACGCTTGCGTAGGGAGGTTGGGGTTCTACTGATAATGTACGTAGGCATATGAAATGGAGGGGGGGATAAAACATCGATAATAATTTGTCTAATACGTAACCAGTTCGACTGGGTTCAGTCGGCCTTTGAATTATAGCCGACACGAGACAAACTTTTCAAAGTAACGCAGCTTATTTCTTTGATGTAGCCAGACATTCAACGTCGGTGGACTGTTTTATTAAACACGTTAATATTATTAATCCTTTGTCGTTTCTGCGTGGATTAAATATAAACCGTTTATATAATGGGGGGAGGGTGTGAGTACATCAAGCTTACGTACGCATATGGAG
Organism: Sinohyriopsis cumingii; assembly: GCA_028554795.2. Classification (NCBI taxonomy): domain Eukaryota; kingdom Metazoa; phylum Mollusca; class Bivalvia; order Unionida; family Unionidae; genus Sinohyriopsis; species Sinohyriopsis cumingii. The sequence continues at coordinate 71,179,782 of CM068839.1, forward strand.
TGTGTGCAAAAAAGTACGCGTGTGTATAGAGAGGGGTTAGGGGTCAAGCTTTGCCAGATCTTGCGTACGTTCTAAATGATGGCCCTGTACAATATAACGTTAGTGTATAAGTCTTTTTATTTTATGAGGTCATTATTTTGTACATTTAATTTGTATCTGTTGTTTTTTTCTTATTCTTCTGTATGAATATGTATTATGTGTTATTGAATTTTGTCCTTGTCCTTGGAAATTATTTGGAATACCACTGGAATTCAGCAGGTACTTTATACATTTGGACTTGTAATAAATCTTTTCGGACTGCTTTGGGATTTATTTCATAATCCTGTAAGTTCCTGTTATATTTTCACTTTTTATTCTAGGGAAATAATTATTTATTGAATTTGACAAAACTTGTTGGTTTTCGCTCTTTTCTATTACTTATTTTAAGACCATACAGTCTTAATATTAGTACATGTATGATTTGTAGGTAAATTGTATGCAATAATAGAGCCCCATTGTACCGGTCACTCTCTCAGAAGGTTAAAAATAGAAACTTTAGAGTTGAACCCTGCCAAAATGATAAATATTGATAACACCCATCTACATTTCAACAATCAATTAAATACCTGCAATTTTTTTAATTTTAATGTTATTCTTGCAGTTTTGTAGTCAATAAAATGGAGATGGTTTTAATAGCCTGAAACGATTGTTTACGTTGATGTTTTGTAATGAAAAGTCAGCAAGTTATTGTGACGTTAATGAAGTTATTGTGAAGTAAAAACTAACCCCGGTTTCGAGGGCACGTAAAAATTCCAGCCTTTATGTACATCCGGTTTTGGGGTGCTTTGTGCTCGTATGTAATGGAAAAGGCCAAAGATGTTCCGATTGTTATAACGGGTTGTCTCCAGTGATACTAAAGACATAAACTGAATGGAAGTGAATCTCTTATGAATAAACTCAACGACTCTTAGGTATTTGTATAGTTTGACCAGGTATTGATTCTGATTATGTTTCGATTCTGTTTGATTCTTGACTATTTTAAAAGGGCGTTAATTTAATATTTATGGTGTTAATCTACATGCATCTATCTCGTTTATTGTACAAATCACACAGGTGATATAGGCATTCAACACCGATTCATTTCAGTAATAGGTGTCATTTTTTAGAAATTGATTTTATATATTTTTAAGTGGCAAGTGTTCACTTCATTTGGATTCGTATGCATCCATATTCCTTCAGAAGGTCATTTGGACACCCAAAAGGTGCATAGGGCAAAATTAGTCCTACAGTGTAAAACCACAGGCGTCTGACACTAATAGTTAATAGTGTTTATTTATATTACCGATAAAGGGATTTCATATTGTCAGAGATTTCGCCGTACTTTATTGATAAAACGTCAGACTCGTGTGGTAAAACGTATCATGTATTATTTATGTTTTAGTGCCACGTCTTACTACCCAAATAACGGCCTTGTATTGCGTGTTCCGATGTCGGTTTACACAGGAACTTGTAGTCAAAGTTTCAGGAATATCTCACGTACTTGGCAGCCCATATGGACACTCGTCCATAAATTGATATGTGAATTGTAATTAATATGCTTACTGTGCAGTTTTTATCCCTGTGGAATCAAAATCTGACACAAGCAGTTGGACGCATTTTCATGTTCCATTGACATACATTTGAAATGTGAATGTAGTTGAGGTATGCTGATCTAGGTTCATGTGGGGGATATGTTTATTGAATGAAATGAAACATTGCTTACAGTTCCAATAGGCATAATACAGGGCTCGAAATTAGCGGTAGTCAGCTAGCCTGAATCTAGCAGATTTCCTGTCGGACTAGTAACTATTGTAATGTTAATCGTCCGATGGGCTACTAAGTTTCGGTTATCAATAGTCCGCATTTGTTTACGCCATTCCCTAATAAAGACTTGACTTAGCAGATGTTCTGTAGAATCAAAGCAGTGGCCATTGTAAACACAGTCATAAAATATTAGCATGAGAAGATGGAGTCAATTTCTGCGTTGGAAAGGTGCATTTCTATAACAAGAATCCATCTGATTTTGTGCATTTCATTTAACAGCACAAATTATGGTCCCGCCATTAACAATGGAAGTTTGGTAATTGATCCTAATTAATCTGATAATGAATTAAAGGAAAAAATAACATGGTATCACACTTTATTCACTCGACCACAGTAACAAACTACAAAGTGGTATACCATACAAAAGAACATGGCAAAAACTATTCAAAGAAATTAGTTCGCATATTTTGTTGTTTAAGGTTCCTCTTTTGCTCGCTACCCAAACACTCCAACAGTCACAAACAAGCTGATATTTATGTTTTAAGCATCTGGATCTTACTGCCTAACTAATGGTACTGTGTAGCGTGTTTTGATGTCGAATAACATAGTAACAAAAGTCAAATATTCAGGAATATCTCACACAACTGGCAACCAATAACAATGCTTTTCTACAAAGTAAAGTCATAATGTTTAAGTCAGACATTATGTATTCTGATGTCTTTTCTCGAATATATTCAAATTCTCACAAAAGAAATGGACCTGTTTTCAAGTTTTGTTACCAGACCTATAAAAATGGTACTAACAGCTGCCTTGCTTGGCGTTCAGCGTTAAGAGGTTATTGTTAGGACTGGTCGGTGTGGTGTCAGGATAATGTGTCTGAGTGTGACATCATGCTACATGTCTGTGGCAACTTTCACACTGCACACATCATAGCAATATGACTGAAAAATTGTTAAAGCTATGTTAAAAATCCAAATCACACCACAAATCACATTTATTCATCCTAATCCCAGACCTACATGTGCTTCTCTTATATATATATATATATATATATATATATATATATATATATATATATATATATATATATATATGTGTATGTATGTATATACAGTGGTACCTCGGGTTACGAACGCCTCAGGTCACGAACAATTCGGGTTACGAACAACAACTTCGAAAATTTTTTGTCTCGGGTAACGAACAGTGCCTCGGGTTACGAATGAAGGCGAGAGAGAGAGAGAGAAAGGTTTAACTTTGGAGACAAATGATCGCGTACAGTACAAACGAAGGCCATGCAGTACTAACTCCCAACACCACTCCTCAGCTTCAACCCATGGACCAGCAAGTCATCTCCAACTTCAAGAAACTGTACACAAAGGAGCTCTTCTCAAGGTGTTTTCAGGTCACTAATGACACCGAATTGACTCTGAGAGATTACTGGAAAGACCACTTCAGCATCCTCCACTGCATCAACCTCATTGACAAGGCCTGGAATGATGTCTCCACCCGTACCTTGAAGTCTGCCTGGAAGAAAGTTTGGCCATCGTGTGTACCAGAGAGAGAAGAGTTTGAAGGATTAGAGGCAGACGCAACAGATGTAGTGGATGAGATTGTGTCTTTGGGCAAAAAAAATGGGCCTGGAAGTCGATGGCAACAACTTAGAGGAGCTGATTGAGGACCACAGTGGAGAGCTCACTACAGATGAGCTTGTGGATCTTCAGAATGAACAGCTAAAGACATTAAAGGAGGAGCAGTCGTCCGATGATGAGGAGCCAGTGACCGTTTCAACTGCCAGGATTAAAGAAATTTGCAGCAAGTGGGCAGACATCGAAGACTTCATTGTGAACCATCATCCAAACAAACTTGTTGCTAACAGGGCAGTAAACCTGATGAATGATAACGTGATGGCCCACTTCAGAAAGATTCTCCAGCAAAGGAAGCGACAAATTTCCCTTGATAGTTTCTTGGTGCAGAAAGATTCCCAGTTGGCTGCCAAGAAACAGCAACAAGAAACTCCTGAAACTAATGATTCAGAATAGCAAACAAAGTGACAAATTTCCCATGATCGTTTTCTTGGTAAGAAAGATGGACTAAATCTTTTTTTATTTTACATTTAATTTTATTGGTTGTTTTCTTTCTCTTTATTTAATATGTGAAGTACACGTATTCTTTGCGTTTTGTCAGGTAAACGACCGGATGTTAATAAGAAAGAACGATTCTTTCATCTTGAAACGGATTGTCTCTATTTCATTGATTTCAATGTTTCGGGTTACGAATGTTTCGGGTTACGAACCGAGTTCTGGAACGAATTAAGTTCGTAACCCGAGGTACCACTGTATATATATATATAAATAAATATATATATATATATATATATATATATATATATATATATATATATATATATATATATATATATATATACACACGCACACATATACGTACATACATATATATAAGGAAGATATTGGTATTGAAAAGATTTTAAAATGAGCCTGAGATATATTCCATTTCCTTAAAAAAACCCAGTCTCTCATCTTCAAATTACAGAAGTTATAAGCAGATGTAAACTTGTAAAATTATATAGGGAACAAATATAGTGGGGTCCTGAGTGGGCGAGTGGTCTAAAGCACTCTCCGTTACAGATCACTGCCATCTCACCTCTGTCTGCGTGGGTTCGAGTCTCGGATTCAGCCAATGTGGGTATGTGAGAAATCTTGCCAGTAGCTTCTCGTGGGTCGGTGGTTCTTTCCTGGGTTTTCCTGGGTTCTTCTTCCACCATTAATGCTGTATATCCTATTGTGTGTTGAAAAATGGCGTTAAACCCTACACAACAACAACAACAACAACAAATGTGTGATCATGGAAAACCTTTTGCTGGTAACACCAAAAATGCAAGCGAAGGTCATGATAAGAAGTTATTTGAAAGACCATTTAGACTTGATATTACCATATATATACCAACTTATAAGATGAGCAAAAGTGCAAACTGCACAGACAGATCTGCCGTCGTATAATTGTAATGAGATCTTGGTCTTTGTTGTTTGCTAGGAGTAATCAATAGAGGAAACAACATATACCCTGGTCTGCAGATACATTATGCTCTGGCAGATCAGGATCTTTGTTGTTTGATAGGAGTAATAAATAGAGCAAACAACATATACCCTGGTCTGCAGATACATTATGCTTTGGCAGATCAGGATCTTTGTTGTTTGCTAGGAGTAATCAATAGAGCAAACAACATATACCCTGGTCTGCAGGTACATTATGCTCTGGCAGATCAGGATCTTTGTTGTTTGCACTTCAACAACTTATATAAGCGATTATATATGATATTTTGAAATTGTCCATTTACAACAATATGTCAAAGTCTATCAGACAGTAAGGCATTATTACAAACACTCTGTACAAGTCCACTTAAAAATTACTGACTGGTTAAGTCATCCCTGCAAATACATTGCAGCTTGCTATGTGCAACCTACACCTTGGCAGATCATTCTGATATTTTGGTGCTTTGGGTCTGGGAATTGCATCCAATCAAAATCAAGTTGTTCAGATTTTAACACATCCTGCACGATCAAGAAAAGTGGAGCATACAACTGGAATCGATTCATAAATAAGCAATTATCCACTGTCTGTCTGTGTTTGTACAGATACATCCTATCCCTAAAATATGCACGTAATGGCTTCTCTCCAGTATATAGTCTTATTTTCCATGTTAAAAAGTATCCTTTTTAAGTCCGTTGCTTCCACCATTTTCAGCCTACATACAACGCACCGCTGTTACGCGCTGTTGGTTAGTTGGTGTTACATACTAACGGAAACAACTCCTGACATCCAATAGCTGTCACTAGGACAAAGCTCTGAAATATCTGTATGATCCGCCAAGGTGTAGATAGGGTTAACACATCAGAACCTTGGCTAGCGAAGATGGATTTTAACCCATATACTCGTACCTATTACAAAATACTAATAAGTACTACAAAAACACCTTGATTCAGAACTTAGAAGTCATGTGACCAGATTAAGTTGATTCCAAGCATAATCATGTTGGCTGCATTATTTCTCAACCCCTATACAGCACTGACTCTGTCCTCATTTGTTTGTTTCTCATAAACTTTTCATATTACCTTTACCTGTGCATTATGCATGTTGTATGTATTTTCAATGATTTTACTTTGAAATGTCTTACCTGTGCATTATGCATGTTGTATGTATTTTCAGTGATTTTACTTTGAAATATCTTGTTTATTTGTAGGTTAAAAAAAATAGCAGGGAAAGCAGAGACACAAACTGAGAATGGTGTTTGGAAAACTGGTAATAATTATGTTAAATTGGCCCTCACTTTGTGGAATAAGTTTAGCATTCACATTTTCATGAGCACACCAAGAAATTATTTTTTTGTCCAGAATGTTTGTTTAATATGATGTGAATGTAATTCAGTTAAAAGGATGTATTTGATAATATTGGAGAATCAATTCACTTTTCATTGAACAAGAATATAATTCAACAAAAACAGTAATTAACTCATGAAATATCATGCCTATGTAGTGACCCAGAACTCCCACTGGCATAATTGATCTTTGTATATAATAACCCTGAAGTCCCACTGGCATAACTGATCATACTGATGTAACCCTGAAGTCCAGTTGGCATAACTGATCATACTGATTTAACCCTGAAGTCCAGCTGGCATAACTCATCATACTGATGTAACCCTGAAGTCTAACTGGCATAACTGATCATACTGATGTAACCCTAAAGTCCAACTGGCATAACTGATCATACTAATGTAACCCTGAAGTCCAGCTGGCATAACTGATCATACTGATGTAACCCTGAAGTCCAGCTGGCATAACTGATCATACTGATGTAACCCTGAAGTCTAACTGGCATAACTGATCATACTGATGTAACCCTGAAGTCCAACTGGCATAACTGATCATACTGATGTAACCCTGAAGTCCAGCTGGCATAACTGATCATACTGATGTAACCCTGAAGTCCAGCTGGCATAACTGATCATACTGATGTAACCCTGAAGTCTAACTGGCATAACTGATCATACTGATGTAACCCTAAAGTCCAACTGGCATAACTGATCATACTGATGTAACCCTAAAGTCCAGCTGGCATAACTGATCATACTGATGTAACCCTGAAGTCCAGCTGGCATAACTGATCATACTGATGTAACCCTGAAGTCCAACTGGCATAACTGATCATACTGATGTAACCCTAAAGTCCAAATGGCATAACTCATTATACTGATGTAACCCTGAAGTCCAACTGGCATAATTGATCATACTGATGTAACCCTAAAGTCCAAATGGCATAACTCATCATACTAATGTAACCCTGAAGTCCAGCTGGCATAACTGATCATACAGATGTAACCCTAAAGTCCAACTGGCATAACTCATCATACTGATGTAACCCTGAAGTCCAACTGGCATAACTGATCATTCAGATGTAACCCTGAAGTTCCATTGGCATAACTGATCATACTGCTGTAACCCTGACGTTCCATTGGCATAACTGATCATACTGATGTAACCCTTAATTCCAACTGGCATAACTCATCATACTAATGTAACCCTGAAGTCCAACTGGCATAACTGATCATACAGATGTAACCCTAAAGTCCAACTGGCATAACTGATCATACTGATGTAACCCTGAATTCCAGCTGGCATAACTCATCATATTGATGTAACCCTGAAGTCCAACTGGCATAACTGATCATACAGCTGTAACCCTGAAGTCCCATTGGCGTAATTGATTGTACTGATGTAACCCTGAAGTCCAGCTGGCATATTTGATCATATTCATAAATGTCATGATCCAAAATCAGCCTGTCCAATTTGTATCAAGTGAGATTGCATGCAATATGCATGCATACCTGTGTGTCTTTTCCTTTTCTGTGTATTATTTATTGTCCCTAGATTAATTGATAACCAGAAATGTTTTGATTGTAAGGTGATCTTGGGATGGTATTCCCCAACCCAGCAGTCAAACTGTTAATAAAGAATTAGTTAAAAAATAAAAAAAGAATGTCATTGGCAGAATCAATCATATTTATGTTCCCTGAAGTCTCAATGGCATCAGTGATTATACCTATGTATGCCTGAAGTCCCATTGGCATATTTGGTCATATCTATGTAATCCTGATCATATCTATGTAATCCTGAAGTCCCACAGTCATAATTGATGATACTGATGTAACCCAGAAGTCCCTCAGACATAAGTGATCATAACTATGTAATAATTGATTATCTTGAGGATAGGTGACCAATAGCATGGCTATCATAGATGATATCAATTAAAAGTTTTGAAGTCCCTGTCTTAATCAGAATGGGAGGAGTTGCACAACATAATGTACATGTATGTGTCAATGCATGCTTCTGCAGACAGTGTAATAGAGTCACCATATTAATTTCAAACATGTTGGACACAATAATCTGCCTTAATGATTACATGTGTGAACAGTTACAAAATACATAATTCCTATGTAGACTTTATCACAGCTGTATCAAAGATTTATTTCATTTCTATTGCTTCTGTTTAATTTTTTTTTTTACAAACGTTTCATGATGACACGTTTATTAACATCATATTTTTTAGCCCTTTTAAATATTTTAAACAACAGAATTTTCACTTTTGCAGGTGTCATTTGCTATAGGGATATATGCTGGTATATACTTAGATCAAAATTATAAGGTAAGTATTAACATGTTCATTTTATTTCTATAATGAATACTCTTTGCAGGTGCAGTAATATTTATTAGTTACCTTGTGTACTTGCTTATAAGATGTGTCAACTGTAGACTACACAGACCCAGATGTGCCACTGCATAATGCTTTGGCAGATCTGAGTCTGTGCAGTTTGATAGGAGTAATCTGCAGAACAAACAACATAGACCCTGATTGGCTGGCACAATATGCTATCAGGAGCTTTGTCGTTTGCTGTTTGTCTCGACTTATAAGTGAGTATATACAGTAACTATTAACATTCATTGTAGTTTACTCATCATATCAAATGGAACAAAATTCTTTTATAAATTTTCTTCTTTTGTTCTTTGCACTGTTGTAGTTGTGGGGTTTAATGCCATTTTTCAGCACACGAGATGCTATTTATGGCGGCCAGTATTAATGGTGGAGGAAGAACCCGGGAAGAACCACCGACATACTAGAAGCTACTGGCAAGCTTTCTCACATACCCACATTGGTCGAATCCTAGACTCGAACCCACACAGACAGAGGTGAGATGGCAGTGATCCGTAACGGAGAGTGCTTTAGGCCACTCGCCACTCTTTGCACTGAAAATGAACATTAAAGTATGAACCGCTTTTAAAGAGTGTGTGACATGCAGAGGGCTCAATAGAAAGTAAAGGTCTACCTTTTTTCAAAAAGTGAGTTTCTCTATCAACTTAGTTTAGTTATTATGCATTAAACATCGTTTATGGTGGATTGCAATTAAATGTGTTGAGATTTCAGTTTCAGCGTCAGTTGCAAAGACTTTTTTAAAATCATGTACATATATATGTAGCAGTATGAAATAATATCACAACAATTCTAAGGACGCTTTACCTAAACTGGCAGATATATTCAACTTTAATAGACATATCTGACAAACTGAATCCTGTTTTAGTAAGGGGCCATCCATTTAGTATGTACACATGAAGGGGGGAGGCGGGTTAACCCAAATGCATATGCTTGCATATGGGGGGTGTCTACTGATAATGTATGTATTCATATGAAATGGGGTGGCGGTGAAACCGAAATAATAATATGTCTAATACGTAACCAGGGTTCAGTTGGAGTTTGAATTTTAGCAGACACTAGACAAATTGTTTAAAGTTATGCAGCTTATTTCTTTGATTCAGCCAAACATTCAACATCAGTGGACTATCTGTTTTATTAAACACATTAATATTATTAATCATTTATGGTTTCTGCATGGATTAAATATAGGCTGTTATATAGAATTTGGGGGGAGACGGGTTTGCATCAAGCATATATACGCAGGTGGGTGTGTGTAAAAACTTATGCATGTGTAGGTGGGGTCAAGCTTTGCCAGATTTTTTATACATACTAAATGGATGGCCCCTAAGAGGTAAAAGACATACAGCAAATGAAACAATTGCAAGTTGAGCATGCCATGACATGCATATTGTCAAAAGATTTTATATAAACGTGTCGGCTTTCAGTATACAGATTAAAGGAAAGGATGAGCTTAAAAGTTGATTAGATTAAATGGCATTGTTTTGATTATTTTGTGCATATGTAAACTTTACAGCCTTAATAGAGAGTCCACTATCAATCAGATAATGTTTTAAGTTAGGTAATTTTTGAAATACAAGGGTGATGAAATTCTAATTGACCCTCAGGATTGAATTCATGATGACAGAAACTAAGTATCATATGTAAACCAAAATTAATTGTCTTTCTGTCAGATCATACAGCAAACATTCCTATAATAATTGACTTCTGTCAGGAGGTATTACAGCAATCATTTCCTGTAATAATTGTCTTTCTTTCAGGAGGTCTTATGGCAGGCATTTTGTATAATTATTATTGCCTTTCTGTCAGGTCTTACTTTAAACATCCTATTCCTAGTAATAATTATCGTCTTTCTGTTAGGAGGTCTTACAACAAACATTTCCTGTAATAATTATTGTCTTTCTGTTAGGAGGACTTAACATTTCCTGTAATAATTATTGTCTTTCTGTCAGGAGGTCTTACAGCAATCATTTCCTATAATAATTATTGTCTTTCAGTCAGGCGGTCCTGTGGCAAACATTCCATTCCAAATAATAATTATTGTCTTTCTGTCAGGAGGTCTTATGGCAAACATTCCATTCCTAGTAATAATTAATGTCTTTCTGTCCAGAGGTCTTTAATAATTATTGTCCTTCTGTCAGGAGGTCTTATGGCAAACATTTCCTGTAATAATTATTGTCTTTCTGTCAGGAGGTCTTGTGGCAAACATTCCATTCCAGTTAATAATTATCGTCTTTCTGTCAAGAATTCTTATGGCAAACATTCCTAGTAATAATTAACATCTGTCTGTCGAGAAGTCTTAAGGCAAAAATTCCTGTTATGATTTATGTATATTTTCACTACTGCATGTGATTGAAATTATAAAATACTAGTACTGTAACACTTGATACAATAACAATGTTAATTTTTGCAAATTTGGCAGGGCCCCGAGTGGCTGAGTGGTCTAAAGCGCTTACCATTACAGATCACTGCCATCTCACCTCTGTCTGTGTAGGTTCGGCTTATGTTGGTATGTGAAAAGCTTGCCAGTAGCTTCTCGTGGGTCGGTGTTTCTTTCCAGGGTTTTCCTGGGTTCTTCCTCCACCATTAATACTGGCCACCATGTATAGCCTATCTTGTGCTGAAAAATGGCGTTAAACCTAACAACAATAACAAGCAAATTTGGCAAATTCATCATATTTGCATCCTAAATTTCTTAGATAACTTATTGACAGCATATATATTGTCACAGTATTACATCCTGAATTTCAGAACAAATTCTTGGCTTGTAAAAATGTGCAGCAAACATATGAGAATTGTTATAGTTCAAGCTGAAAAATGACTCAAATCTTATTACTTGTATTTTTTCCTTTGCATTTAATCATTATGTTTGCAGACTCTAATCAGTTTTGCACACACATCTAAGGGCTTGTTAATACAAGAACATATGTGCTTATTTTTGTATATACTGTACCTCAGTTGCTAAAAAATATATGTAATCTTTTTTTCAGGTACCTAAAGCTGATGACCCTAGAGAAATATGGAATAAAATAAAGGAATTTGCAGAAGCATATAGAAAGGAACACCCCGGACCAAAAAAGGATTAATGAGAATCCAGATAAAAAAATATAAATTTTACTAAGTTTACTAATTTGTTTGAACCAAACTGTTAACAAAGTCCATTATAATTTAATAATTAAATTATTTGATACCCAAGGATAGAATCTTAGATACATCATATATTTTGCTGTCAGGTTGAAGAATATATCACAAACAAGCACTTTTGATACCCAAGGACAGAATCTTGGATGCATCATATATTTTGCTGTCAGGTTGAAGAATATATCACAAACAAGCACTTTTGATACCCAAGGACAGAATCTTGGATGCATCATATGTTATGCTGACAGGTTGAAGAATATATCACAAACAAGCACTTTTGATACCCACGGACAAGAATCTTGGATGCATCATATGTTATGCTGACAGGTTGAAGAATATATCACAAACAAGCACTTTTGATACCCAAGGACAGAATCTTGGATGCATCATATATTTTGCTGTCAGGTTGAAGAATATATCACAAACAAGCACTTTTGATACCCAAGGACAGAATCTTGGATGCATCATATGTTATGCTGACAGGTTGAAGAATATATCACAAACAAGCACTTTTGATACCCACGGACAAGAATCTTGGATGCATCATATGTTATGCTGACAGGTTGATGAATATATCACAAACAAGCACTTTTGATACCCACGGACAGAATCTTGAATGCATCATATGTTTTGCTGACAGGTTGAAGAATATTTCACAAACATGAACTCAGTATTTAAGACTTTGACAGTTTCATCGAGATGTTAGGGTACTGGCAGGTAGTTGACTATCAGCATTTCTAAGGATCAAGTCAAACTTTATGCTTGGGGATTCTTAGAGTAAACTTCACAGTATAGCAAGGAATTTTATCTGACATGTGATATCTTTGCATTTTTGCCGATCAGAAAATTTGTTAACATTATACTGAAGTAAATAAATAGCATCTTTAATTTTTTTAAACATAATTTTTGTTTTCTATGCTATAAGTATACATTTACCATGTTTGTAAGAGTTATATACTGTGAACAGTTTTATACATCCACACCTTGTTAACTATCCCGTATAATCCACTTTTTCAGTAGTATATAAGCTCAGACTGTTTTTTCTGAATGATGCTCTCATTGAAACTTCATATATTTATCAACATATGAATACTAAGTTGATATAATACTGTCTTGAGTACACGAGTTTTATCTTCGAAGATTCAATAAAAGCACAATGAATGTTTAGTATGTTATTTTGTGTAATGTTTCTTTTGTTCGTTTATTCCATGTATATTTATAACCAAGATGTATTTGGTGTGTCTTAGGTACACAAATAACCAAAACATTTAGATACTTATATGTTACTATATTTGTATGGGGAAATATGATTGAGTTTTTCTGAGCTATACTGCACAAAGTTAAGAGTATAGTGTTGCTCAGAAGAAATGAATTCATATTTTCCTATACAAATGTAGTAAGCCTTTTATTATATACTGATTTTGCTTTTCTGACAGCTATAAGTTTACATATTTCTTTGTCCAGTATTGCAGATCATTGTAGAAATAGTTGTAAAATCTTGTTTACCTTTCTTATATAATATATTTTCGTTTAGATCGTCCGCCATATTAGTTCATATTACTTCCATTCTTAGCCTCGTTTGTTTGTGTGCCGTATAAGACATTGATGCGTTATTTGGAAATATAAACAAATCTTAGTAAAAATATGACACAGTTTGAGTCAGAAATTTTGTGCATTAAAAGTAAATATGGTTTATCTGCAACTTTGAAATTCCACCAAGAAGCCATTTGTTTGCCACTTGATTTATAAAATAACATAGCGTAGATTATCCAGATATGGTCTGGCAAGCCTTATATAGAAAAGGGGTCACTGCAAGAGGCTTGCATTATCTGTAATGGCAGAGACTGTGAGGTTAGTGTAACCATGCCAATTTATTTTATCATCTAAGGGCTTAATAAATTCAAAATAAGCCAAACTTCTTTCACATGATTATACTTATGTAGTAGATTTCTACACTATTTGTTTTTCTGACTTTAGTGATGATTTTTTGGCTCCATTAAATGATATGGGATAAGTTCGTAGCCTCGACCACAACAAAATCAAGTTGAGGCTACAACATCATAGCTACTAGAGACAGTGAGTCCATTTCAGGCTTCTTTATTGTTTGGCTTATTAACACTGAGATTCTTGGTTTTCTTCCAAATTTCACCTTCAGTTGCATTTTGTGTCGTAATTTAGTGAATAAAATAACTTATAAAATTGGAATACTCTGAGAGAGATTCGATAGCCTTTGGCCTTAGTATGCCTCTCAGGCTATTTTTGGTAGATTCTAGAGATCACGGTTCATAGTCTGAGCCATTCTATTTGCAAATCATGGTGAACGTTTCTCTTTAATAAGTGTTTAAATGATCATTGATTTCTATACTGCATGTTCTCGTGTTGTCATAAACTTAAAAGCTATTGCTGCACATGTCATTTGCTCAATGGAAAATTTCTTTTGTGACTCAGTGAACTCATCAACAGGTAAATTGAAGGCCCCTTTATTTGCTACATGACCGTACATTGTTTGTTTACAGTAAAAAGTAGTTTCTAACATACAGTGCTATTTTTTTTTCATGTGCAGATTGAAGCAGTGTATTATGGAGAAATACTGCACAATTCCGACAATTTAAAGTTAATGGAGAAAAATATGAGCATGTAATGCAATATTTCAGAATATAAGTAACCACTTAACATATATATTTTCTGTCTTCTTAGTACAAATGAGAGAGCTGTACTCAAACAATCCAACAGCCCAATGCCTGGAACCAACCTAATTTCAGACTGGTCCCCTCTTGTATTCTAAGTGAGGTGCACATTTGGGCTTTTTGGAAAAGAGAAAGAATCTAATGTGCCTGAGAAAAGTTTGATTGCATTGATGAAAAGCAGATATTTACTGTTATACTGTTGAAAGACTGGTGAATTATTAGTAGTTATCCCCATGTATGAAGAGCATCTATTTATCATAGTACTATTGAAAGCTGTCAACTTTGTTTACAAGTTGAAGCATGTGACCTATAAATGGGGAACAGATTGCCTGGGTTACCTATTATTAGTGCTCACTTGGCTTAACATACATGTTATTCTACTAGTGATTGAATAAAATACTGTATTTAAGGTCATCTACTGTACATACCACTTTAGAATTAATCTACCAGTTTCGGAAACAGATTTATATATAAAAGATTGAGAAAAAGAAACAAGAAGGTACTTTGTGTTTTATCAATGCAGTACAGAAATTAGCTAGGACCAGTCTATTGGTTACCCAAACTGTTCCAGTAGTCATTGCAGTTGGTTCAGTGATGCATGGCTGTGTAACGAGATTATTTCTCCCATGTATGCACGACAAGCTGCTAATTGAGTACTGTACCGTTTTAGTCTGGAGAGGCTAAATATGGAATATTGTTAAAATGTATTACAAGTCCATGATGACATTTTAGTCTTTGATTAAAAATTTGCAGTTGTTTGGCCGAGATGAGCTAAAAGTGAAGACTATCAAAAAAAGGATTTAAAAACACTTGAGTATTTTTTTGTTCTTTTTTTAATTTGCTGTTGCATTGTTCAAGATGATTTAGGTTAAAGATTAAATGATTGTTGTTGATTTTATGGTGTGCTTTAAGGCTATATAGCGCCACAGTTATAATAAAGATTTTGTGTATTATAAGAAGTTTGTTACCACAGAGCATAATGATGAAATGATGAGGGCATGACATGAAGGTTCTCAATCAATGGGAAATGTATATGGTGTGTACAAAGGATAATTAGGCCAAAAAAGATATTTTAGGATCATTGAAATTACACATGTTGGTTGAAAATACTGAAAAGAAATAGGTTGCACACAAGCTATATTTTAGAATAAATATAAGCCGATGCTTGCTTGGATTGGAATTGAATATTTCGAAAATTCTCACCTCAAACTTTCAACGATTATCGTAGCTACGATTTTATCAAATTTTGTAAAAGATTAGATCAATACCAATTTCTTTCACAATATCAAATAAAGGATACTTGCATGATTAGAGTATGCAACATCGTTTTTTTTTTAAAAAAAGAAACTTAAGTTAATTAGTTCTAATCTATTAACACAAATCGTTTATGTTTTAAATGTGAAATCTGTATATTTATCTAAGTCCTTGGCAAAAAAAAATTGGCATATTTATCTAAGTTCTTGGTATAAAAATATTACCTTATTTTATGTAGAATGCTTTATCAAAAGTGTATGGTGTTCGGAGTTTAAATATTTAGTTTATCTACAGTACATGTTGCCCACTTGACAGGCTAGCTCTGTATGTGGTGTGTGTTTGAATGTCGTCTGCTCGCTTGAATATTTCTTTTAGTTATTGATGTTCAGTATAACCTCGCATGTCCAAATTCCCAAACTTCGGACGAGGTCAGCTTCGAGTCAGTTGAAAGTAGGCGTGTCAAAGCGAGACGATAATTCAGAATCAGGTTTTTTTCGCATAATTTTTTTAAAGGCAATTATCATGTTTCTTAATTATCGTTTAAGTAATTAATTATAACCTGAATAAAGAAATAAATAATTTTTGTCGCTGTCGCGAGAATAATAATATTATTCTTAGGCTGCATGCAGCCATATAAATGATATTAACTTGACTATATTACAATTTAGACACGAAAGGAAACGTTGGACAACAGGATTATAGTGACTAAATATAATGAACTAGCTAGTGACACTTGTCACTTACATTATGTAGTTATTCACAAAAATGTTCAATTTTACGCACTTTAAAACATGCTTGTTTTTTTAAACCCGCCACCTAGGTATTACTATCCAACAGTTGTATGCAAAAGTGTCCTCTAACGCTATCAATAGGAAAGTGGTGGGTAGGATCGTAAAAAAAATCTACGGGAAAGTCTAACAATCACGTGGACGCATACATATAAGGCTTCCGCCAAACAATTTCAACAAACCACTTTGTCTAATGAAAAAAATCGACAACACAGATGTACTTGACTGGAATAGACGTGACATCGGATACCGTTATAGATATGGTGGACACTGAATGCCTTCCCAACACTTAAAGCAACCTCCAACGACGACGATATCGAGCATCGATCTGCAGCCACAGGGGCTCGTATCATTGCTTACAATTTACCTGTCATACATGTACTATATAATAACTATAGTACATCTATGACAGTTAAATTGTAAGCAACGATACGAGCCCATTTGGCTGCAGCCGAATGCTCCCCGAACAGTACAGCAACCTCTCAATTCTTCGACGACGGCAGTGAACATCTCTTTCTCTCGGCCAAAAATTACTGTAGACTCTCCCGATGAACCGAACTGTAAGTCCAATTCAGCCGATAATCAAGAGATCGGATACTCAAACGGAGATTTTGTGAAAACGAACGTTGCTTTTCATATTTTTCATCTTGCAAAACCTCACTTGGCAAAGTTCTTAATGGTCGCATGGAAAACGTTTTCTACATTGTAATTTTTTTAATTATTTTGTGATAAGAAAGTCATACGAATGCAGAAGTGATTTTGTTGATTATTGCGATGTGTGGGATGGTTCCAAGGGAACCTCGCCTGCAATGCACTTTTTACTTGTGCCTGAAGGTAAGTCAAAGTACTTTTTTTTAATGGGTTGTATGGAACTGTCATTTTAAAGCTCCTTTGCCTCAACCATCTGAGGACAACCCTATCATCATCAAATGTTAGCTGATAGTGTCTTAAGGTTTTAATATGTTAACAGCTTCATTTATGAACTATGGTTATTCAGTTATATACATGCAAGTAACATTCTTTACCCTAGACGATATTTTAAAAGGCTTGAGAAAATCTGAGAACAAAATTAAGTAAATTATGTGCAATAATAAGTATGTTTCTTCATGGTTTCCTTTCAGAGATAATAATCTGTCAAAATTTTCTTATACATTTGCTATAACAAAATGATATTTACAAAAGAAGAAAAAAAAATATATAAAAACTGATAACATTTACCATTCATAATAACAGTAGATAAATTCTTTAGTGTTTGGTACATGAGCTACTTAGGTTTGCCTTTCGAATTCAGTATATTTAGTAACTTATCTGAATACTCACTGCATCTCATTTTTAAGAACCGCTCCAGTGGCCTAGTGGTTAGAGCGTCCGCCTCGGACGCGGGAGGTCGTGGGTTCGATCCCCGGCCGAGTCATACCAAAGACTTACAAAAATGGTAATAACAGCTACCTCGCTAGCTCAGCATTAAGAGGTTAGTGTTAGGACTGGTCGGCCTGGTGTCAGGATAATGTGATTGGGTGGGACATCATGCTACGTGTCTGCGGCATGATGCCCCAGTGCTAGATATCACTATAAACTGCCACACTGCAGACATCGTAGCGATATGACTGAAAAATTGTTAAAGCTACGTAAATAGTCCTAATCGCACACACACACTCATTTTTAAGAGAATTATTGTAAGAAATGAAATACTCTGGATTAAGTTTTTCACTTGCACAATGTGAAGGCTGTAATTTTGATTGGCGAATTGAAATGTCATCATGTTGTCCATCATATCTCTGTTAAGTCAGAATTCTCAGTTTGATGCAGGTCAACATAAATCTATTCATTTTGCACTTAATAAATCCTATACAGAAAATTATTGGTATATGTAAACGCATCAAGGTATCCAGCCTTGCAGAAGAAAACATCAAGACTATGGCATACCATATATCCATCTGTTTTGCAACTCCACTATTTTGTTTTCGAAAAAGACTTCAAGCTTTTGTACGTGGTTGGTGTATACGTGTAATAGACGTAGCATACTGCCTTACATATTGAACCCCTGATGACACAGCTGGGACAAAGAAAATGATTAGGTGTGCAGTTTGCACGACAGTATTTCTAGTTTTGGCACCGCTATAATATTTTGCACTGGAAAAAGTGCCGTAAATTGTAAACAGATCCTGTATCCAATAATCATGGGTAGACCAATGAATTCGCATACTGTGTACCACACCTTTTAGAGTCTGAATCCAGTACTGTATAATCTTGGTTACCAACATTTGTAAAGTGTAACATGATGAAGCCTAGTTGGGATTATATTTAGCGAAGACACTGGAAGCAGTGTGGTTAATGTGAGGTTTATTTATAATGTAATTGAACGATGAATAAATACGTCACCACACCTTATGCGCATACGGTCCAACAATGGATTTAACAGAATGATGCACACTGAGTTCAACAACTGATAAAATGATGTCATTCCAAACTGGAACTAATCAAAACACGTAAACTTCAACAAATAATGAAAAAGAATCAACGTATGGAACTTAGAAACAAATATGATCTGTATTTGTATATGGATCTGTCACCATGGATGACCAATATTTAGAATTTATACACAAATATGAACATCGATAGCAGCTTATCGGTTTCACAAAACCCCTCAGAGTTCAACAAGTTTCCGTCACGAAAAAATACATCTCTTCAGTTGAAGATTGATCCCATAATGCGGACAGATTCCTGACTAAACTCATATTAGGATAATACAGCAAGACTTTAGTCTATATATACCATGGTTGGTGTTAAAAATCCACAGCCAGAGAACTTGAGGTAATCAGGTTTCTCAATGCAAGCACTTTGCTCATGCTCCATTGGGTGAACCGAATTCAATATTTTGAAATACTTAAAGATGAAAATAATCCACCCTCGAGTAGTACTGTCCATGGCAATGAAACCTAATTACTTATATAATGCACAATTATTTTACTGCATACTCAACCATTCCATAAAGAGACAAAAAGATATATGTACTTAACATAGCGGAGATTTTGTTTGCAGTATGATCCTATGCAACCAGCACGCTTTTGGGGCATAATGTTTATATTTTTGTCAGTGTCAGTGATTTTGATAAACATGTCCATATCTTAGTTCATTCAAGAATAGACTTGCCAGCAAATGTGATAGGCACATGATACTATATGGAAGACTGTGGATCTTGATAAAAAGTAGAACTACTGAAAATAGATGAGTCTTAGATTAGACACCTGATAGGGCAAAGAAGAAAACTTGAACCATATGCATCCCTTTACCACTGGCAAGGCATTATATTTCACTCCTCGCTGACGCTAAGGACAGCAGAAAAACTTAAGTACGAGGTTCTCAAAAGGAAACTTCACTCAAAAGTTCATATGGTTCTTTTAGAATGCCCAAAGAACCACAAAACGTTCCATCTAGACAATATTCATGAAATACCTGTCTTTAAAGCTCAAAAATTGTGATTAGATCAGAAAGACGGAGATCTGAACCAATGACGGAATCCACAGAGAACTGGAAAGTGTTAGAAAAGGCTGCAATAAAGCCCTTAGCAGATTAAGATTCTCCTTAATTGAAAGGAAGAAAAGAAAGCCTGAAACTGTAGTTAATGAACGATATCTAGGATAATTGTATATCCTACAGCACCAATTACAGAAGATTCTCCATGTTGCACCATAAACTTAGAAGTGGACTGCCAGCCAGGGGAATGAAGTTGGCAACCATGCTAGAAAGCTAATCTTAACAGAAAAATAGTTTGAAATGAGCCAAGAATAAAACTAAGGAATCTATGGAGTGTTGTATAAGGTAACCTTGTACTGCAACAGCAGGACCAGCATCAGCGGTAATCCTCTGGATTCATCTACAAACAAATCCAGTAGATCAATGAACAATGACTGTTGAGACTACAAGGGGCTGTCGGAATGAGCCAGATGTGGGAATCCTGATCTGGTGAAGAGCTTGCCGAATTATTTTAAATGGTGGGTAGGCTTAAGCATACCGACGATCCCATTTCAGACTGAAGGCATTCACCATTCAGGCTGTCTGGTCCCGTACTGGGTAGACAAAAGGAGCTTTTATTCAGTCTCATAGCAAACGAGTCTACTAGTGACTTCCCCCATAATGACTCTGCTACCGACTAGTGCAGAGACTATTCGTGATGACCTCATGGCCCCATCCGGACAGACTGGTTTTCAGGATATTTATTTTGCCTAGAATATGACAGACACTGAGAGTTTTCTCCTTCAAGAATTGCCATAAGGGAATGTTTCAGTCTTTCATGCAAAGAGAAGTGGCCTATGTACTTTATGTTTGAGGTATGCTCCCACTGACACATTACATGGGCGATCATGATAACAGCATTTCCTAACGAGGTTGATATACTCCTCTAGTGTTAGGAACACTGCATGCACGTCTAGGTTGATGATGTGAAAGATCATGTATTCCCAGAACCAGAGTTCCTAAAGTGTTACCCCTTTCTGGTTCCAGGTGAGCACCCCATCCCAAATATGATGTATCTGTTCACAGAAAAGAGTAGTGTTCAGAGCTTTGAATCATGCTGCTGCTCAGGAACCCATCCTGATCCAGCCGCCAACTCAAGTGAAGACAGCTGATCCTAGCGTAATCCTTGCTGATATAAGGCCCTTGTGAGGTTTGCAGTTTGCTATATGCCGGAAATGGAGATGATGCAAATAAAGTATCCCTAGGGAAATGAGATCAACAGCCACGTCCTGATTTCCCATTAGAGAGGTAAAGACGAGCATACAAGGAAATATTGACTATAAGATCCAATATGCGGCACCAAATCAGAGGGGTCCAGAATATGAACTATCCCTTGACTGTTGAGGAAATTTATCCGCACATACATGAAGTTCAGAGAAAAAACTGAGATCTAACTTCTCTAGTTTGGGATTAGCCTGAGTCATGTCAACGTCGACCAACATTGGGTTAGCTTGTTCAAGAGAGGATGTCTGAGAATTTTGTCTCTCAAGGAGGTCTCTAAATAACGCTGGTTATTTTTATAGCTTTAATAAAGAGTGTTGTCAAATATTTGATTCAGTCAGAATATTAGTGGACTATATATTTGTTAATTTACCTTTACATATTCAGGAACATAAACATCAATTATTGTAAAATATATTTTAATACAGTTAATTACCTTTTATAATGAGATCGGATGGAACAATAATTACCTTTAATAATGAGATCGGATGGAACAAAATGATTGGATATTGCAAAAACACAAGATTCTTTTCAGTGTTAATAACACGGTTCCATGCTAATAACTCACATCAGATACAACAATTTAATTTTATTTTACGTTCTGATTCACTTTGTTATATCCCCAGTTTACTGTGTATATTTGAAGCTGCGACTGTTTTGTAATGATACTAAAAATAATTGACAGCTGTTTAGTTTTTTTAATTTTATAGAACCATTTGCAGTTGTTCATGTGGATTGATTGTGATCATTGTTGTAAGACATAATACATGTTCATGTGGATTGAGTGTGATCACTGTTGTCAGACATAATTAATGTTCATGTGGGTTGATTGTGACCGCTGTTGTCAGACATAATTAATGTTCATGTGGATTGATTGTGATCACTGTTGTCAGACATATAATAAATGTTCATGTGGATTGATTATGATTACTGTTGTCAGGCATATAATAAATGTTCATGTGGGTTGATTGTGATCATTGTTGTAAGACATAATAAATGTTCATGTGGGTTGATTGTGATTATTATTGTAAGACATAATGTTCATGTGGGCTGATTGTCATCATTGTTGTAAGACATAAAAAATATTCATGTGGGTTGATTGTCATCATTGTTGTAAGACATAATAAATGTTCATGTGGGTTGATTGTGATCATTGTTGTAAGACATAATAAATGTTCATGTGGGTTGATTGTGATCATTGTTGTAAGACATACTAAATGTTCATGTGGGTGATTGTGATCATTGTTTTAAGACATAATAAATGTTCATGTGGGTTGATTGTGATCATTGTTGTAAGACATACTAAATGTTCATGTGGGTTGATTGTGATCATTGTTGTAAGACATATATTATGCTATCTTGTTTTGATGATTACATAATATTTCACTGTTATATTAATCTAAACCATGAATACAACATGATTTATTATTTGTAAACATTTTAATAAATTCTTATGCCATAAACATAAGTTCACTCTTATTTTAGATGCAATTATCTTTCCATGCATGCAAGAGACATGTTTACTATTTGAATAATCTAAATTCTACTTAAATTGCGAGCAGCAATCTCAATTACTAGATTTTACAGAGTCTTTGCTTTTCTTTTATTACTTTCTCAGACAATCACAATTTTAAAAATAATTTCAACATAGTTTGCTTTTATATGAATAGTTGTTAGTTTCTGGAAAGAGAGTAGTGGGGGGTTGGGTTGGTGGGATGTGGCACACAAATATCCAGCTATATTTAAAACATTTCCAGTAGTCATTAAATATTTTCCCAATTTAACTTTAATAATATTGTTACTTTTCTCATCTCATGCAATCTGCTTGAAATTGGTTGAATTTATTTTACTATTGAGCATATATTTTACATGGTGCTTTTATCTAGACCCTTGAATAAACAAATACATAACTCTTCTTACAATACTGAGAAAATGATTGGTCAAGATGCATATTATCATAGGATAAGTGTTATACATACTAAGTTATTACATCAATCCATTACAATACAGAGTAGCGCATTCACAAATTCTGGCATTGTATTAAGCTGTAAGTTAAAAGGGCACTAACTCTAATAAAAATCAAGGGAGCACTGAGATTGGTCAAAATATGCGTCTTCACATGATGCCAATAATATGTCTGTTTCATAGCAATCTGGAAAAATAAAATAAAAACATTTATATTAAAATAAAAAAACAAATCCTGCAAGATCAGATGTATTCGCACACTGATTTCGTTTTCAAGGGCAAAAACTCTGACGTACAATAAAGCTTCTGACAGCATTAGTGACCTGTACATTTTCAAATGGCAACCATGCCACGTACACATTTCATAGTGATCCATTAAAAACTAAGACAAACTGAGCTCACAAGACTCTCTCAATGGGCTTGAAGTAAATAAGGGCAGTTGCTCTTAAAAAAAAGTCCAGGAGCACAGTTAATTGGAGTAGCAATAGAAATAAATATCCATGACCACCAACTTGCCTATTCTCCATTTCTTTCACATTAAAAAATCCTAGTCCATCACGATAATATCCTCCATTTATTCTAGAAACCCAGACCACCCATCCGCCTATCCAGGAATTTTATTTTACTGGTTTGTTTATAAACCCTAGGATACATTAACTATTCACAAATAGTTACTTGAAAACCCACCATAGCCCTACTATTCACTAAAATATTGTCTTTTAAACCTAGTTTACCATAACCAAATTTTTCATCAAACACCAATATCCTACCACAACATTATATATATATATATATATATATATATATATATATATATATATATATATATATATATATATATATATATATATATATATATATATATATATATATATATATTCTACCCCATTCTCTCAAACTTTGAAACAGAAAAGAGAGAAAACAAAAACGTTTCGTAAAATTAAACAAATAATTAATTTTCCTAGAATATAAAGTAAAATTTTTACAAATTACAGTATTGTGAATTAAATCCCAGATGGTCCTAAAATTTATATCACAAGTCCAAATGTATGAAGGTCCAATTGAATTCCAGTGGTATTCCAAATAAATTCTGATATTGAATGTGTTGATGTGCCTGTAGTATTGAATGTGCAAATGACCTGGAATGTGGTGGTTTCATTTAAAATCTTTTGAGATATTACTACAATATAATCTAAAATGTCCTGTTTTGAATTCACTATAATTCCAAGTTAATGTTTTAGTCCAAAAATATTAGTGAGCACTTTGTAATGCCAGTAAAAAATAATTTAAATAAATAAATCCACCTAAATTAAAAACTGAACACAAGCAGTAGACTGTTTTTGCTTCGGATGTTATGGCAAGAATGAAAAATCCTAATGTAAACAAGATTGCATTCCCCTCTACTTGACCTAGGTCACAATTACCAATTTCTGGAAATACTCAAAGGTCAGAATCAAGACTTTAACTAAAACTGTTTACAATTAATAATGATCTGATTATATAATATATACTGATAGAGAAATATTAACAATGCATTATGCTGTTCACCAAATAAATGTCATTGATGAGCACACAATTATCTTGATTTTGGACACAGGTGAAGGGCAGAATACAGATATTCATAACATAATCGTGGAGTGACAACAACAAATAATACAAATGATATATATATATATATATATATATATATATATATATATATATATATATATATATATATATATATATATATATATATATATATATATATATATATATATATATATATATATATATATATATATATATATATATATATATAACAAGATATGATTCAAAGTTCTGCATAAAACGTTATTACCAAAGAGTTATAACGGTGCGAGATAAACAACAATTGCACATACACGGATGGATGTCCTGTTTGTCAGCTGTGGACAAATACGTGTGGGAAAGCTAATGCTCTTACCGCAGGAGGTGTGTGTGTGTGTGTGTGTGTGTGTGTGTGTGTGTGTGAGATTTGGATTTTTAACGTAGTTTTTTTTTTTTAAAAATCAGTCATATCGCTACGATGTCTGCAGTGTGGCAGTTTATAGTGATGTCTAGCACTGGGGCATCATGCCACAGACATGTAGCATGATGTCCCACCCAGTCACATTATCCTGACACCAAGCCGGCCAGTCCTAATACTAACCTCTTAATAATGAGCGCCTAGCGAGGCAACTGTTAGTACCATTTTTGTAAGTCTTTGGTATGACTTGGCCGGGGATCGAACCCACGACCTCCCACATCCGAGGCAGACGCTCTTACCACTAGGCCACCAGAGCGGTGTCGCAAGAGGAAAAAGGTCCCTCATTTTCTTATTTATCAAAGTATGACCTCCTCCTTTCCGAGGTGGGGCCTGGATGATTTCGGGTGTGAAGGAAGTCTTTCTCTTCAGCTGGGCAAGAACCAGAGGAGATTTCCATGTTTCGGAGTTCGCCAAGAAGTCTCATATCCGTGACTCATTCCAATGTCAGTGCTTGCTAGGGATAACTCATTGGGCTCTTCTAAGGAGGAAAAGTGTTTGTGCCTGAGAGTGATTTACACTTTCATGGCATGGATGAACAACAATCTCTCAAGGGAGGTAAAGTGCCAGTGACTCATAAGAGCCAATCGTACCTTCCCGAAGACAGGGAAGAGCGGTGCTTTTACTTATATTGACTTGATGATGACTGGTTAACGAACAGAGTTTCATCTGTCAAACCTTCTTCACCAAACTTGACTTTGATCAGTGTCAGTGTGTCTGTCAAGAGTCACCAGGCAGTGATCTTTAATCAACAAACTTATTTTAATCGATGGTCTAGGGACAATACTCTGGTTGACCCCTCCCCTGGTACTGCTCATTCCCTATGGAGATTGGGAGTTAGGTTTCGCTTGCTAGTCTTGGTAAGAGGATCTGAGAGTGCCTGGTTAAGCTAGTAAGGGGCCTGTAGCATATGTTATAAAGGGGCCCTCAGTTAAAAAAACCACATAAATATTAAAACATAAATTTTTAACTCGCATTAGTAATTGCATTTTTTCATTTGCTATAAAGCCGGATAATACGACAAATATGTCTGATATTTCAGTAATAGTATTACTTACATGTAGGTAATCGATAGCTTGAAAGTATTTAGCGCATGGCCCTTGAAAATGCGTGGCCCGTAGCATATGCTACTTTTGCTACGAGAATAATCCAGTACTAGGATCTGATCGGCATATCCCCATTCCTATGTTCCCGTTTAATCTGTATGGAGTTGGGGACCACCACTACCTGATAGTGAATTTTCGTTTCTCCCATTTGATCTTGAATGTCCCTAAGCTTGGTTTCAATGTGCATGCCATGGTCCAATCACGTTTCCTTTGGCCTTTTCCAACAAAATATTGTGGGCTACCACACTGCTGCAAGATAGTTGAGAAGGAATAATCAATCCCATTGGCAAAGAAGGATTAACAGTAGGATTGATACCAATGCCCCTTCCTCCCTTAAGCAGTTTTGGGATGACCAAAACCCAATTTCACTGCCTCCCTTTCTAAAGACGGAGATAGGAAGGATATTATTGTTTCATCTTGTTCATAGCAACAATGCTTTTTGCATTCTGGTGGACGCAAATGAGTTCCTAAACAACCAGTTGTGACACGTTCTTCCTACAGTAGGTTCCCTGTTCCTTCCCACCTCTTGGACTAGATGTTGGAGAAGGAGGAGGTACGAACTTTCAATAAGGTGGCAAACGAGATATAATACTATCCTAGCCCACGAGGACCACATCAAGACTCTGGGTTAGGGATGCACCGCTTGATATGGAGAGGCTCTCTTTTCCATTAAGGTTTTGTTTGGCTCTCTAGCCGAGGAATGCACGGTCGGAATCATCTCTCTGTCCGTCTTAGGGCTAAAGCAAATGCATATGCTCATGGGGTTAAGTAGTGATAGTACAAGATGTATACATGTCGTCATCTACCAGCCGTAAACAAAACACTCTTACAAAAAGTGAAAGTGCATTTTTCTTGTACTAGTTATTCTCTTTGTTGCCAACAATCTTCCTCCGAACTGGTAAAATCAGCAATGCAATAGTAGCAGGTATTATATTACTGGTGCTGAACTGTATTTTGAGGGTAGTAAGACTAATTTTAACTGTGTTGTTGTTGTGGGGTTTAACGCCATTTTCAGCACACTATAGGCTATGCATGGCGGCCAGTATTAATGGTGGAGGAAGAACCCAGGAAAACCCCGGGAAGAACCACCGACCCACGAGAAGCTACTGGCAAGCTTTCTCACATACCCACATTGGCCGAATCCTAGACTCGAACCCACGCAGACAGAGGACGGCAGTGATCCGTAACGGAGAGCGCATTAGACCACTCGGCCACTCGGGGCCGCGGAAGTAATACAGTGGTAGCAGGTACGTATTACATAATTAAACTTTCAGCCCTTGGAAAACCAAATTTTTGGCACGTTATCCATAACATATTTATTGGGTTAATAACTCCTCTATTAAAGTTTTGCTGTTCTCGTAACTTTAGACTCTGACGACTAAGCACTAGAAAATAACAGAATCTTTTCCGTTTTCGTCTTACATAAAACAGGTGTCATGTACCAACCACACTTACCGACAAGTCTATTTGTGATCAAACCAACCCATCCCTGATATGGGAATGTTGTCAAAATCGGCGACTGAAAATGTACACATTATGTCCCCCAGATATGCTGGTTGCATATAAACATACTGCAAACAAAATCTCAATTATGGCAATTAAATGCATCGTATCATTTTTCATGTCACGAAATTGTCTGTAGAAAATATTTATGTATAGTAGTTGAACAAACTGTACTCTAGTTTCGTTACCGCGTACAGCATTTCTGGAGCGTGGTTTATTTTTGTCTTGCCCTATCTCAAGATACTGAAATTGGTTCACCCATTGCTGCACGAACAAAGTGCTTGCATTGAGAAGCCCGGTTAACTCAGGTTCTCTGGCTGTGGATTTTCAACTACAACCAGTGTATTTATTGACTAAAGTCTCGCTGTATTATCATAATACAATGAGTTTTGTCAGGAAGCTGTCCACTTTACAGAAGCAATCTTCAGCTATAGAGCTGTTTTTGTATCGGGAAGTCGTAGAACTGTGGGGATACATGCAACCAGTATGCTGCTGTTGATGGTAATATTTACTCAGAGGACGGCATTGGTTTACTAATTTCAGTTATGAAAGATATAATTTCATTATGTTAGTTCTTGATCTCGGTGCGCGTCATTCTGTTAAATCCATTTTTGTACTTTATTAGCATGAGTATTGTATCGGAATTCATTCATCGTTCAATTATATTATAATTCACTGAACTGATATTAGTCTTTATGGTAAATCCATTCCCAAACTCGAATAGAAAGTTGTCATCTGCAGTATGTTAATCCACTTTCTGCCAGGATTATAAGATACAGGGTCATTTTACAATTTATAGGCATTTTTTGCAGTGCAAACTATTAGAACAGTGCCAAAACTTGAAATCTTGGAGACCTAACTGTTTTTCGAGTCCCACCCGTATCCTCCCGTATTCAGTATGTAATGCTGCATCGTGCCTCATATATGACCAGTACGAAAGCTTCAATTTTGTTCTTCTAAAACTAAATTCTGGAGTTATGAAATAGAACGGACACATAGATGCGTCCTAATATTAGTGATCAACATAGTCTTTATGTTAATTTTACAAGGATGGATACATTGACCTGTATAAAGATGAGTATACATATTATTATAATTTTCTGATTCTTGTGTAGGATTTTTTTGCGTGCGAGATGCATACACTTATTTCAATCTGAGTAAAATCTACTTCATCTGTATTAGGACCTCTCAGGTGGCCTAGTGGTTAGAGCGTCCGCCTCGGAAGCGGGAGGTCGTGGGTTCAAACCCCGGCCGAGTCATACGAAAGACTTATAAAAAATGGTACTAACAGCTGCCTCGCTAGGTCCTCAGCATTAAGAGGTTCGTGTTAGGACTGGTCGGCCTGGTGTCAGGATAAAATGTGACTGGGTGGGACATCATGATACATGTCTGTGGCATGATGTCCCAGTGCAAGACATCACTATAAACTGCCACACTGCAGACAACGTAGCGATATGACTGAATAATTATTAAAGCTACGTTAAAAATCCTAATAACACATAACTCGAAAATTTCGACATAACCGAGACAATACCAGGTCATATTATGGCGACATCTCAATTCACCGATCAAAATTACAGCCTTTTCTTTTGTGAAAGTGAAAACTTCATTCGGAATATTTGATTTCTTACAAAATGAAGTAAAGTGAGTGTTCTGATAGGTGACTAATTATAAGACGACCCTGAATTTCCTACGGCAAGGAGTATATGACTCTTTATGATAAGCAGATATCGATTCCTCTAGTCTTCTTGAAACTCTTGAGGTAGTATTTGCATCTTTGTTACAACATTTATAAGTCTTCATTTCCAAAGTCTTTTGTTAATATATTTATCAGTATCATAACTTTCCCTTTTACAGGTGTCTTTTGTATAGGTGCTTATGTTAGTACCATTTTTAAAAGTATTTCCTATGACTCGGCCGGGGTTCGAACCCGCGACCTCCCGCATCCGAGGCGGACGCTCTAACAACGAGGCCACCCGAGCGGTCACTAGAACGAGAATAAAACACTGATTTTCATATTTGCCTGTAGGTGACTGCTACTCCAGCAATATCTTAGTACCAGATTCTTGTTAACTATATCCAGCTGTTGGTTCTGGGAACAGTTGTGATCATGAAGACCACTTTTATAAGCTCTTCTTGGTGAGCTTTCTTAGTCAAGACTAGCTGTCCTAGTTGGAGAGCAGTTTGCTTACATTAATGGGAGACAACTTATATTTCCTTTTTTTTCAGGTTACACAAAATCAATAATATCATTACCATCCTCGTCCAACAATTTTGCATTTTCATTAAACTCTTTAAGCACATCGTAACATCGCTGATCATATGTGGATGGTGCCACTAAATATATTTTACCCCACTTGGGCCATCTCATTATTAGATTAAGCAACAATTGCGTCTTACCAGACCCAGATTGATCCACCATAATTGCTCTGATAGAATTTGGCAGCGTTGGATGTTGAAGTTTTACTGGCTCTTGCTTTCATGTCCTTGAAAAATCAATGACATCATTGTTGTACAAATATAATCAATAATATGGATCTAAATTGTGTTCTATGTAGAGCCCCCACCCCCACAAGTTAATTAACAACAGTAATAACAAAAGATAAGAAGCGCGCACTTACAGGCAAGTGTGTGAAATGTGGTACAAAAAATTACAAATTTATCGCCGGACACAAAGTATCTGGCGGTGATATCGCTGCTTCACCGGAAAAATTACCAGTTAGCCCCATGGGCGAAATACCCAGGAGAAAAACATCTTCCTGGATAGAATCAGTGTGGTCCTGGAGCCCGACTTAATGAGAAAGATCAAGCAAGACCTGGAGAGTATCCAATAAATGCGATTGATCAAGTATGTCACGTTTATGATGTGGCGAATAAAAATAAAGAATTACAGCAACGACATATTACAAATGTCAAGTTGATTCACTTGTTAAATTCCATACAAAATAAATCTCTCAGAGAAAAACTTGATAGCTGCCTAGTAAAATCCATGATGAAAGGTAAACTAGTTATAGAGGCCGGTAATTAATCAACCGATTTGTATTATTATGGAATCGATTTATTATAGCCAAAGAGGATATTGGAGGGGTAGAGCAGCGATTAGTACACTCGCTGATCAAGCAAATGTCACACGTTCTTTTGCTGCAAATTGGTTAGCACGACAGCCAATATGGCAAATTTATTTATCACCAACTAAACAAATTCAGTACGCACATTTTATTTCAGCACTCCCAATAAGGTTCATCAAGCAGATATTTATTTTACCACATGATAATATTAAAACACATATACATCAATCACGCACACACACAAATACGCTTTGACTATAGTTGACTTTGTAAGTAGATATAAAGAAGCAGAACCACTATCAACCAAAACAGCAACTGAAGTTGCATCTGCTTTTGAACCAATTTATCAACGAGGATCCGAACCACATGGCGGTCTACGATGGCCACAGTTGCTACAGGTTGATCCTGGCAAGGAATTTCTTGGTATAATATCATCTCTGATGAACAAACATAACATCAAAATCAGACGAGGACATACCGCAATTCATCGCGATCAGGCATTTGTTGAACGATTTAATTGAACACTTGTTGAGCGATTGTTTTGATATCAGTATGTCCAGGAAATATCCCTGAACAAAGTTCAGAAATATATGAAATCTAGTGATTGGGTTGCAAGACTACCAAGTGCAATAGCTGCGTTAAATAATGAAATTACTCGTGCAATTTCTATGAAAACCATCGATGCAATCACCAAACATACCAATACAATGACATGACTCCTTTTCAAACCTGGTTAACTTGAAGGTGGTAAAAAAAGAGCAAGTGATCCTATTTGGAGTGTGACGACACATACAATTTCCAGTGTGGTAAGATCCAAGAGTAGACCTGCAATCTACAGACTATATTCAACTGCCCCTCAACGTGGATTTGTGCGTGAAAAATTACAAGTAATTCCTAAAGACAATTACCACCGCGTTCACTTTTGTGAACTGGCGCCTCGACGTCGATTACATTCAAGACAGGCAGGCATCACATTTTCGCGTGTGTGACCAAGACTACTTTAATTTTATCTACGGTAAATTGTCTTGGATTATTATTTTAATATTGCCACAACATTACTGTGTTACAGCTCGCACAATGATTATTCTAATGTTGTTTCATAGTCATGATACATTCAGCATCGAGATCAATGTCGCGCTTATTTTTTTTATCAATTTGATGATAACTAGCAAATTTTTTCTTCACACATCATCACCATTGCTAGTAGTTTGATTATTATTTACTGTGAAGTCTATAATAACCCTCCGCAGCTGAGATATTCTTCTGACTCGAGACAAAGTTCAGAAATATATGAGATCTCATGAATGGGTTGCAAGACTACAAAGTGCAATAGCTGCGTTAAATAATAAAATTACTCGTGCAATTTTTATGAAACCCATCAATGCAATCACAAAAACACACAAATACAACGACAGGACTCCTTCGCATAACAACCAGTACTAGGTAATGTAACTAAGATATTTATATTAACCTGGTTAACTTGAAGGTGGTAAAAAAAGCAACTGATCCTATTTAGAGTGTAATGACACATACAATTTCCAGTGTGGTAAGATCCACGAGTAGACATGCAATCTACATAATTGGTTCAAGTGCCCCTCAACGTGGTACGTGAAAAATTACAGGTAATTCCTGAAGACACACAATTACCACCGTGTTCACTTTTGTAAACTGGCGCCTCGACGTCGATTACATTCAAGACAGGTCGGCATCACATTTTCGCGTGTGTGACCAAGACTACTTTAATTCTATCTACGGTAAATTGTCTTGGATTATTATTTTAATATTGCCACAACATTACTGTGTTACAGCTCGCACAATGATTATTCTGATGTTGTTTCAGAATCATGATAAATTCAGCATCGAGATCAATGTCACGCTTTTTTAATATCACATTGCTGATAACTAGCTATTTTTTCTTACTACATCATCACCATTGCCAGTAGTTTCATTATTATTTACTGTGAAGTCTTTAATAACCCTTCGCAGCTGAGATATTCTTCTGACTCGAGATAATGCATGATAAACTAAGTTTGACCATTCGATACAACCATCAACAATCCAAATATTTGTATAAGAAATTGTTAATCATTGTGACGAATGAATCGTTTTAGCATATCCTAGAGTCCACAGAGTTTTTGTCCGTCGTTAACGCGCTCTCAACAACACTCACAGGAACTAAAACAATATCATTTAACACAAGATTTTGTTTACTACCGCAGCCTGGAATTTCAACGTCGATATTTTGCCGTCGAGTATCTGCTGGTTGATTACACAGTCGTACATGTAGATTTGAATTTTTTTCTTTATGTAACAGAAATAATTGTTGTTGAAGTGTATCACGAACTAACTTTCTACTTGCAACTATCCACAAATAATTCATAGGAGTTCCTGGAATTATCTCATGCATTATTTCACACTGAATTTTATTTGGTTGTAGTTTGATTAATTTCTTAAGCTCTCTTAATTCTGGATCAAGCGTTTTATGATCATCAGTTATTTTTTGATAATAGTCGACGAACTTTTACAGCCACATATGTGTGGATGATCCAACCAAAGGTGGCGTTTGACCATGATCGCCACACATTATCAAAGCAGTATTTGTTGTCAACAACCAATCAAGAAATAATTTTAATGTCTCCTTCTACACTGTACATATTTCATCCCAGATAATACTCTTTGAAATATATTTTTCACTCATTCGTTCAGGAGTCCATATATTTCC
Source organism: Sinohyriopsis cumingii (assembly GCA_028554795.2). Lineage (NCBI taxonomy): Eukaryota > Metazoa > Mollusca > Bivalvia > Unionida > Unionidae > Sinohyriopsis > Sinohyriopsis cumingii. The sequence continues at coordinate 71,213,362 of CM068839.1, forward strand.
CTTCCATCGGAAGAAGCTGTGATAAGCATGAGATTTTAGTCCTCGTTCGTTCATTTCTCTGGCGAATCTATGTGTAAGGGTTAACACAATTGTATCAAGTCCAAAACATAATTCGATCACACGTGTTGTTTTACCAGAACTATTCGGTCCATTAAGAAAAACCGTCTTGTCTGGTCTCAGGATCATATACCAATGGTGCTGATGATTATTTTGATATTTGATTATTTTTTTAAAATAAATATCCTTAATTTCAACGTCGACAGATTCAAAATGACTAGTCTCTTTTCTTGTTATATTCTCCATTCGCCCCATGACACATCAGCGCCGTTAAGTAGTTGTTCTAGCAATCTTGTATTTTTTTGTATTGATATAAAATTAATCTGTGGCGATTCTAATCGTGGTATCAGGAAAACTATTTATCATCGATAATAAATTTATCGAAACATACGCAAGCATTGAAGATCTTAAATGAATAAACTACGGTGACTCAACATCAGTGTAACTCACAGTTGTACCTAATGTAATACTGTTCGCTAAATTAACATTACTTCGACTTATAAATGTGTTTCTCTTCGTTGTATCAGCAATTCTAAAATCTAGTTCAGCATCATCTATAATTAATCTTGTACAATCTCGTTTATGATCATATGACCCTCCTTGGGTAAATTGCCAATTATTTTTCTGCCAAGATCTTTTGTGATTTTAATCTAAAAGTCTGTTATATCAGAAATTTCGTCATCATAATATATCTTTGGTTGTGGTAAGAAAACTTGTTTCTGTGGACTAAATGATACAACTGCTTCACTTACAATGAACGATATTGATATTTTTACATGAAGCATATATCGTAATAAATCTGTTGCAGAAAACCGCGTTCGCTAAAATGTTTTTGAAACCAAACAGCGACAATCGGATGAAGACCTTCGGCAAACTTGAATAAAGTAATTCGTGCAAATCCAGTTACATGAAAATCTGGTAGCGGTCCATTAATCGATACTCTGGTCATCTCGTGTGTTGGATGCCCAAATCGCTTAAAATATTCCGAACATTCATCCATACCAAGAAAACTTACGGGATAGCATGCAACCATATCAACCGAGATAACATCCTTATAATCGTATCTGGTATTCCACAATCTACCGTTGTATTTCTTTAAGAAATGAAAACCGTGTTGGGTTTCATGAATTTTCCTTCTTAGCGAAATGAGCAGAAAGTATTGTCATGGCTACATTTCAACGCAAGGTTTTTCATTTCTTCGTGGAGAGTTTCTGTACGATAAATATATCCATTAGGTCGCACAAACTGATCATTGTTTCCATCATCTAAACTTTGAAACAGCCACACGGATAAATGATCCCTTTTACTGAGATTTCGGATAAAATCGATCATACCACAGTTATAAAACTTAACAGTTCTATCTCTTGGATAGATTATTATAGCAGAAGTCCAAGCATGCGCATTATGATCGACCATATTTATCGGAGCTGGTTTCGATACATATTTTGGCTCATATAATACTTCTCTTGTTATTGTTTTTACCATTATTAGGAATTTTAGTAATTTTTCTAACTTAGCATATCATATATTGTAGCTCCTTTATCTTTGACTGATTCAGTCCATTTGTTTATTTTTTCACGTCATAGATCTGTTAGGTTATGTCCAAGTATCACGTTTGTAAAATGTTCCATTTCTAGTTCGGCTACACAATTTAGTCTCGAAAATTTCATCGGTTTGAGATCATTAACACTAAGTTTATCAATGAGTGGATATATTACATAAATAACTGCGGTCGCAGGATAAGCTCCTTCATAATACAACTTGTCAATACCAGTCAACATTCCTGGTTTGGAATTTTTATTTAACGTAACAACATTTCCAGTGTGAAGACGGACAGGGTCACGTTTGTCACGGATAATCCAAGTATCGTGCTGCTTCGCAATCAATTTTACTCTTAAAAAATATATTTGATTGTCGAGATAATTAATAATCGTCGCCTCTCGCTGGTCATTCATTATAGCATTCATACCACCTTCGGTGTCGCGCATGATTCTGAATGTTGAACGCACATGATGCGCGCCATCGCCGCGAGAATCTTTCTTGGCGCCACGAATACTTTCAGACTTTTTTGTTTGTCGGATCAACCAGAACTCGCTCGGCAAGTCAGGGGTTCTTCTGTCAAGATCGAATCTAGCTTTAGAGGGTTTAGTCACAGATAATTCCTTAAACTCTTCCATAGTACATATATAAAGAATACAAATAATATGGTGAAAAACAGTCCTTTCAAGTGCACTGGACCCGGCAAGGGATCACGTTTGTCAGGGATTGATTAAGATAAATGCAATAAACTGACTACGAACGGTGCAAAACTAGTATCGAACTAGCCTAAGCGCTTTCGATTCTTAATGAGTCTTTTTCAAAGACAAATACAAAACATAGACAGTCTTAGACCTTTCCCTTTTTTTGAAACTTTTTATTCCGTGACCTGTTGCTATCTTTAGTGCCACCCCAGCAGCAGTTCCGACAGCACCAAGTACAGCTGCTTTTGTAACAGCTGGGGATGCAGCGGATATTAACGCTGCGATAGCTGCAAGAAGTGGAAATATACCACTCGCCTTGATTGAGTCTTTAATGGCACCCGATGAAAGATTTAGTCTCACGCCTGTCTTTGATTGTTTGGCTTCATTGAAGTGCCTGAGCTGACGTTCTAACAATGATAGTTTATTTGCACCATCTTCGATTTGTTCTTTTATAGTGATATTTTTATTCCACAATTCCTTTTTGTTACTGATTATAGCTTCTTAGTTTGACTTGGAGTCAGAAAAACACTAACGTGATATGACATTACATTATCATGAGTGATTGAATTACATGTATTCTACTGGGGCATCGATGACTCTCATTCGTCCATCAACACCTTCAAGTAGCATTGCTTTATCCGAGAGTATAACAGCGATTGCTCTGTAACCATCAATGGGTAGTCGAGCGACACTAGCTCGGAAGTAAATATCAACGACTGATTGTCTGAATAAATCCAATGTTCCAGTGAAAAGTAATAGATTGGATATAATGTTGTGAAATCCAGCTGAGATATCTGCAAACCAGAATCCACATTCTGATCACGACCCATACATGTCATCAACCAATGATATTCACGTCCAAGATTATAATTCTTAAAATTCAGCAACATTTCTTCAGAAGCTTCTTGATGTTCATTTATCCTCAAAGTAACATCACTAACTCCAAGAGTATCAAACACCACTGGATTTCGTTCCTGCGATCCTACTATTGTATTTTCCTGAAGTGCGATGAATATATGTCGTGGTGCTGACATCCCCTGCTGTGATGCTATCTGCCATATGAGTAAACCAGCAGCATTACATTGAATTCTGTCTGAGGTTATCATCAATTAAGATAATGTTGATTTACCACCTTGATCCATGAAAGAGAGTAACCGTTGTTCTTCGGAAAGTGATGAAGTCATTACTGACATCCGCAACGACAGTTTTGTTAGTATTACTTTACCAGCACCAACGGCATCATCACGCCATATTGCACCTTTGTCGGTGGATTTTCTAACAAGTATCACAGTGTGTTTATCGCCAAATATAACCTTTCACACTTGCGAACTCTTCGTCGCCCTATAAAATTAATCGACTTGGTGCGAATCCCAAGTTGAAGTTTTCATTCATTGATGTAACTTCACTTACAGCTGCATTTAGTGTTACGTTTATATTTTCTGGATGATCAGTTGTATCCTTTGCAAACATCTTTGATGGACCAGCTGATCTCGAATAATCATCAGTGTATTTTGCAAGGCCAAGTATCGTCGTGGCAACGTCGACACTTTCCAGGCATGATTCAATATTCTTTCCGTCAGTGATGTGTGCGGCACTGTTAAATAATGCCACGACACCATTATTAAGAAAAGCAACTCGATCACCAATTCCTTATGGTGTATCATCTGTTCTCAAAAGTCTACATTCGATTTTAATGAATGCCTCAGCGGGTAAGAAAGATATAGTTGTATTCTGAACTTGTAATTCGATTCTTACTCGTGCATTAGGTACACGTGAGTCATAATAATAATATTGACAATCACGCACTGATTCATCCTTGAGATCTGTGCAACCATGTCAAATCCTGAATCAGATACACGTTTAAATAATTGATTATATTTTTTATCGTCTAACACGAAGATCACTTCCTACTATTAGACTAGCAGTTATATTGTTTTCTTTTTCGGACTATACAGCAGCCAACTCTGTAAGTTTTGTATTTGCAGCTTGATTTCTTCTTTTACTAACATTTGTAGGAATAATTTCAGCGCTGGGTAATTTTACTGGATGTGGTTTTCGTCGAATTAATCGTGCTAGTCTATGCTTGATTGCTGAGAATGCTTTACTAACAACATCACCAACAGCCCCAATACCTTTATCACAAACAACATCACTAGTTTTCATTGATAATTGTTTTGCAATCGGTATTGATTTTGGGGCTATCGTTCGAAATAGACCTTGAACAACATTACCGAGTCCATCACCGTAGATCGCTTTGTTCGTTGGTAATTGCGAATTTATCACCCTGACCATGATCGGTCCACGTTGAGCATTATGTATGATCATCTTATTTTATTGTCACTGATCTAATTACATACCCTCAATCACTCGGATAGTCATCGACGATTTCATCAATGTGAGACCGATAAACATTAATGTCCATCATACCACCTGTAAATAATCGTTGAAAAATTGCAACTGCTTCATTGATGATTTCTGGGGAATTATTACGGGCTCGTCTTCCAGCAATGAGGATTTCTAGTCGTTCAACATCTGCAAGGACGTTATTGGGACAAATTTTATCGGATAACGGAAAGGGTTGTATTTTTGTTTTTACACTGCCAGTGGCAATACCTTTTCCAGATTGTTTTCCTGGTTGTTTTAATACTGGCTGTGGTTGCTGCAACCGTGGAAGATAGTTACATATTCCTTGGATAAATGCAAATATCTTGTATCACTATTTCGGGCCTGATCAACTCCGTAGTGTAAGCGAAATAACCATTATACCAGTTATCACCACTTACAGTATCATTGACGTACTCGGGTTTCAAATCTCTTTCTCTTTGATAAAAACTGCATAAAGCAAACGCAGATAATTCATCCGTGTTTTTTTTTTTTTTTTTTTTTTTTTTTATGATGGCCATACTAGTGTTGGTAAATTTATTAATCAATTCAGTTCTCTCTCTCTCGCTTGTTGTAGTTCTGGTTTTGGTTCTGGTATAAGATCTTTTATATCAGCTACTTCAGAACGAAGCTTGTTAACACCCTCAAACATTTCTTGCGTTTGTGGTTGATAAATAGCACCAGCTATTTCACCTGGAAGTTCTCGTAGAATCTCTATTGTTTGTTTAGCTCTTTTCTGGATTTTTCCAGTTGCATCCACGGTTTGTTTTAACGTGGGAAGAAGACCTTTGGTAGCCTCTGTAACTCCTTCAAGCCTTCGTAACCGGTTGAAATAATTGTTCTGCACCTTCTGCAAAGTCCACCGGAGACTCCTGACGCACTTGTAGTTGTTGTTTGACAGAATCAGAGACGGGAAGATATTTCTCAATTGCCCCTAGTTTCTCTCGAGCTAATCTAGCTGTGTGAGATTCCATTATTTATATAATAATGATTTAATTACTCACACACTACAGCAGCAGGGAGGGTGACGACAAAATTGAGCGTCCGGGTGGGTTAACGAAAACGCTTACAAATTTGAAAACACAAGATAAATTAGCAAACTGATCTAACCCAATAAAAGAACATCTAGGTCAATTAGAAGCTTCGGTCTGACGTTATTGACTTTGTATTTTCAATTTTTTCGTATGAAGCTTTATTTTCAAAGAAGACTTGCTCCAACATTGGCCTGTTCACTCTACCCGCTGCTAGAACAATGTTGATGACTTAAACAGAGTTATAGAGACAGAAGAAATTATCCCAGTGTATTATATGCTAAATTCCAAAAGAAATAAATCGAGGCTAAATGTGAGCTAAACGGGGGAAAATTTGATCTCAGTGACCCTGACAACTTTAATAACAATTGAATGTAACCATTACAAATTTCGACTTTGTAACGATGATGTGTCTCCAAACAGGAAGTCCCTCTCAAACATATATATATATATATATATATATATATATATATATATATATATATATATATATATATATATATATATATATATATATATATATATATATATATATAACGAGACTGATTGTCTCATAAACTCTTATTCAAGCTATTTCCCCGACACACAGAGAGAGAGAGAGAGAGAGAGAGAGAGGAAGAAGTACAAGCTCTCTTGAAAGTGGTGTCACTTTGACAACGAAGATATGGTTACATCTGGGGAATACAGGAACTGTAACGACGCAAGCCCCTTTGAGTTTATGACGAATGAACTATTTATTGAAATACTCACATATAAAATTACACTCCAATATCAATCTACATAAACTTAAATTACAGATTTAAGTGATACATATAAAACTACAACATTCCTTCGCTTAACAACATCATACATGTGTATAGTTTCTGCCTTTTAGAATATAATACAGATAATTAAATATCGAATAAATTCACGATAGCTAAAGAATCTAAAATTCAATATTTCAGACTAATAACGCAATTGAAATATATTTTACTGAATTTAATCTAAAATGTCAACATATTAAACTCTATTATTTAAAGAGTATTTTATTTCTAAACTAACTAGTACTGAGTATGAAATTGGTAACAAAAGTCGTTTTCTACTATAATCAGTAATATAATTACAAGTAAATATGTCTTCCAACAATTAAAATTTCCAATACATTATAGTAAAGAAATATTAAAATAATCCAATGTTGCAACGTCCTGATGTTAGATTAACATCTTAACACTAAAAATCCTTATGTTATATAAAAAAAATTGTATATAGACGATAATCTTACCTGTAATGACACATGCCTCTTTGAGTCTCTGACAAATGAACCAGAGTGTCTGCTGATTGACGCTTTTTATACCAGTTTCTTAGGATATGTCCAAATATGGACATACGTCTAATTCTTGTGTGCGCCAGATTCTCAAAGTGAGGCTCCATCGTTCCCTACAGACTATCGTCTGCGTCTTGTACGTCATTAGGTAGACAATTCTGCTAGATCAGCTCATTTACCCTTCTGGAAGGAAATTTAGGAATCTAGTTCGTCTATCTCACAACTTACCGAGTGTACAAGGAAAATGTATAGAGAGTTTTGCCTTTTGCTCATAAGGGCGCAATCGTTATTAAATATTATAGAATTGTAATACCGAAATAAATGGATTTAATCTTAGTATATTTTGATAGAAAATTACTTTCAATATAATTTAGTCAAAAATTACTTTAAATAAAATTTAGAGAAAATTTCAGTCTTATTAGTTATACTAAAAATTCTGTCCTAATATATATATATATATATATATATATATATATATATATATATATATATATATATATATATATATATATATATATATATATATATATATATAAGCGTTCTATTCCTACTGTACTTGCATGTTTCCGATTTAAAATTATTAACCATCTAATATCCACCTTCTGTAAAAGCAGTCATGTGTTTCTCCAAATCATCTACCTTTTACTGTATATTCCATGAATATTTAAAGGTTACTGAATTTGTGAGGGAAAATGTGAATTAGTTTTTCGGAGAAATACTGCACGACATTGGGAGTAGAGTATTACTCAGGAAAAAAGAGTTCATACTTTCCCAGGCAAATGAGGTAACCTTTGTATTATATGCTCATTTTGTGTTCCTACCTAAGGCTCGACTACAAGAAATAAAGTATATTAATTTATGCCGTATTCCAAAATGAATACACAACCGTAGGTTCATCAATAGACAAAGACATTATTAATGTGCACATAACACCGTCCAGCGACCTTTTGAACTTCGTCGCGCGCTTGACATTAGGTTCAAAAAGAAATAATGCCTTGGTCTTCTTAAAATTTAAAATTAGATTCATATTGTTATGAATGCACATTATAACACCTTTTCCAATTCGTCTGGAATGGAAAGATTTTTTGTCGATTCTCCTCAATTCTGCTTTTTGTGCTTGTGATGTACTGGATTTATTAGCTCTCTCAATTCCGATCGAAGTACATGTGATTTGATAAGGGAGGCACACACCTTAACTGCAGCTGTGTTTCTGTTCTGTCATTGATTGTTTGGAATAATGGTTTGGGGAAATATGACATCTTAAAATTGAAATTATAAAAAAGCTATGGAATATCAAGCTCATTTAAGTTTGAGTGCAGTAATAAGAATGTGCTTGCAGTTAGAAATGTATTCGAAATTACAGTGCAATGTAGCTGTGTGTAATTACGTTTTAGAACTCATGGCATAGTTCATGTAAGTCGGATTTGCTGAAGTAAAGTACATTTTGAGGAAATTCAAGATTCAAACATGTAAGCTTATTTTTGCCATTTTTTATCAGCTAAAGAAGACACGTTTATGCCTTGTCGCTTGCATGCTCTTGGTAGAGACCCCAGCTATGTACTGTATATAGCTACCGTATTATGGCATATATCGCAATCCTAAATCCAAAACACTGTATCAAAAATGATTACGTAAAAAATTGCAAAGCAGCTTTTGCGTGAGAATCCATTCAGCCAGGGAAAACGAATTTTTCGTTGTCTTGGCTTGATGACTCTGATGCCCTTACCTTTCTACCGAAACCTACAGTTGCATTTATTTTCTCAAATTTAGTACTTTGAAATAATAAATGGTACGTCTCTGATACATATTCGATAGCCCTTGTCCTAAATGTGCTTTTCTATGATATTTTTATATACCCCAGAGGGCACTGGTCATAGTCTAATCCATTCATTTTACGAAACGCTACGACTATAGAAATGTTCGTAACTTTTCGTAAATGTGATGGTTCGGCTTTTTAAATGTGTCTCTCAATGTTGTTCGTCTTGCTTTTTTGAAAGTTTTATTTGCGACTCATTAAACTCTTCCACATCGATCACTTTATCATTTCTAATTTCAAATAGACGAAGCAGCTTCTTGAGTTTATCCATCAATACATCTAATAAACTAAAACCTAAATCGTCTACCCCATGAGTGTACATGGTTTGTTTGCAGAGTAGCTCCTATTACACAATGCTATTTTTAGACGTAAATGTCGTGCAATTTGAAGCCTTGCAATAATTCCGGCAATGTAAAGTTATCGGAGAAAAAAAGAGTATATTCTCTGGTATTTTACAGTTTCCATTTTTGTGTAATGAATTGACTTTACAACAACCAAAGTAGTATCAAAGATGGCTCATGAGCTTTGTTTGAATGGTATGGTATAGTAAATAGATGGTTGAGAATAAATGAATAAAATACAACAGCCACTGATCCAAGAAATACATGATAATAAATGAATAATATGCAACAGGCACTATTCCAGGAAATACGGGATAATAAATTAATTAAAGACAACAGCCGCTGATCCAGGAAATACATGATAAAAATGAATAAAATGCAACAGGCACTGATCCAGAAAATACGGGATAATAAATTAATAAAAGACAACAGGCGCTGATCACGGAAATACAGGATAATACATTAATAAAAGTCAACAGCCACTTATCCATGGAAATACAGGATAATAAATGAATAAAAGGCAACAGGCGCTGATTCAGGAAATACGGGATAATAAACTAATATAGACAAAGCCGCTGGTCCAGGAAGTACAGGATACTAAATGAATAAAAGGCAACAGACGCTGATCCAGGAAATACGGGATAATAAACTAATATAGACAACAGCCACTGATCCAGGAAATACAGGATAATAAATGAATACTATGTAACAGGCACTGATACAGGAAATACGGGATAATAAATTAATAAAAGGCAACAGCTGTTGATCCAGGAAGTACAGGATAATAAATTAATAAAAGGCAACATGCGCTGATCACGGAAATACACGATAATAAATTAATAAAAGGCAACAGTCGCTGATCCAGGAAATACGGGATAATAAACTAATATAGACAACAGCCGCTGATCCAGGAAATACAGGATAAAAAATAAATAAAAGGCAACAGCCGCTGATCCAGGAAGTACAGGATAATAAATGAATAAAAGGCAACAGGCGCTGATCCAGGAAATACGGGATAATAAAGGATAATAAATCAATATAGAAAACAGCTGCTGATCTAGGAAATACAGGATAATAAATGAATAAAAGGCAACAGCAGCTGATCCAGGAAATACAGGATAATACATGAATAAAGGCAGCAGCCACTGATCCAGGAAATACATGATAATAAATGAATAAAATGCAACAGTCGCTGATACAGGAAATACACACTCCTCACCATTATGGTATATCAAGTGATGCACTTAGTTGGCGTTCTGTCCTTAATGATTATAAATAGACAACGCATAAAAACATAACTATTTTACAGGTAGGAAGATGTGATTTGGTGGTAAATGACACACACACACACACACACACACACACACACACACACACACACACACACATATATATATATATATATATATATATATATATATATATATATATATATATATATATATATATATATATATATATATATATATATATATATATATATATATGTATATATATATGAAAAACGCTCATTAGGTTGTGATTACAAATTGTGTATATGAAGAGAAAATCATTGCATGATATTGTACAAGGAGACTTGAAGTCTTGGACCTTAACCGAGTCACCACTGAGCGAGAACAATCAGTCAAACGTCCAGCGAAGATAATAAAGATAGCGAAGATAATCACCAGGAACAAATCAAATTGATAAATGCCGTACCATAAAATAGTAATATCCTTCACACACAGATCTCATGAAGTATACGAACTGAAATACAACGCCGCAGAAACGAAACAGCGGATGTAATGAGAGAAATTTTCCAGAACCGTTTCCAAGTCTAATGGAGCAGAAACTATAACGGAGATATACAAGCACTCTGAAACGTTCTATGGTGTTGGACACAAAAGTGCAAAGTCTGGTCCTGTTGGAGTCGATGGATCATTTGAGCTCGTTTCAGATGAGACAAACTATCAAGCAAATTGTGTGATCCTGCAATGGCAAGTTTGTTTATGCGCAAAACCCTGATTTCATATTCATAGTTACATCACACAAACATTCTCTGTCGCTCGGTGGACTCTGTGAAGGTGAAGCTAAGTCGAAAGCAACAGCGGGAAGCAACTGAAAATCGAGAATATATTAACAGTATTAAATTGTAAAGAATAAAAATTGCGTGCATATATATATATATATATATATATATATATATATATATATATATATATATATATATATATATATATATATACATACACACACACACACACACATACACACACACACACACACACAGATGTCATTGGGATGCAATAATGCAAAGATGAATGCTTTAGAAAACGAGAACTTTGCAACAGAACATATCTTTGCGAACACTGTCAATCTCAATTGCTCGCGTTACGTGTTGACCCCGATATTCCCAATGTCAGAAATAGGATATCGGAGTTGACTCGTGTAATCAGCTTTGCCAACCATATGGATCTAATTTTTATCGCGTGCGGTGACGAAGACTTGTCAACATAAATGTGGAGAAAGCTAAATATATAATCAAACCCAACGACGATGTCATGAAAAATCGAACGATAATGTCACGGGAAGAAAAAAAAAAGGATGACGTCACGGAACAAACAATATCTAGGATCGATGCGATTGCATTTTCTAACCCTGATGCTACAAAATGTTTTTTGATAAATAAGAAATATTTTCAATACTTTCCTTACATACGGACATGCCGACTGTGAATCAGCATAGGTAATTCGCACGAGAACGTAGACTAAATATTCCTATCAGTTAGACTAAGGCAGGTAATCTTACACTATTGGTACTTGTAACGTATGATCCGCATCTGACTGTGAGACAACATCGCGAAACGGGTGCACAGTTATATAATGGGATTCCTCTAGGAGCCAGGCAGGCTGAAATAACTGATGTATTAGTACTCGCAGATGAGTCACGGCTGGCTGTGGGACAACTTCCTTTCCCCCACCCCCACCCCCCGATGAACAACAACATGTTGTTTGATGCAAACTGTAGATCAAGTTAAGCAATATGCGCAAGAACGTCAAATATTACTAGGACATACATCATAAGGCAGGTATACATTATTAAAATTACCTACTACTAGGAGATACATCAAAAAGCAGGTATACATTATTAAGATTACCTACTACTAGGATATACATCATAAGGCAGGGATACATTATTAAGATTACCTACTACTAGGAGATACATCATAAGGCAGGTATACATTATTAAGATTACCTACTACTAGGATATACATCATAAGGCAGGTATACATTATTAAGATTACCTACTACTAGGATATACATCATAAGGCAGGGATACATTATTAAAATTACCTACTACTAGGATATACATCATAAGGCAGGTATACATTATTAAGATTACCTACTACTAGGAGATACATCATAAGGCAGGTATACATTATTAAGATTACCTACTACTAGGATATACATCATAAGGCAGGTATACATTATTAAGATTACCTACTACTAGGATATACATCATAAGGCAGGGATACATTATTAAAATTACCTACTACTAGGAGATACATCAAAAAGCAGGTATACACTATTAAGATTGCCTACTACTAGGAGATACATCAAAAAGCAGGTATACACTATTAAGATTACCTCCAGAGGAGTGAATCTGACCGCGGGCAAATACCTGAAACAGCATTACAGTTATATATTATGATTCATCTACGAGCCAGGCGGTCTGAAATCGCACGTGTGATTTGTGATAAGGAACGTATTATAACTACCATTGGTACTGAGGATGCTGCATAAGCTTGACGAGTTCAAGTTCCAGAGTTTATGTTACACAAGCGCTCTCGTAATTTCCAATATTATCAGCTAATTATCCCAAATGAATACATGCTGAGCTGCAAAATGTGAAGCTTCTTTCAAACACGCGTGCAGGAATCATATCAAAACTGCAACACACGCGTACATCCGGGTCCAAGATAAATATTACTCTTGTTGAGGATTTTACCATGCCGCTTCCAGACGCGAGAACTAAAAGGTTCCAATGACGGGTTTAAAGGTATGCGTGCATACCTTTGTAGCAGTGTATCTAGTCTTAAAGCGCCAAAGGTAACATCTGAGGAAACTTCTGCCGTGCTCGCAAAGTTTTTCAACAGCTGTTTCGCTCTTCCAATATCCGCACGGACTGTAGGACCTCGCGGACTGATTCCCCGTCCATGTTTGTTAGAACAAAGTGCTTTACGTATAATGCGTGGTCTATGTACATCAGCAGATCTTGAGATCCACCAAGTGCAAGGACATTGTACCGAATGTAGCACTAACCACATTTAAGTCATAGATGATGCACACATCAGATTTTAAAAGGGCACGGATGTCGCATGATGCTTTCTGATCATCAACATGTTGATATTATACAACATCGACGGGGCTTACATGCTCTTCGTCGGACTTCAAAATGTTATTATAATCTAGCCGTATATCTTGTCATGTTAAAAACTCGAATTATTGTGTCTGGGCCCCTGATTGAGTCAGATATGCTTTTCGCCAGGATATTTCCTCCACACTACCTCAGGTAGCTTATTTAACGCAGAAGTGACATAGCCGGCAATGTTTTTGATACCTGAAAGGTCCGAAGGACGTAAAGGTCTTTGCTCCGCAATGGACACAAGTCAAAGAGATCGCAGTTCGGTCATTACGCATCCGAGAGAGAAATAGATGTGTGGTACCTGTTTAAATGCGGTATTACACTTAATTTGAAGGGATGATTATAAGTTATACCAAAACCGATATTCAACACGTCATCCATTATATGATTTTCTTCGTCGGTGAAGTCTCCACCGTCCAAAACATTGATCCGAGTTCGGAAACTCGGATCGCCCGCTGATCGTTGACCCAACTCAGTTATTTCACTGAAACGCTTGTGTCGTAGAAATGTTTTCGTCGTCCACTATTCATTTTATTCCAAAATAGATGAATCCCCTGACACTGACATTCTTGATCAGGAACATAATATCGTTGCTGTGTAAGACAATGTGATGCTTATCCGGCAAAACACATCTCGAGAACATTTTCCTGTGGCTGGCACAAGAAGACAGACTTGATATACGTGACACAAGGACACGCACACGTCCATAACATACTTTTTCTCGACCCGCCTTGTTGACTACGTCTCGCACGTCGATCTTCATGTTTCTAGTCGCCGAAAGCTTCAGCCGACTTATGCGCTCGTGCATGCATTACTGGCAAAGTTGTTGTTGTCGTAGGGTTTAACGTCATTTTTCAGCACAAGATAGGCTATACGTGGCGGCCAGTATAACTAATGAAGGAAGAACCCTGGAAAACCCCGGGAGGAACAACCGAGCCACGAGAAGCTACTGGCAAGCTTTCTCACGAACTGGCAAGGTACTGCAGCTTTCGCGAAAATATTATGCATTTACAGAAAATCGAGAAGGAAATCAGTAAACAAAATAGCATAAACATTAATATAACTACTAATTTCTGTGGGGCCACGAATGGCCGAGTGGTCTAAAGCGCTCTCCGCAACGGATCATTGCCATCTCCCTCTGTCTGTGTGGGTTTGAATCTCGGATTCGGCCAATGTGGGTATGTGAGAAAGCTTGCCAGGAGCTTCTCGTGGGTCGGTGGTTCTTTCCGGGGTTTTCTTCCTCCACCATTAATACTGGCAGCCATGTATAGCCTATCGTGTGCTGAAAAATGGCGTTAAACCCAACAAAAACAACAACAACAAAAACTAATTTCTGTTATATAGATAAGGGATTTTGAAAGAATCAGCAATGTTAGGAATGTGATCTCAATTATAAAAAAAACACCCGTATGTTCGCAACTAACACTCAAAATCCACACTGTGCTGACAAAACCATATACATTGTTGTTGCTGTTGTTATTGCTTTGGGTTTAAGGCCATTTTTCAGCTCAAGATAGGCTATGCATGGCGTGAAGTATAATATGTGGAGGAATGACCCGGGAAACCTTATACGCGGTAAGTATACTGTAAATAAACATTATGCAGTAACCTTTTCGTCAAATGAGGAACGGTGAACAGATTCTCATAATGCATCAATGTAACGTCAAGAAATTTTAATCTCACTGCGCTACATATTCTTTTCTTTTTTTCCTTCTTCTTAAATGATTTTTTTTTCATCCCAATTGATATTGCATTAATTTTTCTCTGTTTATCTCTCCTTTCGGTTATATTTTCCACTGGCAGAAGATAAATTCTTGTTTACAACTTATGATTATCATAATCTTGATATTACGTACCTCTGCAAAGGGTTTGTATTTGTGATGAGTATCATAATAATTATCAAATACTGCTCTCTCTCTCTCTCTCTCTCTCTCTCTCTCTCTGCGCAACATTTTATTTTTTAATGAGCGTTGCAAGGGAGGCTACTGTGTAAAACAATAACAAATACCTTTCATTATCTGTATCCCTTGAACTGTATTTGCTCCAAGTGTACCAAACTTAAAGGTCACCGGCCATACTCCAACATTTTACTTTTTACATCAGATCTGCATTACATGATTAAAAGTAGTTATACAAAAAGAATTATCAAGTGTAAAGAAGAAATAATAATTTCATTACTCGAAATAGAAGTATCAACACTATTACTTCCCCTTAGTTACGATTTCCCACCAATAGAGGACGCCAACCGGAAATGACATACATTTATCCCTACAAGACGAAGTACATCATTCTTGTTGTCGAAAAATAAAACACTATAAACTATGGATAGGGAATATTTAGATGAAACTAATGAAAACTAATTTACTGTTCAGCCTTATATCGGTATGCGTGCACGATGCAATAGATTGTGTCGCTTTCAAAACTGTTCCATTGTTTAAATTTATTTTGAAAATTCCCGTTAATACAGGTAAAAAGAATCAATGCTTGCTTCCCTGTGTCGGCAGACTTCATTAAAAAAGAAGAAGAAAGAAATCGGAATCCAAAGGAACCAAACGTGACTTCCTTTTGTCGGCGGACTTCAGAAGAAAAAATCGGCACACTAAAAAGACACCAAAGTCAGTTTCCCGGGGTTGGTTTGCTTTGTAATAAAATAACCTATGTATCTGATATCGTAGCGGTAAGTTTAAACAATGAATTTATTGCTCCCTGCCAGTTGTGTTTATCCCTCGGGCTTCTATTTGTTTGCCATATGTAATCATAACTGACGTTTGCAGGGCAAAGAGTATACACAATAATAACTTGATTTAATAATACTTATGTAACCCATGCTAGCAAAAAGATTATCATTTGCACTCACATTGAATGTATTTTAAAATAATGATTTTTTTTGGTGAGATACCGTCTTACAGTTAATCTGGATACAATATAATCTGGGTCAGTTTGCAATAAGTAACTTATCATGCGTAAATGGCACTTGCCTTCAAGCAATCGGGTGATATTTTAGTCTCATTTGCGATTTTGTTATTTGACATAAGCGATACACTCTATACTAAGGATGCATACGCAAGCCGGCATCCGCTACATATACGGAGTTCGTGGATATATATTTTTTAACACACTAAGACAACTTGAAAAATTAAAACAAACAATAAAATTAACTGGTAAGAGCTTCATATTACAGCAACTAAATACTGACAAAATGCTAAACATTATTATTCTCTCTCTCTCTCTCTCTCTCTCTCTCTCTCTCTCTCTCTCGGGGCCCCGAGTGGTCGAGTGGTCTAAAGCGCTCACCGTTCCGGATCACTGCCATCTCACCTCTGTCTGCGTGGGTTCGAGTCCAAGGATCGGCTAGCGTGGGTACGTGGGAAAGCCTGTCAGTAGCTTCTCGTGGGTCGGTGGTTCTTCCCTGGGTTTTCCAGGGTTCTTCCTCCGCCAGTTATATTGGCCGCCATGTATAGCCTATCTTGTGCTGAAAATGGCGCTAAACCCTAGAACAACAACAACAACATCTCTCTCTCTCTCTCTCTCTCTCTCTCTCTCTCTCTCTCTCTCTCTCTCTCTCTCTCTCTCATGTGTAATCGAGTGTGTTACAACGTGAAGCCTAAAATTAAGTATATTTGTTATATCTCATTTACACTACCCTTAGCAAAATGTATACGTATTATGTAGAATATTATCTGTTAAGTATTATTGTTTTATAAATGCATAAAAAATGTATATAAATATTTTAATGAGAACAAGCAAGATATGTCAGTTTGTGTTGTTTTGTTTTTTTTTGTGGTCAAAAATATGTACGTTACGAAGTATGATTATTTTCTTTCAAAGAATATCATAATAGTTTGTTTAAATTTAGTTGTTTTTTTCTTTCTTTCTAATACCTATCCTAAATTGCATCTACTTGTTTTGTTGAAGAAAAAGAAAGTACAAACTATTGTTAAGTTTGGCCGAATTGTATTTTGAGTTGGGTCGAATTGCCTTTGGGCCAAATTCACTATAATCCGGCAGAAATAATATAACTTTCCCATCCCTCCCATATTCGATCCCACATATTAAATCCACTTTTATTTTCTGGTAAACGTGGTTTTTCGGAAAAAGAAAGAACCTTTCCCCATCATCACTCTTTTGGTTACATCCGTATGCAACACAGTGCACCATATTTGCTGAACAAAAGCACGATCCTACGCTTTATCACATAGACATTTACGTGGGGAAATTAAACATTTAATGGCTAGGTTGAATATAAGGGATACATGTACGCCATATCCGGTTTTTGGCACACGGAAACTACCGATTGTTTACGAAGATTGCCGATTTCATTTAAAAAAGTGGAGTTGTAACTCTAATTAAACATTTGTATGGTGTGTATACATGACCAATACGTTTTGTTTATAATTAGGAGAATATATGATCAAATTTCCTACAAAACGCTAATTCATTGGAATAAAATGTTTAAACTCCATCGGAAGGATACGTACAGCAAAGTAAATATTAGTCTCTAAAATTAATCATCTTTATTATCATGACCGAATCTATCACAACAGGTTCTTAATGAAATAAACACACTCTTTTACAAAGGGCAAATTCAAGAAAATATATCTGTGATGGATTATCATGAGAAGGGGATTATATACGTTTGTGAATACGTTGCAAATTACATAGATTAGAAGAACATCATCTGAGGAATCTAAACGAAAAATTTTGTTTAATTTTCTGCATAAATATTGATAATTTATTTTCAGTTGAAACGCATTTTCTTGATTCCATGGAAAAGAATCTTAATCATGTTTGGCTAGATGTCTTTGAAGAATATTTAAAGCCAACTAGATCATTACAAACAGTCACAGCTAAACCTTTTTTGACAGACAAATACGATTTGGTCCTTGTATTACACTATACGGGAAATTTATATTACAAAACATGTTTTCAGAAAGGCATTAGATTTGGGAATGATCTGACGAATGAGCGTTTGTGTTTAGTTATAGTCATGTGGCTGTTTATGACACTGGGGCATCATGCCGCATGCATGTAGCATTTTGTCCCACCCAGTCACATTATAATGACACACCAGTCCGACCAGTCCTAACACTAACCTCTGAATGCTGACTTAGATATGTCCACAATGTTTGTTTATTTTTTTAAAGTGACGAAATTCTAAGTAACCATCTGAAATTCATCGCCTTGACTTGTTTCTTATAATTTTAAGTCAACATTGTGGATCATTAGTAGTATAGCGAAATGGGGGCTCTGGGCCACTTTTCGGAGGGGGGGGGCACTCAGACGTAGAAAAATGTGTTTTCTGTTCATGTAGCCAAACACAGGAGCAAAAAGAGGAACATATAGGATTTCAAGACCACTTTTATACAGGGGGTCACTCAGTCGCAGAAAAAGTGTGGGTTCTGAGCCACTTTTTCAGGGGTGGCTACTCCAATGGATGTAGCCATACGCAGCAAAATATGGGTGGTTCTGTTCCACTTTCTTCCGTGGTGTGTTTAAGCGTATGGATGGTTTTCATGTGATGAAAGGAAGGTGTGAAAACATATTTAGTCAGAAGTGTTTAATGCTTGATGCTTTGTGTCCAAAGGTGAAAGTGGAATTACCATTAGTGCAATATTCTTTTATCAACAAAGTGGAGTAACCCTTTTTTATTGATAAGCAAAGTGTATATATATGATGTCAATCTGACATGAATGTTCTCGTGGTGTAATAATGGAGACTTCAGTAGTGAAGGGGGCCACCCTAGGGACAATGGGAATTAGCATTACAGACCCCCCCTGGGCCACTCTAGGGACAATGGAAATTTAACATGGAGAAAAACCCTGGGCCACTCTAGGGACAAGGGGAATTAACATTAGGGAAGAGTTCGTGGGCTTGTCTAGGGACAAGGTTAATTAACATGGGGAATAGAGTTTGGGCTTGTCTAGGGACAAGGGGAATTGAACATGGGAGAAAAAAAAACTACTACTTTAGGGACAAGGGGAATTGAACATGGGATTTTTTTTTCTTTTTTTAAATTTTTTAAAAAAAGAGGTAGGCAATCGAAAGTCATTCTCTTTTCGAGACCTATGAGTGGCCCTGAAAAGGGCCTTTGGGTTTATGTTAATATTAACATAGATGGCATCTGTCACATCTTCTTCTTCTTCTTAAACTCCTTCTAACTGCAGGTCCATACACAAGTACCCTCTTGAGGCATCCTTGTCTTTCTATGTAAACTCTTCTCATCCATAGACTAGTATCTGTCCTATCAACAACAGTCCACTTGGACCGGACATACATGAGCATGTCCGTCCTAAACATCATTGAAGACACAAGGGTGGATGATTCAACTGTGGTCCACATCTTGAGGCGACGAGAACAGGTGAATCAATGCAGTGAACTGCGCTTTTTATAGGTAGAGGAAGGATTGAAACGGATTGAGTTCATTCACCAATCCGAACACGCGTTACAAAATTCAATCAGCCCGCATCCAATCCGAAGAGAGCAGTCTATGACGTCACGTGGTCTATATAGATTCGCTAGCGCCTGTGTGCTGTCAATCTATGCGACAGTGACTCAACATGACGGAAACTCAGAAAACGATCCATTGGGGTGCACCAGCAGTGGAGACCGCCCAAGGGAACCCGGACTTACTTTCAGAAGAGGTAAATTGGGATTTTGTGGATTTTCTTACCTCGCAAGAATTTGTTCCGGAACCTTCGTTACCTTCTTCATTACCACAAGTGGAGAATTTTAGACAGAGACAGAAAGAAGAATTGGAGAAATTTATACAACGACAAAAGGAAGCGGAACAAGCTTTTCTCCTACAGCAACAGCAGCAAGAAGAAGAGGTAAGAAAAAAACAAGAAGAAGAAGAAGAAGTAGCAGCAAAGAAACAAGAGGGTGAAAATCAAACGGTCACGGTACTGTTAGACATTTTAGCGGAGTTAAGGAGTCTGAAACAAATGTATCAGACTTCTTTATTACGACCGAAGAGAATACGACCTTCCCGAGCTAAACACGTCAACCCTGTGACTAAGCCTGTCGTACCACCCTTAGTGATTTCAACCAAATCATCATCATCATCAACAGTACGCAGTCCAGAAGTAGGCCTTGGCCGTGGCAAAGGCTTAAGGCATTTAAAGTTGATTGCTTAAACTCACCCCTACACCAAAAAAGGCCCTTTTCAGGGCCACCCACATTTCTCGAAAATAAATACAATTTCAATTGCCAATAACTCAAAAAAAAACCAACAAAAGCAAATAAAACAACCCATTTTACCCCTATAGTACGTGTATATGAGTGCGTGAGTGTAGCTTCTTATTTTAAAATCAAAACTCGAAGACACTTACCTTATGTAATTAATTTATTCTTTTATCCATAGTTACAATCCAATTCACAATTCACAACAGATCACTTTAAAAAGTTCATACACTTCTTCTGTCTCCTTGTTTAGTCTCTCTGTTTTTTAAATTTCTTCACCGTCACACTCTTTTCCTCTTCTTCCTCCTCGCTTTCTTCCCTTCTTCTTTTCTTCTCCTGTTTCTTTTTCTTCACCTGTCTGCTTTCTTCCTCTGAAAAATCCCTCTCTTCTTCCGAAGAATCCCTCTCTTCTTCTGAAGAATCCCTCTTTTCTTCTGACTCCTCTTGTTTCTTTTTTGGGCAATCTGGAGACCAATGTCCTTTTTCTTGACAATAATAACAGGTATCTTGACTTCTGTCTTTTTTAGCCCCTTTTTTTTCTTTTTTGACGGTCTGGACACTCTGAAGACCAATGCCCTTTCTTCTGACAGATATAGCAAGTATCTTCACTTTTATCTCGAAAGGAAGGAGAGTAGTCCGTCTGCTGGTCTGAAGAGAATTTTCTAATGACCCCTCGCAAAGCTCTGATGAAACGTTCGATTTGGCTAGTCTCTTCCATCGTTGTGCTCGGTTAGAGAGTGAAATGAATAGTGAAATGACAAGACACACACCCTTTTATATACGCTGGTCTGCCATGACTATAAATTAGTCCATGGTGTTTAAACTTGAGTCATTTGACGTTTTTTACTCAAGATGAAACGATCCTATTCATTCGAGAAGAAAGAAGAAGAAGAAAGTAAGAGGCAGAAACGTGATCTATCGCCTCGTACCAGGGCTGAAGTCTTGGCACAAATTCATGCCAGTGATTTTGAAGAGGACATGAGTGAACCAGAATCCGAACCCTCTAAACCAAGTTCACCACCCTTAGTCAACCCTGAAAAGTACTATTCCATTCGAGAGACGGAAAAGCGCTCCTCTAGAAAATTTAGAACCACGGCTTACAAATACACGGTGAAGTTTAAAGATTTCAAGGCTGAAGTACCGTTAGAGAAAGCAGAAGGGTTCATCACTGGGATGTGGGATTCTTTGCTCACCTCACTCAAGCGACAATGTCAACCCAAAGAGGACGATCGCTTGAGACTTTCCATACAACACGACGGTTTGAAATCCCCTGTTTGGATCGAGTTTAGCACCCCTGCAGGATTGACCGCTTCCAAAGTCATGGACAAGATTCAACACGTGCAACAATCTAATGACCAGTTTGACATCACCGATGGAAAAGCCACACTGGACATGACCCACGTCTCTCCTCCTCAAGGGACTGGACGCAAAAAGATATTATTGGTGGACGACCTTCGCAACACCAAAACAAGTCTCGTCCGAATTAACAACCCTCAAGACCAGATGTGTTTAGCCAGGGCTATCGTGGTGGGACGAACCTATGCCAACAAGAACGACTCGACAGAATGGAAAAGAGCCTGGGAAACTATTCGAAAATCAGACCGAGCCAAACAACGAAGTGAAGCAGAACTCCTGTTGCAACAAGCCGGACTGTCCAAAGACACACCCTGTGGCATTCCTGAGATGCAAAAATTGCAAGATGTCCTAGCTCCATTCTACACCTTGAAAGTGCACCCTCAAGAAATGCGCGGAGCTCTGTTGTTTCGAGGGAAAGACTTTAAGGATGGAAAATACATTCATGTCTATTATCACGATGACCATTTCGATACCATTACCAGTATCACCGGATTCATGGGATACAGATATTACTGTGAGAAATGTGACCATGGTTATAACAATCGAGAGCAAGACAAACATTGCGGATTGAAATGCTCAGGATGCTTGGCCTCTCCACCCTGTCTGAGCGAAGAACCAGTGCCTTGTACAATTTGTCTGCGCACGTTTGTCAGCCATACCTGTTACCAACAACATTTGAAGACGCAAGGTTCACAGCAGAAATGTGCTTGTCAACTGCTGAGATTGTGCCCTACGTGTGGACAAGGCATACGTACCAATAATGCCAAGGCACACGTATGTTCAAGAAAGAAAAAATGTCACATTTGTCATCACATCGTGGACTTGGAACACCAATGCTACGTGCAAAAATACCAGCCCCCACCAGAGAAAGAGGACGGTCACAAGAAGAAAAGCAATTTCATCTTTTTTGATTTCGAATGCATGCAAGAGACCGGCATTCACATTCCTAATTTCTGCGTGGCTCATCGAGCGTGCGAGAAGTGCATTCAGGAACCTATCTTCAGTCATTGCCCTCACTGCAGCAAGATTCCTGGAGGGCGTGAAAAAATCTTTCGGGGACCGAACACGTTAGCCGATTTTTCCCAATGGGTTTCAGACCCCATCGACAAGACGTGGAGTCAAGAGGACATCGAACGTTATGGAGATTGTCATGGTCATGCCAAGTGATGACTCACAATTTCTCCGGATACGATGGACAGTTTCTTTTGAGATATTATACGGAACAAGGCACCGAGCGTCCTAAAGTCACTTTGAACGGAGCAAAAATCATTTTCATGCAAGTGGGACAAGTACAGTTTAAAGATTCGATGAGCTATTTGGCCATGCCTTTGAGCCTTTGAGCCGAATGCCTAAAACGTTTGGAATGACAGAAATGGCTAAAGGGTACTTTCCATACTTTTTCAATACGGAAGCCAATCAACACGCCGTTCTACCCCATTTACCTGAGGCTCACTATTACGACCCCGACAACATGCGTACCGAACAACGAGAAGCTTTCTAAGCTTGGTACCAGGCTCACGCCTCGGACCCTTTCGACTTTCAGGAAGAAATGTTAAAGTATTGTCGTTCCGACGTGGACATTTTACGACGTTGCTGTGGAAAATTTCGAGAACTGTTCATGGAACACGGAGGGGTCGATCCTTTGAAAGAAGCTTGCACCATTGCCAAAGCGTGTTCCTTAGTGTACCGGCAACGATTCATGCCTGAAAACACCGTAGCTGTCATCAGTCCTCAAACGACCCACTATGTCAAACGTCAATACTCGGTCAAAGCCCTACGCTGGTTACATTACTTGTGCGACAAGGAAGACAAATGGATTCAGCATGCCCGCAACGGAGGGGGCGAAAAGACCATCGGAACGCATTCGGTCGATGGCTGGGACTTAGAAAACCCCAAGATCGTGTACGAGTTTAACGGTTGCTTATTTCACGGATGTCCCGTCTGTTACCCTGACCGTGGCACTAAAAATCAGTTTTTACAACGAACCATGGAAGACTTGTACCAGGACACTTGTCAGCGGCGCCTAAAGTTAGAACAGGAAGGATACCAAGTGGTGGAAATGTGGGAACACGAGTAAGATCACCGTTTGAAAACCGATCCCGAGTTTAAACGCCTCGTGGAAAGTTACCAGTTCATGGCCCCGCTGACCCGAGGGATAGTTTGTACGGAGGAAGGACCAATGCCACCTGTTTGCTCTACCAAGCCGACGAAGAGAAAGGACAAGAAATCAAATACTTGAACGTGTGTTCGTTGTATCCCTACGTGTGCAAATATTGTCGCTTTCCTACAGTGCACCCACAATTGTTCACGGAACACATCGACCTGAAAAACATTCGACAATACGAAGGTCTGATCAAGTGTAAAGTTTTGCCGCCCACGGACTTGTACCATACCGTGTTACCTCACCATTGCCAAGGCAAACTGATGTTTCCTTTGTGCCGTACTTGTGCCGAAACGTGCAACCAAGACCAACCTTGTCAGCACATCCAGGAAGAACGGACCTTGACGGGAACCTGGGTCAGCGTAGAATTGTTCAAAGCTCTGGACATGGAATACCAGCTGTTAGAAGTGTACGAAATTTGCCACTTTCCCAAGACACAACAATACCACAAGGGTGACCCCACGCAGAAAGGCATTTTCGCCGACTACGTGGATGCCTTTTTGAAACTGAAGCAAGAAGCCAGTGGCTATCCGTCCTGGTGTCACACTCCCGAAGACCAAATACAATTCAAAGAGAAATACTATGAACAAGAAGGCATCTCTTTAGACCACATCGAGAAAAACGAAGGCAGGCGATCGTTTGCCAAAGTGATGTTAAATTGCTTGTGGGGTAAAATGGCACAACGACCGTGTTTACCCAAGACGGAATATTTTTACAGAACCTTCCCGCTACTTCCAGATGATTCACGACAAAACCAAATACATGAAACACGTGGACGTCGTTCGCGAGGATTTGATCTTGGTCAATTACGAAGAAGATCTGGACTTTGTACAAGACGACCCTTTTGGAAATGTCATCATTGCGGCTTACGTGACAGCTCATGCTCGCTTAAAATTGTACGAAGCTTTAGAACTGTTAGGGAAACGCGTCCTGTACTTTGACACGGACAGTTGCATTTACATCCATCACCCGAGTCAACAGCACCCTGACATCGAAGGAGACCGTTTAGGAGCCTGGACAGACGAGCATCCCGACGACAAGACTCTAAGTTTCGTCAGTGGCGGTCCCAAAAATTACGGCTACGAATACCGGGACAAACAAGGAGAAGTGCACACGACGTGCAAAGTGAAAGGACTGACTCTGAATTATCGTACCAGTCGTGTGGTCAACTTTGGGGTATTGAAAGAAGCCTTGCAATCGGGAGAGGATGGAAACTTTAAAGTGACCACCTATCAACCGAACAAAATTGTACGTTTACCCACTCACCACATCGTCAGTCGGCCCTTGGAAAAAGTCTATCAAATCGTGTACCAGAAGCGAGTTCGACTTCCCAATCATTTCACCTTACCATATGGACACGTCGGTATTGGTCTATATATAAAAAGGAACCCTAGGCAAGATCGATAGTTCATTGTCACTACCAAGACCGAGCGAACAAGATGAATACTTTCAGAGAAACACAAAACAAGTTTAGACAGACACAATTCAAGTGTGAGGCTTCTGAAATGGAATGCGATTGTGAGCCTTGCGATGGGTACGATGCTGTACGTTGTGACCTTAGCAATGCGTAAAGCATCGTGGGAACTTTGTTCTCACTACCTCTATCATGGAAAGGGATGCTGTTCGTGTCAAACCTGAGGGATGCGAAAGCGATGCCGCTCGTCCTCTTGGACATTTTACTGGGTTTCGTTTTAAAGGGGAATGTTCACCTTCACGTCTACCCCTCCTAAGGATGTCATCCAGCTCTGAGCAAACTCCTGTCCATGTCACCCAACCCTCATCGAAACGAACCTGTGAAAGACGAATATTCGTTTCCTGTGCATTTGTCGGAATCATGCGACTTTGAAAATCGTCTTCAATCGTTCAAAGGAAAATGGCCTAAGTATCTGGGAGGATCGACCCCCGAAGAATTAGCCAGAGCCGGATTGTTCTACTTGGGCGAAGGAGATAAAGTCAAGTGCTTCAGTTGCGGTGTGTCACTTCACCACTGGGAACCGCAAGATTCGGCCTACGTAGAACATGCTCGATGGTCACCGAATTGTCATTACTTACCCTTAGTGGAACCGAGACATTGAAGTAGCTTACCATAATCTGTTCATGGATACTTTACAAGAGAACATTCGTGCTTTGCCTGTGGAGTTGAGAGAACGCATTTACCGAGAGCTGGTCAAAATACAAGTGAAACGTAAAGAACAATTGCATCCGTTACGTCACCGGTGTTTGAACCACTGGTACCTGAATGCTATACAAGGACTGATTCAGTTGAAAGTGTTCCATTGGACAGACATTGATCAACGATCCCCTAGTTTTAAAAAGCATTGGTTTGCTATGGATGATTCTATCTACTACATTGTAAACTTACTGCATCGAATTCCAGAGGAAGAGTTAACGAATTACCAACATCTTGTTCACAATGTCAACTTAGCGAAAGAGGAAACTTCTGAACGAATTGTAATGTGTAAATTAGTAACTAAACGATTTAAATTCGACACTGAAGTAAAACCATGTCTGTGCAAACGGTACATTTGTTGTGTCAGACAAAAAAGGATTTGGTATGACCTATTCATGGATACTTTGCTAGAGAACATTCGTGCCTTGCCTGTGGAGTTGAGAGAACGCATTTACCGAGAACTGATCAAAATACAAGTGAAACGCAAACGCAAAGTTATTCAACCGTTTTTAAATTATGCTCTGTTTCAAAGTATAAGAAGACTGATTATGAGTGGATGTTACATCAGGCACAAAGGTAAACGAGGCTATTGGCCACCACCCAAGGATTCCGGAAACAGTGTATATACTTATGGATACTTTACAAGAGAACATTCGTGCTTTGCCTGTGGAGTTGAGAGAAAGGATTTACCGAGAGCTGGTGAAAATACAAGTCAAACGTAAAGAACAATTGCATCCGTTACGTCACCAGATCTTTAACCACTGGTACCTGAATGGTATAAGAGGACTGATTCATCAGAAATTCTTTCAGTGGTCAGACCTTGTTGAACACTTTCAGTTTGTGAATGATGAACTAGACGTTCGTAATTTTGGTTACTTCGAAATTCACCTACTGCAACGTATTGAGGAAGACGAGTTAAAGGATTACCAACATTTGTTATGTGGAATCTGCTTAGCGAAAGACGAAACATCTAGACAAACTCTGACGTTTCGGTTACAGTATGAAACATTTAAATTCCCTACTGGAGAACGAACATGTCTAGTTAGAAATTACTTTTATTGCTTCCGAAACAAAGAGACTATAAAATCAGGCTGCCATGCCACGGATTATGTCACATATTATTGAACAGATTCCGTGGAAGGAACTCAATGACCATATTCAAAATGTGGATCATTACCATCGATTATTACAAGAACTGTATCCATTCAATTTGGGTCGACAAGTGGTGTGTGTCTTAGTGACTTGTTTTCTGGGATTTCGTTTACCAGCCGATTCTTTGTGGACTCTTTACGATCAGTACTTACCACCTCAATGGCCTTAAATGGTCACGAAAAACTCGTTTTGCTCAAAGCCTTGCGGTTTCATCTGGATACTTCTCGACCTCTACGGGAAAGAAAGATTCGTCAACTTTTAGCTACCCTAGACGTGTATGACGATGTGTGTGTAGCTTGTGAGTTACATCCCCATTGGACAGATGTCCGTGCCTGGAAAGAATGGGATTTTGAGGCTTGGACCCAAGAAGTGGCCCAGTATGCACGAGAGTTGTTCAAGGAAAAAAGTTACTTTTCAACCCGTGTTAGTAACGGTGCCAGATGAACCCTTCACCCAGGACGGGACTGTCCTGGACAGACCTGAAAGACCCTTTCGGGGGGACACTTGTGTGACCTTACCCCCTACTATAGAAGTGGTCAGAACTTTACCCAAAACATGTTGTACAGACACTTGTGTTTCTTCCACGTTAATGGTTATCATGTGCCTTTTATCCTTGTACTTAAGCCTTTGGCTTTTATGTATTTTTGCTTTCGTATTCATGTTTAAAACATTCAATAAACGTGTTCTGAAAAAAAAGTATATAAACTCTCCACTTGTTTGTTTTCGTGTCCCAAGTGACATTCCTCACACTATGGCTACCTCTGCTGTCTCTGCTCCCTCTTCCTCTACTGTCAAAGTCATCGACGAACACTTAGATCGTGCCAGTTGGGAGGCTTTATATCTTCGCCATCCCTTTAACATGCTCATTGCTGGACCTAGCGGTTCAGGCAAAACCGAATTCGTCAAACGTTTGATCGAACATAAACATCATTTGATCGATCGGCCACCTCAGCGGATTGTGTGGTGTTACAAAGAGTGGCAATCGGCGTACAGCCTCTTGCGAGAAAGTCAAGGCGATTCCATCGTGTTTGTGGAAGGCATTCCTAAAGAAGACGACGGCATCGTCTCTGACTCCCGTCAAACACATTTGGTCATTTTTGACGACATGTTAGGAGAAGACGAAGAAGAAATTAAACTGTGGTTCACGCGCAAAGGGCATCACCGTAATGCCAGTGTCGTTTACATCACCCAAAATTTGTTTCAACAAAGTAAAGCCCATCGCACCATCAGTCTCAATGCACATTACGAGGTCTTGTTTAAAAGCCCTCGAGATAAATCGCAAGTGCAAGTCTTAGCCAAACAGTTAGGAACGCCTTGGCTGACTCAGGCGTACGACGATGCCACTCAAACGCCACACGCCTATTTACTCGTCGATTTGAAACCTACGACCCCCGAGGATTTGCCATTTCGTACCCACTTGTTTCACCACTGGTGCCAAGACGGAGGGCCTCTCCTGTACACGTCTCCGTCCTCGACTTAATTTCACTCCACAAAAAAATCTATAAAAACCTCAGACCCTTTTCGTCTGTCTCGCACAACGTCAACATGACGTCCCTTCAGTCGCATCTTCCCGTCAAATTGATTCGTGCCTTGTATGGCATCAGTCGAGAATAAAATCCACAAATACGAGCTCGTGTCTTAGAAGCTAGTCTCAAAGAAGTCTTACGATGGTTCACGGTGACGGCACGTCAAATACTCCAAGGGATCATTCAGATTCCTCATCAAACCAAACGCTTTTTCGATCGAAACAAAGTCACTTTGGTCCAACTGGCCGATCCCCGCATCGACACTTAAAAAAAACAAATCATTTTGAAACCTGGAGGGAGCGGTACTCTAGGAGGGGTCATCATTCGTTCTCTCTTAAGATGGGATCCTAATGCCCCCAAACTTCTCCCCAAGAAAAAAGTCAAACGAAGCTCCAAGAAGAAGAAGAAAAAGACCAGGTCCCCAAGAAGAAGAACTTCTCCAGTGGCGGGACCCTCCTCTTACCAGACACCACCCCGGAAAAAGAAAAAAAAGCCCCCCCCCCCAAAAAAAGAAACAGAGAAAAAGTCCCCAGAAAAAGAAAAGTCCACAGAAGAAAACTAGTCGCAAGAGAGGCACTTCGGCCAGGACGCAACTTCACACTCGCAAACTACGACCTGCCACGGCGGTGACCGCGTCTCCGGCAGCCTCACGTTCATCCACTTCTCCGTTGATGACACCAAGAACTGAAGAGTACTTGGAGACGTTGATCACACCAAGAACTTCTCCGTTGATGACCCCAAAAATTACTTCCCCTGTGGCAGGACCCTCCAATTTAGTGGCAGTGGCAGCTGCTCACAAAGTACCCTCTCCCAAAATCAAAGTCCAAGAAAGATCGGGCATGTTACAAGGTTTACTGGATTTGTCCAAGCAAGAACTGGCTCGATTTAGTCCGTTGCGTACCCCTGCACGACGTGTCATGCCTGTCCTCAAACTGATACGACGTAAAGACAATCAGTGGCGACGCGTTCCAGTATAAAAATGGCCTGTGACCAAGTTGGGGGTATCAGTGTTTTTTGGTGCTCCTGAAGACTCAAAGATGTCACCCTCCAGAAAACCCCAAGGAAAGAAAAGGAAAGGACTACCACCACGTTTAGTCAAACATGGGGACATGTTATCTGTCCTGTCCAAAGCTTTTCCACCTCTACGAAAAAAAACTCATTCAATCGGCCTCCAAAGAGGTCATCGATACCGTGTGCGAATGTTGTTTGAACGTCTTGAAAGGCACGATCCCTTTGTCCAAACACCAGAAAAAATGCTTAAGCAAACATCGTGACGTTCTTCGCCAAATGGTTCAAAAGAAAATTCCGATTCGTGAAAAGAAGAAGATGTTGGTCCAACGTGGAGGTATTTTACCCATCTTGTTAGGCCCCTTACTGAAAGGAGTCTTGGGAACCATGTTGGGAGGACTGGTTTGAGCAAGATAAAAAGGCCCTCTGAAGTCCCAAGATCTCAGAATCGACTCCTGACAACCCCATGGAAGGACGAAAACTAGCTTTAGTGCCTTACAAACGATGGATGGAATACCATCGTTGGCAAGAACAACGCACCCCGCATTTACCTCCCAGTTACAACACGAATTGCAGTCCTTGATGGATCGCCAAGATTTGTCCGAAACAGAAAAATCGCAAAAGTACGGTCAACTCTTGCAACGACTGCAACTCTTTCACCAGAAAGCATTAGATGAAACAGCTCTACTCACTCTGAAAGATTTTAAGACCTTGATGAAAAGTCCAGCACCATCATCACTATCACCACTACCACCACCACCACCACTACTACCATCCCCTGGGGTCACCAGAGATGCTACCCCACGAAGACCTGAGGAAGAAGAGATGCGAGAAGTGTTTCAAACACCGTCAGCAGCTCCCATTTCGAGTAAGGTTGCAGCATCCTTGTTGACCCCGTCCCCCACACCCCAACAAGAAGAAATGAAAGCTTGGGTTAAAAAGATGATGTCCACTCCTCCTTCGACAGAAGTGAAAAGGAAAGAAGGGAAACCAGAAGTGAAAAATGAAAAGAAGACCAAAGCCATTCCATTGCCACCTCCACCACCACTACCTTCGACTTCTACTCCCGTAGCCCATCGGACAGGTAAATACGTTTCTAAACCACCCTTTCGACCCACCCAAAGTAGCATCACCGAAGAGTGGGTGGCTTATTAACACAAAAATGGAAAAAGTCTTAGCCAGCATTTACTACGATCCCTCCCATCCTGCAGGTTACGCAGGAGTTCAAAAATTGTATCGTGCTGCCAAAACTCGACTGAAAAGTCTCCGTTTACCTCAAGTGCAACGATGGTTACAAGAACAAGCTACCTACACTTTACACAAACCCATTCGACGCAAGTTTGCCAGAAGTCGCACCCGAGTGGAAGGCATCGATCATCAATGACAAGCCGATTTAGCCGATGTCTCTCATTTGGCCAGCTGCAATCGTGGCTACAAATATTTGTTTTGTGTCATCGACGTCTTTTCCAAATTTGCCTGGGTCGTGCCCTTAACTTCCAAATCGAGCAGCGAGTTAGTGCGAGCCCTGCAACGGGTGTTGAAACAAAGCGGTCGTCACCCTCTTCGATGGCAAACGGACAAAGGCACCGAATTTCTAAACCAAGCTTTCCAAAAAGAATTAAAGAAACCAAAGCCAGCATCGTGGAACGTTTTCAACGCACTTTGAAAGAACGCATGTGGAAATATTGTACGCATCACCACACTCTGAAGTACATCGACATCTTACCGCACCTGGTGCAAGCGTACAACCAATCTTACCATCGAAGCATCGGACGTGCCCCGCAAGAAGTGACTCCCGAGAACGAAGTGTTGGTGTTTGAGCGCCTGTTTGGTGCGTCCCCGACGACTGCTGCCCCCAAGAAAAGTGGAGAGTTGGCCGTAGGAGATTTGGTGCGCATTGGCAAAACCAAACGCACTTTCGTCAAAGGTTACTTACCTAACTGGACGACCGAATTGTTTCGTGTCACTGGACGAGTGCATGTTCGTCATCCTGCCGTCTATAAATTGGAAGACATGAACGGAGAAGTGCTCAAAGGAACGTTTTATTTGCCCGAGTTACAACGTGTGACCAAAAAAGAAGACGACGTGTACGACACCGAAAGCATTCTCGAACGCAGAACCCGTAAAGTGGGCAAACGACGTGTCAAAGAAGTCAAAGTACGTTGGAAAGGATATCCACCCAGTTTTGATTCTTGGATCGACGCTTCGCAAGTCATCAACTATAAAAAAGTGACCATCATGCCCTTTCACACAGACGCAGCTACGTCGACCACTCCTTCACCTTTTTCTTCTCTGCAAGATTTACAAAAACAACCCTTGTGGGTGTGGTGTGGAGAACGTGTGCCTAAAACGCAAATCGTCTTTTTCTGCCAAATCTTCGTGGTGTATTGTGTCATCGGGGCAGCCATTGCCAATTTGAGTTTGCAACAAGGAGACAAACAATTGTGGACCATTTTATTGAGCAGTTGCATCGGTTACCTGCTTCCCAATCCCTCCCTGAAATTCTCCTCGAACGGGAACCTTGTCTCCAGTGCCAGTGCCAGTCACCACTCCAACAACAACCACAACCAGAACCCCATTTTAGGCGGAGACACGCCTCTGACGTCCAGTAACCCCTCGGACAGCCACAGAACTCTGGAATTATGAGTCACCAAAACCAATTTTACTTAACCGCACCCAGTGACAGTTCCATGGAGGTGTTTCCCCACAACACGTTGCGGTGTTACACGGCCAAATTACCTCAGACCATCCCCTTAGATCACGAAGCCCATTGGGAAGTGGCTTTAGTGGAAATCATTCACCCGACCCAAGTCCTCAATGTTCTTCCCAATCAAAATTTTTTTACGGTGGAAGTTCATGTCGAGCAAGTGCAACAGTACTTGGATACCAATGTCAAATATGACAAGAAAACCCGTAACACACAAAATCCAAAGTGGACCGACTATCACTTGTTCATTCCTGCAGGCTATTATTTTAGTGGTCAACATTTGGTCAGCACCATAGCCTCCAGGTTTAATGTCGTGTTTCTGAAAGCTTTGGAAAGTGTCAAAAAAGTGTCACCCTGGAATACCACAAAACAGCTCGTCGCTTCTTGATGAAATTTCCTGAGGGGGGTAAAATCATGTCTTTCTTATTTTGTCCTGAATTGTTTGTCATGTTGGGTGGGGACATGGAGATGAGGAAGAAAGTAGAAAAAGAAAAAGGCGAATTACTAGTCATTTCTGACAAGATACTTTTGCCAAGTATTTTCGTATCCCGGTAGAACTGAACCAAGGACTGAATTTGATGTTTGTGTACTCCGATGTGGTGGAGTACAACGTGGTGGGACACACCTCCGTACCGTTACTGCGTGTCATTCTTTTCAAAGTGGATTCTGCCGCAAACGCTGACGAGGAGGGTGGAAACACTTATCACGTCCACCGCGAATTTGTCGATCCTCACTATTTGCCTGTCAGTAAGTCTTATTTGGACACGGTCAACATTGCTATAAAAGGAGATCTGGGACAAAATATTCCATTCACCAAAGGAAAAGTCATGGTGAAACTCCATTTTCGAAAACGGTTCTCTCACGACTCGTAAGTCATGTCTCCAGTGTACCGAGGGGTTGCTCGACAGCGAGGACACGGTTTAGGTGATATGCTGAAATCGGCCTTTCGTTCGTTGGCTCCGGTGTTGAAACCGATGGTGACACACGGATTGCACGCCTTGAAAGATGCGGCACTGACGCAAGGCAAAGAATTTCTCCAAAATGTCATCATCGACAAACAAAACCCTAAAGAAGCCTTCATGAGGGCAGGCAAAAATGTCATGCTGCAAACGGGCAAAGACCTTTTGGGCCGACGCGACACACCTATAAATGCCCTGCACGCTACCGAGTCAGACATTCAGCAAGGACAAGGCAGAAAGAGACGACGAAGAAAACACCCTTTCACCAGACTTCACACGTCTAAAGCGAGAAAGGCCAAGAAAAGAAGAACCGTTCGAGACTTAGACGTTTTCGATTATTGAGACACAGAAAAAAAACTGATGCACCGAGAGTCTTGCGCCTGTTCCAAGTCGGAACTGGATCTGTTTGCCATGCCCCCCACCATGATGACCATGCAAGAATCCCAATGGGTGGAATTTCACCCCGTCTCCTCTTTGACCGATTCCGCTCCCATCGAGTTTGAAATCAAGGGACAGCCCGAAGATTATATCGATCTGAATAGTAGTTACTTGTACTTGAAAGTCAAAGTTCTAGATAAGGATAATGGTGCAGTAGAAGACACTGAGAATATAGCTCCCGTCAACAATTTCATGCATTCCTTGTTCAGCTCAGTGGACTTGTACTTGAATAGCAAACTGGTCAGCAGCAGCATGGATACTTACCCTTACCGTGCCTACCTGGAAAATCTCTTGACGTACGGAATAGATGCCAAGAATACTCATCTCAATGCCTGTGTGCTATGGGAACCTGACGAAGCGAATGAGTTTGACACAAAAAATAAAAGTAATGACGGCTTTGTGGAAAGACGAAGCTAAATCAAAGATGGACACAGTTTAGAACTGATGGATCGTTTGCATTTGGACATGTGGTTGCAAGAGAAATATTTGCTGAACGGGTAAATGTCCGCTTGAGACTGAATCGTAGCAGTGCCGCTTTCCATTTGTTGGCTGATGATGATTCTACTAAGACTGGCAATCCTAAAAGCAAAATCGAGGAGGCCAAACTCTACGTACGACGCGTGGAAGTGTCACCTAAAGTGGGAAACGACATTAGTCAGACACTGAGCAGAACGACCGCCAAATATCCCATACTACGCGTGGAAGTGAAAACCTTCACCATTCCCACTGAACATCATTCCATGATCGAAGATCATCTGTTTCAAGGACAGTTACCCAAGCGTTTAATCCTTGGTATGGTCAACAATGAAGCCTTCAACGGAGACTTCGATCAAAATCCTTTCAACTTTCATCACTTCAACGTGAAGAAAATCGAAGTCAGTCGCGATGGCAAGACCTTGTGTACCCGACCTTTCGAACCTAACTTTGATTCCACAAAGATGAATTACTTGAGATCGTACTTGTCCCTGTACGAAGCCACGGGACAGTTAGGGACCAACACCAGTCACGGCATTACGTACGAAGATTACGCAGGAGGCTATGCTTTGTGGGCATTTGATTTCACTCCAGACCAAGGCAGCGACGAGGGACATTTTCACCCTATAAAACCGGCCAGATTCGTGTGGAACTTCAGTTTGCAGATCCTCTGCCAGAGACAGTGAACGTCATCCTGTATGCAGAATTCGATAATACGATAGAAATCAACAGTTTGAGAGAAGTCATTCTAGACTATTAGAAGCTATGGAAGACTGTTATCCCTCTTTACCTAGTGGAGAAACTTTGGAGATGGAATGTGAGGAGACCGTGGAAGGAGAATCCCAAGACAAAGACGAAGAAGTCGTTATGATGAAGCCAAGATGGCCAGAACAAGAAGCGCATTTAGTCTCCCGTTTTGCCAAATAATTGGTGGAAAAAAATGACGGAATTGATCAAGAAAGATTGCTATGGATGTCAAAACGATCATCCCAGTCAAATTCAACACGATAAATGCCTGATGCTGAGTCAAGAAGAAAAATTGGACGAGTATCTGGACGAAGCTTGGAGTCTCATCTCGGACGAAGTTGTGTTGCACCAGTGGTATAAAGACTTGCGTGAACATTCTTGTCCATCATTAACCACTTAAGAGATCCATCGTATCGAAGCTCTCCTGAATCAGAGTGAGGAGACGAAGCGAAGAAACGGTTATTTGTCAGACATTTTCAAGCAAAAAGTCAGGATCGAATTGATGACTTATTATTACCTGTGAAGAAGAAGAAAAATACAACACACAAAACATGGATACCTGGGAACTTTATTACCTTTTGAACCACAGTTCGTATACGGCTTCTTGGAATCCTGTCGTCTGTGCTAAAGATGAACTCCCTCATCGCAAACCTCAAGACCATCAAGCTTATGTCATCAACACGGACGACAGTCATCTCCCAGGAACCCACTGGGTAGCCGTTTACTTTCCTCAAGAAGGATGTGTGGAATATTTCGATTCCTACGGATTGCCCCCTTTGGAAGACGATATCATCGACTTTATGAGAAGAAATGCTCAGACCACCCGATTCAATAATGTGAAATTACAAGGCACAGATTCCTTGGTGTGTGGACAGTACTGTGTGTATTTTCTGCATCATCGAAGCCTGGGCTATTCCTTAGAACATTTAGTGACTCATTTTGATCCTCGTTCTTCTTCTAGAAACGATGTGAAAGTAGATCGATGGTTTTATGACCATTATGCTTATCTTTTGTCTCAGGCTAGGAAACGTAGTGTCCATCAATGGCCTAATGACTTCCAACAGCGGAAATCACAATTTCATTCACAACGTTGTCAGCCCTGTTTAAAGTAGTGTGAACTGAAAAAATGTTTTGTGATTTGAAAAAAAATGTTTGATGTTATAGTGTTGGATTATTGTTAAAAAATGTTAGAGTTGTTGTTTAGTGTTAAGTGATTTTTGAATAAAAATGTTGTGTTTTGAAAAAAAATGCCTTTGTCTTTTGTTTGGCTATAAGAAAGTTTAATTGATGCTCTTTGACTTCTTACTATCCCTCTCATGACACTCATTGAACGTTGCGGCTCGAAAACCGTGGAGGGATGTTTTCCTTCACGTCCGCGCTTTGACTTTAAGAACCGGGGGGAATTTCCAGTCTAACCATCCATTGTCGACTCATCCTCCTACGAAGATGTGCTCCAAACTAGCTAAGCTAAACGAAGCCTACGTGAATTTGCATAGGGTCAGACAGAGTCTGATACCGAAAGCTGAAGAGATAGAGAATGTGAGAATGTTAAAAGTCACTGAAGACCTGATAGAAGAGCTCTTCAGAGAAGAAGTGAACAGGGAGAAGGAAGAATGGACAGAGAAGTACAGACTTCAGAGACAGCAGCAGCAGCAACAACAATAACAACAGCAGCAGCAGCAGCAGGAACCTGAAACTGACAGAGGCTTTGTCGATTGTCGTATCGACACCAAAGAGTTCTTCTCTTTCCGAAGAAGCAGACCTATCGTCAGAAAGTCTATCCTCAGAGGACGTCGCATTCTTAGAAACTAAAAGATTGCCATAGCAAGCAAAAAAAAAAAAAAAACAGCCCTTTTCAGGGCTACCCCAATAATCTAGAAAAAAAATAACCATCGATTAGCCAATGTGTGTAGGTAGAGTAGTGTGAATATAAACACTAGCTCTTTTTTTAATAGTGTGAGGGTATGTGTTTGTGTATAAGATTGTGTGTTTGTAAGTGCTCACATACGTTGGTGTGGATAGTAGATTAAGATCATGTTTTTTTTGGTGTTTGAGGTGTGGGGAGAGGAGATTTGGGGTTTGATTGCTTTGCGTATGTGAATAGTATATTGAAGTGATTAATGAAAAAAAGTTTTTAGAATAGGAATGGGTAGTATAAAAAAGTGGGTGAGTGTTTCTTTTAGGTCCGCGCGTTGTTTGGTCATGATCTAGGTAAGATCAATTTTATGTTTTTAAGGGGATGTTTTCCTTCACGTCCGCGCTTTCACTATAAATTGAAACTCGCTGGGCAGTCTAGCTACCCTGTTCATTCGTTGACAAAACAATGAATACCAGAATTGTGAAACTGCTAGAACTCCAGATGCATACTAAATGAACTGGCCGCGGAGGCCATTATCGAAGAAGCAAGGATGAAAGAGGAGGAGGAAAGAAGAAAAAAAGAAGAGGAGGAGAGAAGAAACAAAGAAGAGGAGAGAGGAAATTTCAGAATCCCAGAGACAGAAAATTGGGATTCTGAAGCCACATATCCCGCCTCTGCACTCCCAAGAAGAAAGGTGAAAGGAGACTGGGGAAGAAGATGCGTGTGTGGCGCCAGGCCAGGAAGGTGCCAGCATTAGATAGGTGCATCTGGAGTTCAAAAAAAAAACAAACCAACAGCCCTTGTCAGGGCTACCCAATACTCTAGAAAAGAAATAACAATCAATTTGCCAATGTGTGTAGGTAGAGTAGTGTGAATATAAACACTGACTCTTTTTTAGTGTGAGGGTATGTGTTTGTGTGTTTGTGTTTGTAAGAGCTAAGGTATGTTTGTGTGAATAGTAGATTATGGGTTTGTTTATTGTTTCTTAGCGTATGTGGAGAGTATAGTTTGGGTTTTATAACAGCTCACGTACGATTGTGTGGATAGTAGATTATGGATTTAATTTTAATGATTTGCGTGTGTAAATAGTAGATTTGGGGTTTGTTTATTGATGGTTCACGTATGTGGATAGTAGATCATATGAAATGAGAAAAGTAGGCGGATGTTTTCCTTCACGTCCGCGCGTTGTTTTGTCATGATCAAGGTTATATCAATTTTATGTCTTAGGGGGATGTTTTCCATCACGTCCGCGCTTTAACTATAAAACTAACAGTGTTTGCCATTGGAGCCCATTCTACGGAATAAGCAAACAAGAAGATGCCAGCAGCTTCAGCTTTGTATAACAACCTTATGGGAAGTTGGTATTGGATGGTGGATGGATTGAATGTGGCAGAAAGGCTTGAACAGGAATGGAGGCATGCAGTGACAAAAGACTTCGTCTCAAGACAAGTAACCAGCCTCCACTTAGCCATCGATATTGTAAAAGAAATGATAGAGGATGAGGAGAAGAGAATCAGAGGTTTAATTAACCCACCGTATGTGAAAGTGGGTAAGCTGAAAGAAGACATAATTTATGTGACGAGTGTAAGGTGTTTTTTAGAAGACACTGTAGAATGGACAGATTGGTCTTTTGTGAAGTGGGGCTTAGACAAGCTTAAGAAAGCGGAAGAAGTAATGAGGAATGTGCTGACCGAAGAGGTCAAGAAAATCAAAGAAAAGTGGTCAAAGGAAAGAAAAGAAGAAGAAAATAGAAAGAAAAAGGAAGAACTAGAGAAACTAAACGCTAACTGGATGAAAATCCAACAGAAGTTCCGAGCCATGGGTCACCCGGACTGGATGCCGGAAACAGAAAAGAAGAAGAAAGGAATGATGGAAAAAATAAGAGGATGGTGGAAGAAGTTAAGGAGTTAGAAGAAGAAGAAGAAGAAGAAGAAGAAGAAACCCAAAGGCCCTTTTCAGGGCCACTCATAGGTCTCGAAAAGAGAATGACTTTCGATTGCCTACCCCTTTTTTTAAAATTTTTTTTTAAAACAAAAAACAAATCCCATGTTCAATTCCCCTTGTCCCTAAAGTAGTAGTTTTTTTCTCCCATGTTCAATTCCCCTTGTCCCTAGACAAGCCCAAACTCTATTCTCCATGTTAATTAACCTTGTCCCTAGACAAGCCCAGGAACTCTTCCCTAATGTTAATTCCCCTTGTCCCTAGAGTGGCCCAGGGTTTTTCTCAATGTTAAATTTCCATTGTCCCTAGAGTGGCCCAGGGGGGTTCTGTAATGCTAATTCCCATTGTCCCTAGGGTGGCCCCCTTCACTACTGACTTCCATCCACGGCCTCTTTGTAATGGTGAGTATTAGCCATGCGATTGAATGTGGGTTTGTTGACACTCTTCGCTTTTTTCGTGATCACGCCTGTGTTTGTTTCGAACCAGTACATTTCTGATCATAGTGCGATGAATTCGACTATGGAGTCACCATGGGTTTTGTTCTTGAACTTTCCAAGAACCTTTTTATTATCTGCACAGTAAAACGGACTATCAAGTGGATAATCACCGAGGTCGCAGTTTTCTTGATGATCGCACACATCCTGGTGAACATCATCTGTCTAAATCTCATAGACGAGTGAATCGGTATCCGTCATGAGAAGACTAACGCGATCTCCGTACGTCTGCATGAGAAATCCATTGCGACTTACCTCTTCGTCAAAGATTTTCATACGCATGAAGGTATCCGATGAAACCATTGTATCACGCCGCTGTACGTCTTTAACGATTTCAATGTTTCTACGTCTTCTAATGTTTTCAGTGGTCTTTCTGAAGATGTTTTTCATGAGTCTGAAGAAACCCTTGACATAGCCGGCCACCGAGATTGTTAGCATTGAGATAAAGAATGTACGTGGAATGTTTATTGGGATCGTAGTGGTGAATGATTTTGTTATTAGCAGTGGCACGTTTATTGTGACGATTAAGGTTCCCCTCGCGCCATCTGCTCTGTAAACATAAACCTGTCTGGGTCGGTGAAAAGCTTGAGTTGCATCTAACTTGTTCTAAGTAGAGCATCCCATGACAAACCGGTTGATGAAAAGTACCACAGAGGATCAAGTTGATAATGACGTTGGCAGGTATTTCTGAAATGTTGAAACACATCTGCGAGTAACAGCAAATTGCTTTCAGATACACATCGTGGTAACTGCATGATGAATGTTAAAAGCAAAACCCAGTTTTATAGCCTTATGTGTCTCATTTGCTTCAGGAGTTGTTTATGGACTCTTAAAGCAAGTACTTTGAGATGATCATAACCAAAAAGGTTATCAGCCCATTGAAATGCCTTTTCAGTTGGTCGCGGTGTGAAAGTGAAAAAGCAAGTTTATCTTGGACAGCTTCTTAATTTCAGCTCTTCTCCGCCTACTGATCACCTCGTCCTGAAGATTTTGAACTCCTTTCGATCATGGATACTCTGTAGTTTTACCCGTTTTATACTCATCGAGTAGTTGTTTGGCATATCTCTGTAGGGTGATATTATCTCGTTTAAGAAGGTTTTTAAACTCAGGTACAAATTGACGTCTATGTGGTTGACGGCGTGGGCATCCCTTCAGAAGATCTCGTACCTCTAGAGCAAGATCATACACCACGACAGTAGATCTTGGATTGCGTGCTCATCGCTGCGTGATGCTAAAGTAGATCTCTTTAAATTTAATAATAAGTTCATTTCGCAGAATGAAATCTCACTCATGGTTCACACTTTTCATCATTAAATCAATGATTCAGATAAGAGTTTACCGTATATATTACATACTACTTTGCAACATATCTATAATTGCTTGTTAATTTTCGTTTTATTTAATTGCCTGTTATTTTCGAATCAGACATGTAAGTCTTATCTTAGCTAAATGAAAAAATGTCATCCCGGTGTGAGTAAAAGTGGTCTTCATTCTACTTTTATACATCTCGTCGCGGTAAGCATTAAGGTGAATGGAGAATTGCTTCTCGCCACGGTCGCGATGGCTTCGTCCAGCATATCTGGATTATGCAAGATCAGATCACGTCAATGATGAAGACCTCTTCGTTGTGGTTGTTTCAGAGTACCACGGAGAGATGCAGCAAAACCTACAGAGGTGAGTAGTGTGTTCAGCATAATGCGATTATCAAGCGAGGAAGCTTAGGACCTCAGCCATGTCTGAGATGTGGAATGGGTGTCCGTAGACGCTTACAGATATGTCAGAACTGCGGTACCAAAGTTACCAGAGCGATCCAATATTATTACGAGAAAGTAAATAAAAACCACAAGGTCAATATTATGAAATCTACACCAATTATGGATAGCTACATAGCAACGATTAAAGAGGCTGCTGGCAACGGTGTTGTTAAAAACAGGGTTTTCCACAACAAAGCTGCAGGAAACGATGTTTTCTGCGACATCTCTGGTGAAACAGTCGCCCTTGTCCGTAGTCAACAAGGCTTCTGTTTGAGGCGAGACAAAAAAAAACATACAGCTGCGACTGCAACTACAACAAACAGAAGTGTTCACCCTCACATGGATACACCGTGTATGAGATTAATGAGTTCTTCTTGAGTCATGCAGGAGATGCCATGTTTCATCAGTAGCTGTTTATCGTAGATGATGTTGATCATACCATGGTCGTCGAGTTCTTTTTGCTGCGCA
Organism: Sinohyriopsis cumingii; assembly: GCA_028554795.2. Lineage (NCBI taxonomy): Eukaryota > Metazoa > Mollusca > Bivalvia > Unionida > Unionidae > Sinohyriopsis > Sinohyriopsis cumingii. Next base: position 71,255,328 of record CM068839.1, read on the forward strand.
GTACGAGATCTGTTCCTATGCCAACCACTTTGGTGAGTATAAATGTTACAGTGATATCGATATGAAGATGATACAAGTTCACGATAAATTCGTTGAGATCTTTACGATTTTCAATGTTGACCAAAGTAAGATATTGTGTGTTATCGACCTCGATGTGGAAACTATTACTGTGAAGAACAAAGTAGTCGCGGCAAACATCGTTTCTTGCATCTTTGTTGTCTGCCGCCATGTCTGTCTTTACGTTTTAAGACTCTGATAATTTTAACAGTTTATTAAAGTATTCTGTTCCCATACATCTCATACAATGTTTCCGGATAAGGTCTTCATCGTAGATGACTATATTGACGTCATGTTCTGATAACTATCTTGGCTGTTCCGATGTGAGTAAAAGTTGTCTTCATTCTACTGTTATACATCTCGTCGCGGTAAGCATTAAGGTGAATGGAGAATTACTTCTCGCCGCGGTCGCGATGGCTTCATCCAGCATATCTGGATTATGCAAGATTAGATCACGTCAATGGTGAAGACCTCTTCATTGTCGAAGCTGTTGCTATTGTTTGCACTGTGGCATGAAGACATTTTCATATTAGACAATGATTATTAAAATAAGCATCATGGAGGAGGAAGAGGCATTGCATCAGAAACTGAATGATTTTATTGCATGTCATCACGTCAGACAAAAGTCCCCAGAGTAGTATAAGTTCATGCGGTCATTGATTGGGTGCTGTTCATTTCGCACTATCCTAAGACATTACCATGTTTGTGTGGATATATGTTTGAGCCTGCGTTAAGACTTTATATGGTGAAGCTGCTGAGATGTAAAATTATGGGAAGTTATATCTGCATCAACGACACCATACCAGGATTTTGTTATTCTCCAGATGGTTATATGGTGAAAGATCATCAAATTGTGCTGCTCGAGCTGAAAAGTCCATTTGTAAGACACACATGAGTGATGCTTGAGTATTATTGCCCTCAGGTGTTATCAAAATTAGTGGTATCTCCGATAGCTTCTCCAGGACTGCTGATTGATGCTGCATTTCGAAAGTGCTCAAGTTACCGTTAAGATTTTACTCCACGATATGATAACTGCCTCGATTTAGGTCGATACAAATATTCTCCTTTGCCGCTGGGTATGATACTATTTTATGGTGACGTTGATGACGGAGTCGATTGTTGAGACGGTGACGAAAAGTTCATGTTAGATTTACCTCAGTAGGATCTGCACACATATATTCTTCAAAATTCTGATACTATACACGCGATCGCTTCCAAAAAAAGCGTCGTGGCGTATGTGCTGTTTAAGCTGATGGTGTTTCAGCAACATCATATATATCCTCATGAAAATTATCGCGACGTCATCAATAAAGCTGTATCGCGTGTTCATGAGCGCGTGAGATACCTTAGTGACAAGACTCCATAGCGTTCAAACGTTCGTTTCCCTTTTGGCTGAAGTACCATATTGCTCGTGACTTGACTTGCAATTGAAAACGTTCCAACGACACTGACATTTCCGGATACTGATCCACCTATTTTATCTCAATTTCCAGCCAGAGCCACCGCGAGATCTGTCACAGGCTGAGAAGATCCAGAAGCAGCCGAGAAAAGTCCGTATAAATTCTTTCCACACATGTTGAGATTTCCAGTCATCGTTCCGCCGGGCAGAGTTAATTTAGCTTAAGCCAGCTGAGAGACGTGTGACCATTGTGCGGCATTGACATCTGGTGGTTGGAAAGGAACATCTTCCAAATTGATGATGTTGTGACCGATGATATTCAAGTTTCCCTGCACGGAGTAGCCGGTGCAATTTACTTTCTTCTCCAGCTCCTTCAGCACTGCAGCTATACTACCCATTTTTTAACTTAAACCGGACACGATCAACGTTCCAAAAGAAGTGTAGGACATGACTAATATTAAAAGGAATATCATTAATTTCGATACCAAGATAAAGACGAAAAAAAATCAACATCATTTTTTGATTACACGATCGTGTTGGATTTGATATTTCCGACTCCATCGGATCCATGCTGGGTTTTTAGTAATGGTGCTGTTTTATCTGGCAACGGATTGTATGAGGAAGATTTACCTGTCAATATCACAGACGTGAACAGTTTGCTCGATCGCACACGGATTGGTATCGTTCGTCGGATCAGTTTCCAATGTGATTCATTCCACAGCGATTAATCGCTCATGCAAATCTGACCTAATTCTTTTATTTATGATCCCATCGTGAACACGTATGCGATTTCTGAAATCAGCACGTGGCTTGCTGATCCGTACATAAACAACGTGGACAACAACGATGAAAGAATCACGTATTATCTGCATGTACGGCAGAAGATGTAAACGTGAACCACAACATGAGTGCACTGATTACAGCTCATACAGCAGTGGGTAATATGATGGAAGGCTATGGATTTAAAAGATTATGGTAAGTATACACGATGAGAGCCGACAATACGATTTTTATCGCGATCCATGTTGTGGACAGCGTGATAATTTTATCACCGGTGTGATTTTATCACACTGTCGCTAGTATACAAAAACCATGTATTAGAGATTTACACCCAATTACACGAGGCTGAACGATAACACACTCGTCGACGACTCCACGATGGAATATCAGGATACGAATATCACTAATTTCAATGCAAGCACACACGTAAAAATAGAAACACATGACAGCATGTGTATTTGCTTCTTCAAAAAGCCTTTTTAGAAGTCCGAGGAAACATCCGGCCTTTAGCTGGAGGAGGAGATTATGATGCTAATGCTCAGATTACACTGCAGAACAATGGATGGTCGTTATTTAAATCGGCACAATATCAGCTGATTTATCAGACAGTCAAAGAAATCAGTGGCTACTTACCACAAGTCAGCACGATCCTGAATTTTGTCATGTTCAGCGATTATTACATGCGATCTTATGCTACCAGCATGTGGTGGTTTAAATACACTAATGTTGGTGCTGCCACAAGTACTGAATTTGCTGCCACGGCAGATATGCTCACATCTACGACTGTGGCAAAGGATGCTGTTCTCAATTGCTCGGAATGGCACGTATATTGTGGGATTTGCTGTACGTCGAGCTCTTATTGATTCCAGTTGTGAAATTTGTATGATGCTTCCTCTGAGCAGCATTTTGGAAATATTTCGCGATATTCGCATGGTCTTCAGAGGGGTTTAACATACACTGATTTTAGAAGTCATTTTACGATGATGTGGCTCGCTTTGTGAATGACAAAAACCACGCCGTCCGCTGTTCACATGCTCAAGTTAGAAGCTGCCCTGGCTTGGTTTACCAAAAAAACTAGTTTATTTTGAACAAAACCGAATTTAAATGCAACAATTCGCACGGGCACAATAACCCAAGTCACGGAGAGACGCCACGAATCCAGGTTGCGTACTTCCTAGACATGTGTTTGTGGCCCTTCAGTTATCAAAATGGCTTGAAAACCAACCAAGAAATTAGCACATTTTTGTCATCTCAGTTTATCTAGTATTCATGTTCGTATAAATTCCAGACATTATCCAGAACGAGAACTTGAGTGTAATTTTGCTGAAGCCACGAGAAATTATTCACATACTGCCACTCAGGTATCATTGGATGAATTCACTACGTTGTATCCCATTTTCCATTCAGAACTTCTTAAAGACGTCTTAAAGATTCACCAGTCGAGATCGAGATTCGATGGACTATTGGTGATCCTGGTGTGGATTATGTCTGTTACGCGTTAGTGACATCCAATCGATTTATGACCTTTGATGTGCTGAATGGAAAACTGAATGTCATCGTGTAGACAACAAAGTTGACTCAACCGGAATTGTGTAATAAAGATTATATGTCAAAAAATCCTAAGCAACGCGGTAGAAAGAGCAAAAAGCGAGCTGCTAAAGAGACTGAAGGAAAACCATCTTAGGGGGTTCCATCGCCAGCGCTATAGTTCTACTGGTCAAAAGACTTGCACCTAAATTATTAGGGTCGGTATTGCTTCCACTTGGTCCTGCTGAAGCTTATGGAGCTGTCAATGCAGTACCACAAAAAGCGATCTTAGGAAACGTTGTTTCCAGAAGCGGAATGCGTCAAAAACTTGCTATCATCACATCATGCTGGATATGCCAGCATTGGCTATGGTAACAGGAGACGTAAAAAACAATAGCATCTGATGTAATATACAATAAACACCATGTCTTATGTACTAGTAGAATTAACGCTGTCTCAGCAGCAGAATTCTTTTGGCAACGGCATCTCAGAATAAGAGGCTGATATCCATTAAAGTTAGCTGCATCATTAAGAGGATCTAATAAGCTTATGCTGACCCAAAGACAGGCCACTTCTGTGATGAAACATGCCGCTGCTCACAAAGGACTTGTTCTCAAAATTGTCTGCGTCACAACTTTCAAAACAAGGAGGATTTATCGCACCAATGTTAGCTGGTCTCGTTTAAACTCTTTTTCCAGGATTATTCGGTGTTGGAAAAGGACTTCAGCTTTCTGGAGCAGCACGTGGGAAAGGCATTTTTCGCAAGGAATTTGGTGGAAGAAAAAGAAATTAGCGACTGCAGCATTATCCGACTTTGATATTGAGAGAGAGAGAGAGAGAGAGAGAGAGAGAGAGAGAGAGAGTTATTACCAAGCGTTAGGAATTTCGGAGGTCTGTTTTCCAAGGATCAACTGCTAGATCAAATCTACCACGACGAGAGCTGTGTGATTAATCTTCAAAATTATTATGAGGGATCAGGAACTCACTGGGTGGCTGTGTATAACGATCAACAGCAGTGCGACACGGAGTACATTGATTCTTTTGGTTTACCTCCTTCACTTGCAGTGATACAATACTTAACATCCGGTGGGCAGCGTGGTACTGTGTATTATTCCTTGCACCTTCTTATTGTTGTTACAGCCACATCTTCGTTTTGTGGATAGGTAAAATATAATACAACAACAACAATCCAATCATGCACTCGTCGTGTCTCAAGTGTAAAGCTAGAACAGGTAGTAAAAGCCCCCCAGAGGTGATCACTAAAAATTATCGCCTCATGGTCAAGTCGTTCTGAGAAGAATGTGGCGCCATACAATCGCAGATTGTGATGTGTCTGACAGCACTTCCATTTCCTGTGTCGTAGCTGGCGGCGACATAATGTGCCTTTTCTGTATAAAAATACATCATTCTCATTGCAGACACTTCGATCTGGACACTAGCTGCTAAGACCTTCGGAATATTATAAAAAATGTGGTGAGCGTTGGATTATATGTGGTGCTATTGACATCCATAAACTTATTGGAAAACTTCCAAGACCACGCGGAGGATTGACATTACCAGGACATAAGTATACAATCCACTGGAAAAACAACTAAATGAAATGATCAGACACTCCCTGGTCAGGAACCTTGTAATGACGTGAATGCCATTACCATGCAGCATGAGATCTGTTACAGAGATACTCCAGACGATAAGGCAGGATGTGATAAAATCATGCTAAGGGATTTAATGCGATTTCAAACCCAAAAGTTTCATAGAACGAGTGGACCGCTCTCTGGTACGTGGGATCATATGAACTAAACGTAAGCTGGCTATAGGCGTGACAAAATTGTCAGAATCGGAGATGCTCACCGAAAAACTTCATAAACCTGCTCTCAAGCATTTTCCACGTCGCAGAGTCAATGCTGTGATGGCAGGCGACCTATGGTCTGCCGATCTTGTCGACATGAGAGATTATAGAACATACAACGATGGTTTCAAGTATCTGATGACAGTCATCGATGTCTTTAGCAAATAAGCATGGGTGGTTCCTCTGAAAAACAAAATAGGAAACTCTATCTTTGAGGCGGTTGACAGCATGGTGGGTACACGCAAACCTAAAAAGTATGGGTCGATCACGGCAGCGAATTTTACAATAAAGAAGTATCAAACTGGATTTAAAAAATAACATCGACATGTATAGTACACAAAATCATGTCAATGTTTCTGTCGTCGAAAGGTTTAACAGGACTCAAAAAAATCGCATGTGGAAAAGATTCACCAGCGATAACACCAACCGATGCCTAGATTATTTTTAAACAGAGATCGTTTACCAGTATAATCAAGAATGGCATCGAAGCATTAAAATGTCTTCAGCAGAACCTTACAAGGTGACCGAATACAGGATGTCACAGACGCCTTATTTTTTAGACATACATTTAAGGTAGGTGACCGCGTGAGAATCAGCAGGAAAAAAGCACGTTCGTAAGAGGATATACACCCAACTGGACTGAGGAAGATTTTATAGTAGATACAGTCAAGAAAACAATTGCAGTCACCTACACGCTTAACGATGCCTCAGAAAAGCTCACTGAAGGTTCTTTTTACGAGCAGGAATTGCAGAAAACAAGCCAGGACATGGCCAGAATCGAAAAAGTTCTCTCAGCGAAAGGCAAAAAATCTCTCGTCAAATGGTTTGGTTATACTGAGACCTTTTACTCGTGGATTCCGACGGCGGTGTTGACATCACTTGACAGCTGAGCGCCTCCGAAATAATTCTGTCGTACGCTACTGACACATTTTTTATACCAGAGACTGGGTTACACTTCGCTGCATGCTCTGGAAGCCCCATCACCTCAAAAATAAGTTTAAACACATAATCTAATTTTATAAATTTCTGACGACCTCGAAGCGACACTCTCGTCACCAAGTTAAGCAAAATTGCTATAACTTATTCTGGATATGGTACTGCTGCTTATATCTCTGGTCTCTGATGACTGTGACACCGTTTCCTCTATTGGTCATCCTCATACTCATCTATGTCAACATCAGAAAATATAATCTCTGGGACATAACTCAAATCATGATTCACAAAAGCTACAGCCGCATCAAACGTTTCAATATATCCTCATAGTCATCCTTAGGGGTCAACTCTGCTGTGGACAGCGGTGACGACTCTGTGACACACGGTGTGTCCGACCATAATTTTCTCCATAGTCGCAGATAAGAGAATGACGTCTCTCGAATATCCACCATTTTTTTTACTATACTATAACCTTTAATACATTCACCCACACGGAACCAGAACTCTCTCTTTTTTGTTGATACCTTACAATCACATGGCTCAGAACCATCCATACGCTTAAACACACCACGGAAAAAGTGGCCCAGAACCAACCGTTTTTGCTGCGTATTGCTACATCCATAGAAAACACCTTTCTCTGCATTGGAGTAACCACCCCTGAAATAAAGTGGTTCAGAACCAACACTTTTTCTGCGACTGACTGCTCCCCCCCCCCCGAAAAAGTGGCTCAGAACCCCCATTTTTCCCCCTGCGTTTGGCCACATGAACAAAAAACACATTTTCTACGTTTGAGTGCCCCCCCCCCCCACGAAAAAGTGGCACAGAACTCCCATGTTTTAAAAACTACTACCCTTATCTGTCGGCCCATTATTAGAATACGATATTCGTATCTGATGAGGAGTTTACAAAGGTACATACAGTAGTTCAAAGCTCGGCAAGGGTATGTTTCGAGTAAAATGACAGAACGGCCAGACACAGCAAGAGCGGGGCGAGATATATCTGCCTATCATTGCACTATCGTCTCGTGTATATGTATATCAGTTATCTTTCTTATCCACGTCTTAGATTAATTTATCATTGGTTACCGGTCTCATTCACGTCTTAGATTAACTTATCTCCAGTTATCTCACTCCGCCACGTTTTAAACCATACGCAATTTTTAGGCTTCGCAGTTGTGACTAAGATTTTCCGCTTAATATCAAAGTTATAAATATTAAAAGGAGATATTGTACACACCTTTTGTTCCTGTACAGTTCAGAGTTCCTTCAAGACACAACGAAAGTTTTTGACTGCGTCGAAGTCGACTAACAGAACCGAGCTATCGTTTTAACTATTTGGAATAACATGGATGCTAACACGGAGTAAGTATAACAAAAAATTCTCTATTAATTTACGATAGTTTCATAAATCTTTATTTAATAACAATTTTTGTGTCGCCTGCAACAACAGTTATCGACACACATGCATCTTGTCGATTCCAGCGGTAACGGCCGCTTCGTCGTCAGCGACTCGAAGATTGTGATAAATCTGTCTTCCTGACGTTAGCGTGATGATAAGATAACAGTTAGGTATTCATGAATCTACCAATAAATGTAGAATTTATGTCCACGTTCTGAATAAATGTTGTAAATCAGGCCGTATGGGACTTCAATAGTACTTATATACATAAATACTGTAAATGGGGTGAGTTGGGGTCGAACTCAAAATAGTACATCCACATCTTTTATCACTTTAATATATCTCGCCTAGATCGTACACGTACTTGTATAAATGCCAGGGGTTGTTTTTCAGTTGTGAATTTTATTACAAATTGTTTGTATTGTTAAAAATTCATTAATATTTTCCTTCGCAAATTTTATTTAAAAAATTATTTTTTAAATATGGATCTCATCCAAGCAAAGACTTTCAAAATTCTCTTCATTCATAATTTTGGTTTTCGGGTAGTGATTTCTAGTTATTGGCCTGGAACGAGGGAAGAAGCATGGGAAACCGACTTTTCCTTACATCCTCTCTCTCTCTCTCTCTCTCTCTCTCTCTGTTATAATTATAGGGAATCTTATCTCTTCGCCAAAAACAATGATTTTTCAAGAGCATTATTTTGTGGCAACTTTTGGTTATACAGATGTAATAATATATCAAGAAAAGCATTAGGATTAAATAGTATCCTCATTACCTGAACGTAACTTCTTAGTTCACTATCACGGAACAACGAGAAATAAACCATTTGACAACATTTTATCAGGCAGAGCACGTGGTCATTATACAAAGAAATAGCGGACATTTCCTCCAAGACTATGTTCTTGATAACGTTCAGGAGAATTAGAAGTTTTATTTTTGGTGTCACTATACATTTAAGCTTTATAAATGCTGTCTAATTTGCATCGTACCAGAGGAAGTAAAAACACAGTTTATATGGGTTTGACGGGTTTCCGTTTGTGACGAAGGAAAATATTAACGAGACAACGAGTAGCATCGGTAGCTCCCTATCGCCTAAATCTTGCTGATTTCATAAATGTACTGAGCGGAAACAGTATCCATTTTTATTTTACACCCTCCACTTCTAAGACATACGCTTAATTTATGTAACCAGTCTTGTAAAATTTTTGTTTGTTTCGTTTTGTCTCTCTTTTCTTGAATTTGACATTCAGTCAAACTCCCTCCTATGTCCCTCTCTCTCTCTCTCTCTCTCTCTCTCACACACACACACACACACACACACAGAGAACAGATTTTGCATTTTTCACAAACTACATTTGGAAACGGATGTGGTAAATGAAGTATAGGTGAAGTTCAAATGGCATTATTTTGTTGACATGCTATGAACTTTAGTACAATGAATACCCCCCCCCCAAAAAAAAAAAAAGAAAAAGATCGTGATGTAAGACTTTATTTATCATGAGGACTGGTCAGCCTGGTGTCAGAATAATGTGACTGGGTGGGACATCATGCTGCATGTATGTGGCATGATGCCCCAGTGCTAGACATCATTATAAACTGTCACACTGCAGACATCGTAACGATATGACTGATTTTTTTTTTTAAAGCGAGGTTAAAAATCCAACACACACACCTCGTTCAATTTCTTTTCTAAATAACACGTCGTTAGCGACGCTTTAATGGGGAACATTAGAGACAGTGTCACTGCAGTTGGTGGAGTGGAACATTAGGTTTGGAAGGTTTTAAGTTGTAAAGAGATTCAGAAACAGGCCCGATAACATAATATGCTTTTATACTATTGTGTTATATACCTTTTTCTTTTCTTCATCAGGGTTTTTTCTTCCATACTAACAATCAATACTGAGGATTTACTTTTTTGTCCTATTACAGTTGTAAAAAAATAAAGGATTATATATATATATATATATATATATATATATATATATATATATATATATATATATATATATATATATATATATATATATATGACAACTATAACAGTCTGTAGTTGCGATACTTTCTATAATCAGGTGTAAGTGCATAAACTTGAGTCCTTTTCTTTCGTATATTAAAAGGGTCATAACATATTTTCAAACTAAAAGTAATAAATTTAATTGTTGCCAAAATGGAAGATATAAAAATGAATAAAATAAAGCGATATATATTTAGTAGAGAGTTAAAATTGAATGTCATTAATGACACAAGTCCTATTCCTTGTTGGTACGAGTAATATTCGACGGCAAGACGATGATGATGTGAGCATTTTTGGGATATTACTAATATTCAGATTTTATTAACATATTTGCATATCCAAGAATAAAAGGTAAACAAATACAATGTCAACGTTTCAGGTATTTACATGATGAAGAGGCGTCAACTATGAAAAGGCTGAACGACTGCTTAACACATCCGTATGCTAACGATAACCTTCCATTTAACATTTGACATTACATGGTAAAGTGACTTATTTAATCTTTCACACATTTAATATGATGTTTTCATTTTCCTTTCCAGATCAAATGACACCCTGAACAATACATGTTATGTGGGAACTACTATTTACACGGTTTTCAATTTTTCAGCAGCGGTAAGTTTTGCATGCACATGTTGCAGTTCTTGTCTGAGGATCTGACCTATGTTTTCCTGTTAAAGTATGACACTAGTGTGTTTGTCTTTTTTTCTGATTTACGTTAAAGCTTTCTACTTCCCATAACTTTTTCAGGATATCACGCGCACATGCCCATGCGTGAACGTTACCAACAGGTACCCCTGCAAAAGGTCATGTGGGGTAGAAAACTTCATCCTAGATCAGTAATCAACAAAACCTATGTTATTATACCACTACAGTACACGCCCGTCAACGTAACAAGTACATATGCGGGTGCAGCGTGAGTACATACATGAACAATATTAAAGCCAAAAATACTGGGAATGTATCACAGACAGCTTTTGAACGTGAGTGTAGACCATGAATAAGGCAACAGTGCTCGTAGATCGATTATTAGTTGCTTACAGACTTAATGTTAGGTCTCGGTGTTATTTCTTAGTTTAGTGGGACTGGCTCTCGTATAAGGATGTATCAAATTCTGCTTTTCGCGTGCCACTCAAAGGAAAGATAGACTTAATCAAGAAATATATAATTCTTGACTGCCAATATCACAAAAAGAAATGATACATTTCTTGCCCTTATCCAAGAACCCGTCAAATCGATACTTGAAAATATGGAAGCTACTCAAATTATTGTCTAGTGAAAGTGCTGACAAATATTTGAGAGAACTATAATTGTCATTTCAAGACTATGTATGTTTAACATTACAAGAAACCATGTAAGGATATTTATATAATAAGTCATGAAATATTAATTCTAGATTATTATAGGGAGAGTGCGCTCGCATTTTTTCATCAGCCTATTAACTTTAAGTATGACTTGTTTCGTTTACTTTGTAAGTGAGCGCTGTGGCCTAGAGAGTTACCGTGCTATGCTGCTGATCAGAATATTGTCGGTTCTAGCCACAATGGTGGAAATTAACATTTTCTTAATAACTGATGTCGAAACCTGAGTTGGTTGTACATGAAGAATGAAATTCATTCTGTTGATGTATGGTCGACGTCAATTATAAGAACGATGGCACACACAATTCTTTGAGACGTATTTATTGGAATAACCACTGGGCATTCTAGGGCATTCTAGTATGTCCTTTGGCACGTTAGAGGCTTATCTGGAGTTGTATTCAAACCGCCGTATTTGATATGGGCTACACACATTAGTTTCACTGTAAGAACTTAATGTATAACAGCTTTTAATTGGTAGTGCACCCATAATCTCAAAGATATCGATTGACAAGCACAACATGAGACGTTTCCTTTTCTATTAACAATTACTAAAGTATATATTATATTGGCAAGCTTTTCACTGATTGATGCGTACGATATTTTGAAAGGATCTATGAGCGTATCTAATCCTGGCTATTACCAGACCAATGGATCTTCTCTAACGTTATGGAAAACACTGAATCACTCTTTCGCTTAAATGCGTCAGACAGATTTTTCAAAGATACTCAAAAGATGTATGATTTTTCAAATAAGTAATCGGAACATCTTGATAACGTAATAGACTTAGGGAAAACGCTGATACCACAAGGGAGTTAATCTGGCGCAGAGCGTAAAGGCTTTGTTTGATATTGTGCAAGAATACTTCAAACCGTCGACGTTAGCAGAGTCGCCAGTCTGTGAATCTATCGATCAACACAGTGAATATGTCACCAGTGATAGTGCAAGAAAGCCAAATTAATAATAGCCAGGACTGAAGTGATTTCAGTTTTTAACCCTCCTAAAGAAAAAAACAGTAATACCGAATGATATCGGTTTAAAAATACGTTCCTTATATACAAGCACGCCAGCTGTGATTTGGCTAAGGCAACTCGAGCGAGAGCGTGCTGTACGAATACCAAGCTGACATAGTTGTAATGTGAAGACTTTTCCTAGAGGAGCCACGGTTAATCGTTCAACAACTTCGCATAATTGCAGCGCAGTATTATATAAAGATTCCTACCCGAGCCAAGCGGGATGAAATAGCACAGTTAGTTGATGATGAACAAGAATGTCGTTGTCGTATTGTACTTACCATTGTCATTTTTGAGGCTGTCGTAAAAGCATGATGATTACAAGTACCTGTGTTTGAGTTTCATCAACGCCGTGGTAATTTATAAGATCATCGAGCAATTATTCCAGTTGAATACGAGCCAGGAAAAGAGGCGTTAAAACTTCGTTCCAATATACGTCCATGAATCATGTCATCATTATAGTGCACAGGTTTAGCGGCCGTTAAGATTTCAATTACTGTGCATGTATATATTTTATTAAGCCATTTAACGATGCATCTAAAATCACAAAACCATGGATTCGTGTAGCTATGAACCATAAAGACGCTGACTGTAGAGAGAGTCAACAAAAAAGTTTAGCTGCATATTTCCCCGTTACACCCGATTCGCGGGTCGCGTTATATATCGACGATAACATAAACTTGTGGCTGTTGTAGTAAATATAAAAAATCGATGTTTAGAACTGACGTTTTTGTCTGCATTGTATCGTGCAAGCAATAATCAAGGCCAGCCTCGGAAATATAAGCCTCATCTGAGTGTACTAAGTTTGGTACCCTCGAGTTCCCTATACAGATTACTGATATCAGTACGTTGTATAATAAAGGTCTGCAGTCTATTCGGCAATTAATATAAACATATTGTCCAGAGTTGTTATACCATTACGTGTGGATCTAAAACATTCAACGAATAATATACAGGAATAGTAAGTATGTGGGAAGAAATTTTCATGCAGACGTTGCGTGTAGATCTGTAGTATCCAATTGCTACTCGATTAGCATAGCTTTTACTGCGATACAATCAGTGAAAAGCCGCATCGGAATATCATTAACGAACCCGGTAAAACATTCTGAAATTGACAGCAGCGCAACGAAAACTGAAAGTACAGTACATCATCTACGTGGACTTCAAATGCTTGAACATTCCGGTGAAAACAACAGCAAAAGGGTCTGAACAAATCCTATGCTGTTTTTCTCAATACTGTAGTCAGATGCGACGGGCAAACAGGGTCACCACTGTTGTATTGTGACCAGGACTCTGTTGAAGTGTTTCTTAAATCGCTTGAGGTTACGGCAAAATGCACCACACAACAGGTCTCCTCCTCCGCGGACATGATTATGACTAACGATAACGTTCTCGAGTTTTCCGTGTCCACTCATTGTTGGATCCGCGTTCGCGCTTTTAGTTATACTGATAGGGTAGAGGGGGGCAAAACGCCCCATTTAACAACTTTTGGTAATTTATGGCATGATTTACATGATTGCTTTCGCAAATGGACAATTTATTTACAGTATGCTTTACGTCTAACATAATGGAATGATGTTTGGTTACAACGAAGAAACTATTTACGAGAAAAATGAAAAATGGTAAAACTTTATAAAGGGGCATTTTGCCCCTATGGTGGGGCAACAAGCCCCCTCCGGGGCATGTTGCCGCACAATGCATTCGACATCTGTACAAGTCTGTACAATTACAGGGATACTATTGAACCGTAAAATCAAGTATTATTCCTATATGGACATTTTATATATGGCAAAGATGCTAAAACTACATACTGTTGCATCATTCAAATTAGCATAGCAATGCGGATAAGACAGCAGCTACAACAATGCTCAAATCTAAATAGTTCCTAATTTCCATAGTTAATGAAGAAAAAGACAAAGCCCAAATGTCGTGAATGTTTCTGGCAAATTCTTTATTACTCACACTTAGCACAGCAAAATTGCATATTGAGGGTGGTGCCACATGATTCATGGCACCACCTGGAACATTCCTTGCACTGCGACCAGGAATCTTCAATTAAAGGATCATCACTTCCTCCATATTCAAATTCGCAGTTTCCACAAATGTTGTCTTTATTATGTGTTGTGTCTGCTTACAAGGCAAGACCATGTTTAGCAACTGACTTTGGACCCGAAGCCTTTTTTTCTTTTTCATGGTCCTCTATACAAGTTGTCTTAATAATCTTAGATGGTTTTCTACCTATCTTTTTGTCCTCTCTACATGTCTGCTTTTTTTTCGTCTGCATTTCTTTATGTTTTGAAACTTTGGTTTCATTCCGTTTGCTCCCACTTGCCTGTACAGTCCTATCACATTTGCCTATTGTATTTGTTATCGTCTTTTTCTGCTTTTCAATAAGCATCTTTTTATACGGTGATGATGTTAAGTTCATGGCTGATTCTGCCTTTCGCTTTCTTGTGCGCTGACTGTATATTCTAGGCTTTGGCGAAAGTTTAAGCAATATGTTCATAAATGCTGAATCGTCTGCACTTTTGCATTCGTTATTAGATACCCTCAAGGTAGCACTTTCCGTTCTTCCAGCAAGAATAGCTTCGTCAAACATTTTCCGATTGCCTGTCTCCTCGACGGTGATGACAGAGAGATGTGTTTGCTGATTATCAGGTGACTGAGTATAACTTGTTTTGTCTGTCTCAGGATTACCCAACCCATCCACAGTGGCTGTAGAACTACCAGTTAGCAGAAACTCAACCGTCTTGCTTGGTTCAGTCAATGATTTTGCATTGTCAGAAATGATCATAACGTTTCTAAGCGATTGATCATCAACTGACATATTTCCCTAATTCGATGTTTCTGTATCGCCTGCTCTACCTGCAATAACTATAGGAATAATAACTGATTGTTTGTCAGCTGTCTTGTCTTCTTGATCAGCTGTCTTATTTGATTCAATCAGTTGTGATGACATAGGTAGTGCTTGTTGACACGCATTAGGCCTATCTGATACTGGCTGTGGTTCATCAGTTACCATAGAATGAGCGAAATCGTCATCTGTGAACTTATTTGGATTAAAAGACCCAAGTCCGCAGGCTTCAAAACCAGTGTCAGCTTTCTGTAAACTGGCAGATCGGTTATATGCTGCAGAAAAAATTGTAGCAACTTCAAATGCAATTATTCTTCTTCCTGGATTGCTTGTCATCCAGTTACCAGACTCCAAATTGAAAGCACATTTTAGTGCTTTGAAAAATGTGACATCAAGAGGCTGCAGCCGATGTGTGCAATGGGGAGGAAAGGTTATCAGCACAATCCCTTTCTCGCGTGCACAGAGAACAGCTTCCAACGTTTTATGGCTATGGTGCCCATCAAGAAGAAGAATGTGTGGAGACTCCTTCGTGGATTTCACAAAAGTAGTGAAATGTTCCTGCAATTTCAAGAAAATATGACTGTCTATCCACCCACTTGGGCTACACAAGCCTAGTGATCCGGCTGGTGCGCCATTCATCAGTGATGGAACCATTCGTTTACGTGGGTAGATAAATGCTGGCGGTGCAAAGGTACCGGCCGCATTCATGGCACATATTACAGTAATAGTTTGACCACGTTCACCGCTTGTAACTTTACCAACTGACCTAACACCTTTTGATGCAATGATGTTCACTGGCTTGTGGACAGTACTAATGCCCGTTTCATCCATGTTCCATATTCTGAGACCATCAGCAAGTGTTGCGTCAAGAGATCCCTTATATACTTGGTAAAAATTAACTACCTGTGGCCGGTTAAAGCCCACGGCTCTGCTGACACTGGTTGCTTCTGGAGCTCTGATGGCTAGATTTGGATGCCTTTTCATAAAGCCTTTCAGCCAATCAATACATGCTGCATTGCCTTGAAATGGATGGTTTTTAATATTCAGATGAACCGCTAAGTCGTATGCCAAACGCCGTACGTCAATTGTGGTAAGTCCAAATAATGCCTTTTCCATGGACTGGATGTGCTCAACTAGAAATAACTCATAATCAGGCTTGAAAACAGTAGTCTTACTTCCCAGTTTGGACACTCCAGGTTGTGAAACCTTCAAATCTCTATGTCTACGCAGAGTTTTAGCTGGAATTCCATAATTCCTTGCAGCAGCTTTCAGTGAAGTTCCAGAATGAATTGCTTCAAGAGCTGCTTTTAGAGCTAGTGTCCCATAATTTCCTCGATCAGTTTTCCTTCTGTAAGTTCCCACCATCTGCAAAAAGTTATATAATAATTTGAGGCATATGAACGGTTAGTTAAAATGTGTACAACAGTTAAACAGCTATGGGGCAGCACGCCCCCTGTGGGGGTCGTTTTACCCCTATCGTACAGCATTGACAATTTAACAATATGCGGAATTAACAACTGCTGCGAATATTGAAATATTATACATAATGCATCTCTATACTATGTTGTTTAAAAATATACATACCCTGTTTTCTTTAGGCAGTTTCAGCCAAAAATACTGCAAACAAATGGATTGATCTTTTTTACAGGAAGATGCTAAAAAAGTGATATTCTTGCATAAAAACCACGCGTGCGTCTGCATCCAACAATGGCTGCCATTCACAAGGCCGGTGTAACCTGGGCAATCTTGCTGTATAAAGACCAGGCCATTTTCTAGCGCAGGCGCTTCAGGATGGCTTGGGGGCGTTTTACCCCATGGAGGCGTTTTGCCCCCCTCTACCCCTACTAAAGTAGGTGACTATTGTCATATTACCGGCATGTATAGAGGAACCACACGTAACACATGCAATCTACAAATTTACCCAAATAGACAAAACGCTCTGTGGTGTTTCATAACCTGCGTGGGTATGATGGTCACCTGATCATTTAAGGAGCGTAGCAGCATCAAAGGTGCTAATAAAGGTGATCCCCACCAACATAAAAAATACATGACGTTTAGGAAGGGTCATATGCCGTTCATTAAATCGTAACAGGTTTGAATTTGAACTGGACAAAGTAGTCAATAAACTCGCGGAAAATGGTAATGATCATTTTTCAATCGCTGCTCGATATGAACCACTAGCTTTGACAACTTAAAGTTGATAACTCGAAAAGGAGTGTATCACTGCTAGTACATGAGCGTATGGGACAATTTTTCTAAAACTCATTTATCGTCGATTGAGGCATTGAATTTATTGAGGTCTCACTACAGTATTTACGCAAACGACTATGAACATGCAAACAAGGTGTGGTGCGCGCTTGGTTGTCAAATCCTCGGTTACAGATATAATCTATATTTGAAAACAGATGTGATTCTGATTGCGAATATATCCATGAAATTCTGTCAAAAAACTACTTTGAGCTGGAATAACTCACCGACATTGATTAGTATATGTTTATTGAACATGTTATTCTATCAATGGCGAGCCACCGATACGCGCGTGGCAGCATCCTAAACATTAAAGAATAGGACCCGTCTGTTATCAACAGTCACATCATGTATCTTCACACTAGGAACCCGTATGGATGGGTGACGATGATCTCCATGCCTGTTGACAGGTTTCAGTGGGTCAATCCCGAGAGCGTAAACAGCCACAAGTACGAAAGTAATACTGACATCACATTCTTTTATGATGTTGTATTCGGACGAGCTTCAAAACAGCCATCGTGATTATCCGCTAGCACCGGATCCGCTATCGGTGTCCCGCGAGAGGCTGCCATTGTATCAGTGTGAGATTATAAATGATAATTATATTCTTAAATGACAAGTATACATGTACGATATAAATTTAACTGGTGCAAAGAGTTAATGAAAACTTTGTTGCAAAACTTTTTAAAAATACTGAAGCCATACTAGAACTTCTGATAATTAATACGCATGTGTAACTTTGAACAGAAAGATTTTGTTATTTTGTCCTCTTCTGGCAAAATTACTTCTTGAAGTTTTTCAGGATATTAGTTCTTCATCATAGAGCACCGGAAACGTGCCGCAACTTTTGACCTGATTTTCGCCATCGAAAATACTAATTTCAGGACTATATCTTTATGTGTAATAGTTCAAGCATTTCTTTAATGTACGATCTCAAAGAATCTTGCAATCAAATGGGAAAATTTTAGAAATATTGTCGAAAATATTTTCCAATAATCTGTTGCTCGTACTGCGAGATCAGCCATTTTCACGATAACTCGTGAGCCCGAGCTACATTAACTAGGTGGGGAGAGCTTATCGTTCAAAAATTGGAACTATCCATTGTATTCAAGTAATGGACGAGATTGTTTTAGCACGTTGACGATCACCGATATCATTTGATGCTTTCTGCAAGAAGATCATATCGGTAACAAGCTGCATCGATACAATTTATAGGTGCTTCTCCAGGTTTTGGTCGGTTGTTATAATCAAGTCGCATATCGATCTGTTTACCAAGCCAACATTAATTGTATCCATGGATATGCTTTTCACCAGGGTATTTGAGTTATGGTGCCCCTGGTAGCTTCGTTAATGCAGCAGCGACATCACAGCCACTGTTTTTTTTTTTTTTAAACCCGCGCCTACCGGTGGATTTGGAAGGTTCAACTACCGTGAACTTCAATGTTCTACACCAAACACAAGTTCCAGTGATCTGAGCAATTCCATTACGTGTTCGAATCCGCAACTGACTTGTAATACGAGTGTTCTACAGTATCGCTCATAACATAAGGACATAATTGTGTTATACAACAGGTGATATTCAACATGTTATCACGAAACAGAACACTAGAGAAAAACTACTCAAGCACGGTGACATGTTTTTCGACCCAGCTCGTGCGTTGATTATTGACCATGCTGAATCAGGGAAATCCCAACTGTTGCTGAATATGATTTTGAGATGATTAACGTGGCATCGATTGTACGTGACCATGTTGTACACAACCGTGTTATGATATAATTAGAGAATTTACTGTAGAGCTTCAGTCTTGGCCAAAACGCATATCTTCCACCGTTGATTTATATTCCACAATTGATGAAGCTCCTAGCACTGACGAGATCGATGCGATTCACGATAATCTTTCGTGTAGGACGATATGATGCTACAATCCAAAGACAATTCCGCGAGAATATTTTCCAGAGATCGACACAAAACCACACAGACGTGATCGATATCACAGAACGATACTAACACGCGCATACAGTGATTCGTGACAACTTTAACATGTTAATGATATTTCGTGGCACTATCGCACGTGGCCTTGCAAATATTTATTGACCTTAGTGTGCAATTGATAACTCGTGGGATTAGAGGCGCGGGGGATTACATTTATACCGGTTTGCCTATGGTACGTACCACAGTACTTTTCCACTCTACTGTTAATTCAGTAGTTTCCGTCAGTATGGAATGTATGGAAATTCCCGGAGAATCTTGTTACGAATTTAGTAATAATTACAAGTTGGTTTCATTTTTGATGACAAAATAATTAAAAACTTATATTTGTGCTTATGATCCTTGTATCACATGTCATGTCAGACATTTGACCCTCACGACTTTGCGGACTGGTTGGAAACACTCGTGAATATCAACCTAAATTTAACAACAGAACCTAAAACGCACCATGTAGCACAAATAATAACGCCTCGACGTCTATTGTAATTTAGCTGGTATAGATTTGCAACACCACGTGAAGTTGTTGATTATTAACCCGATTCATATACGGCAACCACTGTTTCATTCAACGCTGCTGTTGCAAACTGCATACGCGGACATCGTGTTGTTATAGTGTGCGTGCACTTAAACGTTCACCAACTCTGCAAACGCTTATTAAGTTTTCCTTTTCACTTAGAAAATACGCGTAATAGTATACAAAATGCCTATTGACGTTTACAGACGCTTAACCGCCCGATGAAGCGCCCCTGGTGTTGATCTGACCAGGATTGCCACCAAAGCGGATTTGACCATGTTTACCAGCCGGGTTATTGTTGGTTTCCGCCCGGGCGAACTTAAGAATTTGAATATCGACCTGGAAAACTTCAAACGTCTAACTTTGACATTTAAGATGTTGTTACAAAGCTGCCAGTTGCTGTTGCAATGATTCTGGCTGAAATCAACGAACTCGGGGGAATCAGAGACTCTGGTATGTCGGCTGCCTATATCAAAGACCACATCAATGTTACCAGTGCTGACATTTTTCTATATGTGGATGTCAATGTGCTTTCAACCATACATTCACCAATAAGCGTTGTAAGTTCATGGAACTTAGTGGAAGGAATATTAACCAATTAAGCAAGTAAAAACTGAATGCGTATTAATGTTCAACTTGTTTTCAATGTTGTTTTGGATGATTTTGATACACCTAAAATCTTAAAGGTGCATAAGCCTGGAACGGACTTGTTCATCTTAACCGGTACTACGTGCGGGGTGCGGGGGGGGGGGGGTATAATAACATTGTTAGAAAATGACAAGCGGCATAATGATCTGCCAATATCACATGTCGACGATAGTAATGTAACAAAATCGTTCAAATTTACATTAACTAGGCCGTTGGCCGCCGAAGACGGGGTGTTGGATCATGGCCAGTGATGCTAACATTAATAGTAACTTTGTTCTGCAAATCAACGATTATCTGCGTCAGAGTGGTGTTACCAAACCATTGTATGCGATCAAATATAATTTAAGCGAGGGCAAGATACAAACAGAGACTAGTGGAACCAACCAGGTGTGCCACTATCAACATATATATCAGTACGCAGTCATAGCATTAGTACGTGAAAATACCTGGTCGTAGAATATACTGCCAGGCATGAAAACACTCAGGAATTACTGTCATCCTTGTCCGGTATCAACTATGAAATCCTTACTATCATCCTTGTTCGGTATCATCTGTGAAATTCTTACTGCCATCCTTGTCTGGTATCAACTATGAAATCCTTACCGTCATCCTTGTTCGGTATCAACTATGAAATCCTTATTGTCATCCTTGTCCAGTATCAACTATAAAATTCTTACTGTCATACTTGTCCAGTATCAACTATGAAATCTTTACTGTCATCCTTGTCTGGTATCAACTACGAAATCCTTATTATCATCCTTGTCTACTATCAACAGTGAAATTCATACTGTCATCCTTGTTCGGTATCAACTATGAAATCCTTATTGCCATCCTTGTCTGGTATCAACAATGAAATCCTTGCTGTCATCCTTGTCCGGTATCAACTATGAAATCCTTATTGTCATCCTTGTCCGGTATCAACTACGAAATTCTTACTGTCATCGTTATCCGGTGTCAACTTTGAAATCATTATCATCCTTGTCTGGTATCAACAATGAAATTCTTACTGTCATCCTTGTTCGGTATCAACTATGAAATCCTTATTGTCATCCTTGTCCGGTATAAACTATGAAAACATTAGTGTCATCCTTGTCCGGTATCAACTATGAAATCCTTGCTGTTATCCTTGTCCAGTATCAACTGTGAAATCATTGTTGTCGTCATTGTTTGGTAGCAACTGCGAAATCCTTACTGTCATCCTTGTCCGGTATCAACTACAAAATCCTTACTGTCATAGTTGTCCGGTGTCAGCTATGAAATTCTTATTGTCATCCTTGTCTGGTATCAACTACGAAATGTTTACTGTCATCCTTGTCCGGTATCAACTATGACATCTTTACTGTCATCCTTGTCCGGTGTCAACTATGACATTCTTACTGTCACCACTGTCCAGTATCAACTATGAAATTGGTATTGTCATCCCTATTCGATATGGTATTTAACCTCTTCGTGTGGATCATTTTAACAAATGTTTTAATCAACAGACCACTGTCAAAACATGACAAGTTATGAATGAGCCATTTTATGTTCTTGGGATATCATTAATTCAAAATTGCATTCGTAAATACAAAACCTGATGGAACTCGTTTACCTGTTTTTATTGTGAATGATAGTCAGATTATTTATTAGCGGTGTAAAAAGTATGTAAGATTATCGATTCGCGGTGTCAAGGATATGTCAGATTGCGGATTAAAGATACCTTAAAACAAACAATACACAGATGTTTAATTGGTACAGAAAGATACGAATTTTAAAACTGAATATAATTAAAAACATTAATATAAAATCTTGATTATTGCCACTGTAAAATTTATTCTTATTTATATATTTTTTTAAATAAAACTGTAAATCTTTACGTTTTCATTCTGTTTAAAATTTGCTTACATGACTCCTATTATTCATTTATTATTTTCTAGTGGAAGGCATATTAAGATGGTCGTCATTTTATTCTCCCTTTTTGGTTGCTTCCTCGGTGGAAGTATTGACGTATAAAGCATCGAAATCTTTATTTAGATTTCTTTTACCTGGAAAATTTCATTATATTTAATAATATTTTGGGATATTAAAAGGAAATATGTCTTCGGTCATTGCAACCGTAACATATTAACATATGGCCTTTGGCAAGCATTTTGCAAAATCCCAAACCTTGTGACTGGTGCAAAGCCCTGCCGATTATTTTGCTTTTCCAGCAGTCTTTGGAACAACTCTCGTCCTTTGTGCTTTATGTTTCCCAGAACTAAAGAACTCGCATCCAGTCACTAGTGTCACCATACCGCGATTGGGTTCACCTAAATTTGTAACCACGTATGACCATTGAGGCCATCACGACCAATGAGGTTAGGTTTCTACCTTAATCCGTTAGAAACTAAGCATTTACTGTAAAGGTGTAATGGTCTAATGAAGGGAACTAACTCGTCATATCAAACTATATATATATATATATATATATATATATATATATATATATATATATATATATATATATATATATATATATCGCCTTTTTCACCTGTCCAACATCTAATCCTTTCTGGTGAGACACGTGTATTCATCCGCATATTTAAACCACGATTTCAGTTTTGTACCATTAGTTCAGATATGTAGTTAATTTGCTTCAGTTTTGTCTCTCTTCTATAAGCTATTATGCATGATCATTCGCTTTGATTTGCCGATTTTATCATCTCATGAAAATACTTGATAGTAGAATATGGCTGTGTCAGTAAATATAGATTTTTTGTAATACAATACCCTGGTCTTGCTGCGCCGTTTTGTTTTTGCTTTTAGAAAAATTCTATTGTCATAATGTCAATTTTCATTCTAGTGTTGCTATATAGGTATGTTGATATTTTGCGCTGTGTATTCATTTTATTTGCGCTGTGTATTCATTTTAATTTCACGATATGTCTTGATGTATTTTAGGCATGGCGAAGTCCTCGCGAAAGATTGGTATTATTTTAAATTCCACTATACGCCATAGATCAATATACCTATCATTACTCTCGGGTCAAATGTACAACTGCATGCAAGTATATCATCTACCGCACCTCCATACGAAAAAAGCCACCGTAGCGTACTTTACCTGAATTTGTGGCTTACTTGAATTATTTGTCAGTCAGAACCACCACCACCACGATCGTTAACACGAACCGAACGTCCCTACACCATATTCGGCATCAAATGTTGTTGTTGTTGTTGTGGGTTTAACCCAGTTTTTCAGCACACGATAGGCTATGCATGGCGGCCAGTATTAATGATGGAGGAAGAACCCGGGAAAACCCCGGGAAGAACCATCGACCCACGAGAAGCTACTGGCAAGCTTTCTCACATATCCAAATTCACAGACAGGGGTGAGAAGGCAGTGATCCGTAACGGAGAGAGCTTTAGACCACTCGGCCACTCGGGGCCCCGGCAACAAATGCATCATGAGGAATCCTACACTTTCCATCGTGCAACACCGAGTCACATCAACTCAAATTCCAATGTTTAAATTATCTTACCTTAATACAGCGAATGCCGTTTGTGACTGAGTCCTGCAACAAAATCATTTTACTTTTCTTCATAATTATTTGCACGCTGCAATATTCATGCATTTTCATATCGACATTTATATCTGATGGCAAGGGAATTTTTATGTCCTGAGAAATGTATATGATAAGATGATTAGAAATGTTAATATACGTATAATATTAATTTGACTGAGGAAATCGGCATTCTGGCAAACACAGTTATACGAATGATGCTTTTTCTCACACATTTTTGCATTGTTTTCTTTGAATTTATTTGTTCTACAGATCCTCATTATTACGGTGCTGACGCTTTTGGAAAAGAGAACCGGAAACAGTAAATGCCTCTGTTGTTGCTGCAGACCAGGACTTGTATAGTAAGATTATAACATAAATCAAGATTCATCAATGGCACTTTTGAGTATAGTGCATTTCAGAAAATAGAGAACAGGATTCTCAAAGTCCAAGATGGATAACAAGAAATGGCATGTGTGAATGAAAAATAATAAACGAAGTCATCATGTACCTATATTTGTAAACGCTGCTAAACAATAGCTACATGGGAACATACATCCTCCTTTGCTTTCTCCTTTGTATTAGGGGCAAATCTTCGTTGCAGCCTATTATTGTTCTTTTGGAAATAAACTTTATCACACTGTTACTGCTGTATGAAAGTGTGTGCTTTGCCTTGGCTTTGCAGATACAAATGCTAAGTTTAATTCGAGTCGGTGGTATGATGTGATATGATGCTTGCGAAAACTACTGTAAAAAATATAGAGTAAACAAAGACACAGCCACAGTGACGTAATCCCTACGCAAATGAATCCTCTGACAATTTTTCCGACATTTTGCTTGAATGGTCATTTGACATCCAATAGGAGTATGATGTAACTGTAATGTGAGGGGCAGTGAGAAAGAAAAAAAACAACACTTAAAATGGGGTGTAATTTTCATGACGTCACCTATACCGAGTAAACATTTTAAAAACACAATAACGTTCTTTGTGTTATGCTACAAGATTTTTTGTCCGCGTCAAGACGTGGAGTGCATCCATTTGAGAGTGTATTATAGCCATTTTGACGTAAATATCCCCAAAATTCATATTAGAAAATGTAACTGGATGGCCAAAATGGCAAGCTGACACACGGGTGCAAGTCTTCACCAATGTCTCCTATCAGTTTAGGCGAATGATGCAGAAATTGTCTTTTATATCAGCTTCGCCATTAAGTAAGCGTCTCTGCTATCCGACGATTCACTACGCAGTTTTGTATATTATCCCTACGCCAATAGTTGAATGACAATATGTATGCTAGGAGTCTGCCACAACAGTTGAAAAAACTTGACTTTTTGGGTCTTTTTTATAAGTTACTAAAGTCATTCTAATATCTTGATTCTAATTTGAGCCTGGTAAATTTGGCAAAAGTGTTAACAGGTGCTTTTAAGAAACATAAATGTGACCATTCCCAGGTAAGTAATTTTAGCTGGTAGTCAGCAATCACATAATGCCTAAGTGAATGTGATCGGTTTTGAAAAGCACCGAGCCTTTGAATCTACGACGAATTGAGAAGTATCAAAAAGTCATATATAGAATGATTCTAAATGGCATTAAATTCAGATTATCCGCAACTAGAGAATTTCAGAAATAACTGTAATCGGGAGGTATTAATCATGGAAACGATGTATATGTATCTTGAATAGTTGTTTAACGGAGGGAACTTGCTAGTGCACTGTAAAGGATTGATTAGCATTTATGACTGTTTTTGAGTGAGTTAACGTTCGTAGAATACATTTTTTCCTGCTTTATGATTTTGATTTATGCAATACCTGAAGCTGTAGTTTTGGTCACGTGACCTTTTATTTTAATGTATTTTGCTAAGCTGATCTTCCTTCAGTTGCGCATGGGTGCGACGCGGGAGAAAATGACGAATATCTCACAACCGACTGGCAAAAACAACATCAAAGCTAGTCAATACTTTGAACAATCAAAATATCATTACGCCAAGCTAACAGTCCCCATCCCGACATGCAAAGGCAAATGAAGGAACGTCTACGGACATGTAGAAGTAAACCAGTGATCGAGTATATGAGACAGCCATCGTTAACGCCGTCTACATATGATATATATATATATATATATATATATATATATATATATATATATATATATATATATATATAGTAGAAGTCTAATGCTAATGTCTATTGACTCTGGTCAATATGTTTTCGTGAAAATAAACAGTACCCGTACAAAACTCGTAGACACCGAGCCGAAGTTAAGTATGTTGCAAAATGAGGCGCATAACGCAATCCCGTCGACAAGTAAACGATAATTGCGTTCTTTGAAGGAAAAGTTCACGTTGGCTGACGAAAACCACTTCCTAATAAGGTAGCCTGATAAGAACATGTGAGAAGGTGGTTGCATAAGTGAAAAGATATCATCGGAATTGACTTCCTGAGTCAGAATAAGCGTACGATTAGGAATGGAGGACGTAATCTTGTATGTCACATGCTTGCATAGAATCCGCCCTAAATTTAAATCTCTCAGTTTTTATTGGATACAGTCTAGTCTCTTTGAAACTGACTTGATTAATTTAACAATTGCTGGTTACTCTCTGGTTCTCATTTTCCCATTTTCTGAAATTGCTTCCTTCACGGGCAAGTTGCAACAAACATCCCGGCTATGCACACGAGTTCTTAACTACAGTCTAACAAAGAGACTTAGACGCGTGAACTATAGAAGATATATGTATCATCGTCAATTTTCCCACAAAGTGACTTGGAAGAAAGATTACAATATTGCAAAGTAGGCAGGGAAGAAACAGTACTGATACCACCCAAGACTGAAAGGAATATACATGGATGGGTGGAATCAAATGCATCAAAACGACTACTGCCGCCTTTTTGAATGACACGACAAGCGCATTGCCCACCCCAAGACAAGTATCAAATCTATTGAAAAAGGATATTACTGGGCTTTCATCGAGCCCAGGGTAGGTTCAGTGAAGGGAGTTGCTACTACAGCAGTACCATAAAACCAGCTGACAGAAAAAGACTGTCAGTTTACCTGGTGGAAGATTGTCAGGTCACCTTGATCTTTTCAAGCCTGTCCTGGTAGCCACGGTCCCGGATTTTAATCTTTATTTATGACGAGGTACTGGAGATGTGTTAGGACATCACGGAATGTCACAGAGAGGATGATAGCCTACAATAGCCGGACACTGACAGAGTCGGAGAGTAGATACTGCGCAACACGCAAGGGATTATCAAAAATATTATTCTTTGTCACGACGTTCAGACTATTTGGATGCAGACGCACTCTCCAGAGCCCTGTGCGTACAATATAGTGGACCAGAGCAAGAAACGAAACCGGCAGTTGAACCGCAGTCTTCTGTATCAAACATCAGTTTAGCGATCTTCACATAAGAACTGAAACGGGCTTAAGCTCAGGACACAGAAAAAAGGAGATTATGCGATGGATTACAAATAAAAGAGGGACCCCGAGTGGCCGAGTGGTCTAAAACGCTCTCCGTTACGGATCACTGCCATCTCACCTCTGTCTGCGTGGATTCGAGTCTACGATTCGGCCAATGTGGGTATGTGAGAAAGCTTGCCAGTAGCTCCTCGTGGGTCGGTGGTTCTTTTCGGGGTTTTCCCGGGTTCTTCCTCCACCATTAATACTGGCCGCCATGCATAGCCTACCGTGTGCTGAAAAATGGCGCTAAACCCAACAACAACAACAACAACACCAAATAAAAGAAGACCTCAATGGGACCAGATGACCAAAGACGCATTGTGCTCAGTTTGAACAACTATTAGAGAAAGGTAGTTTATTATATCTTACA
Source organism: Sinohyriopsis cumingii (assembly GCA_028554795.2). Lineage (NCBI taxonomy): Eukaryota > Metazoa > Mollusca > Bivalvia > Unionida > Unionidae > Sinohyriopsis > Sinohyriopsis cumingii. The sequence goes on from CM068839.1 coordinate 71,283,254, forward strand.
TGATGTTGGAATGCTGGAAACAAAACACTGAACAGATAGTATCTCCAAAATACGTCAGAACCAATGTATTACGCCAGTGTCACGACCCTCCTACTTGTGGATATCTGGGTAGAAATACGACATGGAGTAAAGTCAGACAGTACTTTTGTAGGCATGGTAATCAATGCGATATCTTTATCTTCAGTGCACCAGAAGGTAATCACAGGGTCGGCGAGAAGGAGCGCCGATGCAAAGGTGAGATGCAGGAAAGCCTACGGAGAAAGTTGTAATGGATTTGCTGGGCGGCTCCCAAGGATTAATTCGGGTGATGTATACATACTTGTTATCCAAGATTAATTCACGATATGGGTCAGATATTGTTACTGAAAACAGCTTTCCAAATCTTTGTCTATAATTTTGTGAGCAGGTTTGACGTTCATAGTAGCATGCGCACTGATCAAGGATGTCACTTTGAATCGAAGCTTTTCAGAGAGCTATGTTCATAAAACTCGTACAATGGCTTTCCCACAATCAGTCCGATTGGATGATAGAGCGTATGAAGCAAACGCTCTAAAATATGCTAAGTGCATTTGTAGCAGTCTATCAGAAGGACTAGAAGGACAATCTACAGTTGATGCGCATGGCGTACAAAGCATGGCGTACATTGATGTTGAATACGAAAGCTCCAATTATTCGCCGAATCACATGCTCTTGGAGCATGAAATCACTCCGCCAGTTGAAATAATGGCAGAAGTACAACTTAACTGGGGCCCCGAGTGGCCGAGTGGTCTAAAGCGCTCACCGTTCCTGATCACTGCCATCTCACCTCTGTCTGCGTGGGTTCGAGTCCAAAGCTCGGCTAGCGTGGGTACGTGGGAAAGCCTGCCAGTAGGTTCTCGTGGGTCGGTGGTTCTTCCCTGGGTTTTCCAAGGTTCTTCCTCCACCAGTTATACTGGCCGCCTATCTTGTGCTGAAAAATGGCGTTAAACGCTAGAACAACAACAACAACTTAACTGAAAAGTACATGTTCTGTCTAGAGGAACATTTGGAAACTTTTCATGACATGGCATGAAGTCATAAAGGTGAAAAGACAAAATGACTGAAGAGCATCTAAGGTGTCAGAATCCAACACGCTAGGCGCAGAGCCGTAGCAGTTTCATGGAGCCGTCTTAGACTCCACTCAGTGTAGTTCAGGAAGTTGGTCACTCGTTTTAGTTCAGAATGGATACTCGTAATATGTTTGCTTTTCACTTGCGTATAAATTAAAATGTGATCGTTGAACGCATCTCCAGCGAAGTGATGCTGTAATGAGTATTTTGGTAAATCCACATTGTTGTATATCGTCTGTCTCACTTTTTCTTTCTTTCTTTCTCTCTCTATCTCTCTGATTTCTCTCCCTCACACACACACACACACACACACTTACACACTCACACACACACACGCTTAGATCTTTTAAGTGATTCATTGATTGATTGATCGATTGATTGATTGATTGATTCATTCATTCATTCATTACAGCCCTATCAATTTATTGGACGGCGGTGTAGACCGGCTGGTGTGTGCGGCGACTTTTGGCGTCACTGCGTCAAAGTGCTTACACTTCTTTCGAGGTAGCGCCATTCCATCAGCAAACACCATTTCATTAACAGCCATTCCATCATGGGCTTATAGTAAGTTCTCTCTCTCTCTCTCTCTCTCTCTCTCTCTCTCTCTCTCTCTCTGTTATTCCCGAATGAAACTTCGTTTATACAAAAGTATTTTATACAGTGAATATTGTTACTAGGTTTAAGCATTATTGGTATTTTATGTGTAGATTAGTATGTTTTGCTTTGATTCTTGTGTTTAGAGTATGGAAACGCTAAAACTTAATCCACACTAGACATGCAATATATATAATCTTCTTTCATTGTTCTTTCTTCAATAATAGCAGACTTATTTATGATACATTCAAGTTTTTCTTTCCATTACAGCATTATACACACTACTTTACGTCATAGGAATTGGATTCAGTTTTTATCCTTTCTTTCTCTGCTTGTCGACAGACTGGAAAGTTCTGGGCTCGATCCTAGGATTAGTATATTCAGGTGCCTTGTAAGTTTTCTTTCTTTCGTTGTATGGTAGCTTCCACTTTACACCACCTTCAAATGTTGTTGAACTGTGTAATTTTGTCATGGATATTGTTTCTTGGAAATCGTATATACAACTCAAATATAATAACATTCTATTTTTTTGTTTGACTTTTCAATACCAAACACGTTTTTTTTTTAACATTTAAACCTTTGAAAGATCTTAAATATATTATGTTTCTGTCATCCTGCAATCAAATTTATGTTCCCAGTAAGACTTGGCTGCAAATCCATTAATCTGAACTACAGCATACATATATCATATCACTTTTCCCTTTGGATTAAATATTATATATATATATATATATATATATATATATATATATATATATATATATATATATATATATATAGAGAGAGAGAGAGAGAGAGAGAGAGAGAGAGAGAGAGAGAATTTTATTTCATGGTACATCTAGTTTAAAGGATCATATTAAACACGGTTTTAGATTTTAATGTATCTGCACAACCTGGTTCTGTTTTCGAAACTTTTTCATTTTAGTCTTAAGTTTTATTTTTTATTCTTATGCATAATTGATTAGTATTTGCACGTGTATTCTTTATTTTTAAGTATGCGTATTTCTAAATAACAGGTTGGCAGATATACTCTTCCAGTTGATTCAATGCCCCATGGATGACTTCTTGGTAAGTAGTAAAACATGTTCAGTACAGGGTATACAGTTTGAGGTGTGATAGGTTTCCATGTTCGATTCTGTCTGTGATGAAGACAAGAGAACTCTAAGGGATGCAAATCCAGTTTGCCTTGTGAAATTTAAACAACATTCTATATGTAAAATTACATATGAAAATTAATTCAAGTCTACCAACTTCATATCATCATAGAATTTCTAAATATGAAATATGATATGAATTTTTTTTAAAGAGCAAATAACGTATTAGCTGAAAGTAGCTGAAATATACTTGAGATGCAATAGGAAAACAATATTATTTAGACAATACTAAAATCATTGTGAATATATTAAAATACATATACAATTTCGAATGTTATAGGATTCACTGACATCTGAGCATGTATCGAACTGTTAATTCTATCTAACGACTCATAAAGTAAATAAAGTCCGAAGGAATTCATGTCAACTTTGTGAGTAACGAGGAAAAATCTACGCTTCGATAGATTCTAAACCAATACCATTTAATCCCTATAATTCCAATTTTCCTCCATTCTGCCATAAAGTCAGCAATTCCGAAAACCTAGATCCACCTTCGCTGGACGAGGGTTGCCGATCCACCTCGTTCATACTTAACGTGGAACCAGGTGTATCAACGGCTTGGGCAAGCTAAAATGACCTAACCCGTACGGAAATTCAACACAACCGTTGGTTACAGTCACTTTTAATACGGCAAATATGCATTGCATGTGTGACATTTATTGTACTGCTTTTCGTATATTTCGATCTTTCAAAATAAAAATAGTGTCTATTTTTAGTGAGCTCGACTTCACTTAGACCATATCATGACACCAAAGAACAGCTGAGTGAAACACATTTTGGAAGTAAAACTGAATACTTTATTCAGCTAGTGTTGCTGTTAAAAAAACCTGGCTTATGATATGTTTTGGCGAGATGTGAGTGTTGGAGTGCAGGCAAGACTAGGCGATTACAGGTTTTGGACTTCTAATAGGAGATTTTATGTAGCGTCGCAAATTTGTAATCTGGAGAGAGAGAGAGAGAGAGAGAGAGTTGTCCTTGTTAGTGTTATGGAGATCAAAGCTCTGCATAGGGTCACGTGAAACCGAATGAGACCTGATCGGAGTCCTCAGAATTTGCCAGTGTGTAAAGATTTCCAGGGTACTATCGGGTGACAGTTTACATCCAATCAAATGTAAGAAATCGCTGTAAATTCATAGCAAATTATAATTAATACGCCATAACAATGTTGAAAAATGACGGTTTATAACTTTCAAAGTAAGAAGAATTCATTTTCAAAAATAATTGCCTTAGAGCATTACAGCAAAATACTTTTATAAGATCAAACTTAATATTATAATCACAAAGAAATAATACCACGATTAATAAAAATCGGTTCTTATTACAACTTCATTTTCATAATTATTTCATATAAATTTTTAACAAAGGTATAACCCGACTATACCTCCCCGTTTGTTTGTACCCCTCTACCGAATTAAATAACTAATTTTTAATGTGATAAAAGTGCACAGAACTTAGTCGAATCATTCATTGATTAATTATGTCTAACCAGAATGAGACCAGAATGGCCCTAACACTGGCATTCTCTGCGTCTTTCGTGTTTAACTGACTTTCCATAATAACATGGCGCCATGTTGCGTTCACTATGGGCAAGTTGATTTCCTCAGACAACATTGTGACGTAGTTCATCCTATTCGGTAAATGCCGGATAATTCCGTAGATTATCATAATCTTGAGACCTTAGAGCTATATCCTTTGCACACATATACATGAAAATTACACCGCTTGTTAAATTCACGTGAAAGTCAAATTTGTAATTGTCATTCTTTTCCTTTGCTTGATTCATCATCGCAAATATCGGAAGCAGACGACATAGTATTTTCCTTCTACGTAACATAATGTGTAGTCGTGTATTCACCCTTTCGCTGAAAATGGACTTGTCCAGAAACTTGAAATGTATATCGAGCATGGCCGTCGTTTATATTTAAAACTTCGGTTAAGCATGAAACGAGCAGACGATGACAATGTTAGGGCCTCCCTGGTCACATGAACGCATGTTACTCAGATGTGTGGGGGGGGGGACACTGGTGAGAGCACAAAAAGTAAAGGAACCCGCAAAAAGAAAAAGTAACACAGTTCCCATGCGTTCTAACAGCAGTACACCCCCCCCCCCCGAATGTCCGACATACAACAATTCTAAAGCATTTAATGACCTCTTGAACACTATGGGTAGATAATTAAATGTTCAACGTACGCCAGTCTAAAGCATTGAACCTCATCTTCAAGACTATGGGGACATAATTAAATGTTCAACGTACACCAGTCTAAAGGCTATAGGTAGGGTATATACTGTTACAATATGCCTCGGAAATGAGGCTATAAAAAACACACACATACATTTCTTCATTAACTAACCGGACTGTCATATAATTCCAGGATAGCATGGAGGAGAAGATTCTCTACTTTCTGCCACAGATACTTTGCCTGTTGTACACAACTTTCACCTACCTACGCACATTCATATTGCTAGTAATTTTGTTGTGGAAGAACAGAAATATGAAGCAAGAGCATGCAGAAATGGCCGTATGACTTTGACTTTTTCATATTATTCTCTATTCTTATTTTTCCTGTACACTACTTCATTACATACATACATACATACATACATACATACATACATACATGCATTAATCCATTCATGCATCCATGCATCTTCGAAAGCTGATTGTATGCATAGACGATGCAGTTTTCAAACAGACGCCTAAAAAATGAAAATCCTTACACACCTCCAACATAAAAGGACTGCTTGAAGTGTTTGCCTATATAATGTATTCAGTTCAAAAAGCAAACTTGTCGTGGTTAAAGGGATAGGGGTAGAATCACAGGTCTTCAGATATTTGGAATCTGCCTAGAGTAGGATAAGTAACTTTGGGAACATGCTATTTTATTCGTTAGTCCATTGAATAGATCGAAAATATTTGCTAAAAATAAAATGTAAAATAAGATTTAATTGACATTTTTTAAGACACGGGAGACGAATAGATGGGACCGGTGACACAAGCGTAATAAAAGGAAATGTATTTTTACAACCGATTATTATAGGATTAACAATGGGGAGCACTATGGTGAGAAAGGCTAATTTAACATAGTGGTCAAGTCACTATGGTGAGAAAGGCTAATTTAACATAGTGGTCAAGTCACTATGGTGAGAAAGGCTAATTTAACATAGTGGTCAAGTCACTATGGTGGGGAAAGGTACTCTTCATGGTGCATTACCATCGGGACGTAACACACTTAATAACTATCCGACACATATCCTTACTGACCCAAACCTACCTTTCTGACCAACACTTACATCCACAGATATAAATGGTAGCATATGTGGTAGGGACAAAGCAATAAGGACTAATATATACAGATAATATAAATCCCCTCGTGTGTCAAAACGCATTTATGATTAAAACACTACTTTTACACGACCAAATCTGGAAGGCTACCGTAATATTACGTCTTTGAAATTAGTTTTAGTATTTAAATGGGGTGTTCTTTACCCAAGAATGTCTAGCGGTAGATGTAGTCAATAGAGACATCCCAATATGTCCAGCGGAAATGTTGACAGTTTGTGCATATGTGCTTAAAAACTCGTGTGTGCTGTTAACACATTTGCACTGAAAAAAATTTAAGTACACTTTCGGTACTTGTTTCAAAACAATTTACACAAAAGGTTTAAGGACGATTCAATGATAAAACAGTTTTAAAGAGCTTACCAAATTAAACAAGCAAAAAGAAAAAGATAATTAAATAAAATTAACAAGCGGATAAAAAGTATTGGGGAGAGGAAATATGTGTGTGTGTGTGTGTGTGTGTGTGTGTGTGTGTGTGTGAGCAGAGAAGTCGGGAATATTGATTAGTATTTATCGTACTCAGATCTATAGGGCCTTGAAGAGTGCCATTCACCAAACTCCTGGAAAAATAAATTCTGGACAACTTATACTTATGAAAGGGGGAAATTTAATTATAATGCATTACAAACGGTAGAGGGAGCTTCAGCATTGGTACGAACAGCATATATTTCACTTACCACCCAAACAATCTCAATAACTTGACCATTGCAACATGCCACAGTTGACAATCCATAACGCTCCTTTCTTCACTGGAATGTGCCTGTGACAAGATTGCCTCATTTTTCATGGATATGCATAATTAAAAGTATGCCATCAACAATATAATATAAAAATCTCCAACACATCAATGAAATTACCTCTTTTATCGGTCAGTCTGTTTATATGTTTGAAAGAGAAACAACATGAAAAGACGAACTGTGTCAACATTGCAAGAAACGTTGCCTAGTTCTCGTGATTGGTTCAGCAGGTTTATTTATATTCATGAGAAACAAGGAAATCTTATCGCTGGCAGACGCGAATGATAAAGGAACGTATCGGATTTTCATCTGGATTGCCACAGTGGGAGGAAGCAAACTTATAATAAGATCTACAACTGTTCATGGATCAACCAGACTCTTCAGAAACGGAAAAAATCACAATGGTACGGATGCGTATTGCAAGGTCTTCAACTGTTTCACCACAAGCATTAGATGAAATAACCAAACCTACTCTAAGAGATTTCAAGAATTTGATGAAAACCGAATGAAAAACAGAAGTTAAAACGAAGACGACAGATACTGCCACGCTTATGGAAACGAGAGAGAGAGAGAGAGAGAGAGAGAGAGAGAGAGAGAGAGAGAGAAGACGAGCTAAACATTTCCGAACCCCATCGGCTCAATCCCCTTTGCCCTCAAATTCTGCAGCAGCGTTGAAACTTTCACTTATAACAATTCGATAAGAAATTAAAACCTGTCTGAATAAAGATGATGTCCACGTTCTCTGCAGCAGAATGATATAAATGAAAGACGTGAATGAGAAGTAAAGAGAAAAGAACCTATGTGGAGGTAAACAAACTCACTCCTACTGTTGACTGGACACGTAGGGCCCCCAGTGGCCGAGTGGTCTAAAGCGCTCACCGTTCCGGATCACTGCCATCTCACCTCTGTCTGCGTGGGTTCGAGTCCAAGGCTCGGCTAGCGTGGGTACTTGGGAAAGCCTGCCAGTAGGTTCTCGTGGGTCGGTGGTTCTTCCCTGGGTTTTCCAGGGTTCTTGCTCCACCAGTTATACTGGCCTCCATGTATAGCCTATCTTGTGCTGAAAAATGGCGTTAAACCCTAGAACAACAACAACAATCATTGGACACGTAAAGCATGGCAATCCAAATTGTTACAAGAATATAAGAGAATCGGTCATTACGTGTCATGCTAAACCTCAGTATGGGCACACTTCTAGTTAGCATTTACCTTACCAAAAGCTGCTGGCTAAGGAGGAATACAAGAACTGTATCGTGTAGGTGAAGCTAAATGCAGAAGTGTACTTCTCGAGAATGCACTGAAATGGTTGTCAAAACAATCGATGTACACCTTACATAAACCCAATCGAGTTTAACTTCAAAACAAGTCAAACCAAGATAGCAGATGTATATCATGGATGGCAATCCGATTTAATGGGTGTATCCTACTTTGTTTGGTACAGTTTAGGTTACCAATATTTAATTTACGTGAGTGAATGACGTGTTTTTAAAATGGATCTAGATTTACCCTCTTACTTCCAAAATTGATTCAGAATTAGTGCGAACCTCGAAAATCGTCGTTTTGGGTTTTTTGTTGTTGGTATTGTTATGGTTGTGTTTGTTTTGTTTTAAGGGCACTTTTTACGCATTATTGGCTATAACAAACAACGTAAATAACAGCTAAATGGCATTTCTAAGTAAACACCTAAGCGTATATCCGCTTGAAACAATGTGGTTGACAGCCTCTGCAATGGCATACAGATTAAGGCACTAAATTTTTCAGTAAACAATTTGAAAATGAATTGAAACAAATCCATTTTTACCACTGACAATGCTGAAATTACAGTGAGTGTTGTTGAACGGTTTCAAAGGGCCTTGAAAGAATGTACCTGGGAATACATTACATATTAACATCCCCACAAACAATAGCAAGAACTGTATCCATTCCAGCTCCAACCACTCAAGTCAAAGCCAACGTTTATAACCGTAAGAGAGTCATTCCCGTTTGATACTGGCGGAGTCGTTCGAGACGAAAACGACTGAGCTCTGAATCAGCAATTTTATTTGACTTTACCCAGCAACAGTTCTCTTGATGTGTCTCCAAAGAACACTGTGTGTTGCTGCGCTGCGAAATTACATCAGTCTTTCAGCTGAACCATGAAGTTCTTCGGGAAGTGACTTGATAAGAAAGTTTTCAGACTCAAGTCTTGAATATCATTGGGGATCAAATTTATAGAAATACTAAATGAACAAGTACATCATCACTTGGACAAAACTTATCCTGGCATTTTATAAAAAGTATAAGCGCCTGCCAATGCATAAGTACAACATGAAAGTCATTGAAGGATATTTTAATGCTTGAAATCTCGTTGATACGATTTCATCTCTCTTCAATGATCAGTTTATCAAGGCTCTCCAGAAAAGCAACAAGCGTTACTGAGCGCAGGTACAGTTGTGTTGATCTGAACAGTAACATGATTTTCGAGTGTACGAAAACACTTATATATATTCACTCCACACTCCTATCGAATCACCTGAGTTACTATCCACGTATCAGTATGGAAAATGACGAAAGAGAATTAGAAAATCACACAGACCTCATAGAAAAGGCAAATAAAGAATCAGAGACGAAGAATTGTCAGAGGCTTGGACGTTTTTGGTTACTAAATTATAACTAGCCAAAAATTATGAACCGATATTCGTGCGAGTGCTCCAAATCAGAGCTAGATCTGTTTGCCATGCCACTAACAGTGATCACGATGCAAGAGTCACAGTGAGTAAAATTCCATCTTGTGTTTTGTAGTACAACCTAAGTTCCCATCGAGTTTGAAATTAAAGGACAAACCTAAGACAACTTTGATCTGAATAAAAGATACTGGTACATCAAATTGAAAGCCATCAAAACGGACAATACCAATCTAGACGTCGATGGTAGCGTGGTTTCTGTCAACAGTTTCGTGCCTTGTTTGTTCATTGAAGTTAAATTGTACGTGAACAACAAACTTGTCAGCAGCAGCGTCGACGCTTACACTTACCTAATTTACAAAAAAGTCAAGAACATAAACTTAGATGCTGGTGTTATAGAAACCCGTCACGCTGAACATGACCCTGACCACAATGTAGAATATAACGACGGACAAAAGAAAATCAGACATGGGCATAGTTTAGGATCGTTTGCATGTGTGTCTGTGGTTGCATTGCAAATATCTGAGAGTGTACCAACGTAGCACTGTTTTCACTATCTAACTTAAGTTGCAAGTTCTAGTAAAGTATTTTAAACAGTCCATGCATTTTCATACTTTGATAGAGAACCTGACAGAAACTGTACCTAATTTTAAGTGCCATCATAAAATGTTATTGCTTTGAAAAAAATGATACGAGATTGATGAAGTAAATAAATAAATAAATAAAATGTATTAGAACAGGACTAAATGTTCTAAATGTATTTCTACTACTACAAAAATACTAATATAGTAATAATATTATTAGTATTACAAACTACTACTACTACAACCAATACTACTACTATTACTGCAACTACTACCACTACTACAAAAATTACTAATATACTACTATTATTATTAGCATTAAAAATACTACTACTACAACTGCTACTAATACTTCTCCTCCTACGGCTACTATTTCTAACACCAATTACACTAGTGATTCTTCTGTACCAAAAGTAACACTACCTTCATTTTAACTTTGTAGAGAAGGAAACTAGCACAACCTCGTCAACTAGAGCACGTGAAACTTCTGCTTAGGGGACAAAGATTGGTAGCAGATGGTGAAGTCAATGTGCCGTGAGTATGCAATCCTTTTGCGCAAAAATATTTATAAAACCAACTTCAATAAACTCTTGGCAGCAAATGCAAATGGTTTAATTTTTGTTGTTTGTTGTTTATTTTTTTATTTTTGGAACACGTTTCCTTTGAACGTGAAGGTGGTGCTTATAGATTCACACGACGTCTACAAATACAGACACACTCATTCCGACACTGGCATGATTTTTAAAAGAAAAATAAGGTTAACTGAACATTACATTCTTCATTATCCATCCACTGGCGCATTTGCTGCCAATCATGTCTCGAGTTTCTTCTTAGAATCGGACATTAAAAAAATAATTTAGTACTTCTTTCATTGAAATAGTTGTGACTAACAACAAAAAGCTAAGGGAGACACAGCTGTAAATAACTTATTGAATGTTATTTCTTTATTGCTATCGTATTTTTATATTACTTCCACCATCTGGAATATCACCACCGGTATTGACTATTCAGGTGTGCGTACTTGGCCTCGTGTGAGGAACATCATGGGAGGCTCAGGTACCATGCAATGTGAGTAGTATAAGGGGTGAGATTAGCGACAATGGGAATTAGCATTAAAAACACCCCCTGGTTAAGATTAGCGACAATGGAAATTTAACATTAACCACCCTGGGTAAGATTAGCGACAATGGAAATTTAACATGGGCAAAAAACCCTGGGTAATATTAGCGACAATGGAATTTAACGTTGGAGAAAGGAAAAAAAAGAAAATATTGAGATTAGCGACAAAGGCATTCGAACAATGGAAAAAAAATATCGATTCTAGGGACAAAGGCAATTGAACATGGGGAATAGAGTTTGGGTCTGTCTAGGGACAAGGGGAATTGAACATGGGAATAGAGTTTGGGTTTGTCTAGGGACAAAGGGGAATTGAACATGTTAGGAAAAAAAACTACTTTAGGACAAGGGGAATTGAACATGGGATTTTTTTTTAAAAAAAAAAAATTTAAATTTAAATTTAAATTTAAATTTAAAAAAGGGGTAGGCAATTGAAAAGTCATTCTCTTTTCGAGAAATATGGGTGGCCCTGAAAAGGGCCTTTGGTTTTTCTTCTTCTTCTTCTGCTTCTAATTTCTTCTTTTTCTACACCAACTTCTTATTTTCTCTCCTACACTCTTTTTCTTCTTTTTTTTTCTCCTCCTCTTCTTTCTTCTTCTCTTCCTCCTCTTCTTTCTTCCTCTTCTCATTTTCTTCTTCTTTTTCAATTTTTTCATTCCATTTTCCTATTCTTATCCTTTCCTCTTCATCTTCCTTCTCCTCCTTTATCTCTTTCATGACACCACTTATTATGTCCTTTACTTTTCTTAAGTTATTAATTTCCATCTTTAGTCGATGGGGACTATAGGAATAGTGGTCTTCATTGAGTCTCACTAACATCTGCTCCATTATTCCTAAATTGTCTAAAACGTCTTGCAATTTTTGCATTTTGTCAAGGTGGTTCGAAGCCATCTTCTTTGTAGAATGGTTTGAACGAAGAATACTATGGGTTCTTATACGAAAAGCGCGGACGTGAAGGAAAACATGCCCCGACATAAAATTGATCTTACCTAGATCATGACCAAACAACGCGCGAACGTGAAGGAAAACATCCCCTACTTTTCTCATTTCATATAATATACTATCCACATAAGTGAAGCAACAATAAACAAACCTCAAATCTACTATTTACACACGCAAATCATTAAAACAAAATCCATAATCTACTATCCACACAATCGTACGTGAGCGGTTACAAAACCCAAACTATACTCTCCACATACGCTAGGAAACAATAAACAAAATCCATAATCTACTATCCACACAATCGTACGTGAGCGGTTACAAAACCCAAACTATACTCTCCACATACGCTAAGAAACAATAAACAAAATCCATAATCTACTATCCACACAATCGTACGTGAGCGGTTACAAAACCCAAACTATACTCTTTACATACGCTAAGAAACAATAAAGAAACCCATAATCTACCATTCACACAAACTTACGTGAGCAGTTACAAACACAAACACACAAACACATACACTCGCACTATGAAAAAAGAGTTAGTGTTTATATTCACACTACTCTACCTACACACACACACACACACACACACACACACACACACACATTGGCAAATTGATGGTTATTTCTTTTCTAGAGTATTGGGTAGCCCTGAAAAGGGCTGGGTTTTTTTTTGAACTTCATGGACACCTGGTTAATGGTGGCACCTTCCAGGCCTGGCGCCACATACACATCTTGTTCCCCAGTTGCTTTTTACTTTTTTGGGGGAGAGAGCAGAGGCAGGATATGTGGCTTCAGAATCCCAATTTTCGGTTTCTGGGATTCTGAAATTTCTTCTTCTTTTCTACTTTTCCTCCTCCTCTTCTTTGTATCTTCTCTCCTCCTCTTCTTTGTATCTTCTCTCCTCTTCTTTGTATCTTCTTTCCTCCTCTTCTTTGTATCTTCTCTCCTCCTCTTCTTTATTTCTTCTTTCCTCCTCTCTCATCCTTTCTTCTTCCACAATGGCCTCCGCGGCCAGTTCGTTCAACAGGCGCCTGGCAGATTCCAGATGCACATGAAGTTCCAACAGTTTCGCCAGTCTCGTGTTCATTCTGGTGTTGATCAATCAACAAGGGTAACTGGACTGCCGAACGAGTTTCAATTTATACTAAAACTGCGGACGTGAAGGAAAACATCCCCCTAAAAAACATAAAATTGATCTTACCTAGATCATGACCAAAAAACAACGCGCGGACCTAAAAGAAACATTCACTCACTTTTTTATACTACCCATTCCTATTCTACAAAATTTTTTCATTAATCACTCCAAGATACTATTCACATACGCAAAGCAATCCAATCAAACCCCCCCCCAAATCTACTCTCCCCACACCTCAAACAGCCAAAAAAAACATGATCTTAATCTACTATCCACACCAACGTACGTGAGATGTTACAAACACAAACACATACCCTCACACTATAAAAAAGAGTTAGTGTTTATATTCACGCTACTCTACCTACACACATTGGCAAATTGATTGTTATTTCTTTTCTAGAGTATTGGGTAGCCCTGAAAAGGGCTGTTTTTTTTTGTTGTTTTTTTTTTGCTATGGCAATCTTTTAGTTTCTAAGAATGCGATGTCCTCTGAGGATAGACTTTCTGGCGATAGGTCTGCTTCTTCGGAAAGAGAAGAAGAACTCTTTGGTGTCGATACGACAATCGACAAATCCTCTCTCAGGTTCAGGTTCCTGCTGCTGTTGCTGCTGCTGTTGTTGTTGTTGTTGCTGCTGTCTCTGAAGTCTGTACTTCTCTGTCCATTCTTCTTTCTCCCTGTTCACTTCTTCTCTGAAGAGTTCTTTTATCAAGTCTTCAGTGACCTTTAGCATTCTCACATTCTCTATCTCTTCTGGCTTCGGTATCAGACTGTGTCTGACCATATGCAAATTCACGTAGGCTTCGTTTAGCTTAGCTAGTTTGGAGCACATCTTCGTAGGAGGATGAGTCGACAATGGATGGTTAGACTGGAAACAACCCGGTTCTTAAAGTCAAAGCGCGGACGTGAAGGAAAACATCCCTCCACGGTTTTCGAGCCGCAATGTTCAATGAGTGTCATGAGAGGGATAGTAAGAAGTCAAAGAGCTTGAATCAAACATTCTTATAGCCAAACAAATCACAAAGGCATTTTTTTCAAAACACATCATTTTTTATTCAAAAATCACTTAACACTAACCAACAACTCTAACATTTTTTAACAATAATCCAACAATATAACATCAAACATTTTTTTCAATTTACACTCTACTGTAAACAGGGTTGGCAACGTTGTGAATGAAATTGTGATTTCCACTGTTGCAAGTCATTGAGTCATGGATGGACACTACGTTTCCTAGCTGAGGACAACAAAATAAGCATACTAGTCACAAAATCAACGATTTACTTTCTCATCGTTTCTAGAAAAATCACGATCAAAATAAGTCACTAAATGTTCTTTTGCTGATAATAAGTGATCAATTTCGATCTCGACTTTCTCTTTGAATTTGTCAAAGAGGGTTTTGATGTAATGGATGTCTCGAGTCGTTAATGGAGGACAGAAATGTTCACGCAAGTCTTTATACCACCAACATAACACGTCTTTGTTAAACAGACTCCAAGCTTCGTCCAGATATTCGTTGAATTTTTCTTCTTGACTGATGTTTTGACATCCATAGTAATCATGCTTCATCCATGTCGTAATTGTGTCTGCCAGGTATGTAGCACAGTAGGAGACCAATTGCTGTTCTTGTTCTGGACATCTCGACTTGATCACGATGTCCTTTTCGTCTTTGTGTTGGGATTCTCCTTCCACGGTCTCCTCACATTCAATCTTCAAAGCTTCTCCACTAGGTAAAGAGGGATAACAGTCTTCCATAGCTTCTAGTAATCTAGAATGACTTCTCTCAAACTGTTGATTTCTATGGTATTATCGAATTCTGCATACAGGATGACGTTCACTGTCTCGTCCAGTGGCTTTGTAAACTGAAGTTCCACACGAATCTGGCCAGATTTTATAGGGTGGAAATGTCCCTCGTCGCTGCCTTGGTCTAGAGTGAAATCGAAATCCCACAAAGTGTAGCCTCCTGCATAATCCTCGTACGTAATGCCGTGACTGGTGTCGGTTCCTAACTGTCCCGTGGCTTCGTACAGCGACAAGTACGACCTCAAGTAATTCTTCTTGTCAAAGTTAGGTTCGAAAGGTCGGGTACACAAGGTCTTGCCATCGCGACTGGCTTCGATCTTGGACACGTCAAAGTGTTGAAAGTAGAAAGGATTTTTAGCGATAGCTCCGTTGAAGGCTGTATTCTCGACCATACCAACAATCAAACGTTTGGGTAACTGTCCTTGGAACAGATGATCTTCAATCATGGATCGCTGTCACCTAGGAATGGTGAAGGTTTTCACTTCTACGCGTCGGATCGGATACTTGGCGGTCGTTCTGCTCAACGTCTGACTGATGTCGTTTCCCACTTAAGGTAACACTTCCACACGGCGTACGTAGAGTCTGGCTTCTTGGATTTTGGTTTTGTAATTATCGTCACTATCAGCTATTAAATGGAAAGCGGCACTGCTGCGATTCAGTCTCAGGCGGACATCCACCCCGTTCAGCAAATATTTTTCTTGCAACCACATGTCCAAATGCAAACGATCAATCAGTTCTAAACTGTGTCCGTCTTTGATTCTCTCTCTTCGTTCTACAAATCCCGCATTGTGGTCTTTGGCTGTATCAGTTTTGAATGTTTCAAATTCGCCTGCATCGTCAACTTCCCATACCACACAGGCATTGAGATGAGTGTTCTTGACGTCTATTCCGTACGTCAAGAGATTTTCCAGGTACGCTCGATAAGGGTAAGTATCCATGCTGCTACTGACTAGTTTGTTATTCAAGTACAAGTCCACTCCGCTAAACAAGGAATGCATGAAATTGTTGACGGGAGCTACTGGCTCAGTGTCTATAGCATTTCCATCCTTATCTTGAACTTTGACTTTCAAGTACAAGTAACCGCTATTCAAATCGATGTAATCTTCGGGCTGTCCTTTGATTTCAAACTCGATGGGAGCGGAATCGGTCAATGAGGAGACGGGATGAAATTCCACCCATTGGGATTCTTGCATGGTCATCATGGTGGGTGGCATGGCAAACAGATCCAGTTCCGTCTTGGAACAGGCGCAAGACTCTCGGTGCATCATTTTGTTTGTTGCTGTGTCTCAATAACCGAAAACGTCTAAGTCTCGAACGGTTCTTCTTTTCTTTGCCTTTCTGGCTTTAGACGTGTGAAGTCTGGTGAAAGGGTGTTTTCTTCGTCGTCTCTTTCTGCCTTGTCCTTGCTGAATGCCTGACTCGGTAGCGTGCAGGGCATTTATAGGTGTTTCGCGTCGGCCCAAAAGGTCTTTGCCTGTTTACAGCAAGACATTTTTGCCTGCCCTCATGAAGGCTTCTTTAGGGTTTTGTTTGTCGATGATGACATTTTGGAGAAATTCTTTGCCTTGCGTCAGTGCCGCATCTTTCAAGGCGTGCAATCCGCGTGTCACCATCGGTTTCAAGACTGGGGCCACCGAACGAAAGGCCGATTTTAACATATCTCCTAAACCGTGTCCTTGCTGTCGAGTAACCCCTCGATACACTGGATACATGACTTACGAGTCGTGAGAGAACCGTTTTCGAAAATGGAGTTTCACCGTGACTTTTCCTTTGGTGAATGGAATATTTTGTCCCAAATCTCCTTTTATAGCAATGTTGACCGTGTCCAAATACGACTTGCTGACAGGCAAATAATGAGGATGTACAAATTCCCGGTGGACGTGGTAAGTGTTTCCACCTTCCTGGTCACTGGTTGTGGTACTATCCACTTTGAAAGGAATGACGCGCAGTAACGGCACAGAGGTGTGTCCCACCACGTTATACTCCACCACATCGGAGTACACGAACATCAAATTCAGTCCTTGGTTCAGTTCTACAGGGAATCGAAAAAACTTGTAAAATTCCGTATTGCTGTTGATCTTCGGTTTAAAATTTGGAGCCATTTTTGTGTCTCCACCTAAAATATCAAACAAGTCACGATTAAAACTGATGGATAACGTTTGGGTATCCTGAAATTTCATCAGTAAGCGACGAGCCACTTTATGGTACTCCAGGGTGACACTTTTTTTTACTCTGTTCAGGGCTTTGCCAAAGGCTAACTCGAACCTGGAAGTAATGGTGTCCACCAAATGTTGACCACTAAAATAAAACCCTGCCGGAATTTTCAAGGTGTAGATATTGAAGGGTGAATTGTTGGATGGTCTTGTGTCCCTTGAAAACCCGATGTCATTCATGACTTCTTGTAATTGTTGGTTCAGGATTTCGACCTCAAAAGTGTTTTGCTTTTCGGTGATGTTTTGGATTTGTGTAGGGTGAATCATTTCTACCAAAGCCACTTCCCAATGGGTTTCGTGATCTAACTGGATGGCTTGAGGTAATTTGGCCGTGTAACAGCACAACGTGTTGTTGGGGAACACCTCCATGGAACTGTCACTGGGTAAGGTCAAGTAAAATTGGTTTTGGTGACTCATAATTCCAGAGTTCTGTGGCTGTCCGAGGGGTTACTGGACGTCAGAGGCGTGTCTCCGCCCAAAATGAGGTTCTGGTTGTGATTGTTGTTGGAGTGGTACTGGCACTGGCACTGGACACAAGGTTCCCGTGGTTCCCGTTCGAAGAGAATTTCAGGGAGGGATTGGGAAGCAGGTAACCGATGCAACTGCTCAATAAAATGGTCCACAATTGTTTGTCTCCTTGTTGCAAACCAAATTGGCGATGGCTGCCCCGATGACACAATACACCACGAAGATTTGGCAGAAAAAGACGATTTGCGTTTTAGGCACACGTTCTCCACACTACACCCACAAGGGTTGTTTTTGTAAATCTTGCACAGAAGAACTAGGTGAAGGAGGAGTGGTCGACGTAGCTGCGTCTGTGTGAAAGGGCATGATGGTCACTTCTTTTTATAGTCGATGACTTGCGAAGCGTCGATCCAAGAATCAAAACTGGGTGGATATCCTTTCCAACGTACTTTGACTTCTTTGACACGTCGTTTGCCCACTTTACGGGTTCTGCGTTCGAGAATGCTTTCGATGTCGTACACGTCGTCTTCTTTTTTGGTGACAAGTTGTAACTCGGGCAAATAAAACGTTCCTTTGAGCACTTCTCCGTTCATGTCTTCCAATTTATAGACGGCAGGATGACGGCCATGCACTCGTCCAGTCACGCGAAACAATTCGGTCGTCCAGTTAGGTAAGTAACCTTTGTCGAAAGTGCGTTTGGTTTTGCCAATGCGCACCCAATCTCCTACGGCCAACTCTCCACTTTTCTTGGGGACAGCCCTCGTCGGGGACGTACCAAACAGGCGTTCAAACACCAACACTTCGTTGTCGGGAGTCACGTCTTGCGGGACACGTCCGATGCTTCGATGGTAAGATTGGATGTACGCTTGCACCAGGTGCGGTAAGATGTCGATGTACTTCAGAGTGTGGTGATGCGTAAAATATTTCCACATGCGTTCTTTCAAAGTGCGTTGAAAAAGTTCCACGATGCTGGCTTTGGTTTCGGGATTCTCGGTGGTAAAAAAATGAATGTCACGTTTCTTTAATTCTTTTTGGAAAGCTTGGTTCAGAAATTCGGTGCCTTTGTCCGTTTGCCATCGAAGAGGGTGACGGTCACTTTGTTTCAACACTCGTTGCAGGGCTCGCACTAACTCGCTGCTCGATTTGGAAGTCAAGGGCACGACCCAGGCAAATTTGGAAAAGACGTCGATGACACAAAACAAATATTTGTAGCCACGATTGTAGCTGGCCAAATGAGAGACATCGGATAAATCGGCTTGCCATTGATGATCGATGCCTTCCACTCGGGTGCGACTTCTGGCAAACTTGCGTCGAATGGGTTTGTGTAAAGTGTAGGTAGCTTGTTCTTGTAATCATCGTTGCACTTGAGGTAAACGGAGACTTTTCAGTCGAGTTTTGGCAGCACGATACAATTTTTGAACTTCTGCGTAACCTGCAGGATGCGAGGGATCGTAATAAATGCTGGCTAAGACTTTTTCCATTTTTTGTGTTGGTTGGTGTGTTAATAAGACACCCACTCTTGGAGGATGCTACTCTTTTTCTCTTGGGGTATTTTCTTGGATTGCAATGCTTTGCGTGTGCGACCGGCAATAGGTGTTGAAGAGGAGGATGTCTGAGCGGGGGATTACGGTTCTTGTTTCACTTCTGTCTTCACTTCTGTCTTCACTTTCTTTTCCTCTTGCCATCATCTTTTTAATCCATCCAATTCTGGAGGTAGGTGGTGTTGTTAACTTGCGTACTTTTTCTGGTGGAGTTTGAAACCCTTCTTCTTCTTCTCCTTTTTCTGTCTTGATCACTGGTAGTGGTGGTACTGGTACTGGTACTGGTACTGGTGATGGTGCTGGACTTTTCATCAAGGTCTTAAAATCGTTCAGAGTGGGTAGAGCTGTTTCGTCTAAAGCTTTCTGGTGAAAGAGTTGCAGTCGTTGCAAGAGTTGACCGTACTTTTGCGATTTTTCTGTTTCGGACAAATCTTGGCGATCCATCAAGGACTGCAATTCGTGTTGTAACTGGGACATCTCGCTCAAATGGGGATTGGGAGGTAAATGCGGGGTGCGTTGTTCTTGCCACCGATGGTATTCCATCCATCGTTTGTAAGGCACTAAAGCTAGTTTTCGTCCTTCCATGGGGTTGTCAGGGGTCGATTCTGAAATCTTGGGACTTCCGAGGGCCTTTTTATCTTGCTCCCACCAGTCCTCCCAACATGGTTCCCAAGACTCCTTTCAGTAAGGGGCCTAACAAGAGAGGTAAAATGCCTCCACGTTGGACCAACATCTTCTTTTTTTGACGAATCGGAATTTTCTTTTGAACCATTTGGCGAAGAGCGTGACGATGTTTGCTTAAGCATTGTTTCTAGTGTTTGGACAAAGGAATCGTGCCTTTCAAGACGTTCAAACAACATTCGCACACGGTATCGATGACCTCTTTGGAGGCCGATTGAATGAGTTTTTTTTCGTAGAGGTGGAGAAGCTTTGGACAGGACAGATAACATGTCCCCATGTTTGATTAAACGTGGTGGTAGTCCTTTTCTTTTCTTTCCTTGGGGTTTTCTGGAGAGTGACATCTTTGAGTCTTCAGGAGCACGAAAAAACACTGATACCCTACTTGGTCACACACCTTTTTTATACTGGAACGCGTCGCCACTGATTGTCTTTACGTCGTATCAATTTGAGGACAGGCATGACACGTCGTGCAGGGGTACGTAACGGACTAAATCGAGCCAGTTCTTGCTTGGACAAATCCAGTAAACTTTGTAACATGCCCGATCTTTCTTGGACTTTGATTTTGGGAGAAGGTACTTTGTGAGCAGCAGCCACTGCCACTAAATTGGAGGGTCCTACCACTGGGGAAGTAATTTTTGGGGTCATCAACGGAGAAGTTCTTGGTGTGATCAACGTCTCCAAGTACTCTTCAATTCTTGGTGTCATCAACGGAGAAGTGGATGAACGTGAGGCTACCGGAGATGCGGTCACCGCCGTGGCAGGTCGTGGTTTGCGAGTGTAAAGTTGCGTCCTGGCCGAGGTGCCTCTCTTGCGACTAGTTTTCTTCTGTGGACTTTTCTTTTTCTGGGGACTTTTTCTCTGTTTCTTTTTCTGGGGGCCTTCTTTTCTTTTTCTGGGGTGGTGTCTGGTCAGAGGAGGGTCCCGCCACTGGAGAAGTTCTTCTTGGGGACCTGGTCTTTTTCTTCTTCTTGGGGCTTCGTTGGACTTTTTTCTTGGGGAGAAGTTTGGGGGCATTAGGATCCCATCTTAAGAGAGAGCGAATGATGACCCCTCCTAGAGTACCGCTCCCTCCAGGTTTCAAAATGATTTGTTTTTTGGTTTGAGTGTCGATGCGGGGATCGGCCAGTTGGACCAAAGCGACTTTGTTTCGATCGAAAAAGCGTTTGGTTTGATGAGGAATCTGAATGATTCCTTGGAGTAATTGACGTGCCGTCACCGTGAACCATCGTAAGACTTCTTTGAGACTAGCTTCTAAGACACGAGCTCGTATCTGTGGATTTTTTTCTCGACTGATGCCATACAAGGCACGAATCAATTTGACGGGAAGATGCGACTGAAGGGACGTCATGTTGACGCTGTGTGAGACAGACGAAAAGGGCCTGAGGTTTTTATAGATTTTTTTTGTGGAGTGAAATTAAGTCGAGGACGGAGACGTGTACAGGACAGGCCCTCCGTCTTGGCACCAGTGGTGAAACAAGTGGGTACGAAATCACAAATCCTCGGGGGTCGTAGGTTTCAAATCGACGAGTAAATAGGCGTGTGGAGTTTGAGTGGCATCGTCGTACGCCTGAGTCAGCCAAGGCGTTCCTAACTGTTTGGCTAAGACTTGCACTTGCGATTTATCTCGAGGGCTTTTAAAGAAGACCACATAATGCGCATTGAGACTGATGGTGCGATGGGCTTTACTTTGTTGAAACAAATTTTGGGTGATGTAAACGACACTGGCATTACGGTGATGCCCTTTGCGCGTGAACCACAGTTTAATTTCTTCTTCGTCTTCTCCTAACATGTCGTCAAAAATGACCAAATGGGTTAGACGGGAGTCAGAGACGATGCCATCGTCTTCTTTAGGAATGCCTTCCACAAACACGATGGAATCGTCTTGACTTTCTCGCAAGAGGCTGTACGCCGATTGCCACTCTTTGTAACACCACACGATCCGCTGAGGTGGCCGATCGATCAAATGATGTTTATGTTCGATCAAACGTTTGACGAATTCGGTTTTGCCTCAACCGCTAGGTCCAGCAATGAGCATGTTAAAGGGATGGCGAAGATACAAAGCCTCCCAACTGGCACGATCTAAGTGTTCGTCGATGACTTTGACAGTAGAGGAAGAGGGAGCAGAGACAGCAGAGGTAGCCATAGTGTGAGAAATGTCACTTGTGACACGAAAACAAACAAGACAAGAGTTTATATACTTTTTTCAGAACACGTTTATTGAATGTTTCAAACATGAATACGAAAGACAAAAATACATAAAACCCAAAGGCTTAAGTATAAGGATAAAAGGCACATGATAACGATGAACGTGGAATAAACACAAATGTCTGTACAACATGTTTTGGGTAATGTTCTAACCAGTTCTATAGTAGGGGGTAAGGTCACACAAGTGTCCTCCCGAAAGGGTCTTTCAGGCCTGTCCACGACAGTCCCGTCCTGGGTGACGGGTTCTTCTGGCACCGTCACTAACACAGGTTGAAAAGTCGCAAGGCTCACAATCGCATTCCACTTCAAAAGCCCCACACTTGAATTGTGCCTGTCTAAACTTGTTTTGTGTTTCTCTGAAAGTATTCATCTTGTTCGCTCGGTCTTGGTAGTCACAATGAACTATCGATCTTGCCTAGGGTTTCTTTTTATATACAGACCAATACCGACGTGTCCATACGGTAAGGTGAAATGATTGGGAAGTCGCACTCGCTTCTGGTACACGATTTGATAGACTTTTTCCAAGGGTCGACTGACGATGTGGTGAGTGGGTAAACGTACAATTTTGTTCGGTTCATAGGTGGTCACTTTAAAGTTTGCATCCTCTCCCGATTGCAAGGCTTCTTTCAATACCCCAAAGTTCACCACACGACTGGTACGATAATTCAGAGTCAATCCTTTCACTTTACACGTCGTGTGCAATTCTCCTTGTGGGTCCCGGTATTCGTAGCCGTAATTTTTGGGACCACCACTGACGAAACTTAGAATCTTGTCGTCGGGATGTTCGTCTGTCCAGGCTCCTAAACGGTCTCCTTCGATGTGATAGTGCTGTTGACTCGGGTGATGGATGTAAATGCAACTGTCCGTGTCAAAGTACAGGACACGTTCCCCAAACAGTTCTAAAGCTTCGTACAATTTTAAGCGAGCATGAGCTGTCACGTAAGCCGCAATGATGACATTTCCAAAGTGGTCGTCTTGTACAAAGTCCAGATCTTCTTCGTAATTGACCAAGATCAAATCCTCTCGAACGACGTCCACGTGTTTCATGTATTTGGTTTTGTCGTGAATCATCTGAAAGTAGCGGGAAGGTTCTGTCAACTATTCTGTCTTGGGTAAACACGGTCGTTGTGCCATTTTACCCCACAAGCAATTTAACATCACTTTGGCAAACGACCGCCTGCCTTCGTTTTTCTCGATATGGTCTAAAGTGATGCCTTCTTGTTCATAGTATTTCTCTTTGAATGTCTTTTCGTCTTCGGAAGTGTGACACCAGGAAGGATAGCCGCTGGCTTCTTGCTTCAGTTTCAAAAAGGCATCCACGTAGTCGGCGAAAATGCCTTTCTGACTGGGGTCACCCTTGTGGTATTGTTGTGTCTTGGGAAAGTGGCAAATTTCGTACACTTCTAACAGTTGGTATCCCATGTCCAGAGCTTTGAACAATTCTACGCTGATCCAGGTTCCCGTCAAGGCACGTTCTTCCTGGGTGTGCTGACAAGGTTGGTCTTGGTTGCACGTTTCGGCACAAGTACGGCACAAGGGAAACATCAGTTTGCCTTGACAATGGTGAGGTAAGACGGGATGGTATAGGTTCGTGGGAGGCAAAACTTTACACTTGATCAAGCCTTCGTATTGTCGAATGTTTTTCAGGTCGATGTCTTCCGTGAACAATTGCGGGTGCCCTGCAGGAAAGGGACAATATTTGCACACGTAAGGATACAGCGAACACACGTCCAAGTATTTGATTTCTTCTCCTTTCTCTTCGTCGGCTTGGTACAGCAAACAGGTGGCATTGGTCCTTCCTCCGTACAAACTATCCCTCGGGTTTAGGGGGTCCATCAGCTTGTAACTTTCCACGGCACGTTTAAACTCGGGATCGGTTTTCATACGGTGATCGTACTCGTGTTCCCACATTTCCACCACTTGGTATCCTTGCTGTTCTAACTTTAGGCGTCGCTGACAAGTGTCCTCGTACAAGTCTTCCATGGTTCGTTGTAAAAACTGATTTTTAGTGCTACGATCAGGGTAACAGACGGGACATCCGTGAAAGAAGCAACTTTTAAACTCGTACACGATCTTGGGGTTTTCTAAGTCCCAGCCATCGACCGAATACGTTCCGATGGTCTTTTCGCCTCCTCCGTTGCGGGCATGCTGAATCCATTTGTCTTCCTTGTCGCACAAGTAATGTAACCAACGTAGGGCTTTGACCGAGTATTGACGTTTGACATAGTGGGTCGTTTGACGACTGATGACAGCCACGGTGTTTTCAGGCATGAATCGTTCGATACACTAAGGAACACGCTTTGGCAATGGTGCAAGCTTCTTTCAAAGGGTCGATCCCTCCGTGTTCCATGATCAGTTCTCGAAATTTTCCACAGCAACGCCGTAAAATGTCCACGTCAGAACGACAATACTTTAGCATTTCTTCCTGAAAGTCGAAAGGGTCGGAGGCGTGAGTCTGGTACCAAGCGTAGAAAGCTTCTCGTTGTTCGGTACGCATGTTGTCGGGGTCGTAATAGTGAGCCTCAGGCAAATGGGGTAGAACGGCGTGTTGATTGGCTTCCGTATTGAAAAAGTGAGGAAAATAACCTTTAGCCATTTCTGTCATTCCAAACGTTTTAGGCATTCGACTCAAAGGCATGGCCAAGTAACTCATCGAATCTTGAAACTGCACTTGTCCCACTTGCATGAAAATGATTTTGGCTCCGTTCAAAGTGACTTTAGGACGTTCGGTGCCATGTTCCGTATAGTACCTCAAAAGAAACTGTCCATCGTATCCGGAGAAACTGTGAGCCATCACCGTGGCATGACGATGACAATCTCCGTAACGTTCGATGTCCTCTTGGCTCCACGTCTTGTCGATGGGATCTAAGACCCATTGGGCAAAATCGGCTAACGTGTTCGGTCCTCGAAAGATTTTTTCACGCCCTACGGGAATCTTGCTGCAGTGAGGGCAATGACTGAAGATAGGTTCTTGAATGCACTTCTCGCACGCTCGATGAGCCACGCAGAAATTAGGAATGTGAATGCCAGTCTCTTGCATGCATTCGAAATCGAAAAAGATGAAATTGCCTTTCTTCTTGTGACCGTCCTCTTTCTCTGGTGGGGGTTGGTATTTTTGCACGTAGCATTGGTGTTCCAAGTCCACGATGTGGTGACAAATGTGACATTTTTTCTTTCCTGAACATACGTGTGCCTTGGTATTATTGGTACGTAGGCCTTTTCGATACGTAGGGCACAATCTCAGCAGTTGACAAGCACATTTCTGCTGTGAACCTTGCGTTTTCAGATGTTGTTGGTAACAGGGAGGGATGACAAACGTGCGCAGACAAGCAGGACATTGTACTCTTTCTTGTCCTTCGCTCAGACAGGGTGGAGAGGCCAAACATCCTGGGCATTTCCATCCGCAATGTTTGTGTTGCTCTCGATTGTTATAGCCATAGTCACATTTCTCACAGTAATAACTGTATCCCAGGAATCCAGTGATAGTGGTAATGGTATCGAAATGGTCATCGTGATAATAGACATGAATGTATTTTCCGTTCTTAAAGTCTTTCCCTCGAAACAACAGAGGTCCGCGCATTTCTTGAGGGTGCACTTTCAAGGTGTAGAGTGGAGCTAGGACATCTTGCAATTTCTGCATCTCAGGAATGCCACAGGGTGTGTCTTTGGACAGTCCGGCTTGTTGTAACAGGAGTTCTGCTTCGTTTCGTTGTTTGGCTCGGTCGGATCGTTGAATAGTTTTCCAGGCTCTTTTCCATTCTACCGTGTCGTTCTTGTTGGCATAGGTTCGTCCCACCACGATGGCTCGGGCTAAACACATCTGGTCTTGAGAATTGTGAATTTGCACGAGACTCTTTTTGGTGTTGCGAAGGTCGTTCACCAATAACACCTTATTGCGTTGTCCGGTCCCTTGAGGAGGAGAGACGTGGGCCATTTTCAGTGTGGCTTTACCATCGGTGATGTCAAACTGGTCATTAGATTGTTGTACGTGTTGAATCTTGTCCATGACTTTGGAAGGGGTTAGTTCTGCGGGTCTGCTAAACTCGATCCAAACAGGGGATTTCAAGCTGTCGTGATCTATGGATAGTGTCAAGCGATCGTCTTCTTTGGGTTGACATTGTCGCTTGAGTGCGGTGAGCAAAAAATCCCACATCTCGGTGATAAACCCTTCTGCTTTCTCCAATGGTACGTCGGACTTGAAATCTTTAAACTTCACTGTGTAGGTGTAAGCCGTGGTTCTAAATTTTCTAGAGGAGCGCTTTTCCGTCTCTCGAATGGAATAGTACTTTTCAGGGTTGACTAAGAGTGGTGAACTTTGTTTAGAGGGTTCGGATTCTGGTTCACTCATGTCCTCTTCAAAATCACTGGCATGAATTTGTGCCAAGACTTCAGCCCTGGTACGAGGCGATAGATCACGTTTCTGCCTCTTACTTTCTTCTTCTTCTTTCTTCTCGAATGAATAGGATCGTTTCATCTTGAGTGCAAAACGTCAAATTACTCAAGTTTAAACACCATAGACTAATTTATAGTCATGGCAAACCAGCGTATATAAAAAGGGTGTGTGTCTTGTCCTTTCACTATTCATTTCACTCTCAAACCGAGCACAACGATGGAAGAGACTACCCAGATAGAACGTTTCATCAGAGCTTTGCGAGGGGTCATTAGAAAATTCTCTTCAGACCAGCCGACGGACTACTCTCCTTCCTTTCGAGATAAAAGTCAAGATACTTGCTATATCTGTCAGAATAAAGGGCATTGATCTTCAGAGTGTCCAGACCGTCAAAAAAGAACAAAAACAGGGGCTAGAAAAGACAAAAGTCAAGATACCTGTTATTATTGTAAAGAAAAAGGACATTGGTCTCCAGATTGCCCAAAAAAGAAACAAGAGGAGTTGGAAGAAAAGAGGGATTCTTCAGAAGAAGAGAGAGATTCTTCAGAGGAAGAAAGCAGCCGGGTGAAGAAAAGAAGAAGGGAAGAAAGTGAGGAGGAAGAGGAGGAAAAGACTGTGACGGTGAAGAAATTGAAAAAAAGAGAGAGTAAAAAAAGAAACAGAAGAAGTGAATGTAATTATAAAGTGTTCTGTTGTGAATTGTGAATTGGATTGTAACTATGGAGAAAAGAATACATTAATTATATAAGGTAAGTGTCTTTGAGTTTTGATTTTAAAATAAGAAGCTACACTCACACACTCATACACAGACATGTACTATAAGGGTAAAATGTTTTTTTTTTTGTTGATTTTTGAGTTATTGGCAAATTGAAAGGCTATCTCTTTTCGAGAGAAGTGGGTGGCCCTGAAAAGGGCCTTTTTTGGTGTAGGGGTGAGTTTAAGCAATCAACTTTAACTGTCTTAAGCCTTTGCCACGGCCGAGGCCTACTTCTGATGATGATGATTGGGTTGAAATCACTAAGGGTGGTACGATAGGCTTAGTCACAGGGTTGGTGTGTTTAGCTCGGGAAGGTCGTATTCTCTTCGGTCGTGATAAAGAAGTCTGATACATTTGTTTCAGACTTCTTAACTCCGCTAAAATGTCCAACAGTACCGTAGCCGTTTGATTTTCACCCTCTTGTTTCTTTGCTGCTACTTCTTCTTCTTCTTGTTTTTTTCTTACCTCTTCTTGTTGCTGTTGCTATTGCTGTAGGAGAAAAGCTTGTTCCGCTTCCTTTTGTCGTTGCATAAATTTCTCCAATTCTTCTTTCTGTCTCTGTCTAAAATTCTCCACTTGCGGTAATGAAGAATGAGACGAAGGTTCCAGAACAAATTCTTGCGAGGTAAGAAAATCCACAAAATCCCAATGTACCTCTTCTGAAAGTAAGTCCGGGTTCCCTTGGGCAGTCTCCCCTGCTGGTGCACCCCAATGGATCGTTTTCTGAGTTTCCGTCATGTTGAATCACTGTCGCATAGATTGACAGCACACAGGCGCTAGTGAATCTATATAGACCACATGACGTCACAGACTGCTCTCTTCGGATTGGATGCGGACTGACTGAATTTTGTAACGCGTGTTCGGATTGGTGAATGAACTCAATCCGTTTCAATCCTTCCTCTACCTATAAATAAGCGCAGTTCACTGCATTGATTCACCTGTTCTCGTCGCCTCACGATGTGGACCACAGTTGAATCATCCAGCCTTGTGTCTTCAATGATGTTTAGGACGGACATGCTCATGTATGTCCGGTCCAAGTGGACTGTTGTTGATAGGACAGATACTAGTCTATGGATGAGAAGAGTTTACATAGAAAGACAAGGATGCCTCAAGAGGGTACTTGTTTATGGACCTGCAGTTAGAAGGAGTTTAAGAAGAAGATGTGACAGATGCCGTCTATGTTAATATTAATATTAACATAAATCCAAAGGCCCTTTTCAGGGCCACCCACATTTCTCGAAAAGAGATAGCCTTTCGATTGCCTACCCCTTTATAAAAATTTTTTTAAAAAAAATCCCATGTTCAATTCCCCTTGTCCCTAAAGTAGTTTTTTTCTAACATGTTCAATTCCCCATTGTCCCTAGACAAACCCAAACTCTATTCCCATGTTCAATTCCTCTTGTCCCTAGACAGACCCAAACTCTACTCCCCATGTTCAATTGCCTTTGTCCCTAGAATCGATATTTTTTTTCCATTGTTCGAATGCCTTTGTCGCTAATCTCAGTATTTCCTTTTTTTTCGTTTCTTCAATGTTAAATTCCATTGTCGCTAATCTTACCCAGGGTTTTTTGCCCATGTTAAATTTCCATTGTCGCTAATCTTACCCAGGGTGGTTAATGTTAAATTTCCATTGTCGCTAATCTTACCCAGGGGGTATTTTTAATGCTAATTCCCATTGTCGCTAATCTTACCCCTTATACTACTAATGTGTAGTACATCCAATAGAATATTCACTGATTCTGCCTTTAATATAATGTAAATTACGGACATCCTTGAATTGTATGGTTATGTTGTATGTACAATTTGGATAGCCTTGAACTTTTTCACTCAGTTAATATGCAAATAGTAACATGAATCTAGGAATTACAGAAATTATGGTAGCCCCCCCCCCCCACAAAAAAAAGTTACATTAAAACACACCTGAAATGCTAAAAACGGAATGGCAATTTTAACGCATTCATTAAACCTTCCCAACTTTGTATTTTTGGTGGAAACAAACAAAATTGTATTTACCTTTTCATTAAGAAAGGAGAAAGATGGTTAAAGAAAGGAACGTATAACCTCCCCTCCCCGTCCCTTTAAAATAAAATTGAAAAAAAATGAAAAATAAAATAAAAGACAAATAGCAATAAAATTAAACCAAAATGAAACTAAGCTAAACAAAACCCACCACCAACCCATATCCTCTTTCTCTTTAGAATAAGGTAAGGAACGGTTATTCCTCTTTCCATTCGAGGAATTTAAAGTAATCTCTTCTCCCAGATTAATTTGTCCCGAAGGAAGGTAGAAAAAGAAACGGATTGACGAAGAAAGAATTATCTCCCCTTCCCTTCCAGTGGTTTTCATTTGTATAGTAAAACTCAATGTTATCTCGATTTTTTTTCCCTTTTGGCTTGCCAAAAACAGGAGAAAATTACGCCATTTTTCTAATATTCTTATGTATATCGGAAGCAATATAATTACAACTGATGTTCCCTTTTAATTGTTAAAAGTTTAATGCGTATTTTTTTAACTCTTATCGGTCAAGAGATAAGATATAGATAATTATTAAGGCTACATTTTTATATTAATTTTTGAAAGAAAGACATGGAAACAAAGGGCTTCACTTTTGCCAAAACGTTCATTATCCCTTATTTTAAAAGTATTTTTTATATCTATAATATTCTAAGTATTAAAAGTTGTAAAAAAATTATCTTTAGAATATATACATTAAAAATTAAACAGCAACAATTTTTAATTACACACATAAAGTATGATCTAAACATGAGAAAATATACATCCGTTTATATTATTTATTTTGCTTGCCTTTGTTGTTATTATCCTTTTAATCGTTTTTACTTGTCCGGTTAAAAAATGTATAAATCTTTGTTCCTTTTTTGTTCGTTGTATTTGCTTCATGTTTATCCAACTGTTTTAAAATATTGTTTGTTTTATTTTGTTTGGATTTATAACTATTCTTTTCCTTTTTTAGCTTTTCTTGTAAAGTAGTGCGAATATATTTTTTTAAGGATAAAGTTTTAAAAAATATTAGTTTTTAGAGGTATGGGCACGTTTTTGTTGTTTGCAGTTTAAGCCCAGTATGATTATTCAAGTTTACGGTGATGATCCTGAAAATGTAAAACATCTTTCCTTAAAAAAATGCACACAAGGTTTTAATTCAATTAATTCAGATTATTTGATGGAGGATTGGAAGTTCGTTTTATTGATTACACAATTTTGTTTCAATAAAATAAATCCAATAACTATACCCGATACAATTCTCGCACACATTTTGTAATTTTGGTTGATTGGTCCTAACAATACAAGTAACTGCTTTAACGTTTCAATAAAAAATTACTAAACCAGAGTGCAGTTTTGATGCAACTGTTAGTTTAGACAGTTAGCACAGCTATTAATGCTTTGCTTAAAAACGTTTAACACAAAATATTGACAAGAACTGTTCAGATACTCTAATAATGATAGTCAACGGCATCCTGACGATTCAGATTCGGCGTTTTTAAAAAATATAACATTTGATAACATCGCGCCTTTTATCTATTAGCTTATTTGAAAGAAAATACGTTTAAAATTAAAAACTTCAAATTGATTAAATTAAAGATATATTTGAACTCGCGTGAATTTTTGTATTATGATATATATTGTAATATAACGCGTAAATATACTGTTGATGATATTAATCTTCGAGTTTATAAAGTTGTTATTGCTGTTGTGGATTTAACGCCATTTTTCAGCACATAATAGGCTATACATGGCGGTCAATATAACTGGTGGAAGAAGAACCCGGGGATACTCCGGGAAGAGGGACCGAACCCACGTGGACAGAGGTGAGCTGGCAGTAATCGGTAAAGGCGAGTGCTCTATACCACTCAGACCCCAGCTTCCCAACTCTCAACCCCAGTTTGGAAAGTAAAAGTAGATTCATATTTATATTTAGGGCATCAAAAGTAATTCCAAAACAATTAAAGCATTGATTATACCTTTATTTCTGCAAATCTTAAAATGCATGCACTAATTAAATGTTTAACTTCTTTTCATTGGAATAATATTTTCTAAATACCATTCCATAACGATTCATTTCTTATTTGGTGAAACAGGATGCTTCGATAGGAGCATATATTAAAAAGTTTTTCGTCTTTGAGAAAATATAAGTGTCAAATCTTATATTCATATTAATAATCAAGTATAAAATTCAGAACCTATTAAAGAAGACTTTTCTATTTCTGATGGAGCTCATCAAGCTTGTTTCTTGCTCCATTTAGCCAGACGAATCCTCTTTGATCTTGACATGGCATCCTTTACACTATGCTATAATTATAAAATATTTGTTAAACCTGATATAATTAGTACTCTTGCTATCTATCTATTAAACTATTTAATCTGACGACAGTCAATCTGTTTATAATTTAAATCGCAGTTGAGAAATCAGTGCTATGTTTGAATTTAAAACTCCTGTAACAAACAATTATGGACTTCTTGTCATATATGAAGAACTGGCATTTTCAAAAAAGATTGAAAAATAATTGATTTGTGGATTTGAAAAAAATCAAACGTTCATAATAGATCTGTAATTATAAAAAGGGTATAACAAGGACTGAAATTTCAAAATGATCTAAATCATAATCATGGCTTCCTTTGATGCTAGAAATCAAAAGTTTCTTTAACAAAACAACTTTATGTGTTTGACAGAGGAAAAAATGTGTTAGCAAACGAATCTTACCAGATTCAAACCTTCTCTTCCAAAACTAGTATTGAAAATGAACATTTGGAATGCTTTTTTATATTTCTAATCAAAAGAAAATTCTATACATTTCTTTACCTTTAATAACTTAAATTTAACTTTTCAACTTCCAAAAATAACGGAACTGTTCATATTGTACCAACTCTGATAGCAATACAAAGATCGTTTAACAGGACCAGTCAATAATCTCATACATCTGCTAATACAACAAACAGACTTTTATATTAATAATGCTTTAATTTCAACTGATAAAGAATTATATCATTAAGAAGCTTACCGGAGAAAAATATTTTACGTCTAAAATAATAAAACGATTTGGATAATAATAAAGCCTCTTTAAGTATTTCTGATGATACTGACAGACCAAATGGTACAGATGGACCTAAAGATAATGATGGACCTAATGATACTGATAGACCTAATGGTGCTAATGGACCTAATGATACTGATGGATTAATGGTACTAATGGACCTAATGATACTGATGGAATAATGAAACTGATAGACCTAATGATACTGATAGACCTAATAGTGCTGATAGACCTAATGATACTGATGGACGTAATGGTACTGATGGACCTAATAGTACTGATGGACCTAATGATACTGATGGATTATTTGTACTGAAGAACCGTATGATACTGATAGACCTAATGATGCTGATAGACCTATAGGTGCTGATGGACCTAATGATAATGATGGACCTAATGAAACTGATGGATTAATGGTACTGATGGACCTAATGATATTGATAGACCTAATGGTACTGATGGACCTAATGGTACTGATGGATCTAACGATACTGATGGACTAGTGGTACCGATGAACCTAACGATACTGATGGACCAAATAGATACTGATGGACTAAATGTACTGATGGACCTAATGATACTGACAGACCTAATGGTACCGACAGACCTAAAGATACTGATGGAACTAATGATACTGATGGACCTAATGATACTGATGGACATAATGGTACTGACAGACCTAAATATACTGGTGGAACAAATGATACTAATGAACATAATACAGACTGGACCTAATGATACTGATACACAAAATGGTACTGACAGACCTAAAGATACTGATGGATCTAAGAATACTCATACACCTAATGGTACTGACAGGCCTAACGATACTGATAGAACTAATGATACCGATGGACCTAATGATACTGATGGACCCAATTGTACTGATGGACCTAATGGTACTGACAGACCTAAATATACTGATGAACATAATGATACTGATGGAAAGAATTGTACTGGCCGACCTAAAGATGTTGATGGACCTAATGATACTCATTGACATAGTGATACTCATGGATGTAATGATACTGATGGACCGAATAATAATGATTGACGGTATGGTACTGTTGGATCTAATGAAACTGATGGATCTAAAGATACTGATTTATCTAATGATGCTGATGGACCTAATGATAATGATGGATCTAATGGTACTAACAGACCTAAATATAGTGAGGGACCTAATGATACTGATGGATCTAAGAATACTCATGGACTTAATGGTACTGATGGACCTATTGGTATTGATGGACCTAATAATACTGATGGAGCTAATGATATTGATGGACCTAATGACACTGTTGAATCTAATAGTACTGACGGACCTAAATATATTGATATACATAAGGATAATGATGGAACTAGAGATACTGATGAATCTAAAGATACCAATTAACCTAATGATACTGATGGACCTAATGGTACTGACAGACCGAACGATACATATGGACCTAATGATTCTGATGAACATAATACTACTGATAGACCTAATGATACTGATGGACCTAACGGTACTGGCAGACCTAAAGATACTTATGGACTTTAACATACTGATGGGCAAAGTGATACTGATGGACCTAATGCTAGTGATGGACCGAATGATACTGATGGAGCTAATGGTACTGACAGACCCAAAGATACTATTGGAGCTAATGATTTTGATAGACCTAACGGTACTGATGGACCTAATGGTACTGACAGAACTAAAGATGCTATGGACCTAATGATACTGATTGATATAATGATACTGATGGATTTAGTGGTACTGGCAGACCTAAAGATACTGATGGACTTAATGACACCGATAGACCGAATGATGGACCTAATGATACTGATGGATCTAAAGGTACTGATGGACCTAATGAAACTGATGGAGCTAATGATAATGATGGGCCTAGTGACAATGATGGTCTAATAGTACTGACAGACCTAAATATATTGATAGACATAAGGATAATGATGGAACTAGAGATACTGATGGATCTAAAGATACCAATTGACCTAATGATATTGATGGACCTAATGGTACTGACAGACCTAACGATACATATGAGCCTAATGATTCTGATGAACATAATACTACTGATAGACCTAATGATACTGATGGACTTAATGATACCGATAGACCTAATGATGGACCTAATGATACTGATGGATCTAAAGGTACTGACAGACCTTAAGATACTGATGGAGCTAATGATTCTGATGAAAATAATTATACTGATAGACCTAACGATGCTGATGGACATAATGGTACTGACAGACCTAAAGATACTGATGGATCTAAGAATACTGATGGACCTAATGGTACTGATGGACGTAATCATACTGACAGACCTAAATATACCGATGGACATAGTAATACTGGTGGACATAATTGTACTGGCCGACCTTAAATGATAATGGACCTAACGATACTGATGGACATAGTGATAATGATGGACCTAATGATACTGATAGACCTAATAATACTGATGGACCTAATGGTACTGATAGACGTAATGGTACAGTTGAACCTAATGAAACGGATGGCTCTAATCATACTGATGGAGCTAATGATTCTGATGGACCTAATGTTACTGATCAGCCTAATGGTACTGACAGACCTAAATATGCTGATGAACCTATTGATACTTGTAGACATAATGATATTGATGGACCTAATGATATTGATGGCCTAATGTTACTGGCAGACCTAAATATACTGATGGATCTAATAATACTGATGGATATAATTGGTACTGATGAACCTAGTGGTACTGGCATACCTTATGATACTGATGGACCTAATGATGCTGATGGACCTAATGATATCGATGGATCTAATGATACTGTTGGACATAATGGTACTGACAGACCTAAAGATACTGATGTACCTAATGATACTGATGGACATAGTTATACTGATGGACCTAATGGTACTAACAGACCTAATAATACAGATGGACTTAATGGTACTGATATATATAATGATACTGCTGGACCAAATGATACTGACGGACCTGAAGATACTGATTACCCAAATGAAACTGATGGACCTAATGATACCGACAGACCTAATAATACCGACAGACCTTATGACGTTGATGGCCCTAATGGTACTGGTCCTTTTGGTAGCAATAACGGTTTATTTCAATAATCTGTTGTTCTAAATCAAGATAAGGTTTTTACATCCGACTTTCTTTAACAAGATGGTTTTGCTAATCAAATGTTCGGATTAATGGAGTGGAAACGCGTCTAAAATTTTATTTTAATGAAGAAGAAAAAGAACTTAAATTTACGATAAAAGAACATCCAAGTAAATTTATTTCTACGATATGCTTGGGAGTTAATTTATTGATACTATTTTTCCTTAAAGGTTTTAATCAAGTTGGAATCAGAAGGGACTATATTAGTAAATAACTAAAAAGGAAGATTATTTTGAGGATCTCAAATAATAAATCAGTAAGTGAATGATTTTTTGGCTCATTTGAATACCTTCCATATGTGTTTGCCCATCTTTTGCAAATATAAGGGACGCTAAAAATAATTTCTCCTAAATCTCTAACATTTTTAAATGTTATATAACTGACTTTTAAACTTATTGTTCTACTTGATTTACCTCTAGGAAATAAATGTTCTTGGAATGTCAACTGACTAAATAAGAAAAACTAGCTTCCTTACATCCAATGCCTTTTCCATTAAATCAGGCAAACTCTATAAAGAATTTAGATTCCCCGTAAATATCAGGCTTATCTGCAATAACAATGGTAGTCCATGTAGAACAAAATTTACTTGTTATTTAATTTTGTGTCAAATGTTTTCTTTAAACCAGTTTTAGTAGGTTGTTTGCGAATAAATAAATATTTAATTTTGAATGACATTAAGTAGAAATATAGTTTTACCAAATGCAGTACTTCCTTATTATGATACTGAAATTTTATAAAAAGAAATGTTTTTACAGTTTTGAGTTAAATTGTACGAGCTTTAATATCCACAACCGTGTATGTATCACTTTACAGTTTTGGACTATATGGTATTTTCTAGAATTATATTATGTAGGCTTATTTCCTAAAGTATAAAAAATCTTCTTGTGGAAAATCTTCTTGTGGAAAATAATAAATATCAATTCAATTTAAACAGTACAATTTCAGATTAATTGTAAAACATTATATATACACTACACAAAACAAGCAAAAGGATGTCAGGTTTAACTAAATCAAATTAATTATTTTAGTTTTTTTTTACTATCAATAGTTATAGGTAAATGTATAGTTTCCTTAAAGAAAAAAAACACAACAACAATGGATCAGATCAAATCACTTAGAGAACGATGAAACTATGTGGTTTTAATACCACATCCACTTACGATTATTGAATGGAAATTAAAAACAAAAATTTTAAACTATTACTATTTCATCAGAAGAAGCCAATATCTCCACAGTGAAATATAAAATAAACGTATTACGATTCAATTGATCAGACAAATATAGAAACTCTATTACAATATATCATTCCAAAACAATATCTCCCTAAAACCTTGTGATTACTGCCTTTTATTTTTCAAAAGCATATAAGAAGTAATATATTCAAATGGATTAAAGATTACCGAATTATACACACAGACAAAATAATAAATAATAGCAAACATAAATTTATCTGATTGAATTAAAAATAATGTTCTAGTGAAAGCGCACAAAGAATGACCTATATTAATTTTATAAAGACCCACAAGAATTAAAATGTTCTAAAAATCCAAACACATTTACAGGACATGGGTTATATGTTAAAGATTTATTTTAAAAAAATCACCATCAAGCTATAATGATTGATTTAGCTCAAATTTTTAAAACTCACAAAAATGGATTAATATATCTACGGTTGTGGTTATGACTAAAGTTTCAAATCTATTCTATTTTGTTCAAGCAAAAGAATATAAAATAAGGAATTATTTAATATTATAAGAGTCGATGTTTTGCACTAAATGATTTAAATATGTTTTAAAAATGGGAAAAAATTATTTCTTAGCATGAAGTGGGATGTAATAATTTGTAAATAAATTTGTGTTATGCTTTACGCGATAAATAATACAAATATATTACTCAACTTCAATACTGTTCAAATAATTATTTTTTAAAGTTATTAGTAAAAGAGTATATTGTTGTGTAAAATAACACTATGTGAGTCATTGTATAGAAAGTAATATATAACTCAGTTTTGTATGAAGGTTCAAATTACCCGTCATAAAATCTACAAACCTTCAATGTATGAAAAAGGAGTAACAATCAGTTGTATATCCTTTATTTTTTCTTTCTTCTTAGTACCAGTGCAGTTAGACCCCTTCAGCAAGGTAGTAGTAGTAGCAGCAGCAGTAGTAGTAGTGGTACTTGTAGTAGTAGTAGTAACATTTTGCTACCATGTTAAATACTAGGGGGAATATTAGTCTAGGACAAAGACAGAGAAGACAGTAGTGTTTTGATGTGGAACGATCTAAAATAAATATTGCATACATTTAATGTTTGCATACTCAATTATTACATCTCAGTTTATTGCTTAATTTTTATTTCAAGTCTTGTCTTTCCAAATAAAAGTCATACTTGCCAACCGTTAAAGAACACATTAAAATATCAATGTTATTTCAGCACATCCATTTTGTTTCCTAATGTATTTCCTATGGGTTACAGTAATTTCTATAATAATTTAAGAATTCTTCATATAATTTATCGATAAAATCCGAAGATATCCAAAATTCACTGTATTCATAATTTTTTTAATAAAATATGAGGATATCCGAAATTCATAAAAGCGATAACATCCAAAAATTTACATTAAACTTGACGATAAAATCCACGGAGTTACGAATATCATTATACTGACCGAAATAATAAGGATCGTCCAAAATAAAGGCCTAAAGATAGCAAAAACAAAGCGGAATTATGCATTTTAACGGTCAATCAATGAATCACCCTTTATCAGTTTTATTGTATATGGAATAATTTTGAGATAGACTGCATTTAATGATGGATCAAAATATCGTCGTGAATGGTACACCATTTCATTTTTATTTCATTTTAGCTTTCGTCCACTTTATTTAATTTTTTTTTATACAGTGATGTGGATAACATACTGAAGTTCTATACTTATAAAAAGGATCCAACCTTTACGTATTCATCCAAGATAATAGTAACATTTACCGTTGCTATACTCTGTATATACCAGGTGAGTTGGTAATTAACTCTTTCACCTTTGATCAGTTGAACTTGTTTCAACTTTTAATTGAAGTAAACTTCACTTTCCGGGTCACTAACAGAGTTAAATAATATACAGTATTAAAATGAAAGTGTGTACAGTAATTTAGAAGCGTGTGAATCAGAGAATTAATTGCATACGCTGGTTTTATACAGGAGTTAAAGAAATCTCCAGATTGTGAAGTTTGCCTTCGCTCTAAATACTAGAGTTAGATTCATTCTGACTTCAGGTCATCGTAGTGAAGACACGCATAGCGTAGGTGAATTACAAATCATACTGTAAATAATAATAATAATAAATACACGATGTGCTTTCTATGCTATAAAGTGAATGTATTTTTAATTGTTCCATACGTAGCATTAAAGCCTTGCTGCAAAATGAATAACATGTTTTATGTTCTTCTGTGTAGGTAGCGATTACCTGGATATTTTATACAAAAGACGTGGTCAAGAGCGGTAAAGAGTTCATCAAATCGTTTGGTTCAAGTAATGAGGATCTACTTATTTCTCTAGTGGATGTTGTTGCAGGTACGAGATTAAAAGGGGTGCATGGCAAACAGTTGAAAGAGAAAATAATTAAGAAAACAAAAATGACGTGTCCTATGTCATATGAATCTTAAAAATGACAAAAGACTGAAAGGACGAAACATAAAATTGGACAAATTTATAAAGGGACATTTGTTTGCATGAAATGCCCAAAACTTTGAAAAAGCAATCATTAAACAACTATATAAAACGATTGGTTAGCGCGATTACATCATACTGTAAATAAGAATAATATAATTTTTGCTTCTTTAAGCCATGAAGCAAATGTGTTATAACGTTTGCACCCATAGCAGATAAGCTTTCATGCAAAATAAATAGCATGTTTCATGTTCTTTTATGTAAGCAGCGATTACATGCATATTTTATGCAAAACGCATGTTCAAAACCGGTCAACAGTCCATCAGTTGATCTGATTCCAGTAATGATGGTTCATTACTTTACTACTGTACAGTAATGGTTGCAAGGTTAAGGTTTCAGTTGCTTGTCACACCTTCTTGCATGTAAATTTAGTGTGGTATTTTTTTTTCAATAATTCGTTATGTCCATTATTTTCAATCTTTTGACTTTTTTGTTTAAATAACTTTCAGATAGTAGTTTCTATATTTTGTCTATGAATGATTTGTCACTGGCGCCGCAAAAAGAGTATTAAAACTTGTGATATTTATGCAAGGAAACATTTTTATATAATTGTAAACATTCAGATTTTTTAAATTTCGGACATGAAAGAGTATTTATTTTCTTGATAAACGTTAGCTATAGAGCTGGTCTTAGTTTTTGATATTGTGTGTTTAGCTATAAGCATTTTGTTACATTTATCAATGAAACAAAATTGCAAGAAACAATGGGATTCATGGAAATTGTTATACATAAATGACTTATCACTGAAATTAAAAATTACAAATACGTATCATGTCCAACGCAGTATCATGGATTGTGCAAGAATCAGTTAGAGAAATAACATCTGTGAAAATAGTGTTGGCATAAGAATGAACTTTTGTTCTTTCATCAAGTATTTTCCATGAAGCCACAACATTCCAGTAGTCCTCTGTTTAAATTCTTTTTAAGCGTCGTCGGCCATTGGACTGATTTTGTCTGGTTTAGTGACCTTGGTAAATGTAACTGGGATCCTTCTGAGTTATCGAGCAGACATTAAAAGGCTTTACAAGGGAGACTACTCTAAATTCTTGATAAAAAAGGAGGACATCGGTGCATCCTCTATAGTGGTAAGTGATATTTTAGACCAGATTAATGTGTTTATTCAGAAACACGAAATATTTAATGCGACTAAATGAGCGCTTTGTATTAAGAAACAAACAATGTATGATCTGGCTTTTATTATTTTTGTTTTTGCAGTTTTAAATTATTCAAGTCACGCACGTGATTCATGCTCAGCTCACATGTCAGATAAAAAAAAACTTGCACTGTGCAGGGATAATTATTATCATAATTTTCCTCTTTTTCTTCCTGTATATTATTATTATTATTATTATTATTATTATTATTATTATTGCCCAAAGTAGAAATTAAAATTGAATATGGAAATAAACAAGAGTGGTTGTATTTCGCAGAGGTGGCTATCTCAGAACTTACGAAAAGTGGCCCTATGACCATACAGAGGTAAAGATTGAACCATATTATAAGTATTTAGGATGGATATTTTTCATTAAAAAAAATCTTGGTATATGTGCCAGAAACTCTGTCCTTACAGGCGCTGAAGGCTATGCATATTTTGAAGCAAAGTCTTTCAAAATTTGGCAGATTACCCGTAACTGGATTGCATCGTCTGCTTGACGCGAAGACAGCTTGTATGCAGTGTATAACATATAAACGTATTTTGAAATATCGGTTAAGAGTACTAAAAAATGCCAACAGACAGAGATCCTAAACAATGTTACAATTTACACTTAAGATGGGGGGGGGGTAGTGATCGCTGGGCTAACAATGTTAAAAAGCTTCTGTTTACATTTGGATTTGGCAATGTTTGGTGTCCTCAGGTTGTCAATGATGAAAATATATTTCTTAGATTGTTCAGCCAGAGATGTGAAGATATTTTTAGGCAAAAGCTGCAGCATGAGATTAAGTCGATGGAAAGACTGCATTTATATAGGTCATTGGAAGTAGAATTCATTTGTCAGATACCTAGAATTGTTTGGAGATAGCGATTTTTGTTATATAATCATTATGCACAGAGTGGGGAACTTGCCAATCAGAGGTAACACGGGAAGATATAAAAGTGTTTGCCATGAGGAACGATTGTGTCAAATTTGTAACCTTAACATCCAAAATGAATTCCATTTTATTACTGCTTGACCGCTATATGGAGAAATACTAAGAAAATATTTACTTCCCTTTGTATATAAAAAATCTAACTTTAAAAAAAATTTTAGGTCTTTTATACAAAATGATACTAATAAAATTCTGATGACTAATTTATCAATATTTATTACAAAAGCCTTAAAGATTAGAGAAACCGTTTTATCAATGACTCCTGCTACATAAGATTCTAGATCAATACCAAAAACTTGATTCATGCAAGTTCTAGGGTTTCCCTGAAATTCGTTTGTGTAATTAATGTGTAATACATACTTGCATCTCATCCAATTCGAAAAATGCAATAATGATTACTTTCATGTATATCACTTCCAATAGATTTGTTACGCACAAAAGCATCATATTGTACCGCATGATGTATGGACATGTATTATGTACCAGTGGTATATATTACAAAAATACACTATTATTATTATTATTATTATTATTATTATTAATTTATTTATTTATTTATTTTAAATTTTTTTTCAGTCACGAAACCTGACCTATTCTGGATCACAAATTGCATATATGTTATGGGGTAAGAACATCCAATTTATCCCCATCATTTATTCATTTATTTATTTCTCCATCAATTCATTGAAGAATCTTTATCATATCATGTACCATCCGCGAGAATTTTTGGACTTTTTGAGGGAATGCAGTTTACCAATTTTTACTATGTCTTTTAAGGATTTTATATTTTTGCCATTACATTTTATATTTTGGGAAATTTATAGAATTTTGACATCCGTACTTTTCATATTGCAGTCCTGTATGTTACATTTATCAGGAAGACTTATCTTGCTAATGTTTTTGTGCAACGAGTAATTTTATATTTTTAGATCTTTACTTTTAATTTCCTCCATATAGCCATATTTGTGCTGTGGTTCGTTAAGCACTAATAAAAACATACATACAAACATACATACAAACATACATACATACAGACATACACACACATACATACAAATATACATACAAACATACAGACATACACATACATACACACACATACACATACATACATACATACATACATACATACATACATACATACATAAGTACGTACCCATGCACGCATGCATACATACATGCAGTTTAAGCGTGGAAAACGTTTTATTTACTACTGTATTTTTATAAGATTTTTGGAGTTCTAAACAAACATGATTTAGAATTAAAGGATATTGTCTTGAAAAATAAATATGTTATTCCAACATGTTCTTTATCATGATTACCATAACAAAATACAAGTAATATTAGTAGCAGTAATATATCACAGAAATTACAAAAAAAGCGTACTAGTCCTTTCTAACCAGAATTTAAATTGGTTAAAATCGCTTTTTGTGATGCCGAAAACTAGAACAGTATCAATTCACAACACAAGAAAGGAACTACTTGTTGTATTGATGCGCCCTTCTTGTGTGTTTTGACAATATTTATAAACAAAGGTTAAGATATAGTACTGTTTTTTATTAAGATTCGTTATTGTTTTCAAAACTCAACAAAGCATTCATGAAGTCATAAATCTTGAAAATCGAATACACGCTATGTTTGAGCAGCCTTCAAGAAAAACCTGTACAATATGAAGTTCAGTTCTTAAAACAATTTATTAACCTGTTTTGTAGAATATTTCGACCAAAAAGATTATCTTGTTATCCACACCACTTATGTTTTGAGCTAGACAAAAGATTTATTAGAGTTTAACATTATCAGTACTGATAACCTATTTTTAATATAAACGACGACTCCTGTTTCAGGATTTATAATTCTGTATACTGCTTTTACCATCCTCGGAATGATTGTGGCAGTGTTCCTCGTTTTACCCATAACTGGAAAGTTACCCAGTTCATTTCTTGGCCCGATTAAAACCATAGCGTAAGTATATGTAACTCGTACTTAAGTTTTATGAAAGATATCTCTACATACCGTATTCTGCTGATGATGAAGATCGTGATTGATGATAATCCCATTCCCCTCAAAACAATATTTAGGTGTTTTCTTTTTCCTCTTTCTGATCAAAACGGCTACCTCTTTTTGAAAAAAGACGCTGGCCATGGTCTTTATGTCGAAATCCAAAAGAAGGTGAGATAAAATGATATTGATATAACAATCAAGTAAAATACCCTATTTCAAGCTGCTTTGTCTCATCTGCAATAGTCGGTAGCTAGACATAGCAGTAGGTATTGCAATAGTCGATAGCTAGACATAGCAGTAGGTATTGCAATAGTCGGTAGCTAGACATAGCAGTAGGTATTGCAATAGTCGATAGCTAGACATAGCAGGAGGTATTGCAATAGTCGATAGCTAGACATAGTAGTAGGTATCACTTTTCCACTAAAAACAGCAGTATTAACAATGTTTCATTTCCATGCTAAAACTTGTGCTTATCTTTTTTTCTGTGTAGTTTTGTGAAAGGATCTGGAAACATACATTATCTCACCTTCACTAATCAAAAGAATCGTCGAT
Organism: Sinohyriopsis cumingii; assembly: GCA_028554795.2. Classification (NCBI taxonomy): domain Eukaryota; kingdom Metazoa; phylum Mollusca; class Bivalvia; order Unionida; family Unionidae; genus Sinohyriopsis; species Sinohyriopsis cumingii. The sequence continues at coordinate 71,327,266 of CM068839.1, forward strand.
CCACTTTGTTCCACATCCTTGTGGAACGCATGAATGGACGACAATTGGCTGGTGAAGAATGGCTCTACCTATTGGTACCTTCTGTCGTCCCCGTAAATAATACCAAGATGATTCACCACCCTTTCACAGTTCAACACGTCCTCCAATTATATGACGATGAAATAACATTTTGCATATATCTTTTTACTTAAACTTATATATTGGGTTCGATCCCTCGCCTTATCATGGAATAAATTACGTAAGTTAATTCTAGCATTTCCTTCAAAGGAACTGACGCTCTCATTTCCGAAACGAATTTTCAGCATCTCAAGATAAGACCGTTTCATCATTTCCACTGCTGAGTATTAAATCCATAATAATTTTAAATTAGCCATTGTGGCAGCCAGATTGAACAAAAGATCGGCACCGTTTTCATTTAAGATAAACAAGACACAATTAGAAATCTTTCGGGTTATTTGTTTATCCCTTCAGGAGAATTAGTGATGATTTTCAATATATTCATTGTGTCAGCAGTATTTGAGATCAGATGAGTACCATTTTCATTTGGACACAGTAGATATCAGAATTAGCTTTTTGATAAAAACCATGTTGATATGATATTTCATTAAGGAAGAGTAGCAATAAAAAGATTTTCAAGATGGCTACGATGGTCGACATACTGGATGTCAAAACGGCACCATTTTCACTATGTACCAACATCATAAATCAGTCATGTTGAATATCATATCGAGATACATTTTATTTAAGACCAACTAGGCACCATAAGAAATCTTGGGGTAAAAAACCCATCTTGATATCCATCGTGCTTAGACCATCAGTCAAATTTCTGCGTGTAGACGCGTTGGCTTAGCGGTGAGTGCACCGGACTCACGACTGAAAGGGTACGGAGTCGAATCCTAGCACCGGACCAGCCAGGGTCAGCTACCTTTTGTGTCATTGGGCACGTTGCTTTCCTCCAATCGCCTCGGCACTAAATAACCTAACTGTGTTGCTGTGTCGTAAAGCACCAAACCAAACCCAAAACTATTTCTGCGAGTAGGACATGCGGCTAGCTATGCGCCGTGGCACCACGATCTAAAATATTTCTCCTTTCATCCCCAGACAGGACATACAATTTTTTCACGCCTCAAGGTTGCCGTATGGCCCTGCGCAGTCTTAGAGAAAATGGTATGTGTAAAAAAAATATTTTGAAATAGTGTGACACAATAAGTATACGTATAACGACAATGTAAGGCCATGACCTTTGTCAGTGATCGATGCTTGGTAAGACTGTCTAGTGTAACAATGTCTTAGCGGGTTTCGCAAAATATATATCGGTCGTGTGTAAAGGGAACGCAGTCTAAATATGGCTCTATGTTCCGTGTGGGAACAATAAGCTGCAGTATTCTTTGGTGTATAAAGAACAAGGGACCAGGCGACAGCTTGATTTACAATAATAATGGTGAAAGAATGTCCATAAGGAATTATAGGGTAAATAAAATATATTCAGAGATTTAAAGTTTGCACCGGCTCCACGTCTGGCACACAAGCACGAAGCGCCCATTCATACTATCAGGTCCACACTGTTGGATAATGAAGAGCATACCTACTTTGAAGAGGCTGAGTTCTGTCTTCGAGGCAAAATCAAAAGTGATAGGACTTGGACTCGTGTCATTACAAAGGTTGGTGTTATGCTTAAACAAAAGGATGCCAATCGTTTTCATAAAACACTGTACGATCGTGCTTCAAGTGACACAAATCTTTTTCATAACCATTGTATGCCTAACGAAGATTAACGTGGCTGGAGACCTGTGGCTTCATACACGAAGAAAACAAAGAATCTCCGCTTGATTGGCCAGAAAAGAAGTTACGGGAAAGTCATACAATTCAGACTTCTGTGTACCCCAATTGGGTGAACAATTTACGATCAATCAGTGCTAGTCCAGACTTTCATTATATGTCTGTGCATTTTTAGGTTAGTACAAGACTGCTCTTGAGATGCGCCGACTGACGTCAATCAATACATGTCTTTCGATGGATTGTGCAAGCTTATCCGCTCTGATACATTTTACGCTGCAGACAACAAGCATTGGGAAATATGTTGGGATGATGAAGAGGTTGGGTTGCGCAAGTGGTGGATAACTTATATTGCTATCGACATTCATGGCAATGTTGTTTACATATTTAAGCCTAAGAAACGCATTGCACACGACAATGCAAGACGTGAACCTCCGGCCTTGCACTTGTGCCTCATAACAGGAGGTTGAGACATTTAAGCAGCTTTACGACAACAAACCTGTCCAGGTAGAAGCTCAGCCACCAAAGTACAGAGCAGCTCAGCGGCGAATGGCTTCCTCCTAGCAAAGTTAAAGAGATTATCATCTCCATCAACCCTGCCAACAACATCGTGAAAGACCTCCATACTACTGCCCTTGAAAAGGCATACACGGAATTGGTTTGAATCACCCGGAAGGAGCTTGATGATCTTATCCGTGAGCTGTATCATATTCATAATATCAAGCCAGGCTGTTTCGGTTCGGCGCTGAACCGAGAAGCGCTACCGACAGGTTAATGGATGGATGAAACAGCTTTTCAAAGAAATGATCCTACGGGTTTCGCTCTCACACTACAGCCAAGACTCACTTACTCTCTTGGGCCACAACAACTGTTTTTATTACATAGTTCCAGAATAACCTTCTTTGTATTCGCATTCTCCGCACCTGTACAGCTATGATATTCAGACTGCCATCTTTGCCTGTGCATTCTAATTTTGGCTATCCGCAGAAACCGAGATGGTCCATTTTTTCCTGGCCGCATTTTCCTGGTGGAGGTTACAAACATTGACCCCACTTAATATCCCTCAAGACAATACTTTGTCTTTGGGCACAGTACTAATGTATGCAAAGGAAAGGTGATTGAATTTTAAATCCTCAGATAGCTTGTTCCGCACAAATTGTGCTTGATAATGCAACGAAGATATTCGTTAAGCTGTACTGCTCTGCTCGCAGGTCAGTGACTGCGACAAAGCGTACGTAGCAAATATTGTCTACGGACTAACCGCAGACGATATAACACGGTAGCATGTTGGCAGCTCTACCAAGACAAGAGCGAGGTCTTAGCATACAGCAACAGCCCCCTGCATACAGAGCTTGACGCAGAACTCCACCTAATTATTGACCAGGTACAGCAAAGATATCTCAGAAGACTACCGGCCGATATCGCATCTCATCCTCAACGGCATGCGCATCCTGTTCTATAGGCTTCTTACTCATTGACCGACACTGTGGTTGCCATGGTTACGTATTGTGTCTACACAATTGTGGGGAAGCATGATACTAGCCAACGTTGTCTAGGGGTAGGCTTTCAATTTACAGAAACAGACCTATGTAGTGGCATGAGATGGGGCACCTCCGTATCCATGACATCATTTTGCCTAAAATTCCACTCGCTTGCAAGATGGAGGGCCTGTGGTAGCTGTATGTTCACGTATATCTGTCCTCGAGAAACAGCAGCGAATTACTATGGACTACAATACGGACGACAAGGGTGATGCCAGAGTGTAAGAAGCAGACACACCGAACCAATGAACAGCAAAAATAAAGACGACTATCTTGCAGTGCTGCCGAGTGGTAGAATATGAAATAAGGATTTTAGTAGACGAACTTCCGGCGATCTGACACTACTCATTCGAAGACTGGTACACTTCTTGTTACTGAGTCCATTCCTAGAACAGGTAAAGTCGACTTTGCCTTTGCTGACCAAGGTAGCAGGCAATAAGCCACTCGCAATTGTCCCTGAAATACTCTTTGTGATGATCTAGCTGGATAAGGCTTTGACACTGTTGCGTTGCACATGTTTTTGAGCCTGCGTCCAGCCACTTCAGAGAATGACGTTCCGGCACCTTTTTATGGCTGGCAGAAATATTGCCGTCTTGCTTGCGTACTTGTGCCTTGTCGTGTTGACTAACAGCAATACGTGCTACGATGGCGGACCTTTGACTCAGTGTACCGCGAAATTTCCTTGTATTGTTTCCCAATGATGAAGTGAACCTCGTGCCCGCCTACTTTTTCAGTCGTTTGTCTACATCTCAGACGATATGTGAGCATTTTAAAAGTTTAGCGACCCTTTAATAACAGGGACATCATTGATTTTTAAGATATAAAACTGCTTCACCTCCACCACATGTTTGGACACTTTTGCATACTGAATACAGCTGCTGCTCATTAGCCTTGGAAAGACGCAGCTGCTACTAAACCTGCTGACGCGCTGGATGAAATTGAACTGACTGTATATAGTTGCACCCAGAGCTGACGAACACAAGTGAGACATCCTGCTGAAAATCAACAACGCTGCCATTTTAGAGCAGGCCAAAATGCTCGTAGAGACCATGAGTGAAAAGCCGAGCAAAGCACTTGTCGCCATTAAAGATCTTGTGACGTTTATCTCCAAAATCGACGAGATCTCAGGCAAGGATGACTTAGAGTGCAGACAAGACAACATCATCGTTTATGACAGTGTGTCTTCAGCATCGATCCACACCAGAGAGCCGACTTGTACTTGGCTCAGCGCCACGCCATTAGATACCAAAGGTAGTTCAAGGCAAACCGAGCATGGTGGCCCTTTGTGTGCTGTAGGCATGGACTGGCACGAGTATCGTCGCTTCTTTTACGAGAGAACTTCCATACCCAACAGCTGCGTTACCACAGATCTAACCAGCATAGGCCCAGTAAAGTTTTAAGCTAGCCTTTATAAGGCGTGTGTTGTGTCAGATTAAATTCTTACACATTATTTTAAAGACTAACTGTTTCGAAATATGTCATTTACCAAAATGGCAAGCGTGATAAACAAGATACGAATACTAGCGGAGTATGTGGCCCGCCGTATCAAGCTTAGAGATATGCTAAACGCGTACAGGATGACACATTCGAATTCGCAAAGTACTTTTCACCTCTGATCAAACCAGTAAACGCAACCGCTTAGGCTACTGCCCACGTAACAAAGGCCGTCGATTAGATCCGCGAGTATGTTCGAGGCGTATTGCAGGCTGTCCATGGCAACGTAATTGAACCTCAGTCGGCGTTGGAAAGGCTGCTTGAAGGTATCAATGCTGCTTGTCAGTGCCACCCTTACCTGAGTATAGGTCATCCATGCACAGAAAACCTCAGAAGTTTAAAGTAAAAGGACGCCAGTATATGGAGTTACGTGCGATATAGCTGCATGGGATGAGATACCTGGAAAACTAAGAAGACCTGCTGATGTTGAAGGAAGATAAACGGTGAATTCTAAATTACATAGAAGACAACTGGCCAACATGCAGTTAAAAATGCTACCACGATCCCTTGATACAGCGGCCCGGACGAACTTACCAAACGCTTCGAAATGTTGATAGTCTTTTTGGGTCAGTAACACGTCCCTCTAGCTAGCCAATGAAACAGACACCATATGCTACCGCCTGATAAAGGATAATATCATGGAGAACGTTACATTTAGAGCGCTAATTAAAGACGTTCATGGCGAGGTTTATGACTCATATTAGAGTACTGTCGGAACGGCAACATACATACATGGACACAAACGGTACGTTCGGAATAATATTAAACCAATAGGTGAGGACGTATCGGCCAGGCTTTAGACCATTCAAGCGCATACTGTCCCCGACCTAGACATATGGTGTCAGGAACCTAAACAAAATCCGACGTTTGACATCTTATTTCTCAAGTCAGTGGTGGCCCCCATGGGATGCGACCTCAAGATTGCCCTGGCTTCAGTTTGAGTCTACAGCAGCTGACCGAACATTTGCTCCTATCATTTTGACGATCTTCAAACAATACCTTTATGTTTTCTATCGACAATAGCGCGATCTCAAAGGTTTTAAACCTACCAACGAGTAACTATTAAAAAGACGTTATGAACCAGGAAATCTAGCGACAGATTACGGCCCTGAGGGGCGAAGGTACAAAAATTAGCATTCGTGTCTAGGAAACATTCTTTTGCCACACCAATATATGACAGCTTTAAGTATATTAGAGGCTGAAAAGTTGCAATGATCTTATCAGTTTGCAATGTCATCCCCGCAACGCATTCTTCTCCGAGTCGGCGTGCAGTCATTTTGCACACATTATGATAACCGACTGTAACATAGTTTCGGCTTCTACCGGGAACATGCGCAAAGGCATCTTTTGCGCCAAGCACACAATTGCGCGGGTTTATTAAGATACCGACGATGGCGACATTTTCTGCAACATTGCTGAAGCCCAAAGTAGGGTCGCACTCTTAAAGCTTGCCTTTTGGATGCAGTCGCTGGTGGCGGAGACAAAGCTGCTCAAATTAATTTAGGGAGGCATGAGTACATTGGCCTTTCATGCCAATACCACAGAAGCCCAGCTCTCGGTTATTAACGGAAAGTTTTCCTGGCAAATTGTCGCTCAGCAGGTCATTACCGCACTTCCACGCATATTAGCTGCATTCCAGGATGTGACATGGTTAAATAACCACGAGTGTAATCCAAAGGTATTTGATAAACTTTATGTTTCTGGGGTAAAAGACCATAAGAAACCCTCCAACGAAATCCTTTCTGACAACGCAAGCAACAACGTAGCCCGCACTTACTCTTAAATACTCATTTACATTAGAAGCAAACAATACATGGACTCATGACTCCTTATAAGCCAGAAGGACTTTACTGACCTTTATCATATCTACTACTTCAACGTCGAACACATCAAATTGGTCAAGTAGTATGTTGTATACTTAAAATATCGCGTCGCAGATTGTAGTTGCAAACTACAAAGCCGTCACTGTCATTCTCTGAAAAAGATCACTGTTGCTCAAGGGCAACGTCGGGTAAATGAAAATCATCGAAGCCCCCATATAAAACACCATTTAAACAACATTGTGATCTTCGGTGCGAGTGTTCTGTACTTGGGAAACGCAGGTGTTCCTGTACACTATTCGGACCGACTAACTACTGGTACTACCGATGCCATACCAGCTGACTAACTGCTAGTACTACTAAGTTTTTTTTTCTTTTTCAAAAAGGGATTGTGCATTTCACCATCATTTTATTTACTCGGAAACCCACAGTTCTGAGCCGCCTTGATGGGTCTTTGAGCGAACTGTACAAATAAATGAAGCTCTTACATAACGATACCATTGCCTCTCCTCTTAGAAGAGTTAGCAAGGTCACTCTCAAACTAACCTATCTCAGCCATCAGCGGTACAACGAACAGTTTAATACGCCTATATTGACTGAAACTGCGAAGCAAAGAGTCATGCTAGAAAGCGATTCTAACCAGACTCGAGTTTCTCAGAAGTAACTTAGTTGTTGGTGCCAAACGCGTTCTTCATACAGAAGACACTGACACCAGTGAAATCTTCGTGAAGAGTATCCAAGCAGACTGGAGCAAGATCAAATAATTCAATGATCTGGTGTACAGCCATGTGGACCCTCTTACGCAAATTTCGCTATGAGTTTGGCGACGCAGACGAGACATAGGTGCACTGCATTACTAGCAGATGATGACTTGGAATTCAAGTAAAACACCTACAGTGATTTTTTTCCAGTTCGACGGTGTGGTGTTTGGAAACACGCACTTACTGGATAAATCGGAGCATGGCAGGCATAAAGAATCTAGAAAAACAGTGTCAGCAAGCAATGGTGATAAGGAAAACAAAGCCACGGCTGGAAATGGTTATTTCCATGATTCAAACAACAATTTTGTGCCAGTCGCGGTCTGTATGTTTTCCTTTTTGTTCCGTGGTACGTAAAAAGCTTGGACGATGAGACATATTCTTGAACATGGCGCCATGAGGCACCCCTTGCCTCATGCGAGACTCGCGGAAATAGGACTGGTGGTCTAGGGACGACATATATTACTTTCCGTTCAGAAGGAATATCAATAAAAATTTTTTTATATTTCTAGACTTGTGGATAAAAACAAAAATAGATCATAATGGGCAAATTGTCACACATGTGATACTTTCAGACGTTTAGATGAAATCAAACAGACCATGATGAGTAGCATCACATCGTCACACTTGTGATATTTCTAGACGTGTGGAGAGGAATAAGACAAATCTTAACGAACACATCGTCACGAATGTGATATTTCTAGACGTGTAGATAGAAATCAAACAGACGATGATGAGCACATCGTCACACTTGCGATATTTCTAGACGTGTGGATAGAAATAAGACAGATCTTAACGAAAACATCGTCACGAATGCGATATTTCTAGACGTGTGGATAGAAATAAGACATATCTTAACGAAAACATCGTCACGAATGCGATATTTCTGGACGTGTGGATGAAATCAAACAGACCATGATGATTAGCAGCACATCGTCACACTTGTGATATTTCTTGACGTTTGGATAGAAATAACACAGATTTTAACGAACACATCGTCACGAATGCGATATTTCTGGACGTGTGGATATTAATAAAACAGATCTTAAAGAACACATCGTCATGCATGTGATATTTCTATGACTAGCTTCGCAGAGATTTCCAGTTTTTCTTACATTTTTCTTACAAAATGTTTCCGTTTTAGTCTGTGATTAACGTACTCAGGATGATATAACAAGACTAAATTAGGTCACACAAAAAATGAGCAGGGACACATACTCACTGCCTAGTTGAGTTAGTGGATTCCTGTACTTTAATCAAACCAAACCTTTTTATTTAAATAAAAATCAAAACTTGAAATGCACTTAGAGTAGGACGCAATGCATATGTTTACATTTGTTTTCTTTTACATCTGGGAATTACTTATTTCATCCATGGAAAATAGTGGCAAATTTTCACGAAAATGAAAATAATGGGTTAGTCAAATATGTTCCATACTGTATGAAAGAATCATGTTCACCATTGTACAGTTCGTGAAGTAATAATTAACAAAATATGCATTTGGCATCCATCCTTTTCCCAGGTATTGATATGGCCGCCAACATTGACTCCAGATTACAACCTGTCATCAATGAATAATGCAAAATACGTGTATTAAAGTAATAACTGCCATCTTATAACAGTTTCTTCTTTTTAGACCAGGTATAACGGTAGCTTAAAGTAATAACTGCCATCTTATAACAGTGTCTTCTTTTTAGACCAGGTATAGCGGTAGCTTAAAGTAATAACTGCCATCTTATAACAGTGTCTTCTTTTTAGACCAGGTATAGCGGTAGCTTAAAGTAATAACTGCCATCTTATAACAGTTTCTTCTTTTTAGACCAGGTATAACGGTAGCTTAAAGTAATAACTGTCAACTTATGAAAATTTTCTTCTTTTTAGACCAGGTATAGCGGTAGCTTTGATCATATTCTACCTGCAGTACCAGATGTGTCATAGAGTATTTCTTCAGAAGATTGCAACTAACTCTGATGATGGGAAATCAGACCCTGTTCTAGCACTGGATAACAGGTATGATTTTTTTGGGTACTATTTCTTGTTGTTGTTTTTGTGCTAGTGATGCTAGTGATACAAAAGTCTTTTAAGTAATGCAGCATTGTAATTTGTGTCGAATGAATGATGATTAAAAACACGTTTGTTACAAATCGGGTTCAATCTTATATATATATATATATATATATATATATATATATATATATATATATATATATATATATATATATATATATATATATATATATATATATATATATTCATCACATAAAAATCTGGTGAGACAAAATAATATATTTCTTAAGTGTTCATCGGAATACATCCTTTGTGATCGGAGATGTTTATTGTTTCGGAATATATATGGGCGGTTGCCGTGGGCAATTTGGTGTCAATCATACGACCTCATATGTAATTATATGAAATTTTCCCTCGTTTTGGTAATCCAGTTTAAAGTCTCCAATAAACACATTAAAGAAGCAAAATAGTTTAATTGTCGCACACTTAATGCACGCGTTGCCGACTAAACTTGCAAAAGCCTAACTATAGGGGTCAAAGTCAACTGGTTAAACGACGGAAGTGAACATCTTGACTCTTTACTGGACAATAATGCGGTAAAATTTCAATGATTGACTTCTTTGTAATATTTGCTTGCTACTCACTATCTGTCCTGCAAATGGAAAAATTGGGAAGCGTAGATCAGAGTTTTAAAACAAAATATGCTCAGGCAGCTTATCCCAGCCTGTAATTAACCAAAAATAAGAGACATAACAATTAACCCATATTATCACTCTCCAACATATGTTTGAGGTCCAAAGTGATTAAAACTTTATATATTCAACCGATGTTTATACTCAGAAAATTCATATCGTCTGACTTGACCGGAAATGAACATCAAGTGTTACGAATTTTAGATTTAGTAAGTCTGCTTGACAAAATATAAATAAATTTGAATTTAGTAGAGTGGTATAAAATGCCACTGTTGGGTACAAAGTTAAAATACTGATTTATGAAAGAAAAAAGACTTTTGTAAAATAAATAAATAGTGTAATGAAAGTAAGACGCCCATGTGACCCTGATATAGATCACTTGACTTGCATAACTTAAACGTAGACCTGAGAATCCCATATCATTTACCCCTGAATTGTTAAGCATAATTCTGATGCAATGTCTAACAGTTTCGACTCGATGCGATCAACGATTAGCGTGATATTTAAGTTTAAATGTATATGTCAAAATATTCTCCCCTGTCCTATGCGTGAGGAGTCATTCGGGGTAGAATTAAATTGTGTTCGATGGAGTGCCCATTCATATCTATCACAAAAAATTAGTTAAGAAACAACGCAAGAATGTTTTGGGTCTCGATTTAGAAGTAAACGTTTATATAACATGCATAAAATCTGCCTTATTTACACATTTCACTGTCAAAATTCCTTTTATATGTGGTGTTATACTACGAACGTCCTCTGACCTTTGGATCTCTTCAATACGTAAAAGCAGTATTGTGAGTGCGATAATGCATCTCACTTTCCTGATGCAACTGCCCAAGTCTTGTACTTGGATCCTGAAACAATCTTGGCAGCTTTATGGTCCATGTGTAGGCTATTTTCATCAATATTATAAATTGCATTTCTTCTTTTCCTTCAGATTATACTTGGTAGAATCATTTACAACTCACGAACGTAGTGGTCAGTTGCTTGTCCTACTGCCATTTCAATCATCTTTGGTTTTTGTTTGCAAACATTTAAATCCGGCCATTTGCCTAAAACGTTGTACAATCACTGAAAGCTTAATGGGGCCCGTTGATTGTAATTGAATCTGCATTTCCTTTTTCTAAGCACAGTCCAAAACCTAATCAGAAGCCAAATAAATTTTTCTTAAGTATTTATAGCTAATCTCAGCATCGGTTGATAAATGATTTGCATGAATAGATTATGTTTGTAAAGTTGTAACTGGAACATCATACGTTTTAGCAGCCATTTGCACTAGAATAATGTCTCTTATGAAGGCAGTATGTGTGTCTTACGGGTTCAAATGATCGTAATAGGATTTGATTATTCTTGATCTAAATGTTTTTCGAATAACAGAACTGCAATAACTTCAGAGCAAGCTACGTTATATGGCACTAAGGGTTTACCATAGTTTATTGCATACGCACGAATGGACGCTTTGATCACGTGGTATAGATAAGCAAAGACAGTAGACAGTAGATGCAGACGGTAAATCTAGTGAAACTACTGACGATAACTGATCCTAATTATTGAATATCTGTTATGTGCTGAAAAGTGGAATTGGGGGGGGGGGTCAAGATGACAGTTGCAGTATTTATGTTGCAAGCATACCATTCTTATCTCCATCTCGATGAGAGAGAGAGAGAGAGAGAGAGAGAGAGAGAGAGAGAGAGAGAGAGAGAGATTCTGGCGAGATATTCATATACAAATCAATGCTAAACATAAGGATAAACGAACTATTTTAATGAAAACCAAAAATAGGTGATCAAAGTTGGATCGGAAATATGGCTTACTGAGTGGCAACAAGGTCAGCAAATCAGATGCAAGATTAAATTTTAATATGCTTGGATCTCGCTCATTTTCGAACCCAGCCAAGTTTATGACTATAAGCCCAAAACGTTAATGAAAATATTGATAAAACATAGCTTATCAGAGGTACCAAGCTCAGCCAGTATGATGCATGATCATTTTATTAGCGTGCTTGCATTATTTGACTGGTCCGATATCGTACTGATATAAGGATATATTGGAAATTTTATCCAGCAAGATAAGAACTATAGCCTTTGAAGTGGTAACTTTACAAGATCTTGATGATGAAAGGGTTTATTTTAAGTCTGATCAGATTCGGGCTTGAAAGAGGGCCCAAAGAGTGGTGACGAGCTAAGCCAATTGGATGTAAAAGTATCTTATTATTATGTGTAGATCTCGTTGTTCAATATCGAATCCATCCCTGAATTTGATGATATAAGCCCATACTGCAAGTCTGATCACTATCTGATCAGAAATCTGACTTTCAGTTGGATGACACGCGCAACCAATCAGATACAAAATGATCATTATTATATACGAATCTCACTCATTATCAAACTCCTCCTAGATTTTGATGATATAAACCCATATTCCAAGTCTTATTGAAATCGGACAAGAAACATGGACTCCAAAAGTGGTAAGAAGCAATAGTTAATGGACGGAAGCATCGGACATGACGCACGAAGGACGGACGTATGGGGCACGACGCACAAAGAAGGACGGACGAAAGGCATGGGGCCATACCATTAGTTTCTTGGCCTTTTAGGCAGAGAAGCTAAAATATGTGTGTGGCCGCCAAGTTAATTTTCCAGAAAATATTTCTGACAAGAACGTTTACAAATTTAGAGATTTATCATCCTGTTCATAACAAGTTATTCCCATGTTTATAAAAATGCATGAAATCTATTTTAAAAAAATTTTTTTTGGCCATATTTCGAGGAGTGGCGGAAATCTTCAAGCTTTTGTCAATATTTTACATTTTAATTCCGATCGCGGAATTAAATAAAAAATATATAATAATGTGAAAACATTTCAGCTAGATGCAATTATTTATCTTGTAGAAACTGCCACATTGATTCCTTTTGTTTATTTGCAGGAAGGCATATCACAACGTTTCATACTTCTTGTTCTTCTTCTATATTTTTCTGGGGTTGTTTGGATGTTTGATGAACCGTATCGGTCGTAGTGTGTTGCTAGGTCTAGCTTTCCTTGGCAGAATGGACAGATGTTGTCTTTTACCTGGATATGAATCGTTTGATAAAGGTAAACAAATGGCGAATGTATCCGTTTTGCATGTTATTCTATTGATTTTGAAATTGGTGGAATTTCTTTGTACATTGTGGAATTTTGTTGAAGTGCCCATGATCAGTAGATGCAAACATGTGTACATTTGCAGATTAGAATTGAATAAAATATTCATTTTGAAGGTAAAGACTTGGACGTGATCCTAATACTTGTTTTCATGTAAAGCAAAACGTTATCGTAAAAGATAAACTTGGCTCACAATCTTGCTCTTAAAAAAATATCCCACAGCGAAAATTTAGAATTTTGTTTATGTGCATTCGAGGTACAAGTTTGTTCATTTTTCATGAAATCTTTTGTTATCACATGATGATAATAAATTTAAATAATGTTTTATAAAGCATTTTCACATTATTTACTTCTTCGGTCTATTAGGAAACCGTATAAGTATTAAGATGGAGAAGAGTTTGTTGAGTTCTTTAGCAGATTGTTGCCTTGGGATTTGTGACACATGCCTGTGATCCCTCAGTGTGAAGACAATTCTCAAAAAACTTCGAACCATCTCAAAATCTCACTCCTTCAACTTAATGTCGCATTGTCTGATACATTAAGCTTGTTTTTGGCGATGCAGTACTCTTTCCATGGGAGTGACGGAGTATACCGTCTTATAATGAAGTATATGATAATTATAGCTTTTCTGCTACATACTGAATTGTGATCCTTGACTAAATTAGCTTTATAAAAAGAACCGTGTTATAATGAAGGACTTTATAGTGAGCTAGTGATGTATTCTGAATCAAAATAAAATACCATGCAAGTGTTTATAATGAGGGTTGATTTAGTCATTATCGCTTGTATATTCCATACAATCTGCAACCAATTAAGGAACTAAAAGTGAAGTTAAAGCGATGTTTACTTTTATTTCCAAATAACTCAAATAAGTGGCGTTGGAAAACTCAGGGCACAAAATTTACGTTGATCCAAAAGTATTTAAAGTTACATTTTACAGTAAGAAACTTAAAATGCTTCACAGGTGTCGTGGCAAAAATAGCATTTTATAGAAATCTCGAGAAAATGAAGACATGAAACAAATACTTAATTCAGATTCGGACTAGAAACGATATAAACTAGAATGTTCCGTTTAGGCCACAGTTTATCTGAAAATATCCCAATAAGAATATCCCACTGTAGAGTCCACGTTTTATTTCGCTAGAAAATAAAGCAACTACTGTAAAACTGAGCATGATTGAAAACTAAAACAATAAAACTGACCGTAATATAGAATGTGATCGGATGGATGGACGAACATGCACGTAGACGCAAAAAAAATTACTTTGTTGAACGTCGCCAAGGCATGCTTGACAAATTTAATTCACTCCTTTGGGAGCTAGATGCTAACCCCTGTTATTTAGGATGTGCAGATTTTCCCAAAATATATTGTGGTCCGTATGGTAACATATCAGGTATACCAGTCTTTGGACAAATTGGTTACTTCTAAAAATAAAGAGAAACATAATTTATTCCATCATATGTATGTTTTTATAATATCTTCATCAAAATTCCTATTTTGTCTGTCATTCACGTGTTTTCAATACGAGGATAGATCTCATGTGTGTGTGTGTGTGTGTGTGTGTGTGTGTGTGTGTGTGTGTGTTATTTTGGATTTTTAACGTAGCTTTAAACAATTCTTCAGTCATATCGCTAGGATGTCTGCAGTGTGACAGTTTATAGTGATGTCTAGCACTGGGACATCACGCCGCAGACACGTAGCAGCATGTCCCACCCAGTCACATTATCCTGACACCAGGTTGACCAGTCCTAACACTAACCTCTTAATGCTGAGCGCCAATGGAGGCAACTGTTTGTACCATTTGTTAAGTATTTGCTCTGACTCGGCCGGGGTTCGAACCCGCGAACTCCCGCATCCGAGGCGGACGCTCTAACAACTAGGCCACCCGAGTGGTCACTCTTGGAGTAGAACGAGATTAAAACACTGATTTTCATAATTACCTGTAGGTGACTGCAGTACCTTAGTGCCAGATTCTTGTTTCCTGTACCAAACTGTTGTTGCTGGGAACAGTTGTGATCATGAAGACCACTTTCGTAAGCTCTTCTTGGTGGGTTTTCTTAGTCAAGACTAGCTACCCAAGTTGGAGAGTAGTTTGCTTACACTAATGGGAGACAACTTGCATTTCCTTTTTTTCAGGTTACACAAGTTACATTTCTTTCCTCCGATTAGAAGAAGCGCACCAGCATCCTGTGCTTGTGACCTTCTGTGACCTTCTTCTGGACCACGTGCATCAAAAGAGTGATGACAACATGATTAATTATGGTGCAATACGACCCAATCCACCGTCACGTCTCAAGACGACCACCAATGCACAAAGGATGTGGCTCAAAGCGTACACTATTCTACAGAACAACTTATATAATCAAAAGCGGGAAAAAGAGAACGGCACCAGGGAGGGAGAACAGTCCAATTTTGGAGCAAGTCTTCTTTGAAAATAAAACTTCCTAAGAAAAAAATGAAAATACAAGGTCAATAACGTCAAACCGAAGCCTCTAACTGACCGCGATTTTCTCTAATTGGGTTAGCTCATTTTGTTACGTTATCTTTGTCGCTTGTGTTTTCAAATTTGTATACGTGTTCGTTTACCAACCCCGACACTCATTGTTGGTCGTCACCCTCCCTGCTGCTGTTTCTTAACTAAACATTTTATCAAGACCTACACGATATCGCGACCGAGCATCATGTAAATTTATCGTGATAAATCCGTTTGGGGTAGCTTGAGCACGTGAAAAGAAGTTTTTGAACTAAATCATATGCATATCCCCTGAACACCAAGTCTGATGAATATTTCGCAGAGTATGTTAATCGACTCCATTAAACACAACAAAAATAATGCAGTTATCTCTGATCACTTTAGGTATTTGTGTATATCGTTGAGTATTATAAATCACGTCTGTGTTTTTGTGTCTGCATCGAGAAAATATTCGAGCTGGATTTGATTGTTTATCCAGCATCACATCATCGTATACTACGTAATTATTAATAAATCCATTGAGGTCATCTGCAGATGGGGATTCATCAATATCGGTGATAAAATCAATGATATCATTACCATCCTCGTCCAACAATTTTGCATTTTCATTAAAATCTTTAAGCACATCGTAACATCGCTGATCATCTACGGATGGTGCCACTAAATATATTTTACCCCAAGTGAGCCATCTCATTATCAGATTAAGCAACAGTTGCGCCTTACCAGACCCAGATTGACCTATGATAATTGCTCTGATAGAATTTGGTAGCGCTGGATGATGTCTTACTGGCTCACGCTTTCATGTCGCTGAAAAATAAATGACATCCATGTTGTACAAATATAATAAATAATATGGATCTAAATTGTATTCAATGTATAGCACCAACCCCCACAAGTTAATTAACAACAACAATAGCAAGTGTGTGAAATGTGTTCCAAAAAATACAAATTTATCCCCGGACACTAAGTGTCTGGCGGTGATATCGCTGCTTCACTGGGAAAATTACCAGGAGCTCCATGGACGAAATACTCAGGAGAAAAACATCTTCCTGGATATAATTATTGTGGTCTTGGAGCCCGACTTGATATCCGACTTGACGAGCGAAATCAATCAAGACCTGGAGAGTATTAAATAAATGCGACTGACCAAGCATGTCACGTTCATGACGTAGTGTATAAAAATAAAGAATTACAGCAACGATATATATTGCAGATGTCAAATTGATTCACTCGTTAAATCCCGTTTCTTTTTAAAATCTCTTAGAGAAAAGCTTGCTAGCTGCCTAGTAAAATCCACGATGAAAGGTAAACTAGTATTAGGGGCCGGTAATTAATCAACCGAGTATTATTATTGTTATTATGGAATCGATTTATTATAACCCAAGAGGATATTATAGGGGTATAGCAGCGATTATTATACGCTCGGTGAACAAGCAAATGTCACACATTATTTTGCTTCAAATTGGTTAGCACGACAGGCAATATGGCAAATATATTTACCACCACCTAAACAAATTCAGTACACACATTTTATTTCAGCACTCCTAATGAGGTTAATCAAACAGATATTTTGGTTTTACCACATGATACTATGAAAACAGATAGAGATAAAGCCTGCACATACAAATACGCGTTAACTGTCGTTGACGTTGCAAGTAGATATAAAGAATCAGAACCACTATCAACCAAAACAGCAACTGAAGTTGCATCTGCTTTTGAACCTATTTATCAACGAGGATCCGGACCACATGGTGGTCTACGATGGCCACAGTTTCTACAGGTTGATCCTGCTAAGGAATTTCTTGGTATAATATCATCTCTGATGAAAAAAAAAAACATATCATCAAAATCAGACGACGACATACAGCAATTCATCGCGATCAGGCAATTGTTGAACGATTTAATTGAACACTTGCTGAGCGATTGTTTGGATATCAATATCCGCAGAAAATATCCCTGAACAAAGTTCAGAAATATTTGAGATCTCGTGAATAGGTTGCAAGACTACAAAGTGCAATAGCTGCGTTAAATAATGAAATTACTCGTGCAATTTTTATGAAACCCATCAATGCAATCACAAAAACACACAAATACAACGACAGGACTCCTTCGCATAACAACCAGTACTAGGTAATGTGACGAAGATATTTATATGAACCTGGTTAACTTGAAGGTGGTAAGAAAAAGCAACTGATCCTATTTGGAGTGTGATGACACATACAATTTCCAGTGTGGTAAGATCCACGAGTAGACATGCAATCTACATACATGGTTCAAGTGCCCCTCAACGTGGATTTGTACGTGAAAAATTACAGGTAATTCCTGAAGACACACAATTACCACCGCGTTCACTTTTGTGAACTGGCGCCTCGACGTCGATTACATTCAAGATAGGTCGGCATCACATTTTCGCGTGTGTGACCAAGACTACTATTAATTCTATCTACGGTAAATTGTCTTTGATTATTATTTAAATATTGCTACAACATTACTCTGTTACAGCTCGCACAATGATTATTCTGATGTTGTTTCAGAGTCATGATAAAATCAGCATCGAGATCAATGTCGCGCTTATTTTTTTATCACATTGCTGATAATTAGCTGATTTTTTTCTTACTACATCATCACCATTGCCAGTAGTTTGATTATTATTTACTGTGAAGTCTATAATAACCCTTCGCAGCTGAGCTATTCTTCTGACTCGAGACACTGCAGCATAAACTAAGTTTGACCATTCGATACAACCATCAACAATCCAAATATTTGTATAAGAAATTGTTAATCCTTGTGACGAATGAATCGTTATAGCATATCCTAGAGTCCACGGAGTTTTGTCCATCGTTAGCGAGCTCTCAACAACACTCACATGAACTAAAACAATATAATTTAACACAAGATTTTGTTTGCTACCGCATTCTGGAATTTCAACGTCGATATTTTGCCGTCGAGTATCTGCTGGTCGATTACACAATGGTACATGTAGATTTAAAAAGTTGTCTTTATGTAACAAAAATAATTGTTGTTGAAGTGTACCACGAACTATCTTTCTACTTACAACTATCAGATCATCTCTATAAATTCCAAAAATCATTCATGGTGGTTCCTGGAGTTATATCACGCATTATTTCACAATGAATTTTATTTGGTTATAGTTTGATTAAGCTCTCTTAATTCTGGATCAAGCGTTCTATGATCATCGGTTATTTTTTTGTAATAATCGACGAACTTTTTCAGCCACTTATGTGTGCATGATCCAACAAAAGGTGGCGGTTGACCATGATCGCCACACATTATCAAAGTAGTATTTTTTCTCAACAACCAATCACGAAATAATTGTAATGCCTCCTTCTACACTGTACATATTTCATTCCAGATAATAATCTTTGGAATATATTTTTCACCCATTCGTTCAGGAGTCCATGTATCTTCCTTTCATCGGAAGAAGCTGTGATCAGTATGAGATTTGACTCCTCGTTCGTTCATTTCTCTGGCGAGTCTATGTGTAGCGGTTAACACAACTATATCAAGTCCAAAAAATAATTCGATCACACGTGTTGTTTACCAGAACCATCTGTTCAATTAAGATAAACAGTCTTATGTCTGGTCACAGGATCATATACGAATGGTGTTGATGATAATTATGATATTTGATTATTTCTTAAATGAATATCCTTAATTTCAACGTCGACAATAACTAAGTATGTTTTCTTGTTATATTCTCCATTCGCCCCATGATGCATCAGGGCCGTTAAATAGTTGTTCTAGCAATCCTGTATTTTATTTTATTGATATCAAATTAATCTGTGGCGACTCTAACCGCGGAATCAGGAAATCTGTTTATCATCGATAATAAATGTATCGAAATGTACGCAAACATTTAAGATCTTATATGAATAAAGTACAGTGACTCATCATCAGTGTAACTCACAGTTGTACCTAATTTAATTATGTTCAATAAATTAACATTACTTCGACTTATAAATGTGTTTCTCTTCGTTGTATCAACAATTATAAAATCTAGTTCAACATCATCTATAATTAATCTTGTACAATCTCGTTTATGATCATATGAACCTCCTTGGGTAAATTTGCCAATTATTTTTCTGCCAAGATCTTTTGCGATTTTTTTTTTCTAAAAGTCTGTTATATCAGGATGTTTGTCATCACAATACTTCTTTCGGTGTGGTAACCAGACTTGTTTCTGTGGACTAAATGATACAGTTGCTTCACTTACAATCAACGATATTGAAATTTTTACATAAAGCGTATACCGTAATAAAACTGATGGAGAAAACCGCGTTCGCTAAAATGTTTTCCAAACCAAACAGCGAGAATTGGATGAAGACCTTCGGCAAACTTGAATGAAGTAATTTGTGCAAATCCAGTTATATCAAAATCTGGCAGAGGTCCATTAATCGATACTCCGGTCATCTCGTGTGTTGGATGTCCAAATCGCTTAAAATATTCCGAACATTCACCCATACCGAGAAAACTTACGGGATAACATGCAACCATATCAAAAGAGATAATATCCTTATAATCGTTTCTGGTATTCCACAATCCACAGTGTCCGAATTCGACACAACTGCGTTGTATTTCTTTAAGAAATGCCAACCGTGTTGGGTTCCATGAATTTTCCTTCTTAGCGAAATGAGCAGAAACTGACGGAACGGTGAAACAATTACTCAGTAATTGTTTAGTATTGGCATAGGTATATTTCAACGCAAGGTTTATCATTTCTTCGTGGAGAGTTTCTGTACGATAAATATCTTCATTAGGTCGTACAAACTGATCATAGTTTTCATCATCTAAACTTTGAAACAGCCACACGAATACAGGATCCATTTTACTGATATTTCGGATAAAACCGATCATACCACAGTTATAAAACTTAACAGTTCTATCTCTTGGAAATATTATTATAGCAGAAGTCCAAGCATTCGCATTATGATCAACGATATTTATCGGAGCTGGTTTCTATACATATTTTGGCTCATTTAATACTTCTCCTGTTATTGTTTTTACCATTATTGGGAATTTTAGTAATTTTTCTAACTTAGCAACATCATATATTGTAGCTCCTTTATCTTTGACTGATTCAGCCCATTTGTGTATTTTTTCAAGTCATAGATCTGTTAGCTTATTTCCAAGTATCACGTTTGTAAAATGTTCCATTACTCGTTCAGCTACACAATTTAGTTTCGTAAATTTCATAGATATTAACACTATGTTTATCAATGAGCGGATATAATGCATAAATAACTACGGTCGCAGGATACGCTCCTTCATACTATAGTTTGTCAATACCAGTCAACATTCCTGGTTTGGAATTTTTATTTAACGTAACAACATTTTCAGTGTGAAGACGGAGAGGGTCGCGCTTGTCACGGATAATCCAAGTATCGTGTTGCTTCGCAATCAATTTCACTCTAAAATAATATCTTTGATTGTCGAGATAATTAATAATCGTCGCCGCTCCTTGGTCATTCATTATAGCATCGATACCACCTTCGGTGTCGCGCATGATTCTGAATGTTGAACACATGTGATCCGCGCCATCGTCGCGAAAATTATTCTTTGCGCTACGAATACTTTCAATCAGACTTTTTTATTCGTCGGATCAACCAGAGCTCGCCTCGGCAAGTCAGGGGTTCTTCTGTCAAGATCGAATCCAGCTTTAGAGGATTTAGTCGCAAATTTCCTCAAACTCTTCCATATATATATATATATATATATATATATATATATATATATATAGATATAGATATATATATATATATATATATATATATATATATATATATATATATATATATATATATATATATATATATATATATATATATATATATATATATATAAAGAATACAAATCATATGGCGAGACAAAAAAGTATTATCTTTTAAATGATTCTCCAAATTTGCTTATCAGTCACCCAATAACCTATAATTAAAACTATAACAATGAAATATCCAGTATATCATTTGCGCGTACATAAATTTACATAAAATAACAGATGACGCTATAGCTCATCGATTTCTAGGTCAATATAAAATATATTTCAGCATCCGCAACAAGTCATAGTCATGTAAAGTTTGACAAAGACAACGGTTTGTCTGTTTTATTTATTTGACTTGTCTATGTTTTGTATTTGCCTTTGAAAAAGACTCATTAAGAGTAGAAAGAGCTTATGCTAGCTAGATACTAGCTTTGTACTGTTCGTAGTCAGTTTGTTATATATATATATATATATATATATATATATATATATATATATATATATATATATATATATATATATATATATATATATATATATATATATATATATATATATATATATATATATATATATTTACTGACACCAAGAGTAACTGTAATTGGCTAAGGATCGGTTCTTCAGTTCCTTGGAACAAAACTTGCGTAAACGAATTATATGACTTTACCTACAAAGCGTGCGAAGATAGGACCAAAACCGTGTTTGAAATGTGGTATTGGGGCTAGGGGTGAAAAGCAGTTTTGTGTGCAGTGTGGTGGTAAAAATACTGAGAGCTAAGACGATATTATGAGAAAAGAAATAACGCAGGCAATGACAAGGTCATGAAAAAACGCTAAAGACTATCTCGCCAGATTTTGAAAATAATTATTTAGATAAATGCTATTATTTTATATGAAAATGGGGCAAAATCAATTAGTGAAACATCCCATCATCGAAAGTTATGAAGCATCTCGAGATGGTGTAATCAGGAACTGTCGACTAGAAAACCAATCGGTAATGTCATTAATATTGGTTATCTCAAATTCAATGACGGGGGAATAAAATGTATGTTTGTCATACAATTTATCTATAAATGTTTTCATTGGCTAATGGAAAAAGGTTTTGTGATCGACCATATTAATTCAGATCCGAAATATAATTACTTGGGTGATTTTCGAGCTATCAGACAGAGTAAAAGTAGCAAATTTGGTGGTACTGGGAAATACAATAAATTTCCCTGGTTGGTTAAATCTACAAATGTAGAGACCGGTGAAGAAATAATATTTCAATCAATAAATGCGGCTGGTAAATATTTTGATGTTTATTCAGCTTCGGTACACTTTGTCGCGAATAATATTACCAAATCGGCTCATTCGAAGAAATATAAACAAAAAATAATATTTTAGTAGATCCCGATTGTGTTAGAAACAAACACTCTGGACTAAGGGAGTTAACTCTGTCTGGTAAAGATAGAGCAACTAACAATTTATCGCCTGTATTTTACAACCTTATTCGTTTATGAATGGCCATTGTTTTTGGTTACTTTTGTTCCCATCATGTAGTAATTAATATAACCAAATCGGTATTGTCAAAGAAAAACAAGCAAAATATAACTTACTTTTGAAATATAACTCTACTGTAAGACAGAGAAATTCAACGTCAATGACTTTGTCATTGGAGTAAGTTATAACTATGTCAGGTAGAGCCTGTGCCTTATAAATAATTTTTATTTACTGATGAATGTTTTTTGGTTGGGTTTTTTTTAGAAACGTTATCCTTATTTTTCTGAATCTGTCAGGTTTCTTGCTTCCTCTCCCGTTTTTATGTTGTGCCGTCTTAGAACTAAGATTGTAAATGATGATGTAAATAGCTTGATATACTGTTTTAAATATGCTACTATATGTATTCTGTCTTCCTTAGAACTAAGAATGCATATAATGCTGCAAATAGCTTGATACATGTTGTGCCGTCCTTAGAACTAAGATTGTATATAATGCTGTATATTTGCTACTCTAGTTAAGATTGTATATAAAGATGTAAATAGCTTGATAATGCTGTAAATATGCTACTATAGTTAATATTGTATATAAAGATGTAAATAGCTTGATAATGCTGTAAATATGCTACTATAGTTAATATTGTATATAAAGATGTAAATAGCTTGATAATGCTGTAAATATGCTACTATAGTTAATATTGTATATAAAGATGTAAATAGCTTGATATAATGCTGTATATATGCTACTATGTGTTGTGTAAATATTTTTTAATTTAACCTTAATTATTATATAATGAATTTCGAAAATATTAATGCTATTATTTATGCAATTAAAAGGTTACAAAATACTGGTATAAAAATTTCTGATACTGGGAAAATTATTTGTGATTTCGAATCATTACAACAACGAAATTTTGAAGATAGATATACACTTCCAGCAGAATACAGATTCATTAAGCTGATTGAACAATATATGTTACAATCCTTGGCGACAGTCAAAGATACATAAGTTGAACAATTCGTATCATTCGCAGACACGATTGGAAAAATTATATCAGCATTATCTCAAGAATACGAAACAAAAAAGATTGTGAAAACACGTGTAAGACAATTGAAAAAGATGATGTCACTGGTGAAAGTGAAAAAGAAAGCTCTGTCACCAGTGATCGAGGTGTTTGTGAAAACAATGTCAGTAGCAGCTAAACAAAGTGAAAGTGTTAAGGAATTGTGAAAATGAAGGTGTTAACACCGAATAATAAAGCGTGTAATATTTCTTCTGATTCAGATTATAATATTTGTTTGTTCTTGACACAGTCAATGGTGAAATTATTATTATTATCTAAAAAAAATATTATGCCTTGCCTTTGTCCTTGTCCTTGTCAAGGGTATAAGATTTTTATTATTTTGAATATCATTTACCCCAGCAAATTATGAGATCTAACTGATAATTACGAGCTTGAGTACCATTTGCCCCAGCAAATTAAGTAATCTGAACGAGAATCATTAAAAACAAATTCCGTTATGATATATTTATTTAGTATTTGTGAAATTATTATTATGCAATTTTTTGTTTTTTCTGCTTTCGATGAGATTCTTATTATTTTGAGTACCAAAATAATAATGGGGTACATCAATTTCAAGAAATTGTTTGATAATCTGAAAAATTATGGGTAATACACCCATCAAATTTATTAAGTTAGATTTTTATTCTGAATCAGATTAAATGACTTTAGCATTGATATTTATATTCATTCTGATAATAACATTTATACAGAATCAGATTATAATATTTTTAAGCTGATCAAATTCAATGCAAGAATGTGCATAATTTAGAATCTGATATCTATCCCACACTATCGTAAGAATATGTTCTCGCTGTACCTCATTTAACTGTTCCTGCGTTAACAAACATTCTTCATCACCGTATTCATTTATAATTACTGTGCGTGAAATTGTCAATATTGTTCTCACGGCACTTTCGAGTATCTCTTTGTTGTATATAAAAACTCTCACGTGTTGATACATTATTTAGTACCCCTTGACTAAATCAAGGAATAATTGTTTATGAGTTCGTAGACTCGGAAACAGATTTTACAAAATCCTCTACGAAAAGATCTTTCCGATCTTAATATAGATTTTTATTTAAAACTTGATATCGCCAATCAAGTAAATTTCCGGTCTGGTCAGTAAGTTTGAAATGAATCCGTGACAATAGCGAATCATGACATCGCAGATAAACCGGATTAATGGATTCTGAGACAATAAAAAATCCAAGGGGTGCCTGAGGTGTGAATTTATACAAAATATATTCCTGTTATCAAGATCTACTTGATAGCTTCCATCGATAGCATCACATACAAGATTAACTGCGATCGTTGATTTTATATTAACAATTCCTGGTGAAATGTGACGACCTCCACCGTATGTATCATTGGTATTTTTTTGATAATATTTGATGGCGGGGTTATTTTTTTCCATGCGGCAACAATTTTAGGAAATATTTTGTTGATAATGTCGTTAAGTGATTTTTTTAGCTCGTTTGCGTTAAATTCTGGTACTATGAATGTTGGTAATTGTTCTTCTGTAATTACATATGCGTCGAGGAATAATTATTTAATTGTCGGGACATGAACTACTCTATCAGCACGGTCAGTTACAGTTTCAATGATAATTTTATTGACAGACTCAAGGTCGGATATAACCGGGTTTAAATGTTGCATTGTTGCGATAATCTGCTGCTTTGTATCGCCGCTGTAACATTCTGTGACGCTTGAAAATAAATTTTGCAGTTGATCAAGCACACATTTGTATTCTGACTTGATGTCGGAAAAATCATTAACATCTTTTTTGACGATTCCGTCTTTATTATTATACTTATCGTAATAAAAACCAATTCTAATTAAATGAAGCTTTGTACCATCAGACACAATGAAAGTAGATTATAAGATTATATAGAACTCCATGGTTCTCTTTTTCGATATTCTGGAAGTTCTAAAAATATTCTCTTGTCCGTGGAGAAATCAACACGTTGTATTTTTCATGGCCCTTGATAAACGGGGGCTGTCTCTGGCCATCCTAACACACTTCTGATTGACGATTGATATATCTATATATATATATATATATATATATATATATATATATATATATATATATATATATATATATATATATATATATATATATATATATATACACGGAATGATCTAGCGAATTTATTTCTCTCCCGGCTGATAGTGTTGGTTAGTGAACAGTGAAATCTATTTTGGATTCTGCGCTGGAATTCATTATTTATATGTTCGATTTGAAAGGTACCCGTAGGTATACTCACAATAATCCAGTCTTGAGTTCCATCTGGTTTACTTTTTATACGAAAATACCAATGAATTATTTGCTTGCTTCATATCGAATAAATTTGATATAATATTTGGCCAAACTATGATAAACTCTTAATTGTGCTAGTGCCATTTATTTCGCTGGAATTGCAGTTGGAAAATTAACGCTGAACTCAGGATTGGTTGAGCTTGCTGATATTATCGTGGTTTTCAACGGTGTTGTATTAACGACATTATTTTAAAGCCCATGATTTTAAATCCCGATTTACTAAATCATTCGTAGATTCTGACACAGTAATTGCTTCGTTGTAAATCTTTATCATTTATGTGAACTCAGTCTCTGATATTGTTCCATCGCTAAGGCCTGAAGATATCAACAAAGATAATTTGGCGTTTGCTAGCGTTGCTGTATGTAACTTTATTGTATACTCATGCAATTTTGTATTTGTACATCAGAGGCGTAGCTATGATATTTTGCGCCCGGGGACGAACTATAAAATTGGCGCCCCAGCCCCCTCCCCGTTTAATCACATTTTTTAATATTACCCTTGTTTACTTATTATAATGTAACGTTGTAAGCCTCATTTTGGCGCCCCTGTACCTTGGCGCCCGGGGACATATGTACCCCCCTGCCCCCCCCCCCCAGCTACGCCTCTGTTGTACATGTATATATTTTTGGTGATGATATTAAGAGCACTAGCAATTGGTGTTCCATTTAAAACACAAATTGTTTCAACTGCTGGTGGTGTCACTGTTCTTGTTGATAGCAATACACCGGTTCCATCGATAACAGCGGATGCTGCATACACAATTATGTCAACGACAACTACACGTCTGCGATATTTTTTACTTTTACCGTATACTCCTCAACGATATTTTTCAGTTTGGTTTGCCACTCACATACTTGGTTGTATCTGTAATGTTGAATATTGATGGGGGGGGGGGGGCTTATTATATTTTAAGTAGGTGGTAGCTTAGCGACTAAATCAAGACACCAATAGTACAACAAACCTACATTTTCTTCGGGTTCCACCACGAATGTTTCCTCGTCGTTTTGATCCAACATCACTAACATCGATACAGAGGATCCAGTTAGTGGATAACACCATGAAATTGTGGTGGATATTGTAAATGTCGTAGTACC
Source organism: Sinohyriopsis cumingii (assembly GCA_028554795.2). Classification (NCBI taxonomy): domain Eukaryota; kingdom Metazoa; phylum Mollusca; class Bivalvia; order Unionida; family Unionidae; genus Sinohyriopsis; species Sinohyriopsis cumingii. The sequence goes on from CM068839.1 coordinate 71,354,704, forward strand.
GAGTACTGAGAACCTGTACATACCGGTAACCTCAGCGCGATGTTTGATGGGTTTATTTAGTGGTGCTATAATGCTGAGCTAGACGCTTCTGTATATATCACACTGTCGGTGATCTTTCTGATGTCAGAGAGTTTAATACCGATTACGTTTTTTTTGTTGAAAATTTATAAACGATTGTACTTGATTAGAATATTCAGATCAAAATCTGTTCATTCGATCATTGATTGTCATTAACGAGTTCATCATCGGAATGTTGCAATCATCGACGTATTTCTTCACTGCAGCCTAATCGCTTGATTCTGGTTCTCCAAGACCAGTAATTTTATTATTAGTCATATTGAGAGAACCAGTCGTTCTATCACCTGTAGTTATTAAACGATTGTTGATCTCAGTTCTGATCTTGTTGTTGTTGCTGTCTACGTATCTTTGTTTTGCCATATCATCGTCTGCTTTTGGTTCTCTCACATTAATAATTGTATTTTACTCATGTTGAGATCACCATACATAATATCTCCAATTCTTCTGATGCGTCCTGTTATCTCTTCCATGAGTGTTAAGACTGATTCCTCCGAGTTTTTAATTTTACCGTTTTTAGTAAAGACCACTAGATTATCTTCCGTCGCATCTGGAACCCGCAGAATAATATCTGTCAACGGGATATTGCTCGTCTTTAATCGTCCTTGTTTATCCTGAAAAACGACGACTTCATTTTGGTCCACATGTGCGAGACTCAAAAGATTAGCGAGTTCATCCTTGACCTCGCTAATTGACAATAGACAATTTTAAAAATTCTTTTGGTGGCACCAGTCCATACGAATCGAAATAAACAATTTCACGTGGATCAATCGCGTCTGAATCCAATGAGTACCTTTTCCAGAACTTCATCGAGATTAATGATACCGGTTTCAACACGGTTTGGTAGTTTTGGTAATTGGTCACGCATAAAAGCATCTGAAGTTTTTTTATATTCAATCGCTTAGCAGCATCAAAAGAAATCAAAATTGGACATAGGAAGGAGACGCTTTGCGTCTAACCAAGTGTCCCGGGAAGTCTCAGACCTTGACCATACCACGAGTGCGGAGTTCCTGGCAGTCTTAGACCTTTCCCTTTTTTTTTGGAACTTTTTATTCCGTGACCTATTGCTTTCTTTAGTGCCACCCCAGCAGCAGCTCCGACAGCACCACGTGCAGCTGCTGTTGCAACAGCTGGGGATGCAGTGGATATTAACGCTGCGATAGCGGCAAGAAGTGGAAATATACCACCCGCCTTGATTGAGTCTTTAATGGCACCCGAAGAAAGATTTAGTCTCACGCCGGCCTTTGATTGTTTGGCTTCATTGAAGTGCCTGAGTTGACGTTCTAACAATGATAGTTTATTATCACCACCTTCGATTTGTTCTTTTTTTAGTGATATTTTTATTCCACAATTCCTTGCTGATACTGGCTGTAGGTTTTTAGTCTGACCTGGAGTCAGAGTAATACTAACGTGATGATATGACATTATATCATCATGAGCGATTTAATTACATGTTTTCTACTGGCATCGATGACTCTCATTCGTCCATCAGCACCTTCAAGTAGCATTGCTTTATCTGAGAGTATAACAGCGATTGCTCTGTAACCATCAGCGGGTAGTCGAGCGACACTAGCTCGGAAGTAAATATCAACGACTGATTGTCTGAATAAATCCAATGTTCCAGTGAAAAGTAATAGATTGGATATAATGTTGTGAAATCCAGCTGAGATATCTGCAAACCAGAATCCACATTCTGATCACGACCCATAAATGTCATCACTATTGACAAGCATGTGCAACTTTATTATTCTCAAAATTCAGCAACATTTCTTCAGAAACTTCTTCATGTTCATTTATCCTCAAAGAAACATCATTAACTCCAAGCGTATCAAACACCATTGGATTTCGTTCCTGTGATTCTACTCTTGTATTTTCCTGAAGTGCGATGAATATATGTCGTGGTGCTGACACCCCCTGCTGTGATGCTATCTGCCACGTGAATAAACCAGCAGCATTACATTGAATACTGTCTGTGGTTATCATCAACCATGATAATATTGATTTGCCACCTTGATCCATGAAAGAGTATAACCGTTGTTAATCGGCAAGTGATGAAGTCATTACTGGCATTCACAACGACAGTTTTGTTAGTGTTACTTTACCAGCACTAACGGCATCATCATCACGCCATATTGCACCTTTGTCGGTGGATTTTCTAACAAGTATCACAGTGTGTTTAGCGCTAAATATAACCTTTCTAAAAATTCTACAGAATCCAAATATATGCGATAGTGAAATCACACATGCGAACTCTTCATCGCCGTTCTAGATTAATCGAAGTGATGCGAATCCCAAGTTGAAGTTTTTATTCATTGATGTAATTTCAGTTACAGCTGCATTTAGTGTTACGTTTATATTTTCTGGATGATCAGTTGTATCCTTTGCAAACATCATCGTTGGATCAGCTGATCTCGAGTAATCATCAGTGTATTTTGCAAGGCCAAGTATCGTCGTGGCAAGGTCAATTTTTTCCAGGCATGATTCAATATTCTTTCCGTCAATAATGTATGCGGCACTGTTAAATAACGCCACGACACCAATATTAACAAATGCAACTCGATCACCAGTTCCGTATGCTGTATCATCGGTTCTCAAAAGTCTACATTCGATTTCAATGAATGCCTCAGCGGGTAAGAAATATCTGCTTGTATCCTGAACTTGCAACTCGATTCTTCCTCGTGCGTTAGGTGCACGTGAGTCATAAGAATAATATTGATAATCACGCACTGATTCATCCTTGAAAGCTGTGCATCCATGTCAAATGCTGGATCAGATACACGTTTAAACATTCTATTATATTTGTTATCGTCTAATACGAAGACCACATTCTGCTATCATACTAGCAGTTATATTTTTTTCTTTTTCTGACTATACCGCAGCTAACTCTGCAAGTTTTTTATTTGCAGCTTGATTTATTCTTTTACCAACATTTGTAGGCATGCTTTCAGTGCTTAGTAATTTTACTGGATGTGGTTTTCGTCGAATTAATCGTGCTAGTCTATGCTTGATTGCTGAGAATGCTTTACTAACAACATCACCAACAGCCCCAATACCTTTATCACGAACAATATCACTAGATTTCATTGATAATTATTTTGCAATCGGTATTGATTTTGGGGCTATCCTTCTAAATCGACCCTGAACAACATTACCGAGTCCATCACCGTAGATCGCTTTGTACGTTGGTAATAGCGAATGTATCACCCTAACCACGTTTAGCATTGTGTATGATCATCTTATTTTATTGTCACTGATCTAATTACATACGCTCAATCACTCGGATAGTCATCGACGATTTCGTCAATGAGAGACCGATAAACAGTAATGTCCATCATACCACCTGTAAATGATTGTTGAAAAAAAGCAGCTGCTTCATAGACGATTTCTGGGGAATTATTACCGGCTCGTCTTCCACCAATGAGGATTTCTAGCCGTTCAACATCTGCAAGGACGTTATTGGGACAAATTTTATCGGATAACGGAAGGGGTTGTATTTTTGTTTTTACACTGCCAGTGGCAAGACCTTTTCCTGACTTTTTGCCTGGTTGTTTTAATACTGGCTGTGGTTGTTGTAACCGTGTAAGATAAATGCAATAATCTTGTATCACTATTTCGGGCCTGATCAACTCCGTAGTGTAAGCGAAATAACCATTATACCAGTTATCACCACTTACAGTATCATTGACGTACTCGGGTTTCAAATCTCTTTCTCTTTGATAAAAACTGCATAAAGCAAACGCAGATAATTCCTCCGTGTTTTTTAATTTCATTTTATGATGGCCATACTAGTGTTGGTAAATTTATTAATCAGTTCAGTTCTCTCTCTCTCTCTCTCTCTCTCTCTCTCTCTCTCTCGATTGTTCTAGTTCTGGTTCTGGTTCTGGTATAAGATCCTTTATATCAGCTACTTCAGAACGAAGCTGGTTAACACCCTCAAGTATTTCTTGCGTTTGTGGTTGATAAATAGCACCAGCTATTTCACCTGGAAGTTCTGGTACAATCTTTTTTGTTTGTTTAGCTCTTTTCGTGATTTTTCCAGTTGTTTCCACGGTTAGCTTTAACGTATTTAGAAGACCTTTGGTAGCCTCTGTAACTCCTTTGGAAGCCTTCGTAACCGGTTTAAATAATTGTTCTGCACCTTCTGCAAAGTCCACCGGAGACTGCTGACGCACTTGTAGTTGTTGTTTGACAGAATCAGGGACGGGGAGATATTTCTTAATTGCCTCTAGTTTCTCTCGAGCTAATCTAGCTGTGTGAGATTCCATTATTTATATAATAATGATTTAATTACTCACACACTACAGCAGCAGGGAGGGTGATGACCGAAATTGAGTGTCCGGGTGGGTTAACGAACACGCATACGAATTTGCAAACACAAGCGACAAAGATAAATTATCAAACTGAGCAAACCCAAAAAGAGAACATCTCGGTCGATTAGAGGCTTCGGTTTGACGTTATTGACTTTGTATTTTTATTTTTTTCGTAGGAAGCTTTATTCTCAAAAAAGACTTGCTCCAAAATTGGTCTGTTCACCCTCCCTGCTGCTAGAACAATGTTGATGATTTAAGCAGAGTTATAGAGACAGAAGAAATCGCAAATGTTGTGAATGAAAAAGTTGATTTCTGAAGTGTAATTGTGCTTCTAAATTGAAATTTTTATGACACATTTTGTAGGCACTCTCCTTAAAAGATCATGCTTTACCCATTATGTACTCATATATCACGCTCTGTGTGTGTGTGTGTGTGTGTGTGTGTGTGCGCGTGTGTGTGTGTGTGTGTGTGTGTGTGTGTGTGTGCGTGTGTGTGTGTGTACTGATCAACAATGTTTTCACTCTGTTTTTCGTACACGACAAAAAAAGAAAATTATCCCAGTGTATTATATGTTAAATTCGAATTGAAATAACTCGAGACTAAAAATGTGAGCTAAACGGGGGAAAATTTGATCTCAGTGACCCTGACAACTTTAATAACAATTGAATGTAACCATTGCAAATTTCGACTTTGTAGCGATAATGTGTCTCCAAACAGAAAGTCCCTCTCAAACAGTCCTTCTCTTTGTAAATTAAAACTAGGCTGCCATACCTGTTAATAGAGGAATATATATAGACTACATTATGTCATTTTTTATTTTGAGATGAGTGCAGGGCGTATAATCGTTATGGTTGAAATGTGATTTAAAATGTGAAGCCTCTCAAAAATTAAAAATAGGTTACAATTATCTACTTTTGGTCATATTGATCAATTTTCGGTTTACAGTTCAATACGTTGTATCAGACTACAAAGTTTCATGAGCGTAAACCTGTGTTACATGTATCATTCCAAATCCTATTGGGAAATGATTTCAACCAAACATGAAAAGTACTCGGTGACGTTTGTATGGTACAACCGAAGATGCAATTATATTAGAAGTTTTATGGGAGTTGGAGACAGATTGTTTGAGATGAAGATTGAAATCAATTCTAGAGATAAGGCAAAACCAATATATATATATATATATATATATATATATATATATATATATATATATATATATATATATATATATATATAAAACAGGCTATTTACATGACCCGAGAGAGAGAGAGAGAGAGAGAGAGAGAGAGAGAGAAGAAGTTCAAGTTCTCTTGAAAGAGGTGTCACTTTGACAACGAAGATATGGCTATATCTGGGGAATATGGCGATGCGAGGGTACGGGATCTGTAACGACACAAGCCTCTTTGAGTCTCTGAGGCAATTGCGAATATTCAACGAAAACAAACACACGGGTACAAGTCGGTGATGAAAACAAAGCCTCGACTATTTACTGAAGAATTTCTTTAGCGGATCCGTGAAAATACGCCCGTCACACTGGGGGCACCACTCAACTTGGAAATATGGATGCTGAATTACCATAAACGTCAAATCCTTCACATATAACTGTAGAATGGCCTAAGTGGGTGCTTAAGGAGTTCATTGGAACATCAGAGTTGAATTTTGTCTTTGTTTGTATAATGAATTTGTAACCGGGGACCAGGAAACGATTGATGAATTATGGAAAATATTCATGAAAGAATATCGTGAGCACCAAAGTGTTCAGTCTCCTAACCTACATTACAAAGTCGTTCACCCATTACCCTTACATTTTCAATCAATTTTTGCATGAAACCAAACGTGAACGTAAAACCAAACGCTTTCCATAAACCGTATCCGAATCCAAAAACATGGACCCTCGTATGAACTCGAGGCTACACCAGCATGTAAACCTCCATCGAAACCTTAATTGGCAGAACCCTCCCCGCCCCCCATGGGGGCCCCCACACGCAGTCAAACACGGTAAATTCTGCCGGCCGAAAGCTTGCGTCTTTTTTTTCTTCTTTTTGTTTTTGTTAAAAGAGAACCAGTTATAACATGCACTACAGCACGAAGTAACTAATGGCAATGTAAGACAGGAAGAAAGAAAAAAGGAAGTGGAATGACGGGTTGAATCATCCTGCTATATAGTTTCTACCGGTAATGTGACTCACTTGACTGACGTGAGTTTTCAATGACTTCGTCAGTTCATCACTTTCTCTTGGTCTGAAACGTCAGTCGTCAGGCATATATTTTGCATTAAAAGGATCTGTGAGCGGTGATCTGCCGATGTCTTCCAAATTGAAAACAAAATCTACGTGTACCGTATTTAAAAACGGAAATATGGAAATACTGCTGAGAAATGATTCTCAAAATGATATCATTGGACTTTGTGCTGCTGAAGTTCGGAGACAAATCGTAGAAGAGTGTGAATCTGCAAAGTATTTTTCAAGTATGGTTGATGCCACCCCTGATGTGAGTCATACTGATCAAACTACTTTTGTCATACGATACGTACATGAAGAACTTGGAAAATTTTCCATCGAAGAGCGGTTTTTGATCTTTGCAGATTGTACAAAAAAGACTGGATCTGATATTGTATTAGTCCTGGAGACTTTGGAAACTTTGAAAATTCGCTTTGAGGACTGCCGTGGCCAAGGCTATGACAATGGGCCAACATGTCAAGAAAGTACAAAGGTGTTCAAGCAATTTTCCTAAAGAAGAACCCACTTTCTATATTCTCACCATATGGCTGTCATTCATTGAATTTGTGTGGACTGAATGCTGGAATTAGAAGAAGAGGCAACATTTCGGATAACTGTTTTTTTTATATATCACATTACTGATTCAGTTATTGGTGGACTTGGCTACCCGTCCTCTTTCTTGTGGGAGTATCAAAAACTGTCTGAAGATGAAATTAAGAGTGCCTGTTCTGATTTTTCGAAGAAATATTCATATGACGTAACTGAAACTGAACTGTCTGAAGAATTGCTTCAAATGAAACAAATTCATGCAGCAAATTTGGTGAGAAACCTCTTTCTCCATTTGACTTGTTGAACAAGATTTCAGAACTGAAGATAGCACTGCGTATTTCTCTTCAATACCAGTAACAGTTGCCTCAAGTGAGCGTTCTTTCAGTAAACTGAAATTCATCAAGAATTTCTTGCGCTCATCTATGGAACAAGAACGAACTATTGTTCTTGCCATTTTGAGTATTGAGTGTGAATTAGCGCAAAAACGTGATTTCCATGATTTCATTGAGGAATGTGCAAAAATATGTGCAAGCAAACTGACATTGTAACAAAAGAAAGCTGGACTTCTTATAATCGGCTATTTATTTATTAATATTTTTTTTGGGGGGGGTGGCAAAATCTGAATGATGCTCGGGGCCCCCACATTCTCTGCACGGCCCTGGATAAAAGTTAACAGTAAGAAAGACCTGTACCTGAACATGAACCCCTATTTTGAACGTCTACGTGAACCAAAGCCCTACATACACACGCACACACACGCGCGCGTACGCACGTGGGAAGAAGTTGCTACCAGGCTCCAAGAAGACCTTATGACTCTAAGCAGCAAACGTTTGATGGAGAAGGCCTTGATGGATAGGTTTCCCATACGTGTGACTCACAACAGGTCTTTGAACTCGGATCGAACTGGCAATAAGACACCAGAAGTCATCAATTTAGCAACGTCGATTTGTCAGCATTTGCTCACCGACAACATCATGGACCCGGAAACATTTCGCGACTTAATACATAAACTGATTGAAGATATCGATAATGTATATAACACTGATCATGAGTTCCATGGCGCTTCACATTTAAACAGTTTGTGTTTCACGCGAAATTAATGTCGCGATACAGTGTGTCGTTGCAGGTGTCACCTAGCGTCACCTGAATGATCAAGATCTCGTCAAAAGAGCCAAAATTTTACGTGGATGTTCAGACACCAGCCACGTGGGTAAATCCCGCACACTTGAAATCGCACTAAGATCGTTACGCGTTTATCGTAGTTGGCCTAATAACCAATTGGCACCGTTTGGAGGCCTAAAGACGAGTAACTAACTCGTTTTTTCGGCAGGGTGTGGTGGAGATGGTATCTGGAACATTGTTGGGCTTCTAGTGGGCCCGTATGAGATTAAATCAAATCAGTGATGACATGTGACGGAAGATCATATTAGCGACCAAGCGCGATTCCAAAATCTGCATATCCATACACTATCCCACTCTCTGCTCTGTCATCTGGATCGAACCTCCACAGTACGATGTTGACATTGGACAGTCGTCCTTGAAAACGGTACTTAGTTGGCCTAATGATGTTAGTGATATTTCCGAGGAGCAACGAATTATGCTTGTATAGCCCGACGGTACCAGTTACTAGATCGTGCTAGACATGTCAGAATCACCTCAACGATTCAGGTCAATTTACCTGCGATGGCATTAGTGGTACCTACAGAGCAAAACTTTCAGGTTGATCAAGCATCGTTTCTCAAAGTTACATATTTTTTGGGTTCTTCTCGAATGTGTATCTGGGTGATCACATCAGGGGACCAATCGCTAAACAAATTTTTGGGCAAGTCGTTGGTATGAAAAGAGTCGCTCTGGATTGATTTAAAAAAATATGGGATCTCGGGCGTTTCAATCGATTCGAGATCGACTACATTGACTGTTGACCCGACTTACCAAACTGCTTCTATCAACAGCAACAATCCCATCAAATTTGGCCAAAGTAAGTGGATTACAGTTGTTGATCGGACCTGGGTCCCGTTTCACTAAAGAGGGTAAGTTTGCGCACAAAATCTTCGTAAGTTTAAAGCGTACGAATATCGTACGAAGTTTTGAAAGTGCCTTTTATAAATAGACACGTACACGAATTTCGTACGTCTAAGGAAAACAAATTGCGTAAGATGATCTTTTTCTTGGAGATAAGAAACACTTAGAAACGCACATAGAAACCTAAACATCCAACTCCTATTTTTTTTCACGTATTGGTGCATGATCATAATTAAAATTCAGCATGTACTTCAAAGAACAATTTTTTGTCATATCCTATTTTTTTGCATAATATATAGGTTCGAAATGGCATTTGTCAAATCAAACAAATCATGTTTTATCTTTCTAGTATCGTTACCAGACTCCCATATATTGATAATCTGATAATTGAATGAACTAAATAATAATATAATTGAATAAACTAAATAATAATAATAATAACAACAATTTAAATTACTTTGAGTGGGCATGGGCGATTTCCCAACGTACCAAGGAAAATAAAAGATAAATATGATTGCCCAAGGCTGGATTTGAACATGCATCACATTATTAAATTGTGTTAAGCTGATACAAAATATAATAACAGTATTCTTAATCAATATTTTTAAGAAAAAGTCATACAAAAGCAACTGTTTCATCCAATAAAGGCAGAAGGCATGTAGAAAATATCCAAAAAGAAAAATATTAGTAATAATAAATATTATCAGAAACATCGTAATAAAAGTAAATGGTACTTGTTTGCCCTTTAACCTTAGTTTAAAATAATTTATCGTCTTAAAGGTGTGAAGAAACTTAACATGATCCTGTCTGACTGAAGTAAGTTCATTGTGAAATTGAATAAAGATTATGTAGGTGTGTGTGATTTGGGCTTTTGACGTAGCTTTAACAATTTTCAGTCATATCGCTACGATGTCTGCAGTGTGGCAGTTTATAGTGATGTCTAGCACTGGGGCATCATGCCGCAGACATGTAAAATGATGTCCCATCCAGTCACATATTCTGACACAAGGCCGAGCAGTCGTAACACTAATCTCTTAATGCTGGATTATGTAAATGAACCTATGGTAGTAAACATATCTAATAATGTATCAGTTCAAGGAAACATAATTTTTGCAATGCTAATACTTTTTACAATCAGATGGTATATATGCAATGGATCTTTTGCTGCTTTTAAACGATGATCTAATTTGTATCAAGCAAGAACGATCTTTCTTTAATGAAGGAAAGTGACATTCATAAAGTGTACAACAATATCAAACATTTTTCCATTCTATTTTTTTATGAAAATGTGATTTCTAAATGTCAGTATGAAGACTTAGTACGTGACCTACTTGAACCTGTAACCCAGAAAAACCTAATTAATATATATATATTTTACAATCATACAAATAAATGCACTATTTAAAAGATGTAAATGTTTACCTTAGAACAATACTGCATCTTAATCCAAGTTTCTAAGTATGCATTTGTCCCACACCTACTTTATCGTCTGAAATCTAGTCAACTTGCCTCTTTAAGGGATTTTCCAGAAATGTACGTGCGTATAGTTTGTTTCAAAATTCTTTATTAATTTTTCCTGAAAAGAAAACGTTGTAAACAAATTACGTTCTATTCAATGTTGTTTCTCTTCAGTATAAAAGCTTACTTTTTTATATAAATTATTGAACTTTTACTAATTTGCTTCACAAGATCGGTCTAGTTTGCATAGAATATCTTGCCATTTAGTGGCACTGTTCAGTTAATTTTGTAAAACCAGCTATAAACATGACCTAGTTCATCGGCTGAAATGCTGACAGAAAGAGTACAAAGCAATGCCTTTAATTTCCATAGCCCGAAACAGAAGCGTTTTCGTGCGTTTTGCCCCTATATTTGTGACGGAAACCTTACATGCACAGAAAAGCCCGTCAGGGATATATAACATTTAAAAATTCATAAATTTACTGTCAATAACAATATCACTGTTACAAATAAAAATAACAACATGATCAACAATGTTGATGATGATGTATTGCTATGAATGTATATTGTTTTCTATACATTTTTAAATATATGAAGGAATCTGTTTTAAAATATATCAAATATTCTCTGTCCAAGTTAGTAATGTTGCAAATGATTAAGACACGTCTATAGCAACAAACAATACATTTAAAAAGGTCATATCTTAAACAGGAAACACTGTCAATATACACAAAGCGTAATTATATGTTAGTGTAAGAAATGAAGAAACATTTCATGAGAACAGCGGTTAGTCTAAAGTAGTAGATTAACATGCTCATCACAACACTGACTACAATGAAAACACATTAAATATGAAACATTTTGATAAACATAGTAAGATAGTATCCCCGAAGAGAAAAGCCCATTTGGTTGTGAATATCCTTGAGATTATCGAACTATTATTCCGGATGTTTACAATCAATGATGTAATTGTCACGTGGGCTAAGATGAACCACTTCCTAACGATTGAACAATACTCATAACCAAAATGTTATATTTACCTGAGTGGTAGTATCAAGTGGGTGGCATCTTCGCGTTGGTCTTTATGTATCTTCTTTTACTAAGGAAACAATGTATTCAATTGCAGCCAGTGGAAACCGGTATCACTCAACATGATCTACATCATTTCAAAATGTAAGGGATTTTTCCTCTCTCTGAATTGCCGTCTTCTTCGGTTTAGCTGCTTGTGTGTCTAGAAAACGAGGAACGCCGCAATTAGGAAAAAGTAAGAATTTTTTCTTACTTACGCCTACCAAGTACCTGCCTTAAAGTTACGTAGAAATTCAAGAAACACGTACGGAATAACTTATAAAATTCTCCTTTGTGAAACGCCTGCCCTTGCGTACGAAGATCGTACGTAAAATCTTACGGAAATATTTGACGAAAGTCATTTTGTGAAACGAGGACCAAGACTGCAAAAGAGGTATTGGACAAAACCAAAACTGTATACAGTTTCAATATGGCAAAATTAAAAGATGAAACGCCCCACCCAATGCCGGTGTTTGATGATAGGTGGATGCATCCGAGTCTTTATTTATTCGTATCCAGCAAGTGACCCCAATGACACCGAATGCACATTTGCAGGACACGTGTATATTTTTTCTTCCGTATGAGGCGTTCCTCATCATTAGTCATTCATCAATCTTTATTTCCTCTTTTCAGAGATAATTATACAAACATAGGAAACATGATATAAGCAAGGGAAAATGTAACAGAAAAAATGCATTAGTTATATATAATATTATCATATGTGACAGACAATAAATGCATGAATTATTACATCTGTGTAAGAATAGCTACTTCACTTGCAAACTTGTGTGGTATTAATTGGAACAGTAATCAGAACGTTTGCAAAGGATGTAATTAACTGTAATTGTATTGTTATCTTTTGGAATTTGTCATAAAATTGAGAGTTATATAGCTAGTATGGATGCCTGACCTGATGCTAACGGCGGCCAGATCTTGTTTAGCGAAAATTATCTTTTCAACGGTGGATTCGCGCAGCGCCAGCGCAACTTCGGGTTTTAAAGAGATGTCCGCATGGTTATTTTCGGAGCCGACCTCACGTTTATGTTTGACCGAAACGACAACGCCAACGATGCAGTTTGGCATAGACACGGCGTAGCTGATGAAAAAGATGTATTCCGAAATTGGCATTGTCGATGTCTGTGCAAGCCCCTTCGCTGATCTTAAAATCGTGTATATTGTCGTTTTATGGGTCGAGAGGCACGTCAACACACACTTTTCTCACGCTCGCCACAGCTTTCATGGCTAATAACTGTACTGGAAATAGTAGCTCATCGAAACATGTGTTCGTTGCGTTTCAAAATTTAAATCGAGCCCGTTGCTTTATGATATTTGATGAGTTATGAGTTTCTGAAGTTTCTCTGCGTTTAAATATCAATGAGGATCCTTCCGAAGAAATTCTGCTTGACTTAAAAAGCAATCAAGTCCCACGTACATATCACAAGCTGTGATCGTACGCGCACCGTCACGAAAACGGAGACAAGGATCTGCGAATCTCCCAGCATCAGTGCGTTAAGTTGTACCCGATTTATTACTTTTCATTGGAACACCTGGAGCTGTTTAAGTGGTCCGTCGTCGACATGCCCTTTAAGACACGTATAAATGCGCTGCGATTAATTACCTATTCATTGCTGAAATCCTATCCAGGGATGCTTCTATTGTTAGAGGGCACGTGTGACCGAATGAGGGTCATTACCGCACCTGCAGAAAACCCATAATTGTTTTTTTTTTTTTTTCATAATTAAACAGCACAAATAAAACAATGTCATATCAGGAAGTTAAGTTTGGTCTAGGATAAAAAATAAAAAGGGCAATGAGAAACGATTGCAGGATTGCATTGATAATTTATGGATTTCTCCTGTAAATTTAGTTGGAATTGTCCTCTTATGGCTAATTCTAAACTTCTTACCAAGTTGAGAGAAACCAAACTAAAAAAAAAACAACTCGTTAATATTAAAGTTATTAAAGTCGGAGCTGATGCAAATGCAAAAGCGAGGTGGAATATTTCCATTTGCAGCATTGTTGGCGGCTACAGCTCCCCGGTTCCAAAAGCAGCTGCATCAAGGGACGTGCATGGGAAACTGGTCTTGATGGCTCAGGACATGACATTGAGAGGACACATAGCGTCTCGTACACGAATAAAATAAGAACACTATCTTTGGTTATCCAGTCGTCTAATACAAAGGTTCCCAGACGGAAGCGGATTTCGGGTATGGCCTCACTGTTGATAGCTACGGAAGAGCGTCCGTTGACCAGTTTTGATTTACTCACGATCTCAAAATCAATCAAGGTCTTCTGAGGCTTCCATATGCGAGACGAACTTGTGTTGGTGATTCGCCGCACATGGGATACCGGCTTCGTTAACCTGGATTTAACAACAGATCCTGGAATTCATTGGCTTGTCTACGAAGTGACATATCAACACCTTTCGTATTTTGACTCGTACAAGGTTGCAACTTTACTCGACGCTGTTGATAATTTACATGGCGTGTTTGCCCGTGGCGAAATCACCCCTCATAGATGACCGCTGTATTATTCAACGCTTCAATGTTTGTCAGCAGTTTACACAGGTAGCATCCTTATGTTAATCTCCAGAAAAGAAATTAAGTCTGAAGCATTCAACGTTTAGTTGGAAGGGGACCGAATTAATTTTGGTGATTGTGTTTAAAATTTATTATTTCATATACGTGATGATTTTGAACAGCCACGCGGTGACGATGTTACTGAGTTTACGTGATCCTCGACCAGCTGATAGCGGATGCTAACATTGATAGCATTTTTGTTCCACTTGTCAAAAAAATATTTGCTTCAGAGTGGTGTTACCGTTTTACTCGCGAAATACAAATGTGTGTATGTTATCGTGGATGGAAAACCATTGATGACTCCGCGCACAAATAAAAAACCTAAGTCAGATCATTGTCTTACATTCAGTGAAAATCGAGTAAAACTATAGCTGGAACCAAATTTGTCAACAGTGAGTGGTATTATAATATACAGGAATGAGACCACGCTTAGCTATCATGGCTCCCCTACCCGTGAACCCCTGATGCGGACTTCCACGCTGGTCCGAGAAGTGATGTACGCTTGTGTAAAAATCCCTTGTAGAAAAGAAGTAATGGGTTATGGAAAACTTGAAAGGGTTCTGGTTAGGTAAGTGTGGTCTAAATCTCCCATTATGATACTTCTAGTATATAAGATGGTTCAATGTTCAACGCGGTTAGTTTCGAGTAAAACTTCAGGTATGCCCTATCGTACCTATCGTTCCGTGTACCTTTAATCTATCTCACCCACATATTAGATTAAATTATCAGTTATACGCTATATTTAGGCTTGACAGCAGCGATTTTGATTTCCACAAACTATTAAAGTTGTATAAATTGAAAGAGATATCAGACACACCTTTTGTTTTTCGTTTACAGTTTACAGTTCGGAGTCAGTTCGAAGTACAATGGAAGTTTGTGATTGCGCCAAAGTCGACTAACCGAATCGAACTCACTAACCTCTCGTTGAAACTATTAGGAATGACATGGACGCTAACTCGTAAGTACGACAAATTAATAATCGTATTGGTTTTCGATACAATGATACATAATTATGGATACATATTGGTCTCGCATGCATCAACATATATCGAGATACACGTAGCTTGCTGCCCCCACCCACACCCCACCGTGGCTGCGGCGGCTTTTGTCGCAAGAGGGTCAAAGATTGCGACAAATTTTTAAATCTGACAAATATCGTGAAACACTTTTTTATATAAAAAAATGCTTGTTGTCAATAACAGCAATAACGTTGCATGAAAACTCTTATAATTCTTATCGTTACAGATTTATTGGCATATATTTACACCTACCTAACTAGAATTAGAAACTAGACACATGGTCATTCAGTGATTGGTTCGTACACGAGGTTCTAACAATAAGAAGTATAAATTACATGACAATATTAGCTTATTACATAAATACAGGGTTCGGATGCGGGAAGTCGCGGGTTCGATCCCCGGCCAAGTCATACCAAAGACTTACAAAATGATACTAGCAGCTGCCTCACTTGGCGCTCAGCATTAAGAGGTTAGTGTTAGGACTGGTCGACCTGGTGCCAGGATAATGTGACTGGGTGGGACATGATGCTATATGTCTGCGGCATGAGGACCCAGTGCAAGACATCACTATGAACTGCCACACTGCAGACATCGTGGCTGTATGACTGAAAAATTCTTAAAGCTACGTTAAAAACCTAAATGTCACACACACACACACACACACACACACACACACACACATAAATACTGGGTGGGGAGTGGGGGCGTCCTTACGTAATTAATTCATAGATCGCATAGCTCCAATGGTATGCTTGCATGTTGACGATTCCAATATCTCTCGCCACGCTGTACACGTACATTCATCAATGCAAGGCATTGTTATTTATTTGTGTATATTGTACAACAGTTGATTGCGCCGTTAGAAATATAGTTTCCTTTGCCGAAGAAAAGGAATGTGTCAGTACAGTTCGTTGAGTGAGACATTAAAGTCAGTGTCAGTGCCGTTCGTGTAGCAAACCGATTTAAAGCACTCTAGAAATGTGGGTGGGTGGGGGTGGATATGGGTCTGGACGGATAGAGCAGGAGAAGGCTGCATATTGTTAAGACACTCGGACATAGGCGCTATAATAAACATAATAATAATAATAATAATAATAATAATAATGAGGACTTTGTATAGCTTCTAATCTTTAGAAGCTCTAAACACCATGAAATTAGAAAACATTAAAAAAAAAAAAAACATGCTGAGAATATTTAAGGTAGGAAACATTATTAGGTCTTTAAGTACATACGTGCATGCTATTCTATTGTATCCCTTTTTTCTCTTCATTAGGCCTTATCCTCCCTATTAATAATTAGTACTTATTTAATTTTTTATTTGCCTTTTTTCTTGTGTTTGAAATTTTTGTTTTCATGAAATAAATACATTTCAAATTGCACTATGTTTTCGGTTTTGGAACTTTGCATGAACTTGTGTCTTATTCTTTATTCTTATTAAAGGTTCATACAATATTTTCTAAGTACATGTGATACATTGAATTATTGTTAAAAGTAAGATATAAAGCAATTAATAAAAGAAGTGAACTAAGCATTTAGAAAGGTAATAGTGAACGTCATTAAATTATAGAATCTTGTAAGCACATATAATATTCGACCACAAAACGATGGCGAGGTGAAGGGTGGGGCTAAAGTCTATTATTAGATTTTATGTATTACTAATATTCAGATTTTATTAATTATTCGCTTATACAAGTAAAATACGGGGAAAAATTATCTACGTCACATTTGTGCATGTAACATTATGTTTGGGGTTGAGTAAACCATTAAAAGGCCGAACTACCGTTTAGCACACCCTGATGCAAATAGTAGACTCATTATCTTAATCGTTGAAGTCACATGGGAAGTTGACTCATTCAACTTTTCACATCGCCGTTGCTTGTGATCTGATAAAATGTTTGTATTTTCCACTCCAGGTCAAATGACACACAGGACCAGGATCATGATACGGAAACTTCCATATTCACGCTTTTCAGTTTATCTGCAGCGGTAAGCCTTTCATGCACGTTATTGTACGGGATTTGCACCAAGTTTTTATTTTAAGATATTATACGAGAGTTTCACCTAAGTTTTCATTTAACGATATCGTACGAGATTTTCACCCATGTTTTCCAGTTAAACTCATTACCCCCAACACCCCCAAAAATAAAAAAACAAAAACAAAATTCTAGTCAAATTATGCCCGATGGCAAACAACAGATATTCAATTTTACCGATGTTACACTCACGACTCTCTAAAAGTATAATAGCGCACACACACATACGCGCGAGGGGTATCTCAGAAGTTCTGAATATAAATGCAATGTAAAATAAAGTTCTTTATTAGCTCAGAGTAGGTCAGTGGATACCCTCAAAGTAATACCCATGCAACTCGGAACACTTTCTGAGTCTGAATATCCTGTTAAAAAATGTCATTTTGTATTCACTTTCTGGAATGTTGTTCATACACTGCAGAACTGCACTTCCACCCACCTGGGAGTTCTCAGATCGTCTGCACCTCATCGAATCTTTGATAACGGGACTGAGCCAAAAATCACTTGATCTAAGGGCTGATTGTAGGTTGTGGCAAAGTTTCGATGTTTTTGTTTCTTTAGGATGTCTGTCATGACGACCGATGTGTGTGTGTATATATATATATATATATATATATATATATATATATATATATATATATATATATATATATATATATATATGTATATATATATATATATGTTACTAAGTAACATGCTCAGGAAAATGCGTATTATTGTTGGATTCAATAATTTACGTAAATCCAATGACTCGTATAAACATGAATTCAAACCTGCTGTCGTACTGATGTAATTAAGAATGGTATGCCCAAAGCGGATCAACAATTTGAGACGTATCGACAGGAAAATATAAAAGACAAAATGAAGACAGAATGAAGAGAAAGTGTAAAACATTTATGTAAAGACAAATGATTATCTTCACCACAACCTTAGTCTCAGATCTACTAATTTGACTTGGATGTTCAAATGGTATGTGGCAATTTTTTTTTATAAATGTGTGTGTGTGTGTGTGTGTGTGTGTGTGTGTGTGATTTGGATTTTTAACGTAGTCTTAATAATGTTTCAGTCCTTTCGCTACGATGTCTGCAGGGTGGCAGTTTATAGTGATGCTTAGCACTGGGGCATCATGTCGCAGACATGTAGCAGGATGTCCCACCAATTCACATTATCCTGACACCAGGCCGACCAGTCCTAACACTAACCTCTTAAATGTGACGTGATTTGGATTTTCAACGTAGCTTTAACAATTTTTCGGTCATATCGCTACGATGTCTGCAATGTGGCAGTTTATAGTGATGTCTAGCACTGGGGCATCATGCCGCAGACATGTAGCATGATGTCCCACCCAGTCACATTATCCTGACACTAGGCCGACCAGTCCTAACACTAACCTCTTAATGCTGAGCGCCAAGCGAGGGAGCTGTTAGTACCATTTTTGTAAGTCTTTGGTATGACTCGGCCGGGGATCGAACCCACGACCTCCCGCATCCGAGGCGGACGCTATAACCACTAGGCCACCGGAGCGGTCTAACCTCTTAACGCTGAGCGCCAAGCGAGGCAGCTTTTAATACCATTTATGTAAGTCTGTGGTATGACTCGGCCGGGGATAGAACCAACGACCTCCCGCATCCGAGGCGGACGCTCTAACCACTAGGCCACCGGAGTGGTTTTTATAAATGTTTCAAACGGAATAAACACAGACTCGTCTGTAATAATACTACCTGTTCCGGAAGTTACTATGGTTTTAAGTTTTGAAATAGTTTGAGAATTTGGCAACTGTGACGGGCTTCGCTAACTTTTCAGTCGTCTTTTGATGCCGTGTTTAGACATCCGATCGCAATGCAATTAACATATCTACTAATACCCACACACCCACTCCAAAATACGAAGACATGACCGGCAAATAGATAAACATCGTGTCCAGTTTATTTTCAAGAGCCAAATTACTGCATGGATAATAATTCCAGGCAATGCCAGGACCGGTTTTTGGCCAACTCAAAGACATAATGACAAATATTTATTAAACTTTTTTTTCATATTTGTCAGTGAACGTATATATCTTGTCTCTTGATATATGACTACTGCCCTTTGTTCTTCCTCCACTACATACTAAATTTAGTGCAAAATGTTCTAATACATACCAGCAGTATATACAGTCATAGCAATGGCTGCAACGTACATTGCTACACCTTCTAGTATCAGAATGGTGTTTTAGATTTAGCCTATACTCCATGACTTCACAAATTTTTACCCGCGCGTCACACCTGGCTTAACTTTGGATAGTAAAATATAATTTGTATTACTGTAAATGAGTTTACAAAGTTAACGCAAACGGCGACATCGCCAACAGCGACAACATCACTGCCACATCAGATGCAAACAATTCCGTCTTTATATATGCTTTCTATATCAGTGTCGTTTTGCAAACACACTAGACACTCTTGGCTTGCGTGAACGAATTTGCAGCTAGTGCAAAGGATTTTACACTTTAGTCGTGTAAACGATTTTGACACTGAGGTAGATAGTGAAGACAATAACATTAACAGGAGAAAACGGCCTGCAAAAAGAAATCTCGTTGCTGGGTGTGAAAACAGCCAAAGACTATTTATACAAAGATGAAATGAAATTCACAGCGGAATCAACTCAGTTTACGTTCGCCGTTGATTTTATGCCAAACTAGCATTGACTCAACGAAGAAAAGAAAGATCTCGACTGTAATTCAACAAGGGAGCAATTGTCCGAATAACAAATCTTAGACAATAACGATCATTAGAGGCACAAAGCCAAGACGTAATCGGTGTGTTTAAAAACGAACGTGGTGCCCAGTCCCAGGAACATATAATCGAAGGAAGCTTAAACGTTCCCACGGGAGACATTTTCTATAATTTTATGACAGTTGTACAAGTGAGGAAAAAATATTTAGTTGGAAATGCGTGCACGTAATGCAGCTGAACAAGGTCAGAAAGTCGAGCAATAAGTCCAC
Organism: Sinohyriopsis cumingii; assembly: GCA_028554795.2. Taxonomy (NCBI): domain Eukaryota; kingdom Metazoa; phylum Mollusca; class Bivalvia; order Unionida; family Unionidae; genus Sinohyriopsis; species Sinohyriopsis cumingii. The sequence continues at coordinate 71,375,019 of CM068839.1, forward strand.
AAACAAAATATTAATAGAAGACGAACGATAGACTCTCAAAGCTACCGACGCGAGAAGATAATCGAAGCATAGCAACAGTTGCGAAATGGAATCATCAAGAGAACCGCACTACTAGTGAAATACAAACGCGTGTGTGTGGTTGTAGATGCTATTTGCGGAATCACCGCCGCGATAGCTGTTGGTCTTCGTTCTGCTTGAAATCTGATCGTTTACGCGACCAATGGGCAAAATCCTGTACACTAGCCGCAAAATCGTTCACACAAACAAAGATAGTTTAATGTGTTTGCAAAACGACACCGATGTTGGCAACATATACGAAGACGGAATAGCCTACACCTGCAGCGGCAGCGTTGTTTTCGCTGTTGGCGTTGTCGCCGTTTGCACTAACTTTCTAAAATCGTTAATGTTCGCCGATTTTGCTACACAAAATTGTTCAGGTTAGCGTAAGAATTATTGTTTATTATCTAAATGGTAGGCATTCTATTATGTTGGGGTGTCGTAAAGCGCTACTAGAAACAAACCAATTATACAAAATACCAGGCTTATACACATTTTTGTCACCTTGAGCACTGACTCTATTGAATTCATTGGTTTATACATTGACTTCTATATTTCATAAACAACTAATGATTTGCTTTCTTATAGGATATAAAAAATAATCAGACTTTTACGTTGTGAACTGATTAACTATCTTGAAAAAAAAAACATTATTCATAATAGGATTGAAACAGCTGTCCTCGAGACTTCCCCGTTTCCAAATTTTTTTTGTAGGTATTAAATACCAAGGAAGACCGCTCCGGTGGCCCAGTGGTTAGAGCGTCCGCCTCGGATGCGGGAGGTCGTGGGTTCGATCCCCGGCCGAGTCATACCAGAGACTTAAAAAATGGTACTAACAGCTGCCTCGCTTGGCGTTCAGCATTAAGAGGTTAGTGTTAGGACTGGTCAGCCTGGTGTCAGGATAATGTGACTGGGTGGGACATCATGCTACATGTCTGCGGAATGATGCCCCAGTGCTAGACATCACTATAAACTGCCACACTGCAGACATCGTAGCGATATGACTGAAAAATTGTTAAAGCTACGTTAAAAATCAAAATCACATCACATCACAAATACCAAGGATGACTTTTAACACAGAATGTACTTTCATTTACCACAATAAATGGCAACTTACGATAAAAACGTAACTCTTCACAAGCAGGAAAATATAGCAAAACGGAGACGAATTCAGTAGATAAATCCAACGTATCGTCATATCATATCAACTGCGATCAACGTTAAAGTTAAGGAAACTTTACAGACAGCAGTTCCAAAGTTAAACCCAACTTATTGATTGTAGCAGATATTTTTTGTTTTCTTTTTCTTTGATATGGAGGTAAACGGAGATGCTCACAAGGCAATGGCAAAACAGTTAGGCAGAATGCTGGTGGAAGCCATCATGTGCTACTACAGAAGCGACTATCTTTATAAGTTAAATGATTACAACATCTTCGTGGTATATTGCGGTGACCTAATTCGATTGGATCAAAGAGGATCGAACAATGTGTTATAAATGAGAAACTGCGAAAGTTACGATCAGGAGTCGGTAACAAAAAATACTGGCACTGAAGCCGTATAGTTTGCTGTATTATGAAGAAAAACGTTTAGAACACCGCTGGACTTCCATATTTGAACAGATCATTGTCCACTGTATCGTTGTGCTATTCCACAGAATTTCAGATTTAACATTATTCTTGAAAAGCCTCAAAAGTAACAAAGGGAGGCAATCGTCAGGATAATTAATTTAATACATTTTAAATACAGTATGACACGATGACTTTGAAATCACTGAACAAATATAAAAATGGAATTGCTTTCTTTTATGCCAGGATTATGAAAAAGGGAGAATTGTAGACATACTTTAATCAATTTTATACAAGATTCTTCCAGAATATGGTTAAACTGTGTTTCGATTAGGGGTGAAACGATACACCTGTGCCACGTATCGATACGATTCACGATACGCAGCCTGCGATACGATAAATATCGATACACATATGAACTCGATGGTCTTTCCATCTTTGGAAGGTAGGTGGTGCCCTTTTATGTATGTTGACATTCTTTGTTGTATTTCCAATATGCAGAGATATAGTTATCATATATTTTTATGCAATTCTCACTGATGAGAAGATAACAAAACTATTTTTCAAACAGACTGCCTGTTGGTGGCAGTGAGTTTTATCCAACGTTTTATGCCATTTAATGGTGGCTGCATTTAACCCCCATTGTTTTGTTCAACATTAATGATTTGAAAACATATTACCAATTTCGTGTTTCAGTTAAACATGGAAGACATGACGATGTTATCTTCAAAACAGAATAAATAATACAATTTCCTCGTGCAAAGAAAATCTCGCATAGAACTAATCCCAGCATGGGAATAAGGTTGAATACCAAAATAATCTATCACATTTTATTTCCTGCAGATGCAAAAGACTGCTGCAGCCACAGGTACTTGCATTTGTTAGTAAAGAAAGAAAACTACTGACTACACCCAGTCCTATTCTACAATTTTCTTTTAACTTGTACATGGTGATAAACTTGAGCGGTTTGAAATCTGAAACCATCGCTCACTATTTGCTAATGTCATTTATTTCATCAGCATCTTTATTCAATAGGTAAATATCTCTACATAAAAGAAGAAATTCCAAATTTGTTTTCCATGTACAATTTAAGGAGAGATGATGACATGATTTTATCTTAAGGGAGACCCCCTTTATCAAAGAAACAAGATCGGGAGGCAGAAATAAATGGTCATAGGTCAATATTTATTTAAACTTTAATATCTGTCTCTCTTTCTTCCTGCTCCACTTTCTTATAGCTGTACTGAAATCAACATCTTTGACAGATGTCACCTCTAGTTGTATAAGCATTAATCTGTTAATTAATTCTGAGCATACTCTGCTCCTTTTCTTTGTATCAATATTGCTCTATGCTTCTTTTTGAAGGGGCATATACATAGCTAGCTTTGTCAGCTTGAATTTGTTGGGAAACTGATCTTTGCGACTGTTATATACAATTTTCCAGAGATCATGGATATTATCTTTTGGATACATCTGCTCCAAAAGAGGATTTTTCACTAACATAATCTTCCTTCGTGAAATCAGTAGTTTACTGACTACTATGCCAAATTTCATCTCTGTTCCATAATGCTATAAAAAGGTATTGAGTACATCAATGCTTGTACAGACAGAGGTATTAAAATAAATATCTTTACTTCTTAATTGCATTTTTAACCCTTATTTTATTCAATTTATCTTAACCCTGATATGGATAAATGTATATGGTTTGTACCATATGACCCTCAGGGCGAATTTTATTAGTAAAAACATGAAAAGTGCATTATACGTTTAAATTGTCTGCATTGTAATTAGGCTCAGTATTCTGCTCTTTGTACATTTAATTTCGAAATACCACTGAAAGAGTCATGTTGCATATTTTTTGTCCATCCAGCATGTACTTCTGACTCATATTTAACACCATTTCGGGCTCAAGATCACTAACTGGTGTCTCCATTAATACTTTCCCAGCTCCAATAATGGGATATACTTCATAACATTAAAAATTATTGTCATCATCACTATCATCAGCAAGTATTTGCCGCACGAAATCGTAATGAACCACGCCGAGAATCAGACATTTTGGGTTTTCTAGGTAGCCCGTATTTTAAACGCGCATTTGTTAAACTTTCTTCATGAATGGTTCATACTATGCCATAATTTTTATTCCTCAGCTAGTTGTTCTAATCAAATTTAGTTTCAAACCATTGAAGAACCCAGGCGTGGAACAGTTGCTACCCGAAAAACAGATGTCGACAATAATGGTTAAATAAAACAAAATCTTCGCCGAGCACATTTTCATATGTGGGACTTTCAACGAATTTGTGGAGCTTTCGCTGCTGTTCTCCAAGCGCGAATTCGTAAATAAAAATTGCACGATTCGCACAATGGCACACCCTGACAGCATCTCCGTTTAAGTACTTGGCATATCTAATGACTTTCCTGTGAGGTCCCTCTATTGCTCTGCCAATACATCCTCTTTGTCACGCAGAGAATACGCTACATTGATTTCTGATTGGTTGTTATTGTTTAACCTGGAGCGGATCAAGCACTAACCACAATTGAGAATTCATTGTAACATATTTCAACGTGCAACACACCGGTGGCGCAGCTTTCAAAATCGATGAAAGGAGTCAAGATACAATTCAAAGTATGAACTTCGCGTGAAAGTGGTTATTGAATGATGATAAAAGTACTTCATTATACATGTCGAATACGTTTCGAATGTATCGTATATGTTGAACATACTTCTGGGTTAAGATAATTAGCATGAAATGGCGGGAGGTGGGGCAGATTATGAACCGTGTCACTCTGTGTTAACTTACAGACGGCGAGTTGGTATTCTCAAATAATCTTTTTCGTTTTTACTAATAAACATGATTGACTGAGACTGCAAATGCTGTTTCAGATATGGATTATAATTTTACAGAATAACAAGGCAACTAATACGATTTATTCATTACTGCTGAAGACTAAAATAACATGCATACGGTAAGCATTGATTTGTATCGATTCTCTGTCTCTTGTATCGATATGTGTATAGTTTCAGCTAAAGAATCTATGCATCGACATATCGATGAATCGTTTCACCCCTAGTTTTGATAATGTTTAAAAATAGAGAAAATAATCTAGAAAAGTTTACCAACTCAACAATAGAAACAAATCTCAGTGAGCTTAGACGATCTGTTCGATATAGTCTATTCTCATAGTTTCACTGTAATCAGACTGGGTAATTGTATGATCTCCAATTTATTTTAGCTTCCAAAAACATGAAATTGGAAATGACTTCGACAGTAAATATCGATTTTTGTAAGACAATACCTTGGTCTTCCTGTGACAATTGTTGGGGGGTTTTGTTTTTCAGTCTGTGTAAAATAAATCGTAAATCTTGCTGCAACAGTAGATTAAGATTTAAAGTCTATTGTTGTTATATCGGTTTGGATGAATGTTGGTAGTATGCACTAATACTAAAATTTGAATTTTACAATATTTTCTTAACGTATTTATTTACGGATGGCTAAGCCCTCTTGAGTACCTAGTTTGGTATTGTTTTAAATTCGCTATACGCCAGTCAAATCAAAACCACACCACCATCAACGTTAACACGAACTGAACGCCCTTCACCATATTCCGATACCAGAAGATGAGCATTCCTTTGCTCTCCATTGTGCAGTACTGAATGACTTCAACTCATATTCCATTAATAAAATTACGTCAAGAAATTGCCCTGACCTTTTACAGGATTTTATGTTTTAGTGCTGCAGTACTGAAACGTCATTTTGTATTTATATTTTGATGTTGAAAAAATTCAAGAAAAAAAAGTTGCGCGATTGGCGGTTAAATTTTCATATTTTGAGAAATGCTTTTATTAGGGTTTCCATATCCAAAACGGATAACAAAGATCATAAGAAATGCTCACATACGGATTATAATAATCTGACCGAGACACTCGATAATTTAACAACAGTACTTAGTTATATTTGCAAAACACATCTTTGTATTGTTTTCTTTTAATTTTTATTTCTTCCACAGATCGTCATTATTACGGTGCTGACGCTTTTGGAAAAGAGAACCGGAAACAGTAAATGCCTCTGTTGCTCTTGCAGACCAGGACTTTTATAGTAAGATAATAATATAAATCAGGATTCAGCTCGGGCACGGATAAACGTGAAATCAACAACCTCACACTACCAATTTTTATCAGACCAGAAGTGTGATTTAAATAATCAAATGTAATTTAATTTGACCTATGATCCAGTCCTCCTGCGATGATAGAACGACCTTGTGATGATATTTAGCCTGGATTTAATTGATGTCCTTCGATATGCACAACACCAACACTTTTGAGTATTCCCGTTTTCTTATGAAATACGCTAGCTTTGAGCATCTTGGCTCTTTTTTGTAGGGTAATGTTATAAACAACACCAAATTTCAAAATGCAGTTCTGATTAATAATATCAAGGTATTATTCGCAATCATCGTATTACAAGACACTATCGATTCGGATTAAACGTAGCCATTGTATCGACCGCGTCAAGGCAAAACATGAGTTTCCATATATTTCATTTATCCGCGACAGTGTGATATAGACTGTTTCCAAAACATGTAAAATAAGCTGCTAAGAGAATTAATTCCTAATACTGGGACGGGGTGTGTGTTGATCCAACTAATATTTCTAGTAAATCACTACGTGTATATAAAGAAGACAGTATGTCCCCATCTAGTATACGTACATGCAGACTTAATTTATTTTTGCACTGACGCGTGTAATTTCTTGCTAATAGTAGTGCGCTTTTGATTATCCCGTTTTCTTATGAAATACGCTAAATTCAACAAGTGTCGCTTCATAGAGTAAACAAAGATACAGCCAGAATGACTTAGTTCCTCTAATCAAATGAACTGATGGACGTTTTGCTTAAATGGTCAGTTCACCCACATTGGCAGTATGATGTGATTGTAATGTTAGGAGCACTGTAAACACGAAAGATGGCAAGTAACTTTCATGACGTTACGTATACCGAGCAAATATGCTAAGTCCTATGATACTATTCTTGTTCCACGTCAAAGTGTATTAGTTTCAGATGGTATTTGAGCCATTTTGATGCAAATATATCGGAAATCGATATTTATACCTGTCTTGTATATGTGTAGACGGGTCACGCAGGTATTGTATCACAACAATTTCTATTGGCTTAGAAGGCGTTAACGTTTTAGCCGTACAGAATTAAATGATTACATGTGTGCACTACGTAACCGCCGCTAAGTAAGCGCCTCTCCTATCTGTCAATTTCTGTGCAGTTTTTGTATATTATCCCTACGCCGACAACTTCTCGGACACAGATGTTTGTGAATAGTTTAACACAATGGTTTCACATACTACACTGTATATTTGTGACTTGTTCAAGTAATTCTAATATATATATATCTTGATTGTAATTTTGAAACAAGTAAATTTCTTCTTAAAGTTATATAAACATGTGTTTTTAACTATTCAGTTTAGAGGTGAGTAGTTCTTGCACTTTGTCAGGCTCTTCTGTTTCACAGTACGTATGGTAGGTTGTCCGCAATCACTTAATGCCTAAATGGAATGAGCCGTTTTGAAAAACTGAATAACCCCGGAAAGTTTGAAGTTTGACGTCTTTGTATACACCAATATGGTTTCTATGATGACATGCAGAATCCGCGTGCTTAATTGAGGAATATCAAAATGTAATATATAGAATAATTCCATCTGGAATTAAATTCAAATGATCTACAACTAAGTAATTTCAGCAATAGCTTTAATCGCGAGGCATTGCACATCTAATATTTTCTTTTAAAAAGATATACATGTATCTTCGATAGCTATAGCATTGTGAGGGAGACAACGTGCTGTTTTACTGTTATGGATTGATTAAGATTTAAGTTTATGTGAGAGTCAACATTGATAGGATAAGTGTTTTCGTGGTTAATGTTCTTGATTTATGTAGTCTCTGTCGTGGCGCTGTATTTTGTTTTTTGTCAAGTGACCTTGCATATAAATTCATGCGTAAAGCCGAACTTCTTTCAGTTACGAATGTAACTCGTCTGAATAATGTAAAGGCTTCAACAAGGCCTTGAGACAGACTTAGACTTGAATATGGTACAGTCTTGAACAAGGTCTAGAGACAATCTTAGACCCGAGAAAGGTAAAGTCCTGAACAAGGCCTGGAGACAGACCAGAATAAGGTAAAGTCCTGGACAGCCTGGAGACAGACTTAGACCCGAATATGGTCAAGTCTTGAACAATGCCAAAAGATACTTAGACTAGAATACGGTAAAGATCTGAACATGGCCCAGAGACAACAACGATTCTGGATCAGAACGAATGATCCTCTGGTTATAGTCTGCACAGCCATTAAGGTTGTGAGCACGCATAAATGGGTGGAATTGTACTTCTGTTTCCATATTATATTGGGCGCACCGCCGGCAGGGACTCACAGAACAAACGGTGAATTTTTACGACAAACAGTTAAAGAGAATAACTTGTTCGTTATCTTTCCGTAGAGCGGAAACTCTGACTCCTAGCTTCCAGCCGTAGATCTGAGACCCATGCCTACAATGACTAAACTGCAACTGTTTGACGAATGTATGTTCACCCTAAAACGCACTGCAGAAACGTTATGTGTATGTTATTTTCTTGCTAACATTTAGTAGCATTATAAAGCAAAACTCCATACTCTACGATTCTATGACAAATTGCCAAGATTATCAGGGCACCAGTGGGAGATGTGGGATTTCTATAGTTATCGCCTTTTTCGTCTGTCCATTCATCCTAAATTTTTGTTCGAGGCATAGTTATTCGACTTAGTTCTATGCCATCATGATTGGTGGGTCAACTGCTTTAAAAATGAACGTGTGCTTTTTAAAGGTTTTTCGTCTATTACACTCCATTTTTTATAGAGTTACATATTGTTTGTTTTCGATAAATTTTGCATTTTCAAAGGAACAGTTTTTGTAATCAGGATTGTTTAAGAACATTTCTGCCTCGTAGCCAGGTGCATTTAAGTGTGAACACGCCATCTTCTAGACCTAGATGTGCGTTTTAGGGTGAACACCATCTTCTAGACCTAGATGTGCGTTTTAGGGTTTAACCTCATCTACTCGATTGGACAGATTTATGGAACTTGTCGATCAAGATCTTCAGTTTTGAGATGTCTTGTAAATAGCTCATGAACCATTCAATATATACTGATCCAATATGATGCTAACACCTAAGGACAAAACAAAAATAAACCCTCATACTTATATAGGGATGTGCCTTTAGATGGTTTCCTTGATATTTCAAGTAGATCAATATGACACTTTGCTTCAAGAAGGAATTGTTTGATTGATTTGGTTTGATTTGGTTTGGTTTGGTGTTTAATCGAATGTGAAAGTTTTATCCTGCCTAGGAAAGAATATTAAATTGTCTTGACGAAAACACACCACGGCAGGCATCATGAGTTTCTCTCTCTCTCTCTCTCTCTCTCTCTCCGGTGGCCTAGGTGGTTAGAACGTCCACCTCGGATGAGGAGGTCGCAGGATCAAACCCCGGCTGAGTCATATCAAAGACTTATAAAAATGGTACTAACATCTGCGCTCATCATTAAGAGGTTAGTGTTAGGACTGGTCGGCCTGGTGTCAGGATAATGTGACTGGGTGGGACATGATGCTACATGTCTGCGGCATGATGCCCCAGTGCTAGACATCACAATAAACTGCCACACTGCAGACATTGTAGTGATATGACTGACATATTATTAAATACTACGTTAAAAATCCAAATCACAGAACTTTATTTTACCTTATCATAACAGCCCTATAAATTTACTGGACGGCGATGTGGACAGGTTGGCGTGTGCGGCGGCGTTTGGCCTCACTGCGTCAAAGTGCCTGGAACTGTTTCGAGGTAGCATGATTTCACCATACATTCCATTCTGGGCTTATTGTAAGTTCTCTCTCTCTCTCTCTCTCTCTCTCTCTCTCTCTCTCTCTCAATTAATTTCCTTCCTGAATGGTACTGCGCATACTTCGACCCTTGTTTATTCCCAAATATGTGTTATACAGGGATTGAAGACAATCTAGGACATATACCTTTATTTTAAAGCTCGGTTAAATCGTAACATTGTTGAAAATTTTAAGCAGTTATGCCATATTAATTATGTATGTGCAGATCATTGCTTATTTATTTTTTTTATTTATAAAGGATAGTATATGGTCCTCAGAAATGTTTACAAAGTACTTACATATATATATGTATCAGTTAACACTAATAATCATATTTATCACGCTAACAAAATAAGGGGATGATATCATAAATTTAGAAAATGAAAGAAGAGAAAAAATATATGTACACATTACAATTAGAAAACAGTTAGTCGTTAATTTACAGTAAAAATTTTAATTTCTAATCTCAATAGTATTCCATAATTTTGGACTCGTACAGTGAAAGATACTTCGACATCATGGAATAAAAAACAGCGTTCGGAGAAAAACAAAAAGGATGGTAACGGTCTTATATTAGCGGTTTGGTGAGATAAGATCGATAGTGAAGTACAAGGCCATAAGCCTTTTTGTAAATCATACAATAGTTTATATATATATATATATATATATATATATATATATATATATATATATATATATATATATATATATATATATATATATATATATGTGTGTGTGTGTGTGTGTGTGTGTGTGTGTGTGTGTGTGTGTGTAATTTCCTTATTAGCAGTGGACGTAGCAAATCAATGATATATCAGAGTTGTGCTTCCCATTTCAGCACTCTACGCAATGTTTTACGTCCTTCAGATAGGATTCCTTTTTTATCCTTTCTTTCTCTGCTTGTCAACTAAGTGGAAGATTCCGGGCTCGATCCTAGGATTTATATATTCTAGTGCCTCGTAAGTTTTCTTTCAATAATTGTATCAAAGCTTTCCGATTATGTCACCTCCAAATGTAGTGGACATTTGCATATTTGCAATCAGTATTTTTTATTCCTGTAGATCATTTTACAGCTTAAATAAACATTCTTCACTTTGATTTTTAATGCAAAAACATTTGTTTATTAAACTTTAACATTTTAACCTTTGAAATCTCGTAAGGATATTTTGAAGTTTTATGTATTGTCCCTTTGAAATAAAATTTATCATCTGTTGTATTTTAATGTAAATGTTAATTTTAACAAATATATAAAGCAGAACAGTTGACTTGTTGAACATTTTATAATTTTATCACTTTACAGTATAAATTGTTTCTACTTCGACTATTTTCTTTGTTTATTATTTCTCTTACTTCCTTCATCTCTTACACTTTCTTAAAATTTTGATCCTTATAATTCCCTTAAAGATAACACTTACAAGTTGGTTTTCTCTCTTTTTTTTTTTTTTTTTGTTTTGTACAATTTGATGTTTCCTTTTCGTATATATACAATAGCCTTATATTATTCCTTTTATCTTCATTTATTCTTTCTTCTTTCTCTCTTCTGCATAATTTGTCTTCAAGCGTTGTCCATCAGTCTCTTCTTCCCCCGATAACAAACGTTTTATATCTTGTCACTGAATTTGACTTTCGTTAGAATCTATGGTAATTCTATGTTTTGAGGATCAGACCAAACACTGCTTTATACTATAGTACATGCCAACATTCTCTTTCTTTATCACAGAAGCTTCACATTTTAGATTGTATTCTTGTGCATAACTGATAAGTATTTGCGTGTGTATGCTATGTGCGTATATACTTATTTTTAACTATGAGTATTTCTAACTTAAACAGGTTGGCATATTTGCTCTACGATTTAATTCAATACCCCACGGACGACTTGTTGGTAAGTAGTAAAAGCCAAGTTCAATACAGTAAAATGACTTTATCTATGACAATCTTCATAGTCTGACATAAGTATTTTGAAAATGACTTTATATATGACAATCTACATAGTCAGACATAAGTATTTTGAAAATGACTTTATCTATGACAATCTTCATAGTCTGACATAAGTATTTTGGTCCACACCAATTATGACTATTGTCTGTTCTTTCCGCCGATTGTTCTAGAAAACGGTGTTTTCACCTTAATTTCAGCAAGAGTTTTTTTGGCGGAGAAATTCCCCAGACCGAATCGTGAAAGTTATTGAGAACATTTTGACTTTGTCTTCGTTACAATGCTTTGAAAAGTATCACTCCCGCAAAATTCGAAATAGGTATTATGTTGTGAGAGTTCGATAGGCGTCCATGTTCGATACCATCTGTAACGAAGAGAAGAGACCCCTCAGGTATGCAGATACAATTTTCTTTGTTAAATCAAAACAAAATTCCATGTATAAAATTGTATAGAGAAGAAACATGGGTTTATTCTATTAATTTATTCTGATAATGAATTAAGGCTTACATCATATGAAATTTTGTAAACGACAAAAAAACCAATTAACTATAAGTAGCCGAAACATACCCGAGGTACAGTAGAAGATCTATATTTAAATAATACTCAATTCATTGTGCATACATTTAAAAAAAGGCGAAATTTTGAATGTTGAAGGATTAAATGATCATATTTGGCCACTTATGGAAGTGCAAAATGTACCTTATGGCTCGCGAAGTAAATTACTCAACTGACTGAGTAATTAGGTAAAATGTACACTTTGAAAAATTACAAACGATGATCATTTCATCTTTATAATTCCCATTTTCTTCCTTTCTGTCCTGAAGTCAGTGAATTCCATCAACAATTTTTGTTTTAAGCTGGACGTAGTTTTCTTTCATTGGCATCTTCACGTGCCGCAAGGATATATAGTCCTATCTTCGCTAGTCGTAGAGCCAACTTCGTTCATGGTTGATGTGGAACTAAGAGTCTAAGAGTATCAACAACTCTTTGATAGTTAAGATGGCATAGTACGTGACCGCAGCATCAAATAAATATGTACGTTCTGCTTTAGGAATAACTGTAGTAAATTCAGCCATAACACACTGATTTTCCAGATTTTCCGAAAGTTTATTATAGGTGTAGGTATTTGCACGAGTACAGCGACTTATTTTGTTGGTTCTAAAAGCACTTCCAACACATTACACTGGACAACAAATTTTTACAAAAGTCATGTTACTGAAATAAAATTAGTCAATTCTTATCAATTTTTATGTGCTGAACACGAATATGACAGTCAAATTGCAAAATTGGCTCTAGTTTTTTTGTAATCTGCAAGAAATTAATGTTTACATAACGAAATGCATTCCAATAGTAAAAGGTCAACTGTAATAGCCTACCTATAAAAAATCAAGTCATTGACTACATCTTAGATTTCTTCGCCTGTCTCTTGTACAGCTGTTCGGGAGCATCTCTGAGGAGTGTCCAGCAGTAGTCAGCCAGCATTGTAGTGGACCATTTTCCCTGGTATCTTTGTTCCATTGTTGCGATATCTTGATGAAAACGTTCGCCGTGTTCATCACTAACAATACCACAGTTGCTAGGAAAGAAATCCAAATGGGAATGAAGGAAGTGAATCTTTAGAGACATATTGCAGCCAAGTTTCTTATACTTCATCAACATGTCTTCTACTAGTTCCTTATAGTTTTCTGCCCTAACATTTCCGAGGAAGTTTGTAGAAACTAGGCGAAAAGCATTCCATGCTTGTTTCGCGTCACCTTCCAGCAAGTTGTTGAACCGGTCATCTTTGAAAAGCTCTCGAATCTGAGGACCCACAAAAACTCCCTCTTTAATCTTTGCTTCGCTGAGTCGAGGGAATTTTTCATGCAGGTATCGGAATGCTGGCAAAGTCCGGTCAATGGCTTTCACGAAGTTCTTCATCAAACCTAGTTTGATGTGAAGGGGTGGTAGCAAGATTTTCTGAGCCTCAACCAGAGCTGGGTGTTGGATATTCTTCTCTCCAATGGCTACATTCTGCCTGTGAGTCCATTCCTTCCTCATGTAATGCATTTCCCTTGCTCGGCTATCCCACTCGCATAAGAAACACATGTATTTTGTATATCCTTGCTGCAGTCCCATTAAAAGGGCAACTACCTTCAAATCACCACAGAGGTGCCAGCTGTACTTGTTATACTCAATGGAATTCAGTAGCTGCCTTAAGTTATCGTATGTCTCTTTCATGTGGACAGCATACGCTACTGGAATAGATGGAAGAATGTTTCCATTGTGCAAAAGCACAGCCTTGAGACTCAGTTTCGAAGAGTCCACAAATAGTCTCCATTCTTGTGGGTCATGAGTGATTTTTAAAGCATTCATGAGGCCCTCAATATCGGAACAGAATATCAGATTACTTTCCTTTCTGAAGAAAGGCTCCAATTGCTGGTGGCGCTTTCGATATGCAGTAATTGTGACATCTTCTTCTAGAAGATTCCATTGTTGGAGTCTTGATCCTAGCAATTCTGCCTTGTTCTTTGATAAGTCCAAATCACGAATCAGGTCATTTAGTTCTTCCTGTGTTATTCTGTGTGGGGTTGATGATGCACCACAGTGAAAATCTGGATCACTGCATGCTGATGGACCAGGAGAAGAACAGGTCGACTCACCTTTGTCTTCGTCAGATGAATCAAGAGAATATTCTGCTGGAGGTTCTGGAATAGGAAGTCCCTCACCATGTGGAACTGGTCTCAATGCAGACGGAATGTTTGGGTAGACTATTCTCGACTTCTTTCGCTTCGTTATTCCGCCGGAAAGAGGAGGAACCAAGCAGATGTAACAGTCATTTAGGTGGTTGCTTGGCTCTCTCCACACCATTGGGACTGCAAACGGCATTGATGACCTTTTGCAATTCAACCACTGTGAAAGCTGTGTTGTACATGTAGCACAGCATATATGCGGAGCCCAAGGCTTGTCTTGGTCACCAACCTTGCATCCGAAGTAAAGATGATATGCCTTCTTCACTTGAGAATTGATACTTTTCTTCTGGTTGGCAAATGTCACTTCCCCACAAATATAGCAAAAATTGTCCGCGGTATTAACACACTTTCGAGGCATTACTGTTCTTTATTGTACGTAAATGGATAAAATAATAAGTTTTATGTAACAGTAGCTTGAACTGTCTCGCACAACGTCTAAAATATTTTAAATGCTGAACCTATCTGATTGGGCTTTATATAGTACACTGCTTACGTCAGCTTCAGCAGCCGCCTGGCATTAGTATAATAGGCCTACACATGTATAGTACACTGCTGACGTCAACTTACTTCAGCAGCCGCATGGCATTAGTATTGCATTGCATCAGAAAATGATGCAATCAACTGTGGATGATGTGAGCATGATGGTATTATGCAATGTTACATCATTATTCCGGATGTTGCTGCAGTCCTACTGGAGAAATTTACACAGTGAAACATAGAAAATGAGGTATATGAATATCTTCAAAACGAGAGCCAATACAAATTTTTCACGGTTATATTCGTGTTCGGCACACCAAAATACTACAGATTAGGGCCTTTTCAAGTCAGTAATGATTTCACTGTTGACCAGTGTTATCACGAAAAAGAAATGGGAGCTAACTCCCTTTCCCAGACACACAGCGAGTCAGCCGACCAAGGCTGGCCTGGAAAGCAAGATTTGACGCGTTGCGTAATTTCATCAGGATGTAGTCTTGTTTTCGACATATATTATCAAGTCTTAAGAATACTTTTTCTCTCTTACCAGATATTTTCCGTTTTCATATCCTTTTTCTACAAATCCTTGTCCCTTTCCTACAATTATTGTCCTTGTCCCTTTTCTACAAATATTGCCCTTGTCCCTTTTCTATAAATATTGTCCTTGTCCCTTTTCTATAAACATTGTCCTTGTCCCTTTTCTATAAATATTGTCCTTGTCCCTTTTCTACAAATATTGTCCTTGTCCCTTTCCTACAATTATTGTCCTTGTCCCTTTTTTTACAAATATTGCCCTTGTCCCTTTTCTATAAATATTGTCCTTGTCCTTTTTCTATAAATATTGCCCTTGTTGTCCTTGTCCGTTTTCTATAAATATTGCCCTTGTCCCTTTTCTATAAATATTGCCCTTGTCCCTTTCCTAAAAATATTATGTCATTGTCATATTGATTGAATAAATTCAAACATACAGAATTTAGAACTGTTTATAATTTATTCGGACTTGTGAGTCTTTACTTTGCGTCTTTTTGTAAGTGTTCAATTTACTTGATTCTATAAATCTCTTTAAGATTTCCTAAAACAAAGTAGATAATTGAATGCACTATGTAAAACAATCTAACGCATCTAACTCCATCTTTAACACTTTTGGCAGAGTAAAATTGCTATGAAATTGCCTCGGGAATGAGGATAAAAGGAACACCACACACACACACACACAGACAGACAGACACACACACACACACACACACACACATTTAATCATTAACTAACCCGACTATCATATAATTCCAGGATTGCGTGGAGGAAAAGATTATGTACTTACTACCTCAGATACTTTGCCTGTTGTACACAACTTTCACCTACCTACGTACATTTTTGCTGCGAGTTATTTGGTTGTGGGATAACAGAAATGAGATGTCACGGCATGCAAGTATTACCGTATGACTGCGATATTTATTCTTGAAATATTATCGTTTCTTTTCTTTTTTTTTTCTTATTCGCCGTTTCATTTGGTAGTATTCAGTTTAACCTAAAACACATACATACATACATACATACATACATACATACATACATACATACATACATGCATACAAACATACATACATACATACATACATACATACATACATACATACATACATACATACATACATACATACATATATGTGTGTGTTTGTGTGTGTGTGTGTGTGAGGGAATAGGGATAGAATATCAGGACTGTAACAATATTTGGTATCTGCGACGCTTATGATTAATAATTATGCGGGACATGATAATTTTCCCGTTGTTCCGTTGAATCTATAAAGAATATTTGCTTGAAACAAGATATAAAATGAAATGTAATCAACAGTATTTTTGTATCCGTCTGCAAAGCATAGGTGAGACACAAGCGTTATTTTAGTGTCCCTATTAGCGTCATTAATTATCGGGGACGACATGATGCGTTCGGTGACATTCTAGTTGGAAGGGAAAAGTCCACGCTCCAGCGATCTTGGACTGAGACACTGGTTGGTAAGGGAATTTGATGTAAAAAGTGTCCATGGGTTTAATATTGGGGGACACTAATAATAATAATAATAATAAGTTTGTTTTCGCTAAAATTTGGTATATATCGTGAATTAGAATGATAATAAAATTTAATCTTTCCACCCAAGTCTGTTAGTTCTGGTTAGTGTCTTACTTTGAAATTATTAGAGAGAATAAATTCTTCTCTTTCGGCCTCTACTTTTTAGATCTCTTATTTCTCCTCTTTTCCTCTTCCGTTATTTTCCCAACCCAACGACAGATCACGCGTTTGAATAAACCCAAGAAAAGAAATGAAAAACGAAAGAAAAAGAAAATGAACTTTGACAAACTCTTTGACACAACGCTCCTCGTGATGTCCGTTTAATTTTTTTACGTCTGCATAAAATTTCTTATATCCTCTGATTTATTCTCAGAACTGCGAAAGCAACTTTTGTTTTCAAAGATATTGACAAAAGATTAGATGATATTAGTTGGGAGGTACTGTATCATTCCCATCCGTTTAACATGGTTTTGCTGGAACTAGCTGTTCTAGCAAGACAAAATTTGTCAAATCTTTGACTGAACTCAACTATTACTTCATCATTCACCACAAAGCATTGGGTAGTGTTGCAAAGAGGTACTGTCGACTTACTTGTTACTGAAAGAAAATCAAAGAGAACACATTTCATTTGAATAATGTATTTCATTGCGGAGATAAAGGGCTGGAGTTTTACTATAGCAAAACGCATCCATCAACCTCGATTTCATGTTAGGCGAAAATTAAGAAGAAATTTTTAAAGTAACGCAAGTATTATTTACGCTACCTGGACTTTATTGCCTATTAATCGTACGATCAATCTCAATGCACGTTGGGTGGTGTTATTCAAAAGTCCTGAAGACAAAATCCATGTATCGGTTACACAATGGCGAACGCCATGACTAAATTATGCTTATGACGATGCCACATGTTTGCAACATGTGTATTTACTGCTCTGATTTAAAACTCACCAGATCGGGTTATCTGAGATTTCGTACCGATTTGTTTAACGACTGAAATCCCGAGGAAAGTCCAGTGATTACGCATCACATCCCTCGTTTTGATACTCTGTCTGAAAAAAGGTATAAAAAGCTACATTCGCTCACGTCATCCATGATGTTACTCAATATGACCTCCTTCCACTCGTATCATCCGGCTAGATTAATTCGTGCACGGTATATTAGTACTCGTGCAAAAGACGCATACGTGCATTCGGATTTGTTGGAAGCAAGTCTTAGATAAATTTAGCGATGGATTTCTTTGACGGCATATCAGCTACTATAAGAGATAAGTGAAACTGCTCGTCAAACACAACGTTACTTTCAAAATCGTAGAGTAGCCTTGACACAACTGGCTGATCCAAGAATCGATACCGAAAGCAATCAACAAATGTTCTTGGAACTTGGTAGAAATGAATTTCTAGGAGAAGTCATTATTCGTTTGCTTGTACGATGCGATCACAATATATCAGCAACAAGTAAAAAGTGAAAAACAAGACACAAAACCATGAGAAAGAAGAAGAAGAGAGTGAATTGCAATTAATTCACACCGCAAACCATTTCGCACGACAGAGAAGATGTAGACGTGCGAAAGAGACGTTCTGCCGCTAGAACGCGCACATACTAAACAAAAACTAGACATGTCATCAAATCGACATTATAGTCACCTCCCCATCACCTCATTTCTTATGACGCCTAAAAATATGATTTAAAAACAAGTATTTCCGAATTTATCATAGATGTTTCCCCCATGGGTTTTGACTCAAATTCATCCCAATTCCCTTCCCTTGTTAGAACCGATAGCCGATTTTTGTCTAGCACGATTTCTACAATCGTGCTAGAAAAATAGAATAGACAGTGTCTTCGAGAAATGCATCAAAACTACACTACTTGGCCTTATAAAATGACGAAAATTAACCCAAATCTATTGCAAACGGTAGGTGGAACTCAAGTGTTGATACTATCAGCGGATACGTAACTTACCACCCAATTCTAATCTCACGGGGACGACCATCGTCCAATCCGCTATGCTCCTTTTCACTAATGGCTGCCTGCGATACATAAACAAAAAATGTCATCAACGATACATTCGAACAATTTCACACACATGAATGAAATTGCCCGTTTTATAGATCTACAAGTTACTGTATTTAGAAGAGGAACAACATGAAAGATCATGTTGGGTCTACGCTGCTAGAACAGTGACTGGTTAAGCAGGTTTATGCATCTTCATAAGAACGAGGAAATCTCATCGCAAACACCCACTGATGAAAAGAGAACGTAACTTATTTTACACCATGGCTTACGACAATAGGAGATGGCAGACAGGCTACAAGAGTTACAGTCTTGTATGGATCAATCAGAACGGGAAGAAACTAATGAATGAGATAAGACAGCTTAACCTACCCTTACAGATATCAAGAATGTGATGAAAACCGAAGGAGAAACTGCAACTGCAAAGGCGACTATAGATACTACCAAACTTATGGAAGAGAAAGAGCTAGGAGATTATGTTGAAAATTTCCAAACCCCATCTTCTAAATCACATTTACCTCAGAGTGTTGTAGCAACGTTGACACCTTCACCTATCGCAATTCAACAAGAACTAAAGCCTGAGTAAAAACAATGATGCCAGAGTCCTATGCAGTAGAAGAAGCACAAAAGAAAAAAGTGAAGATATAAGTGAAACGGAAGTCAATATGAAAGAACCAATGACTTTTGTTGAGGCATCCTTGCTCACTTCTACCTCTTTTCGGACACGAAAAGCAATCTGAATTACCACAACAACATATAAGATCACACTTTTCGTGACTCATCGAATAGCAGTATGGGGACAGTTCTGGTTAGCATTTGCTACAATTCTTCTGTCGTTGCTGGCTACGGAGGAATTTTAAAAAATCAAAATTTGTATCGTATTGCTAAATTGAAACTCAATTATGTATGTCACAAAAAGGTACGACAAAGGAAACACTCGACGTACGCGTCATACAAAGCCTATCGACGCTTATTTCCTAGATGTCAAATAAAAGTTGCAGGAATGTATCATCAGTGGAAAGCCGATTTAGCGGCTGCTTCCTACTTGGTTTCGTGTAATAGTGCCAATATTTGTTCTGTGTGATTGAGGTGTTTACAAAATCGGTCTGGGTGGGCCCTCTCACTTTCAAAACAAGTTCAGAGCTCGTGCAGACTTTAAGACTTGTCCTTTTAATAATTTATTAGTTTTAACTACACGTTTTAAACAAATTATTATCTATATTCTCCGACTTTCCTAAGGATACACCAAGGCGAAGATCTTAAAATATTAAATGACCGACACCCTCTGCAAAAACAAACGGAGAAAGGCACTTACATTTTTCATTCAATATTTTTAAAACGAATTATTACAAAGGACAAGTTCACTGAAAATCCTGAAACAAAAGCGGTTGTCTTGGAACTTTTTCAAAGGACCTTAAAAAATGTAAATAATGGAAATATTGTACACATCAGCTTACCCTCCAAATACAAGGACATGCTAACGCGTCTGATGAAAGCCTATAATAATCCCTACAACTTCGGTATCGAATGTGCACAAAAGCAAGAGACTTTCCAAAACGAGAGTGGCAGTGTTTGAAGAATTTTTTAAACAGAACGTTTGAGACATCCAAGAATAAGAAGTGTTAAAACAGGACGTTGTGTTGGCACTGGAAAAGTAAAACGCACGTTTAAGAAGCTTATATACTCAATTTATGGACAGAATTGCTCCGTCGCTGCACACTTTCTTGGACGTGTCCTCCGTCTATAAATTGGAATTATAAACAGAGAAACTTTAAAAGGAACCTTTTACATACCCGAGGTGCAACGAATGTCTACAAATTTAACTAAGCATGTACGATATTGAAAGCATTCTCAATTAATGAACATTCAAAGTGGGAAAACCTCGCGCCAAGGAATTCAAAGTTTATTAGAAATGTTATCTACAGAGATTTGATTCTTGGATTGCAGCTTCGCAACTCACGGACTATAAAAAGAGTCAGAAGTTATAAACACTGTGTCACCTTCTTCTACATCATCACTCCAGGGGCTACAGAATGAAGCACAACAGTTTTTGTAGTGTGGATAATATGTTCCTAAAAAATCAAATTGTCTTTTTTGTCAGATCTTGTGGTATGTTGTTCCTGAAGCATCGAATGGAAACTTTATACAAGAACACTTGGATAAAATGATCCTGGCATTTTTAAGAACAGAATACCAGCGCCTGTCAATACCCGATTGAATTTGTATTACATGAAATTCCTGAAGGGTATTTGTTTTACTAGTCGACATCTTGTGGGTGCAATTTCAGCTTTCTTCAACTACAACTATGGCAAGTCACTCGATAAAACCAACAGACGTGTGCTAACCGTCTCATCGTCAACAGTTGGAGTTTTCACATTTGTCTAAGTTTGTTTGCTATTTGTGCTCGCTAGAAAAGAACCTGTATTGTAAGCAATCGATTATTCAAGTAGCTTTGATACAATATCGAACTTAAAATGTCTTCCAGCATAATGTGGTGAGAAATATAGCCTCTCCGTTGTTGACAGTGACTTTCTTTAAAGTGATATTTGTAATCGCTGCTCAAGATGATGAAGGAAGCAGGTATCACGTATCAGATATATCAGGTATCACGTACACAAAGAATATGTGCATTTAAATTTTCTTCCTGTAAATAAATTGATTTTTGACAGTGTGAATAATGGTATAAAAGAACATCTTGGACTAGATAATGTATTCTGAATACGAAATGTTATGCTTCTGAAAACGATTCTAGATGAGCTATAGTTTAACTATTGCGTTTAGAGAGGAGCAGCTCACAACGATGATTTTGTTACAATTCTATGTCCTCATAGCACTTTCATACTATCGTACACGTTTTATAAACTTTTGTTAACCTAGGTCTGCACGCTTTGAAAAATTATGACCGGACGCAAATAAAAGAATTCATCCATGACGCGCTAATCGATAACATCCGAAACATTCATTAATAGATGCAGAGAAAAACTATGCTGATACAGACAGGACAAGAGTTTTTGAGACCCGGAGAAACACATAAAACTTGATTTCATGCTCCTGTCAAAGTCACTTAGTCATCGTCCATGCAGCAGCAAGGAATAAGGAGAAAAAGGAGTTGAAACACATTCAACCCTAACAGATAAGATAAGAAAAAGAATAAGATTGCCCACGCAGAAAGCGGGTTCCAAAAACGTATGGGCGGTCTCTTGATGCCTGCTCTATGTTCTCCCTCACCATCAACATCAAGAAAATGATAGTCGTTGGACAATAATGTGTTGCACAGCAACTAACCGTCAGCCTCCATCGCATTCACCTGGAGGTAGTCAGCTGCCAGGATTTACAGTGACCGACAAGATGTGATTTGACGAGGGAATTCACGCTAACATTGGAATGGCGACCACCACCTTTGGTAAACTAACAAAGAACGGATCTGGTATATTAACAAACTTGCCATCAAGATTGAGATGACAATCTTTCATGCCAGAATTCTCAGTATCTTCTTGCATGGCAGCGAAACATGGAATACCGACAGTCGTTGAGAGCGGACACTCAACAGCATCCACTTTCGCTGTATGCGTGACATCTTTGCTACCATATGCAATGACAAGGTCACAAACGTTGACAAAATGGCACTTCTTGAATAGAGACGGCAGCCCTTGCTCGGACACGTGCACGTGATGTAAGATGGGTGCGTCCTAAAGGACATACTTTACAGCGAAGTTATAAATGCATTGAAACCCATCGGACGCTTAAAACTCAGCTATCAAGATGTCTGTAAGCGTCATATGAAAACTATCTCAACGTCGCTATCGAATTTAGTGGCAAGCAGCTGAGACAATTGGAGTATAACATCACGAACAACTGAGGCTGGAACAACTAAACATCATACAATAAGGCTGTAAGCAGTCCATCAACCAGGCTCTAGCTTTCGCAGAACACAGTTGTGGCACTTCCGGCAGGCCCTGTCGTTCTAGAATAGGAGTTTTAGTCAACAAAATATTTCTAGCAAATACTAATAAGCCATCACCAACGGCTACTACATATCCATCGTCCTACGAAGAAGGATGGCCCCCGTCCCTCTCCCCAAAATCTTAGCAATCTTTCGTGCCCAAGCGATCATATGATGACGGGAAATGGATGGTGCATGCACAGTGACGCCAACATTTTACAGTAAAATCCCTACCCCAAAGATAATCATGGGACATGTTGTAGGTCGATGTGGTAGGTCTGTTTGCAACATAATGTAAGCGTCTGTTAGTTAAGCAAATATACTGCTACGTACAGAACAATGCACATGCGTGTGATGCATTTTATACTAAATCTCACAACAGAATAATTTCGTCTTTGGATAAGACGAATAATGCAAATGAACGAGTCCCTGCATAAACTATAATTTCAGTTTCCTTCTGGGCATTATTCTAATTGCTTTAGAAAGATACCCAACCAAGGCAAGTAACTGCGACTTCAGTATCTAGAAAAACATTTTGAAACGGCGATTGACTATGATTCAACATTTTGAAATGATTTCTTAACCACTAATGCTTATTGCATCCAACTGATGTCAACTCACGTCGATTTTACTTTCACGTTGGATAAGTTTGGCTTATTGCTATATAAAAGTATCTTCATAAAAGTTCTATATTTAGATTTGATTAAAGTAAAGAAGTTATTTCCCCTACCCCATAAATGCTGTGTATCTGTACAATACCTCGTCACAAATATCCTCATTTCTACAACCTTATGCACAACTCGTCACTTCAGATGATCTAAAAAGTCACGAGCTGATACGAAAGAATTAGAAAGAAGTTTTAAAAACAGTTTAATTAGGAAGATGTCGTTTGCGTTTTGTGGGTTTACCTCCATTTTACGGCACATGACAGACTCTACATGGCGACCAATGTATTTTTAGTGGAGAAATTACCGGGGAAAATGCTTGGAAGAATCACATACCTACGGAAAGCTACTGGCAATTTTTCTTACATACCCATGCTAGCTAATTCGAAACTCGAATCGACACGGACAGAGGTGAGATGCCAGTGATCTCTAAAGGCAAGTGCCTTAGACCACTCTGTTACCCGGGGCCCCAAGGAAGAAGCGGTGCTGCGTAATCGTAGTGTAGTATTCATTCACCTTTATCTATACGTTTGTCCTCATTCCGAACCGTAACACTTATACCAGTCAGTTTATTGACCTCAAACTTGCAATATGGTCCTATTTTGGGATGAGGGTGTGTATTGCAATGAACCTGGGTAATCTCCGACCTACTTTCCTGCATTCATGCAACATTCTGTAAAAAAATGTCATTTTACTAACTTTTCGCACGTTGTCAACAAGTTCCTCTGTGGCTGTATCTTCCGATGAGCGTGTGTCGCACATTAAAACTGGGTCACAATTACCTCTTTGATAAAGCTGATCAACAATAATCGTGTCTGGCCCCTAATTTCAGTATCAATTCACCTACTGCTATCATAGTTACAATGTGTGTGTGTGTGTGTGTGTGTGTGAGAGAGAGAGAAATGAGTGTGTGTGTTTTCATTAAAGATGTTTCATGCACCAAAACTAGGTTAGTCTGGCCTACATTTTATGGCTTTTGTATAGATCGTGTCCTGCAGGCTCGTGTCATAGAACAGAAGTATTTTGTGAGCATTCTGATCGTTACTAAATATATTTAGCAGATCTTCAGATCAGTTGCAAGCAGTGCCAAAATAATTTGTGCTTTTAAAGCAAGTTTATATTTTGCTAAAGAAACAAACGAAAACTGACTAATTTATCTGCCATCTTAAAATATTAGTTCTCTGAAAAAGTGACACGAAATTGATGAACTGTTTGTTCCACCAAATATATTAATAAAAAAATAAATCAATTACTAACACCGAAACCATTTCCACTAGCACATCCTCTCCACTTGATGAAGTAAATTTATCTCAGTTTAACTTTGTAGAGAAGAAAACTAGCACAGCCAAATCAACTAGAGCACGTGAAACTTCTACTTAGGGGACAAAGAGCGGTCACAGATATTGACAACAATGTAACGTGAGTATACAGTCTCTCTGCAATCAATATGTTTAAAAAATTTACTCCTGTAAACGTTTCCTCTTGTTCTTTTTTCTAGAACATACTTGTCTTTTCATCCTGATGGTACTTCCTAGTTGTTTTTAATAAGACGAAGATGCCAATATATTGGCACATTTAATGCCGAACGCATCTTCTCGCGGGTCGTTTTAAAACAGGATATAAAAAATTGAACGCTCGTTGTTAATATAAAGTAAGTTCTTAAATTTTAAGTTTCACCATTTCTATATATATCGTTGTATATTCAACTTACAAATATATAGAATTGAAACATAGATGGCAAAAGATATATCTTTTGATTTTTATTTCATTTTAGCCTTGGTGGACTTATTTCATTTATTTATTTTACAGTGATGTGGATAATGTACTGAAGATATATACTTATAAAATGGATCCAACCTTTAGATATTCATCCAAGATAATAGTAACATTGACTGTTGCTTTACTATGTATATACCAGGTGAGTTGATAATTAACTCTTTCACCTTTGATCAGTTGAACTTGTTTTAACTTTTAATGGAAGTAAACTTCACTTTCCGGGTCACTAACAGAGTTAAATAATCTACAGTATTAAAATGAAAGTGTGTACAGTAATTTAGAAACGTGTTAATCAAAGAATTAATTGCATACGCTGTTTTTATACAGAAGTTAGAGAAATCTCCAGACTGTGAATTTTGCCTTCGATCTGAATACTAGAGTTAGAGCAGCAGGGGGGGCGAATCGGACATTTTGTCCAAACGTCATTTGGCTTAATTAGTACTTTCTGCACTCAGCGGATCCGGTGTCGTCAGCGCCTGGTAAAAAAAAAACGACGTCGTCGTCGTTGTCATCGTCGAGGGGCCAAATCGACAATTGTCCGGAACGTCAGTTGGTTTAATTAATACCTTCTGCGCGCCGATCCCAGCGTCGTCAGCGTCCGGTAAGCACATCGACGACCGCGTCGATGTCATCGCCCCCCCTGCTGCTATGATCTTACAAACAGAGTGATCACTAACTCCTCCTCTTGTAGATCAATTAGGTTATTTGACTGATCGGTAATTCTAAAATTAATTCTCGTTAAAAACCGATCATGGCATCGCATATAGACCGGATTAATCGGACTCTCAACGATTAAAAATCCCGGAGGGGCTGTTGGTGAAAATGAATAAAGGATATATCCCTGTTGAGCCTGATTTGATTGCTTGGTATCCACCTGGTAACTCCCTTCGATAACATCACATACTAGATTGATTGCTATCACCGATGCGATATTTACGTTGTACGGGGCAATATGCCTACCATCATCTCCGTTATCGTGTCTGAGGATATAAGTTGATGGGGGGGGGGGGGGCGTCCGCGGGTGGATTCTTAGGCCATCCTAGTATGGTTCTTATTGAACTGTTATAAATATCAACCATATACCCCGGTGTGCTTATTTCAATCGTCGACGATAACGTCGGTTCATGAACCGTAATAGCGATTTTTGATTCTTTTCCTGTGATCGATTTTATCCTGCGTTGAAATTCTTTATTGATTTGCTCTATTTGGTATGACCCAGTTGGTATTGTAACCTCCTCCCAGTTTGGGGTCCCATCGGGTTTATTTGTCCGTGCAAAAACCAGCGAGTTATTAGGTTGTTGTCCGTTAAATGCGTTCGCTCGAATATTAGGCCAACTGTGATATATTCGCAATTTTGCCAGCGCTATTTCCTTCACTGGAACCGGCGACGGGAAGTTCACACTGAATTCGGGTTTCGTTGACGTTATCGATATCATATTTGTTTGTACCGGAGTGGTGTTCTCCGCGATCCGTTGAAGCAACTGAAACCCTTCGGGGTTCAGCGACATTATTATTATTCGTTGTCTTTAGTGTCTAATTTCAGCAACCAGGTGGTTCCGGCTTCCAGTTAAAAATCCTCGATTTTTGACATCGCGGAGCTATACAACTGGACCATCGTGGAGAATTCAACATCGGATACGAACAAATTATCAATCGATAACGAGATCAACCCGGATAATTTCGAGTATGCGTCGGATACTATTTGATGTTTTACTGTATACTCGTTGAGTTTTTTCTGAAAACACGATGATATCTTTCTAGTGATTGCGTTGGCGACTCCAGCAACTGTTGTCATCGCGGAGACAGCGATTGGAACAGCGATCGGGGCTATCGTGGTCACCGTGGATAAAATAACACCGGTGCCAGCTACTATACCCGACACCGAGTACACGACCGCGTCGATGGCGGTTATTTTACGACGGTATTTTTTTATTTTTGCACGGTATTGTTCGGAAAGCGTTTTTAAGTTCGCGGAGAATTCTTTTGCGGTATCGAATCGATATTGATGTGACGTCGGTGATACCTCTGATTCAATTACCTTGGTGGTCATTTTTATTTTAAAAGAGCTAGTGTTTTTAATTACTTAGATCCACTACAAATTCCGCATACCATGTGATGTTTGCCCTAAATAGACTGCTATCAACGGCTTTAATTATAAACCGTTCGATTGTATCCTTGTCGATGATTGTTGATATTGTATTGTTAAACCCGGATGAACTCGGCGATGATATACTGAACTGCATCGCCGAAATCAATGTCAATCGATAAATACCCTTAACAATTGCGGTGACATCTATTGCATTACGCGTAGGAGTCCAATCGAATGATCCGTATTGAACCGTGTATACGCCACTGCCGATGATCCCATGAGGTGTTTTCATTTTTTCGAGTTGCTCTGTCATTCTAGGTAGTCTGTCCTTAATCGCTTCAACATCAGTTTTGATTGTTTTTATTTCCCCTCCATACGCGTCTACATTTTTTTTGTTCGCTTCAATATTAGTTTCGAGTTGCTCTGTTATTCTCGGTAGTCCGTCTTTAATCGCTTCAACATCAGTTTTGATTATTTCTATTCTCCGCAAATTCGCGTCTATATTATTCTTGTTCGTTGCAACATTAGTTTTGATTGTTTCTATTTCCCGTGTATTCTCGGTCATACTTTTTTTGTTCGCTGCAACATCAAGTTTGATTGTTCCTATTTCATATGTATGCACGTCTATACCTTTTTTGTTCGCTGCAACATCAGTTTTGATTAATCCTATTCCCCGCCAATACGTGTCTACATTTTTTTTGTTCGCTTCAATATCGGTTTTGATTGTTCCTATTTCCTGTGTATGCGCGTCCACACCCTTTTTGTTCGCTTCAACATCAGTTTTGATTGTTCCTATTTCCTGTGTATGCGCGTCTACACTCTTTTTGTTCGCTTCAATATCAGTTTTGATTGTTCCTATTTCCTGTGTATGCGCGTCCATATTATTTATGATCATTGTAACATCAGTTTTGATTGTTTCTATTTTCCGTCCATGCGAGTCTACATTATTTATGATCGTTGCAACATTAGCGCCGATTATTTCTATTTCCCGTTCATGCGCGTCTACACTCCTTTTGTTTGTTGCAACATCAGTTTTGATTGTTTTTATTTCCTGTCCATACGCAGTGATATCATTTATAGTTATTGTAATCTCATCCGGCTTGGTATTTTTTTTACCAAAGAATTTATCAAAGTTGTCATCGATCCTGTTAACATTTTTTCGCAACGGGGGTAAATTGGCCGACAGCGCCATAAGCTCCGAAATAGCATTTTTTATTATTACAAAATTCGGTTCGGTTGCCGTCGGGGGTCCCCGAAAAAAACTATCGACAATGTGTTGCACATCGGCGAAATGCGTTAGCGTCGACCTGAACCGTTCTTCATGCAAGTTAAATTCACTACGTAAACCTTTTAACGAATTTGACATGGTTATATAATTGTCGCCAAGTGTACTTATTTTTCCATTTATCGTCAAGATGGATTCACCCGGTTTGAGTCGTCCGTCGCTGGTATACAGCGCGATAGTGTCCTCGGCGGCATCACGCTGTCGTATTAAAACGTCATTCAGCGACACATTACCGGATTTCAATTTACCCTGGCGGTCTTGAAATACAACTATTTCGCCCGGGTCAACACTTGTTAGATTCAACATATCAGCGATTTCATCCTCAATTAGTTTTTTTATGTCGGCGGCGGCCGTTTCCGTGGATTCTTTCAGCGCCGAAACCGGTCGCCCCCAGATATCAATCATTATTATTGTAAATGTTATTCTCTAAAATCCGTTGAGCTTCTACGACCCCACTAGTGTATTCGTTTACAACCACATGAGGTGGTTTTCGCGATGATGAAATCGCCGCAAGTACGTTTAATACCTCACGGCCACATATCGGTGGGTCACTTAACTGCTGTGTTGGCAGCGTGGAATAAAAAACCCGGGCTGAACACGCCCGGGCTGAACACGCCCGGATATACCGCATGAACTCTTTCGGCGGAGCTAACCCGTATGAATCAAAATAGACGATCGCACGCGGATCAATCGCGTATGCAACCCAATGAGTTCCCGCTCCGGAGGACCCATCGAGGTTAATTATGCCTGTTTCAGTATTCCTTGGTGCCGCCGGTAATTGATCCCTCATAAAAACACCTCTGAAGTTTTTTATCGCTAGCGCGTTTGCGGCGTCTATTAAATCAAAATTAGACATGGGAGTCATAGACTCTTGCGTTAATAAACGGTTCCCGGTAGTCTTAGACCCTTTCCCGAGTACCATGAATACGGGGTTCCCGGTAGTCTTAGACCCTTTCCGGCCACGGGTCGTTTTTTTTTGTAGCCTTTCCCGGTTGCCTTCTTTAATGCCATTCCCGCCGCGGTACCAACGGCCCCCAACGCAGCCGCCTTAGCCACTGCTGGTGCGGCCGCGGCAATCAACGCTGCAATCGCAGCTAACAGCGGAAATATCCCACCGGTCTTTTCCATGTTTTTAATCGCTGCGGCTGAAAAATCTATTTGAACTCCCTTTTTATTCTTCATC
Organism: Sinohyriopsis cumingii; assembly: GCA_028554795.2. Taxonomy (NCBI): domain Eukaryota; kingdom Metazoa; phylum Mollusca; class Bivalvia; order Unionida; family Unionidae; genus Sinohyriopsis; species Sinohyriopsis cumingii. Next base: position 71,404,720 of record CM068839.1, read on the forward strand.
GCATCATTGAAATGTTTTATTTGACGCGCCGTCAACGATATCTTATGATTACCGCCCGCCATCTGCGACGGCTTCAGCGTTATTGTGGTTCCGCATTGTTTAGCCGACTTTGATCGTAATTTCTTGACTTGACCATCAGTCAACTCTACACTGACGACACTATACGACATTTATTGTAAACGCGTTTGTGCTTTCAATTACATGTTTTCCACTGGCGCATCAACGATTCTCATTCGTCCACCAACACCTTCCAACAGCATTGATTTATCGCTGAGAATGACAGCAACCGCTCTGTAATTGGCACCACCCGGGGCTATACGAGCTCGGAAGTGTATATCAACGACGGATTGTCTCGTTAAATCAAGATGTTCCAGCGAAAAATAATAAATCGGATACAGCTTTTTAAAATCAAGTTGTGATATTTGCAAACCAGTGTCGACGTTTTGATCACGACCCATATATGACAGCAATCGATGATACACACGTGCGACATGGTTGTCGCCGTAATTAAGCTGTATATCCTCGGATGGTTCCTGTTGTCCGTTTATTCTCAGCGAAACATCCCTGACTCCTAATTGATCAAATATCATATGGCTGCGTTCTTGATTACCCAATCGTTCCCTATTCTGTAGCGCTATAAAAATATGACGCGGGGCTGAAACACCCTGTTTTGATGCCAGGTGCCATGTAAACGTATCGGCGACGTTATCCTCTTTAGCATCAGTTGTTACCGCTAGCCAACTCAACAACGATCCCCCTCCCTGTTCCATAAATGCTAACAATCGTGCTTCCGTGGTAACTGATGGAGTTAGCACCGGCATCCACAATGCCATTTTAGTTAAAACGACTTTACCGGCAGCGACGCCAGCAGCACGCCATATTGCATTGTTATCATCGCCCCTTCGCGTCAGCGCGATTGTATGCTTAGCCCCATAGATAACCTTCCTGACATTTCTGCAGAATCCAAATATGTGATGGAGTGGAATCGCGCATGAAAACTGTCGGCGTGGTCCTTGCAACATTGTTACTCGTGTTGCAAATCCCATATTGTAATTACCGTTAAGACTTTTTATAATATTGAACTCAGCGCCCGGTCTTGCCCTGCGGTCTGGATTGGCTGCTTCAGCTTGATTAGCAACTGCGGTATCTCTTTCCACCAGCACGTTGACGTACTGAAGATGGTCAGCGTTATTAGTGATATCCTTTGCGAACATCATAGATGGGCCCGCCGATCTTGTATAATCATCCGAGTATCTCGCTAACCCAATTATCGTTGTTGCAACATCAACCTCGCGTTCTATTGATTCAATTTCTCGCCCGTCAATAAGATATCTGGCGCTCTCAAATAACGCCATGATACCGTTGTTAACGAAGCCAACTCGAACACGATCGTCATCTGCGTATGGTGCATTATCGGCAGCATTTGTCACGAGTTCTCCCTCAATTTCGATAAACGCAACACACGGCAGAAAGTATTTACTGGTATCTTGGACTTGAAGTTCAATTCGCGATCGTAGGTCAGGTTGCGCTGCATAATAAGAATAATATTGATAATCGCGGACAGAATCATCCCTGCGCACTGGGGCATCCATATCAAACGCGGGATCAGCGGTTCGCGCAAACATTTTATTATTATTCATGTTGATGTTTTCAATTGAAATCCATCAACGTCGTTTTCGTCGTAGACCACTTCCCGCTATCGCGTTCATGAGCGCGTTGGTTGCCGCATCGGCGGATGGCGAAGTCGCCATTGGCGGAGTCGTCGCCAACGACTCTAGTTTTTCTTCCACGGCGTTATTTATTACTTTACTGACATTTGCAGGCATCACTGTCGTTGATGGCATCACCGGTGGTTTCTGTTTTCTTTTTCTCACCAATGACATTAGTTTATCCCGCGCGGCTGAAAGCGCCTTTCCGGCAACATCTCCAATGGCACTAATACCCTTATCACGAATAACATCAATAGCCTTCATTCCTAATTGTTTGGCTAACGGCGCTACTTTTGGAGCCATTCTTGTAAATAACCCCGCAATGGTGCTACCGAGACCATCTCCATAGTACGCGCGGTAAACAGGCAATCGCGAGTTTACCACGTAGACGAGTACTGGTTTATCATGGTTGTAGTGTATGATCATCCTTATTAAAAACACCAGTTTTCCAATTAGTAATTGTGATCACCAGTGATTGATCACCCCCCCCCCGCCGAATCAAAAACCGGAATAAATTTTATCAAAATTTCCTTGGGTTTTTGCCCTCGATAAAAATCCGGTTTTTTTCTGGTTTTTTCTTGATTTCTAGTCATTTTTGGTCGTTTTTTGTTGCCTATAGTCGTTTTTTTCTCGATTTTTCAGAAAAATATCGATTTTCTCTAAATGATTTCCTTGGGTTTTTGCCCTCAAAAATTAGCAAAAAACAGTCAAAAAATGGCAAAAAACAGTCAAAAAATGGCCAAAAACAGTCAAAAATTAACAAAAACGATAATTTTATAATTTTATAATTTTTTTAATCATCCACGAGTTCGTCTATGAGCGTTCGATATGCATTAATGTCCATGATACCGCCTGCAAATAACCGCTTGCAAATATCAGCGGCCTCATTGATTATTTCCGGAGAGTTATTTCCGGCTCGTTTTCCTCCAATTAGTACCTCTAGCCGTGATATATCACTGAGAACATTACCAGGACAAGTAACACTAGCGTTTCCAACTAAGCCGCTGCCTAAATATCCATTTCCAGTTGTTTCTTTAGTTGTGTCCCATTTACCAAGAAATCCAGTTGACTTTTCTTTATCCACTCTACTCAATACCATCTTTTTAAAATCCTCGAAATCATTGCGAATATTTTTTGTGATTTTAAATTTGCCGCGTTTTGCCAGGTATACTTTTTTTATCCAATTCTTGTCATTTTTTATGTACTCTTTATACATTTTGTTTACAGCGTTTTCTCTTAGATCAGGTTAAAAATTCAGCGCGGTGAATCTAGCTAATTCAGTGACATCTAAACTTTTAATTTTATTGTATACATCGTGTGTAAATATACTTTGTGGTGAATATATTTTTTCTATAGTAACGTCTCCTTCCTCTTCTTTAGTATCACCTTGTCGTCGTAGTTCTTCTAGTACTCGTTCTTTTTGTCGTTGTTGCTGTCCAGTAGTTGTTATATCCACGGGAAGTGTTTCCAGAGACTTTTTTGTTTGTTCGGTCTCTGCTGCTATCTTTTCAAGTACAGGAAGAAGAGGCACTTCTCGTCGCTCGCCCTCCTTAGGAATATCTCCATATATTGCTCGTTCTGTTGCCGCTGTAACATCCTTAGTCGCTTTAGTTACCGGGGCAAATAACTGTTCACTTCCAACAGCAAAATCAGTTTGCATTTGTTGCCGCGTTTGAAGTTTTTCTCTCACTCTGTCTCGTAACGGTATAAACTTTTTAAGCGCTGCTAGCCGCTCTCTGGCTAGCCGAGTAGTAAGTGATTCACCTACCATTATTGTAAATTGATCCGCAATTTCAAATAAAATTTTCTAATTTTCCGCCGAGTCTTTCCATGGTGGCAGAAATATATCGAAGCGAAAGTTGTGTCATTGTGTGTATATGGATAGGTAATTAAAAACGTTATAGTACGACTTTATCGAAAAAAAAATAAACCATTACTTTTTCACATCACATGTATATAATGTTACATTGGTATGCCGACTTCGTCACGCGACGTGGGCACAGGTATCTTCAAGCTGAGGCTCCCACAGGGGTTTCGTCTATAATCCTCCTAATGTTTTTAATCTTACTAGAGATCTCGCGGCGTTTTTCATAAAGCTGCCCGAGTTTTTTTCGTATTGTTTCAACGGCAGTGAATAACCCAATGAATACGCTTACGTCATTGCCATACAGGTTCTCATTAATTGTATGTTGTAATCGTTTTATAAAAGAATACTCGCGGGCTAGCGTAAAACGCCCCCGCTTCGATTGCTCGTTTATAACCTCATAATCGGATAATATTTCCTCGCTGTTGAGCCTATCAGATAATACAATTCCTTGATTTTTTAATTTTGAAATCTCAGTTAATATATTATTGATGTCTTGGGGATCCATATTCTTATAAACATCTTATTCCTAATATCAAAAATTTTAATAAAATTATTGGGGGGTCATTTTTGACCCCGTTTTTTGTATGGACAGTACAATGCCGTAAATCTCCACTCGATGTTGCAGAAGTGTTTGTGGCAGATTACAGGCATACATATACTTAATTATGGACAGTACAATGCCGTAAATCTCCACTCGATGTTGCAGAAGTGTTTGTGGCAGATTACAGGCATACATATACTTAATTATGGACAGTACAAACAATGACGGGGGCGTGGTTTGCACTCAACCGAACCAAAACGCAACCCATAAAAATCAATCATGGTTGCGTAGTTGGAAAAAACCAACCGCGCACACTATGAATGATAGTGTGTGGGCTGCGTTTTGGTTCGTTTTGAACTTCAACGAAGGGGGCTTTATCCCCTCCCCCCCAATTATATAGAAAAAAAAACATCTAACCGTTTCCCGCCAGGCAATTGCCCGCTGCGAGGCGCGAACCCGTAAATTGTTGACTCGAGTTTCATAGTCAAACATGTTTGCATCGGACTACGGACGCACCTAACAAATAACGAGTTTTTAAAAAATATAAGCACGTAGTGCGTTCCAGGTGAACGCGCATAGGTAACTCATTTACATTGAAACAGACGACTATTTGCAATCACGTGACAGCATAACTCTATCATGGCGACTTCGTCATACCCTCACGAGTTATCCCCCTTCAGATATGAAAATCGAATTCTATGTCCGTTTTTACTTGAGAAAGCTGTTTGATATACTCGTTCTGCAACAAATCGTACTGAGGCGCTACAAATGTCAAAATATTTTCCTGCCTCATTCATTGACTGAAATATTTTTTCCTCGTGCGTTGATGTATCAAATGATTTGACGCCCCTTGCTGCTTTTGAGTACTTACCAGTCTGGCCTTTTTTAATATTTTCACTCTGAGAGATAGCTTGCAGATTACACAGTCTGTTATTTTGATAATTAGAATCAATGTGATCAATAACGAGACTATCTTTGATCAATTCGTGGAAACATTCATAGATGATTCTGTGACAGAGATATTTTTTCCCTCCAGCAGTAAACATTAAATACCCGTGATTGTTTTTCCATCCAACCGGTTTTTTTAGTCTGCGGTTTTTAACAATACCGTCGCGAGATGCCTCGTAATTGACGAGCAGGGGATGCGGCTGAAATTCTTGGTCCATTTATATAATAATACTACTTGTCTAATTTATTATTTGGTTTAATTATAAATCTTTCAACATAGTCTTGGGGGGTTTTGATGACGGAGTCAGCGGTGGGGTCAATGACGGCGTTTTTAATTCGTTTGTCATAATAGCGTTTTAGTTCCCTGTATCGCTTTCCGCCACAATTAATACACAACTGCGATTTTCCTCTTACACCGACGTGACAAACCAAGCACGGGAGGGGGCCAAGAGAACCATTACGAACGCTTTGTAAATGATACCCGCAGAATTCACCTCTACATGATTTATTGCACGGGGTTATCGACCCAATCATCAACCATTTGCATTTATTCATTATACTATATTCTTTTATTTAAATACTTGTTTTAATTATATGGATGAGTTCGAGAGATTAGCAGTAATTAAGCCCTGGAAAAATATTAAATTCAATCTTGATAGAGTCCTCAAGGACGCACCAAAAGCGTTAATAAACGATAGAACCCTGTTGAGTAAAATACGCGATTGTATCGATGAATTCAAGCGTGATGGTGCATCTCATAGTTGGTCAACATTTCGAATTGATGGCGTTGTTGATGCTACCATGAACGACAACCGCGCAGCAACGATAATATCACAACTTGACGGTAAAAAGTATTTCTTCAGAGTAAAATTCATTGTCCGGGTGGAATCAGGTGATTGGATCATACGTGATAAATTTGAACCAGTTCTCAGCGACAAGAAAACAGTCATTGTTAGCCGCGACTCCAAGCCGGGGTTGTTAACCGGAATTGACAGACCATACTATGAACGAGCGTATCCTGAAACAGCAGTTGTTTATGGAATATACCCGTTAAATAAGAAACCTGATAACGGAAAACTGAAACCGATGAAACAGTCAACGGGGATAAATTGTGTAGCAGAACGAATAATAGAGCATTTTACAAATGCATGTCGAGGAAACAAATTGACTGATTTACGACGTAGCAAAATCAACCAGTGGGAACTAACCGTAAAAGAGCGTGGAGCGACCATCAGCGACATAGCGAGATTAGAAACGTCGTTGAGATTTCCAATAACCGTTACAACGATAACCGGTGAAGTATTATACGAATCGAAGTATAAATCGAAGGGAGCCCCAATCAAAATTATTGATCATAACGAACACGCATGGACGCCCGCGATCACAGTGTTTCCACGGGATAGAACGGTAAAGTATATCCCGGGGGAATTTATACAAGATGGTTTTCTCGCGGAGAGGAAACTATTTGATGCTATCGCTTATTTGTGTAAAAACGACCCTGTATCAGTGTGGTTACTTCGCAGCGCTGATACCTTTGATCAGTTTGTAAGACCAAACGGCGAATTATATCGCACTGAAGCATTTCACAACAGGATGAAAAAAACCGCCATGGAATTTGAAGAGCATGATGAACAACTGCTAACAAATTGTTTTACGATTCCATCGGTTGTAGCTCATGTTGCAGCGAGGAAAAATGCGTGGAGACCAACGCGCAAGGAATTTCTACCGGATGTACAATCCAGTTGTTTGGAATACTATCACGGTGGACTATGGAACACTGAATACAGCCGCGACGCTATGATCTCGGTTGATATGGTTGCCTGTTATCCAGCGAGTTTTCTCGGGTATGGATCCGCCGCTGAGTATTTCAAACGATTTGGACACCCCAGACATGAAATGACTCGTGTTGCTATTAATGGACCACTGCCTGATTTTGATTTAACCGGATTCGCTCGCATAGTATCATTTGAGTTCGCGGCAGGACTTCATCGCTGTTGCTATATTTGGATCGGTAGACACATGGCTGAAAAGAAGTGGCTGCCAATAGCGTTGCTACGGTACATGATTGATTGTAGCATGCTTGTATCGTTGATTGTCAGTGACGCGATTATATCATACCAGGCGCAGACTGAAGTCTGGTTACCAGAACCGGAGCGTCTAGATAGCATAATTGACGAATCCAGAAAACACATCGATGCCGACGAGGAATATATCATCGAATGGTCCAGGAGGATATTCAACCAACGAAACCGCGAGGCAAAAGATCTCGGTAGAAGAATAATTGGTAAGTTCACACAAGGTGGAAAAAACCACGACTACAAACGATATTGCTCACGGCTGATTATAGATGACGCAGAATATGATTTCGTAATCAAGGACGCAGTGGCGAAAAATAGATACGTGAACTGCGAAACAGCTTTCTTGTCCAATGAAACAAGGTTGGGTACAGTTGTTACCTACAGCGATGGAGACAGCCCGGCATACCCGCATTTGAGGGCGTCTATGCTGGGTTACGCCGCTATCAATTTATTCTCGATGATAAATAGATTTCCTGACACCGCGGTTAGAGTAGCCGTTGATTCGTTTTATGTTGACGTAGCGTATAAGGAAAACGTACCCGAGTTTACTAGTCCGGACGAGAGTTGGGGTACATGGAGAATTAAAAATGAAATACGACGCGATTATTCCCCGTCAGCAGATGTCGCCGTTGAAAACAATTACCTACGCGGTGATAAATTGTCAGAATGGTCTAATGCACCACCGTGTTCTGATCCAATTTGTAGACACAAGACGGTTTATTTAAGCGGCTGTGGCGGGTCGGGAAAGACGACTCGGGCAATTGAATTATTTCGAACGCGGGCAAGTATAATCGTGCTTACACCGACCCATAGACTAGCGCGAGAGATAAAACAACGAAATGTTGACGCCGTTACTTATCACAGCTTTTTTCGATACAGCGGCGGTGAGTGGACTCCTGATCGAATGGGTGAAAAATTTATTCCTGAGGTTATCATCTGGGACGAAATATGTACTGTTTCGTTAGACGTTTTACAAATGTTTCTTGAGTGGTTGCTGCGCGCGAATACAGCGGTAATCATGTGTGGCGACCATGGCCAACCACCACCATTTGTCGGCGAGGGTCCACATGATTGGTTAAAGGGTTTTGTGGACTATTATGAAGAAACCGATACTGATTACCGGGCACTTGATGAACAACTGCGCGAGGTTAAAAAATTAATCAGATTACAGCCAGATAGAATTCAATGTGAAATAATCCGCGAGGTGATTCCGGAAACACCGTTAAATGAATTCTGGGAAACATGGAGACCAAACGATTTGATTGTAGCGAGTAGAAAGATAGTCAGAGACACACTTCAGCGGAAGTTGTTTGCGTTGCATAAGGAAAAGTTTCCAACGCGTCCAGTGCCGTTGTGTTATAGACCCGCGGACACACAGCGGCAGAACATTGAAGTTGAAATCCCGGGCCGGACAGAAAAACAAATTCTCGTGCTGAATGATATCGTGCTCGTTGATATCAGCGTCGTCGAGGACGTGCTACGTGCTGATAAATCCCCGTGGACACTAGGATACGCAACGACAATACATTCCTCGCAGGGACTGACTATCACGGATACAATTGTTTGGATGGTTGATAATCGCATCGAATGGTCGAATCTAGTCTATCTTGCAGTGTCCAGAGTACGAAGGATAAATCAGCTTCGAAGAATTGTTATTGACGGAGTCAGTGACGGAGTCAGTGACGGAGTCACCATCGATGCAAGCGTCATTGATAGAAAACTCTCGGGTTACCGCCAACAGGATAAAAAAAAACAGCGGCATTTTGATATTGATGCCGAATTAATAATTGCGTTACGACAACAACAGAATAATCACTGCGCGAGTTGCAATTGTATAATGAGTTGGCGCTATTCGGATAAAGACGCTCGCCAATTTACCGTGGACAGGATCGATAACAGTCTCGGTCATGTCAAAAACAATGTGAGGTTGACATTTCTTGAGTGCAATAGACGCAACGGCGCTAGTTAAGACCACGCGGGGGTAATTGAGTATCGTCAGGTATCACTTGTAGTTGCTCGCGTGTAAATCCGCGCTGAGGAGCAGTTGAATCCAGTCTATAGATCGGTGGTCTACCAGTTGATCGTGTTATCGTTGATATGTTATGTGTGGTAACACTCCAAATAGGATCAGTAGCTCTTTTTTTACCGCCTTCAAGCTCTCCTGGTTCATACAGATATCTAACAGTGACATCGCCGAGAATCGGCTTGGAAACGCTATCTATTTTTGATCTTCCGGGTATATACTTTTCTTTAATCGCGTCGCTGGGCTTCATGTTGATTGCTCGGGTAATCTCGTTATTTAACGCGGCAATTACGCCTGGCAACCTTTTGACCCATTCACGAGATCGTTTTTCTTGGATGAATTCCTTCGCGTATTGATATCCAAATAACCGTTCAGCAACAGTCCGATTGAATCGTTCAACAATTGCCTGATCACGATGTAGCGCAGTATGACCTCGTCGTATCGCGACGCTATGATGTTTCAGCGTTGATAGAACAGCGCCGCGAAATTCACTACCGGGATCAACTTGTAATAGATTTGGCCAGCGCAGAGGACCTCTTCGATAAATTCTTTCAAACGCATCGGCTACTTCAGTTGCTGACTTTGTTTTTAACGGCTCCGCTTGTTTGTATCGACTCGCAACATCAACTACGGTTAGCGCGTATTTGTAACCGTTGTCATGCGGCAGAAATAGTATATCAGCCTGATGAACTTCATTAGGTACGCTGACATCAAAGCGCGAAAAGTTGATTTGTTTAGGCGGTGGTAGATAAATTTGCCATATAGCCTGTTTGGATAACCAATTAGCCGCAGTGGTCCTCGTTACTTTTGCAGCGCTTGCAAGCTTACCAATTGCGGCCTTCCCCTTCCAGTATCCTCTCGGAGAATAATAGATGGATTCCATATTGTTATTAATTACCAGCGCCCATCATTAATATACCTTTCATAGCCGATTTTACCAACCATGAGGCCAATTTTTCTTTGACGGATTTATCAGGAATAGCATTTAACGCGTGAATTAAGTTTACGTCCGCGATATGACGCTGTTGCAAATCGCTACTTTTGTAAGCAACATCATGAGCATGACACGCCTTATCGATAGCGTTTGTTGGATACTCACCGGGTTTGGGCTGATTTTGATCATCGAGTCTGATATCTAATCGTGTTCCGGGGCCACAGTAGCTATATCCTGGAAGGTGCTTTTCTCCTGGATACTTTGCCCACGGTGTTCCGGGGAGTTTTGATAACCTGGCTGCAATATCACCTCCTCGCTTTTTTTTAAAACATCCCCGGGTTTAATAGAAATAAATCTAAATTTCTTTGTACCGCATTGTACACACTTGCCAGTAAGCGCCGATCTGTTATTTCTTGTTGTAGCGGTTGTCATATCATTTGTGCCAGTACGCACTCTACACTTTACACAATATAGATCCATAATTTATGTATAGAGACATGAATATAATTGACTTTTCAGCGACTAAAACAAGAGAACCAGTTAAGCATGTTGCAGCGTTACCAAACTCGATCCGGATGATTATCATCGGACCATCTGGATCCGGCAAGACGCAATTGTTACTTAATTTAATAATGAGATGGATGAAGTGGGATAAGTTGTATTTAATAGCCCCTAGCGTAGATGATCAACGATGCTACGAGGTGTTGAAAGATTTCAACGAGAATGCATCAGCGATCGCTAAAAAAAATGTCATCGAGTTTATTACAGATATCAATGATGCACCAGGTATCGATGATATTGATGGCGACGTTAACAATCTAGTCGTGTACGATGATGTTATGTTAGACAATCAAAAAAACCCAGCTAGGATATTTTCCAGAGGCAGGCATAAAAACACTGACGTGATATATGTCACTCAACGATACACTCAGATTCCAAAAGTAATCAGAGACAACTGTAATATTCTTGCTGTATTCAACGGCGTTGATACACACACGCTACGAAATATTTGGCAGACATGGTGCGGCGGTGACATGGACTTTAATGTTTTTCGAAACTTTTTTAGTCATGCTCAGTCGACCCCACATGGATTTGTAACGATAAATTTACATGATCCTCGGACACGATATCGTATCGGACTTGACCAAATATTCGGTTAAATTGCAAATAACCACTTAGCAGCAGGGGGGGCGATGACATCGACGCGGTCGTCGATGTGCTTACCGGACGCTGACGACGCTGGGATCGGCGCGCAGAAGGTATTAATTAAACCAAATGACGTTCCGGACAATTGTCGATTTGGCCCCTCGACGATGACAACGACGACGACGTCGTTTTTTTTTTTACCAGGCGCTGACGACACCGGATCCGCTGAGTGCAGAAAGTACTAATTAAGCCAAATGACGTTTGGACAAAATGTCCGATTCGCCCCCCCCCTGCTGCTGTTAGATTCATTCTGACTTCATTTCATCGTAGTGAAGACAAGCCTAGGGTAGGTGAATTACAAATCATACAGTAAATAATAATAATAATAAATACACGATGTGCTTTCTATGCTCTAAAGTGAATGTATTTTTAATTGTTCCATACCTAGCATTAAAGCTTTGCTGCAAAATAAATAACAAGTTTTATGTTCTTCTGTGTAGGTAGCGATTACCTGGATATTTTATACAAAAGACGTGGTCAAGAGCGGTAAAGAGTTCATCAAATCGTTTGGTTCAAGTAATGACGATCTACTTATTTCTCTAGTGGATGTTGTTGCAGGTACGAGATTAAAAGGGGTGCATGGCAAACAGTTGAAAGAGAAAATAATTAAGAAAACAAAAATGACGTGTCCTATGTCATATGAAACTTAAAAATGACAAAAGACTGAAAGGACGAAACATAAAATTGGACAAATTTATAAAGGGACATTTGTTTGCATGAAATGCCCAAAACTTTAAAAAGCGATCATTGAACAAATATATAAAACGATTGGTTAGCGCGATTACATCATACTGTAAACAAGAATAATATAATTTTTGCTTCTTTAAGCCATGAAGCAAATGTGTTATAACGTTTGCACCCATAGCAGATAAGCTTTCATGCAAAATAAATAGCATGTTTCATGTTCTTTTATGTAAGCAGCGATTACATGCATATTTTATGCAAAACGCATGTTCAAAACCGGTCAACAGTCCATCAGTTGATCTGATTCCAGTAATGATGGTTCATTACTTTACTACTGTACAGTAATGGTTACAAGGTTAGGGTTTCAGTTGCTTGTCACACCTTCTTGCATGTAAATTTAGTGTGGTATTTTTTTTTTCAATAATTCGTCATGTTCATTATTTTAAATTTTCAATCTTTTGACTTTTTTGTTTAAATAACTTTCAGATAGTAGTTTCTATATTTTGTCCATGAATGATTTGTCACTGGCGCCGCAAAAAGAGTTATAAAACTTGTGATATTTACGCAAGGAAACATTTTTATATAATTGTAAACATTCAGATTTTTTAAATTTCGGACATGAAAGAGTATTTATTTTCTTGATAAACATTAGCTATAGAGCTGGTCTTAGTTTTTGATATTGTGTGTTTAGCTATAAGCATTTTGTTACATTTATCAATAAAACAAAATTGCAAGAAACAATGGGATTCATGGAAATTGTTATACATAAATGACTTATCACTGAAATTAAAAATTACAAATACGTATCATGTCCAACGCAGTATCATGGATTGTGCAAGAATCAGTTAGAGAAATAACATCTGTGAAAATAGTGTTGGCATAAGAATGAACTTTTGTTCTTTCATCAAGTATTTTCCATGAAGCCACAACATTCCAGTAGTCCTCTGTTTAAATTCTTTTTAAGCGTCGTCGGCCATTGGACTGATTTTGTCTGGTTTAGTGACCTTGGTAAATGTAACTGGGATCCTTCTGAGTTATCGAGCAGACATCAAAAGGCTTTACAAGGGAGACTACTCTAAATTCTTGATAAAAAAGGAGGACATCGGTGCATCCTCTATAGTGGTAAGTGATATTTTAGACCAGATTAATGTATTTATTCAGAAACACGAAATATTTAATGCGACTAAATGAGCGCTTTGTATTAACAAACAAACAATGTATGATCTGGCTTCTATTATTTTTGTTTTTGCAGTTTTAAATTATTCAAGTCACGCACGTGATTCATGCTCAGCTCACATGTCAGATAAAAAAAAAACTTGCACTGTGCAGGGATAATTATTATCATAATTTTCCTCTTTTTCTTCCTGTATATTATTATTATTATTGTTATTATTATTATTATTATCATTATTATTATTATTATTATTATTATTTATTATTATTATTATTATTGCCCAAAGTAGAAATTAAAATTGAATATGGAAATAAACAAGAGTGGTTGTATTTCGCAGAGGTGGCTATCTCAGAACTTACGAAAAGTGGCCCTATGACCATACAGAGGTAAAGATTGAACCATATTATAAGTATTTAGGATGGATATTTTTCATCAAAAAAAAAATCTTGGTATATGTGCCAGAAACTCTGTCCTTACAGGCGCTGAAGGCTATGCATATTTTGAAGCAAAGTCTTTCAAAATTTGGCAGATTACCCGTAACTGGATTGCATCGTCTGTTTGACGCGAAGACAGCTTGTATGCAGTGTATAACATATAAACGTATTTTGAAATATCGGTTAAGAGTACTAAAAAATGCCAGCAGACAGAGATCCTAAACAATGCTACAATTTACAGTTAAGATTGGGGGGGGGGGTAGTGATCGCTAGGCTAACAATGTTAAAAGGCTTCTGTTTACATTTGGATTTGGCATTGTTTGGTGTCCTCAGGTTGTCAATGATGAAAATATATTTCTTAGATTGTTCAGCCAGAGATGTGAAGATATTTTTTGGCAAAAGCTGCAGCATGAGATTAAGTCGATGGAAAGACTGCATTTATATATAGGTCATTGGAAGTAGAATTCATTTGTCAGATACCTAAAATTGTTTGGAGATAGCGATTTTTGTTATATAATCATTATGCGCAGAGTGGGGAACTTGCCAATCAGAGGTAACACGGGAAGATATGAAAGTGTTTGCCTTGAGGAACGATTGTGTCAAATTTGTAACCTTAACATCCAAAATGAATTCCATTTTATTACTGCTTGACCGCTATATGGAGAAATACTAAGAAAATATTTACTTCCCTTTGTATATAAAAAATCTAACTTTAAAAATTTTTTTAGGTCTTTTATACAAAATGATACTAATAAAATTCTGATGACTAATTTATCAATATTTATTACAAAAGCCTTAAAGATTAGAGAAACCGTTTTATCAATGACTCCTGCTACATAAGATTCTAGATCAATACCAAAAACTTGATTCATGCAAGTTCTAGGGTTTCCCTGAAATTCGTTTGTGTAATTAATGTGTAATATATACTTGCATCTCATCCAATTCGAAAAATGCAATAATGATTACTTTCATGTATATCACTTCCAATAGATTTGTTACGCACAAAAGCATCATATTGTACCGCATGATGTATGGACATGTATTATGTACCCGTGGTATATATTACAAAAATACACTATTATTATTATTATTATTATTATTATTACACTATTATTATTATTATTATTATTATTATTATTAATTTATTTATTTATTTTAATTTTTTTTTCAGTCACGAAACCTGACCTATTCTGGATCACAAATTGCATATATGTTATGGGGTAAGAACATCCAATTTATCCCCATCATTTATTCATTTATTTATTTCTCCATCAATTCATTGAAGAATCTTTATCATATCATGTACCATCCGCGAGAATTTTTGGACTTTTTGAGGGAATGCAGTTTACCAATTTTTACTATGTCTTTTAAGGATTTTATATTTTTGCCATTACATTTTATATTTTGGGAAAATTATAGAATTTTAACATCCGTACTTTTCATATTGCAGTCCTGTATGTTACATTTATCAGGAAGACTTATCTTGCTAATGCTTTTGTGCAACGAATAATTTTATATTTTTAGATCTTTACTTTTAATTTCCTCCATATAGCCATATTTGTGCTGTGGTTCGTTAAGCACAAATAAAAACATACATACAAACATACATACAAACATACATACATACAGACATACACACACATACATACAAATATACATACAAACATACAGACATACACACACATACACACACATACACATACATACATACATACATAAGTACGTACCCATGCACGCATGCATACATACATGCAGTTTAAGCGTGGAAAACGTTTTATTTACTACTGTATTTTTACAAGATTTTTGGAGTTCTAAACAGACATGATTTAGAATTAAAGGATATTGTCTTGAAAAATAAATATGTTATTCCAACATGTTCTTTATCATGATTACCATAACAAAATACAAGTAATATTAGTAGCAGTAATATATCACAGAAATTACAAAAAAAGCGTACTAGTCCTTTCTAACCAGAATTTAAATTGGTTAAAATCGCTTTTTGTGATGCCGAAAACTAGAACAGTATCAATTCACAACACAAGAAAGGAACTACTTGTTGTATTGATGTGCCCTTCTTGTGTGTTTTGACAATATTTATAAACAAAGGTTAAGATATAGTACTGTTTTTTTTATTAAGATTCGTTATTGTTTTCAAAACTCAACAAAGCATTCATGAAGTCATAAATCTTGAAAATCGAATACACGCTATGTTTGAGCAGCCTTCAAGAAAAACCTGTACAATATGAAGTTCATTTCTTAAAACAATTTATTAACCTGTTTTGTAGAATATTTCGACCAAGAAGATTATCTTGTCTTCCACACCACTTATGTTTTGAGCTAGACGAAAGATTTATTAGAGTTTAACATTATCAGTACTGATAACCTATATTTAATATAAACGACGACTCCTGTTTCAGGATTTATAATTCTGTATACTGCTTTTACCATCCTCGGAATGATTGTGGCAGTGTTTCTCGTTTTACCCATAACTGGAAAGTTGCCCAGTTCTTTTCTTGGCCCGATTAAAACCATAGCGTAAGTATATGTAACTCGTACTTAAGTTTTATGAAAGATATCTCTACATACCGTATTCTGCTAATGATAAAGATCGTGATTGATGATAATCCCATTCCCCTCAAAACAATATTTAGGTGTTTTCCTTTTCCTCTTTCTGATTAAAACGGCTACCTCTTTTTGAAAAAAGAAGCTGGCCATGGTCTTTATGTCGAAATCCAAAAGAAGGTGAGATAAAATGATATTGATATAGCAATCAAGTAAAATACCCTATTTCAAGCTGCTTTGTCTCATCTGCAATAGTCGATACTACACATAGCAGTAGGTATTGCAATAGTCGGTAGCTAGACATAGCAGTAGGTATTGCAATAGTCGATAGCTAGATATAGCAGGAGGTATTGCAATAGTCGATAGCTAGACATAGTAGTAGGTATCACTTTTCCACTAAAAACAGCAGTATTAACAATGTTTCATTTCCATGCTAAAACTTGTGCTTATCTTTTTTTCTGCGTAGTTTTGTGAAAGGATCTGGAAACATACATTATCTCACCTTCACTAATCAAAAGAATCGTCGATCCACTTTGTTCCACATCCTTGTGGAACGCATGAATGGACGACAATTGGCTGGTGAAGAATGGCTCTACCTATTGGTACCTTCTGTCGTCCCCGTAAATAGTACCAAGATGATTCACCACCCTTTCACAGTTCAACACGTCCTCCAATTATATGACGATGAAATAACATTTTGCATATATCTTTTTACTTAAACTTATATATTGGGTTCGATCCCTCGCCTTATCATGGAATAAATTACGTAAGTTAATTCTAGCATTTCCTTCAAAGGAACTGACGCTCTCATTTCCGAAACGAATTTTCAGCATCTCAAGATAAGACCGTTTCATCATTTCCACTGCTGAGTATTAAATCCATCTCTGATATTCTTGAGCGATAATAATTTTAAATTAGCCATTGTGGCAGCCAGATTGAACAAAAGATCGGCACCGTTTTCATTTAAGATAAACAAGACACAATTAGAAATCTTTCGGGTTACACTGGAGAACAAATTTTTACAAAAGTCATGTTACTGAAATAAAATTAGTCAATTCTTATCAATTTTTATGTGCTGAACACGAATATGACAGTCAAATTGCAAAATTGGCTCTAGTTTTTTTGTAATCTGCAAGAAATTAATGTTTACATAACGAAATGCATTCCAATAGTAAAAGGTCAACTGTAATAGCCTACCTATAAAAAATCAAGTCATTGACTACATCTTAGATTTCTTCGCCTGTCTCTTGTACAGCTGTTCGGGAGCATCTCTGAGGAGTGTCCAGCAGTAGTCAGCCAGCATTGTAGTGGACCATTTTCCCTGGTATCTTTGTTCCATTGTTGCGATATCTTGATGAAAACGTTCGCCGTGTTCATCACTAACAATACCACAGTTGCTAGGAAAGAAATCCAAATGGGAATGAAGGAAGTGAATCTTTAGAGACATATTGCAGCCAAGTTTCTTATACTTCATCAACATGTCTTCTACTAGTTCCTTATAGTTTTCTGCCCTAACATTTCCGAGGAAGTTTGTAGAAACTAGGCGAAAAGCATTCCATGCTTGTTTCGCGTCACCTTCCAGCAAGTTGTTGAACCGGTCATCTTTGAAAAGCTCTCGAATCTGAGGACCCACAAAAACTCCCTTTTTAATCTTTGCTTCGCTGAGTCGAGGGAATTTTTCATGCAGGTATCGGAATGCTGGCAAAGTCCGGTCAATGGCTTTCACGAAGTTCTTCATCAAACCTAGTTTGATGTGAAGGGGTGGTAGCAAGATTTTCTGAGCCTCAACCAGAGCTGGGTGTTGGATATTCTTCTCTCCAATGGCTACATTCTGCCTGTGAGTCCATTCCTTCCTCATGTAGTGCATTTCCCTTGCTCGGCTATCCCACTCGCATAAGAAACACATGTATTTTGTATATCCTTGCTGCAGTCCCATTAAAAGGGCAACTACCTTCAAATCACCACAGAGGTGCCAGCTGTACTTGTTATACTCAATGGAATTCAGTAGCTGCCTTAAGTTATCGTATGTCTCTTTCATGTGGACAGCATACGCTACTGGAATAGATGGAAGAATGTTTCCATTGTGCAAAAGCACAGCCTTGAGACTCAGTTTCGAAGAGTCCACAAATAGTCTCCATTATTGTGGGTCATGAGTGATTTTTAAAGCATTCATGAGGCCCTCAATATCGGAACAGAATATCAGATTACTTTCCTTTCTGAAGAAAGGCTCCAATTGCTGGTGGCGCTTTCGATATGCAGTAATTGTGACATCTTCTTCTAGAAGATTCCATTGTTGGAGTCTTGATCCTAGCAATTCTGCCTTGTTCTTTGATAAGTCCAAATCACGAATCAGGTCATTTAGTTCTTCCTGTGTTATTCTGTGTGGGGTTGATGATGCACCACAGTGAAAATCTGGATCACTGCATGCTGATGGACCAGGAGAAGAACAGGTCGACTCACCTTTGTCTTCGTCAGATGAATCAAGAGAATATTCTGCTGGAGGTTCTGGAATAGGAAGTCCCTCACCATGTGGAACTGGTCTCAATGCAGACGGAATGTTTGGGTAGACTATTCTCGACTTCTTTCGCTTCGTTATTCCGCCGGAAAGAGGAGGAACCAAGCAGAAGTAACAGTCACTTAGGTGGTTGCTTGGCTCTCTCCACACCACTGGGACTGCAAACGGCATTGATGACCTTTTGCAATTCAACCACTGTGAAAGCTGTGTTGTACATGTAGCACAGCATATATGCGGAGCCCAAGGCTTGTCTTGGTCACCAACCTTGCATCCGAAGTAAAGATGATATGCCTTCTTCACTTGAGAATTGATACTTTTCTTCTGGTTGGCAAATGTCACTTCCCCACAAATATAGCAAAAATTGTCCGCGGTATTAACACACTTTCGAGGCATTACTGTTCTTTATTGTACGTAAATGGATAAAATAATAAGTTTTATGTAACAGTAGCTTGAACTGTCTCGCACAACGTCTAAAATATTTTAAATGCTGAACCTATCTGATTGGGCTTTATATAGTACACTGCTTACGTCAGCTTCAGCAGCTGCCTGGCATTAGTATAATAGGCCTACACATGTATAGTACACTGCTGACGTCAACTTACTTCAGCAGCCGCATGGCATTAGTATTGCATTGCATCAGAAAATGATGCAATCAACTGTGGATGATGTGAGCATGATGGTATTATGCAATGTTACATCATTATTCCGGATGTTGCTGCAGTCCTACTGGAGAAATTTACACAGTGAAACATAGAAAATGAGGTATATGAATATCTTCAAAACGAGAGCCAATACAAATTTTTCACGGTTATATTCGTGTTCGGCACACCAAAATACTACAGATTAGGGCCTTTTCAAGTCAGTAATGATTTCACTGTTGACCAGTGTTATTTGTTTATCCCTTCAGGAGAATTAGTGATGATTTTCAATATATTCATTGTGTCAGCAGTATTTGAGATCAAATCAGTACCATTTTCATTTGGACACAGTAGATATCAGAATTAGCTTTTTGATAAAACTATGTTGATATGATATTTCATTAAGGAAGAGTAGCAATAAAAAGATTTTCAAGATGGCTACTATGGTCGACATACTGGATGTCAAAACGGCACCATTTTCACTATGTACCAACATCATAATTCATTCATATTGAATATCATATCGAGATACATTTTATTTAAGGCCAACTAGGCACCATAAGAAATCTTGGGGTAAAAAAACCATCTTGATATCCATCGTGCTTAGACCATCAGTCAAATTTCTGCGTGTAGCCGCGTTGGCTTAGCGGTGAGTGCACAACCGAAAGGGTACGGAGTCGAATCCTAGCACCGGACCAGCCAGGGTCAGCTACCTTGTTGTGTCATTGGGCACGTTGCTTTCCTCCAATCGCCTCGGCACTAAATAACCTAATTGATTGGCCAGAAAAGAAGTTACGGGAAAGTCATACAATTCAGACTTCTGTGTACCCCAATTGGGTGATCAATTTACGATCAATCAGTGATAGTCCAGACTTTCATTATATGTCTGTGCATTTTTAGGTTAGTACAAGACTGCTCTTGAGATGCGCCGACTAACATCAATCAATACATGTCTTTCGACGGATTGTGCAAGCTTATCCGCTCTGATACATTTTACACTGCAGACAACAAGCATTGGGAAATATGTTGGGATGATGAAGAGGTTGGGTTGCGCAAGTGGTGGATAACTTATATTGCTATCGACATTCATGGCAATGTTGTTTGCATATTTAAGCCTAAGAAACGCATTGCACACGACAATGCAAGACGTGAACCTCCGGCCTTGCACTTGTGCCTCATAACAGGAAGTTGAGACATTTAACAGGAAGTTGAGACATTTAAGCAGCTTTACGACAACAAACCTGTCCAGGTAGAAGCTCAGCCACCAAAGTACAGAGCAGCTCAGCGGCGAATGGCTTCGTCCTAGCAAAGTTAAAGAGATGATCATCTCCATCAACCCTGCCAACAACATCGTGAAAGACCTCCATACTACTGCCCTTGAAAAGGCATACACGGAATTGGTTTGAATCACCCGGAAGGAGCCTGATGATCTTATCCGTGAGCTGTATCATATTCATAATATCAAGCCAGGCTGTTTCGGTTCGGCGCTGAACCGAGAAGCGCTACCGACAGGTTAATGGATGGATGAAACAGCTTTTCAAAGAAATGATCCTACGGGTTTCGCTCTCACACTACAGCCAAGACTCACTTACTCTCTTGGGCCACAACAACTGTTTTTATTACATAGTTCCAGAATAACCTTCTTTGCATTCGCATTCTCCGCACCTGTACAGCTATGATAGTCAGACTGCCATCTTTGCCTGTGCATTCTAATTTTGGCTATCCGCAGAGACCGAGATGGTCCATTTTTTCCTGGCCGCATTTTCCTGGTGGAGGTTACAAACATTGACCCCACTTAATATCCCTCAAGACAATACTTTGTCTTTGGGCACAGTACTAATGTATGCAAAGGAAAGGGGATTGAATTTTAAATCCTCAGATAGCTTGTTTCGCACAAATTGTGCTTGATAATGCAACGAAGATATTCGTTAAGCTGTACTGCTCTGCTCGCAGATCAGTGACTGCGACAAAGCGTACGTAGCAAATATTGTCTACGGACTAACCGCAGACGATATAACACGGTAGCATGTTGGCAGCTCTACCAAGACAAGAGCGAGGTCTTAGCATACAGCAACAGCCCCCCTGCATACAGAGCTTGACGCAGAACTCCACCTAATTATTGACCAGGTACAGCAAAGATATCTCAGAAGACTACCGGCCGATATCGCATCTCATCCTCAACGGCATGCGCATCCTGTTCTATAGGCTTCTTACTCATTGACCGACACTGTGGTTGCCATGGTTACGTATTGTATCTACACAATTGTGGGGAAGCATGATACTAACCAACGTTGTCTAGGGGTAGGCTTTCAATTTACAGAAACAGACCTATGTAGTGGCATGAGATGGGGCACCTCCGTATCCATGACATCATTTTGCCTAAAATTCCACTCGCTTGCAAGATGGAGGGCCTGTGGTAGCTGTATGTTCACGTATATCTGTCCTCGAGAAACATCAGCGAATTACTATGGACTACAATACGGACGACAAGGGTGATGCCAGAGTGTAAGAAGCAGACACACCGAACCAATGAACAGCAAAAATAAAGACGACTATCTTGCAGTGCTGCCGAGTGGTAGAATATGAAATAAGGATTTTAGTAGACGAACTTCCGGCGATCTGACACTACTCATTCGATGACTGGTACACTTCTTGTTACTGAGTCCATTCCTAGAACAGGTAAAGTCGACTTTGCCTTTGCTGGCCAAGGTAGCAGGCAATAAGCCACTCGCAATTGTCCCTGAAATACTCTTTGTGATGATCTAGCTGGATAAGGCTTTGACACTGTTGCGTTGCACATGTTTTTGAGCCTGCGTCCAGCCACTTCAGAGAATGACGTTCCGGCAGCTTTTTATGGCTGGCAGCAATATTGCCGTCTTGCTTGCGTACTTGTGCCTTGTCGTGTTGACTAACAGCAATACGTGCTACGATGGTGGACCTTTGACTCAGTGTACCGCGAAATTTCCTTGAATTGTTTCCCAGTGATGAACTGAACCTCGTGCCCGCCTACTTTTTCAGTCGTTTGTCTACATCTCAGACGATATGTGACATCATTGATTTTTAAGATATAAAACTGCTTCACCTCCACCACATCTTTGGACACTTTTGCATACTGAATACAGCTGCTGCTCATTAGCCTTGGAAAGACGCAGCTGCTGATAAACCTGCTGACGCACTGGATGAAATTGAACTGACTGTATATAGTTGCACCCAGCGCTGACGACCACAAGTGAGACATCCTGCTGAAAATCAACAACGCTGCCATTTTCGAGCAGGCCAAAATACTCGTAGAGACCATGAGTGAAAAGCCGAGCAAAGCACTTGTCGCCATTAAAGAGCTTGTGACGTTTATCTCCAAAATCGACGAGATCTCAGGCAAGGATGACTTAGAGTGCAGACAAGACGACATCATCGTTTATGACAGCGTGTCTTCAGCATCGATCCACACCAGAGAGCCGACTTGTACTTGGCTCAGCGCCACGCCATTAGATACCAAAGGTAGTTCAAGGCAAACCGAGCATGGTGGCCCTTTGTGTGCTGTAGGCATGGACTGGCACGAGTTTCGTCGCTTCTTTTACGAGAGAACTTCCATACCCAACAGCTGCGTTACCACAGATCTAACCAGCATAGGCCCAGTAAAGTTTTAAGCTAGCCTTTATAAGGCGTGTGTTGTGTCAGATTAAATTCTTACACATTATTTTAAAGACTATAACTGTTTCGAAATATGTGTCATTTACCAAAATGGCAAGCGTGATAAACAAGATACGAATACTAGCGGAGTATGTGGCCCGCCGTATCAAGCTTAGAGATATGCTAAACGCGTACCGGATGACACATTCGAATTCGCAAAGTGCTTTTCACCTCTGATCAAACCAGTAAACGCCACCGCTTAGGCTACTGCCCACGTAACAAAGGCCGTCGATTAGATCCGTGAGTATGTTCGAGGCGTATTGCAGGCTGTCCATGGCAGCGTAATTGAACCTCAGTCGGCGTTGGAAAGGCTGCCTGAAGGTATCAATGCTGCTTGTCAGTGCCACCCTTACCTGAGTACAGGTCATCCATGCACAGAAAACCTCAGAAGTTTAAAGTAAAAGGGCGCCAGTATATGGAGTTACGTGCGATATAGCTGCATGGGATGAGATACCTGGAAAACTAAGAAGACCTGCTGATGTTGAAGGAAGATAAACGGTGAATTCTAAATTACATAGAAGACAACTGGCCAACATGCAGTTAAAAATGCTACCACGATCCCCTGATACAGCGGCCCGGACGAACTTACCAAACGCTT
The DNA here is from genome assembly GCA_028554795.2 of Sinohyriopsis cumingii. Taxonomy (NCBI): domain Eukaryota; kingdom Metazoa; phylum Mollusca; class Bivalvia; order Unionida; family Unionidae; genus Sinohyriopsis; species Sinohyriopsis cumingii. The sequence goes on from CM068839.1 coordinate 71,428,321, forward strand.
CGAAATGTTGATAGTCTTTTTGGGTCAGTAACACGTCCCTCTAGCTAGCCAATGAAACAGATACCATATGCTACCGCCTGATAAAGGATAATATCATGGAGAACGTTACATTTAGAGCGCTAATTAAAGGCGTTCATGGCGAGGTTTATGACTCATATGAGAGTACTGTCGGAACGGCAACATACATACATGGACACAAACGGTACGTTCGGAATAATATTAAACCAATAGGTGAGGACGTATCGGCCAGGCTTTAGACCATTCAAGCGCATACTGTCCCCGACCTAGACATATGGTGTCAGGAACCTAAACAAAATCCGACGTTTGACATCTTATTTCTCAAGTCAGTGGTGGCCCCCATGGGATGCGACCTCAAGATTGCCCTGGCTTCAGTTTGAGTCTACATCAGCTGACCGAACATTTGCTCCTATCATTTTGACGATCTTCAAACAATACCTTTATGTTTTCTATCGACAATAGCGCGATCTCAAAGGTTTTAAACCTACCAACGAGTAACTATTAAAAAGACGTTATGAACCAGGAAATCTAGCGACAGATTACAGCCCTGAGGGGCGACGGTACAAAAATTAGCATTCGTGTCTAGGAAACATTCTTTTGCCGCACCAATATATGACAGCTTTAAGTATATTAGTGGCTGAAAAGTTGCAATGATCTTATCAGTTTGCAATGTCATCCCCGCAACGCATTCTTCTCCGAGTCGGCGTGCAGTCATTTTGCACACATTATGATAACTGACTGTAACATAGTTTCGGCTTCTACCGGGAACATGCGCAAAGGGCATCTTTTGCGCCAAGCACACAATTGCGCGGGTTTATTAAGATACCGACGATGGCGACATTTTCCGCAACATTGCTGAAGCCGAAAGTAGGGTCGCACTCTCAAAGCTTGCCTTTTGGATGCAGTCGCTGGTGGCGGAGACAAAGCTGCTCAAATTAATTTAGGGAGGCATGAGTACATTGGCCTTTCATGTCAATACCACAGAAGCCCAGCTCTCGGTTATTAACGGAAAGTTTTCCTGGCAAATTATCGCTCAGCAGGTCATTACCGCACTTCCACGCATATTAGTTGCATTCCAGGATGTGACATGGTTAAATAACCACGAGTGTAATCCAAAGGTATTTGATAAACTTTATGTTTCTGGGGTAAAAGACCATAAGAAACCCTCCAACGAAATCCTTTTTGACAACGCAAGCAACAACGTAGCCCGCACTTACTCTTAAATACTCATTTACATTAGAAGCAAACAATACATGGACTCATGACTCCTTATAAGCCAGAAGGACTTTACTGGCCTTTATCATATCTACTACTTCAACGTCGAACGCATCAAATTGGTCAAGTAGTCTGTTGTATACTTAAAATATCGCGTCGCAGATTGTAGTTGCAAACTACAAAGCCGTCACTGTCATTCTCTGAAAAAAATCACTGTTGCTCAAGGGCAACGTCGGGTGAATGAAAATCATCGAAGCCCCCATATAAAACACCATTTAAACAACATTGTGATCTTCGGTGCGAGTGTTCTGTACTTGGGAAACGCAGGTGTTCCTGTATGATTCTTTTGGGTACTATTTATTCTTGTCGCTTTTGTGCTAGTGATACAAAAGTCTTTTAAGTAATGCAGCATTGTAATTTGTGTCGGAATATATATGGGCGACTGCCGTGGGCGCCATAGGTCTTGGGGCACCAAGACAGCTGATAAAAATCATATACTGTGAGCAATTTGGCGTCAATCATACGACCTCTCATATGTAATTATATGACATTGTCCTTCGTTTTGGTAATCCAGTTTAAAGTCTCCAATAAACACATTAAAGAAGTAAAATAGTTTAATTGTCGCACACTTAATGCACGCGTTGCCGACTAAACTTGCAAAAGCCTAACTTTAGGGGTCAAAGTCAACTGGTTAAACGACGGAAGCGAACATCTTGACTCTTTATTCAACAATAATGTGGTAAAATTTCAATGATTGACTTCTTTGTAATATTTGCTTGGTACTCACTATCTGTCCTGCAAATGGAACAATTGGGAAGAAAGCAACTTATCCTCGAGGCAGCATAGATCAGAGTTTTAAAACAAAATACGCTCAGGCAGCTTATCCCAGCCTGTAATTATCCAAAAATAAGAGACATAACAATTAACCCATATTATCACTCTCCAATATATGTTTGAGCTCCAAAGGGATTAAAACTTTATATATTCAACCGATGTTTATATTCAGAAAATTTATATCGTCTGACTTGACCGGAAATGAACAAGTGGTACGAATTTTAGATTTAGTAAGTCTGCTTGACAAAATATAAATAAATTTTAATTTGGTAGAGTGGTATAAAATGCCACTGTTGAGTTAAAATACTGATTTATGAAAGAAAAAAGACTTTTGTAAAATAAATAAATAGTGTAATGAAAGTAAGACGCCCATGTGACCCTGATATAGATCACTTGACTTAACTTAAACGTAGACCTGAGAATCCCATATCATTTACTACTGAATTGTTTAGCATAATTCTGATGCAATGTCTAACAGTTTCGACTCGATGCGATCAACGATTAGCGTGATATTTAAGTTTAAATGTATATGTCAAAATATTCTCCTCTGTCCTATGTGTGAGGAGTCATTCGGGGTAGAATTAAATTGTGTTCGATGGAGTGTCCATTCATATCTATCACAAAAAATTAGTTAAGAAACAACGCAAGAATGTTTTGGGTCTCGATTTAGAAGTAAACGTTTATATAACATGCATAAAATCTTCCTTATTTACACATTTCACTGTCAAAATTCCTTTTATATGTAGTGTTATACTACGAATGTCCTCTGACCTTTGGATCTCTTCAATACGTAAAAGCAATATTGTGAGTGCGATAATGCATCTCACTTTCCTGATGCAACTGCCCAAGTCTTGTACTTGGATCCTGAAACAATCTTGGCAGCTTTATGGTCCATGTGTAGGCTATTTTCATCAATATTATAAATTGCATTTCGTCTTTCCTTCAGATTATACTTGGTAGAATCATTTACAACTCACGAACGTAGTGGTCAGTTGCTTGTCCTACTGCCATTTCAATCATCTTTGGTTTTTGTTTGCAAACATTTAAATCCGGCCATTTGCCTAAAACGTTGTACAATCACTGAAAGCTTAATGGGGCCCGTTGATTGTAATTGAATCTGCATTTCCTTTTTCTAACCACAGTCCAAAACCTAATCAGAAGCCAAATGAATTTTTCTTAAGTATTTATAGCTAATCTCAGCATCGGTTGATAAATGATTTGCATGAATAGATTATGTTTGTAAAGTTGTAACTGGAACATCATACGTTTTAGCAGCCATTTGCACTAGAATAATGTCTCTTATGAAGGCAGTATGTCTATCTTACGGGTTCAAATGATCGTAATAGGATTTGATTATTCTTGATCTAAATGTTTTTCGAATAACAGAACTGCAATAACTTCAGAGCAAGCTACGTTATATGGCACTAAGGGTTTACCATAGTTTATTGCATACGCACGAATGGACGCTTTGATCACGTGGTATAGATAAGCAAAGACAGTAGACAGTAGATGCAGACGGTAAATCTAGTGAAACTACTGACGATAACTGATCCTAATTATTGAATATCTGTTATGTGCTGAAAAGTGGAATTGGGGGGAGGGTCAAGATGACAGTTGCAGTATTTATGTTGCAAGCATACCATTCTTATCTCCATCTCGATGAGAGAGAGAGAGAGAGAGAGAGAGAGAGAGAGAGAGATTCTGGCGAGATATTCATATACAAATCAATGCTAAACATAAGGATAAACGAACTATTTTAATGAAAACCAAAAATAGGTGATCAGAGTTGGATCGGAAATATGGCTTACTGAGTGGCAACAAGGTCAGCAAATCAGATGCAAGATTAAATTTTAATATGCTTGGATCTCGCTCATTTTCGAACCCAGCCAAGTTTATGACTATAAGCCCAAAACGTTAATGAAAATATTGATAAAACATAGCTTATCAGAGGTACCAAGCTCAGCCAGTATGATGCATGATCATTTTATTAGCGTGCTTGCATTATTTGACTGGTCCGATATCGTACTGATATAAGGATATATTGGAAATTTTATCCAGCAAGATAAGAACTATAGCCTTTGAAGTGGTAACTTTACAAGATCTTGATGAAAGGGTTTATTTTAAGTCTGATCAGATTCGGGCTTGAAAGAGGGCCCAAAGAGTGGTGACGAGCTAAGCCAATTGGATGTAAAAGTATCTTATTATTATGTGTAGATCTCGTTGTTCAATATCGAATCCATCCCTGAATTTGATGATATAAGCCCATACTGCAAGTCTGATCACTATCTGATCAGAAATCTGACTTTCATTTGGATGACACGCGCAGCCAATCAGATACAAAATGATCATTATTATATACGAATCTCACTCATTATCAAACTCCTCCTAGATTTTGATGATATAAACCCATATTCCAAGTCTTATTGAAATCGGACAAGAAACATGGACTCCGAAAGTGGTAAGAAGCAATAGTTAATGGACGGACGCATCGGACATGACGCACGAAGGACGGACGTATGAGGCACGACGCACAAAGAAGAACGGACGAAAGGCATGGGGCTATACCATTAGTTTCTTGGCCTTTTAGGCAGAGAAGCTAAAATATGTGTGTGGCCGCCAAGTTAATTTTCCAGAAAATATTTCTGACAAGAACGTTTACAAATTTGGAGATTTATCATCCTGTTCATAACAAGTTATTCCCATGTTTATAAAAATGCATGAAATCTATAAAAAAAAAAAAAAAAAAAAAAAAAAAAAAAAAAAAAATTTTTGGCCATATTTCGAGGAGTGGCGGAAATCTTCAAGCTTTTGTCAATATTTTACATTTTAATTCCGATCGCGGAATTAAATAAAAATATAAAATAATGTGAAACCATTTCAGCTAGATGTAATTATTTATCTTGTAGAAACTGCCACATTGATTCCTTTTGTTTATTTGCAGGAAGGCATATCACAACGTTTCATACTTCTTGTTCTTCTTCTATATTTTTCTGGGGTTGTTTGGATGTTTGATGTACCGTATCAGTCGTAGTGTGTTGCTAGGTCTAGCTTTCCTTGGCAGAATGGACAGATGTTGTCTTTTACCTGGATATGAATCGTTTGATAAAGGTAAACAAATGGCGAATGTATCCGTTTTGCATGTTATTCTATTGATTTTGAAATTGGTGGAATTCCTTTATACATTGTGGAATTTTGTTGAAATGTCCATGATCAGTAGATGCAAACATGTGTACATTTGCAGATTAGAATTGAATAAAATATTCATTTTGAAGGTAAAGACTTGGACGTGATCCTAATACTTGTTTTCATGTAAAGCAAAACGTTATCGTAAAAGATAAACTTGGCTCACAATCTTGCTCTTAAAAAAATATCCCACAGCCAAAATTTAGAATTTTGTTTATGTGCATTCGAGGTACAAGTTTGTTCATTTTTCATGAAACCTTTTGTTATCACATGATGATAATAAATTTAAATAATGTTTTATAAAGCATTTTCACATTATTTACTTCTTCGGTCTATTAGGAAACCGTATAAGTATTAAGATGGAGAAGAGTTTGTTGAGTTCTTTAGCAGATTGTTGCCTTGGGATTTGTGACACATGCCTGTGATCCCTCAGTGTGAAGACAAATCTCAAAAAACTTCGAACCATCTCAAAATCTCACTCCTTTAACTTAATGTCGCATTGTCTGATACATTAAGCTTGTTTTTGGCGATGCAGTACTCTTATTATTGCGCTTTCCATGGGAGTGATGGAGTATACCGTCTTATAATGAAGTATATGATAATTATAGCTTTTCTGCTACATACTGAATTGTGATCCTTGACTAAATTAGCTTTATGAAAAGAACCGTGTTATAATGAAGGACTTTATAGTGAGTTAGTGATGTATTTTGAATCAAAATAAAATACCATGCAAGTGTTTATAATAAGGATTGATTTAGTCATTATCGCTTGTATACTCCATACAATCTGCAACCAATTAAGGAACTAAAAGTGAAGTTAAAGCGATATTTACTTTTATTTCCAAATAACTCAAATAAGTGGCGTTGGAAAACTCATGGCACAAAATTTACGTTGATCCAAAAGTATTTAAAGTTACATTTTACAGTAAGAAACTTAAAATGCTTCACAGGTGTCGTGGCAAAAATAGCATTTTATAGAAATCTCGAGAAAATGAAGACATGAAACAAATACTTAATTCAGATTCGGACTAGAAACGATATAAACTAGAATGTTCCGTTTAGGCCACAGTTTATCTGAAAATATCCCAATAAGAATATCCCACTGCAGAGTCCACGTTTTATTTCGCTAGAAAATAAAGCAACTACTGTAAAACTGAGCATAATTGAAAACTAAAACAATAAAACTGACCGTAATATAGAATGTGATCGGATGGATGGACGAACATGCACGTAGACGCAAAAAAATTTACTTTGTTGAACGTCGCCAAGGCATGCTTGACAAATTTAATTCACTCCCTTGGGAGCTAGATGCTAACCCCTGTTATTTAGGATGTGCAGATTTTCCCAAAATATATTGTGGTCCGTATGGTAATATATCAGGTATACCAGTCTTTGGACAAATTGGTTACTTCTAAAAATAAAGAGAAACATAATTTATTCCATCATATGTATGTTTTTATAATATCTTCATCAAAATTCCTATTTTGTCTGTCATTCACGTGTTTTCAATACGAGGATAGATCTCATGTGTGTGTGTGTGTGTGTGTTATTTTGGATTTTTAACGTAGCTTTAAACAATTCTTCAGTCATATCTCTAGGATGTCTGCAGTGTGACAGTTTATAGTGATGTCTAGCACTGGGACATCACGCCGCAGACACGTAGCAGCATGTCCCACCCAGTCACATTATCCTGACACCAGGTTGACCAGTCCTAACACTAACCTCTTAATGCTGAGCGCCAATCGAGGCAACTGTTTGTACCATTTGTTAAGTATTTGCTCTGACTCGGCCGGGGTTCGAACCCGCGAACTCCCGCATCCAAGGCGGACGCTCTAACAACTAGGCCACCCGAGCGGCCACTCTTGGAGTAGAACGAGATTAAAACACTGATTTTCATAATTACCTGTAGGTGACTGCAGTACCTTAGTGCCAGATTCTTGTTTCCTGTACCAAACTGTTGTTGCTGGGAACAGTTGTGATCATGAAGACCACTTTCGTAAGCTCTTTTTGGTGGGTTTTCTTAGTCAAGACTAGCTACCCAAGTTGGAGAGTAGTTTGCTTACACTCATGGGAGACAACTTGCATTTCCTTTTTTTCAGGTTACACAAGTTACATTTCTTTCCTCCGATTAGAAGAAGCGCACCAGCATCCTGTGCTTGTGACCTTCTGTGACCTTCTTCTGGACCACGTGCATCAAAAGAGTGATGACAACACGATTAATTATGGTGCAATACGACCCAATCGACCGTCAAGACTCAAGACAACCTGCAATGCACAAAGGATGTGGCTCAAAGCGTACACTATTCTACAGAACAACTTATATAATCAAAAGCGGGAAAAAGAGAACGGTACCAGGGAGGGAGAACAGTCCAATTTTGGAGCAAGTCTTCTTTGAAAATAAAACTTCCTAAGAAAAAAATGAAAATACAAGGTCAATAACGTCAAACCGAAGCCTCTAACTGACCGCGATTTTCTCTAATTGGGTTAACTCATTTTGTTACGTTATCTTTGTCGCTTGTGTTTTCAAATTTGTATGCGTGTTTGTTTACCAACCCCGACACTCATTGTTGGTCGTCACCCTCCCTGCTGCTGTTTCTTAACTAAACATTTTATCAAGACCTACACGATATCGCGACCGAGCATCATGTAAATTTATCGTGATAAATCCGTTTGGGGTAGCTTGCGCACGTGAAAAGAAGTTTTTGAACTTAATCATATGCATATCCCCTGAACACCAAGTCTGATGAATATTTCGCAGAGTATGTTAATCGACTCCATTAAACACAACAAAAATACTGCAGTTATCTCTGATCACTTTAGGTATTTGTGTATATCGTTGAGTATTATAAATCACGTCTGTGTTTTTGTGTCTGCATCGAGAAAATATTCGAGCTGGATTTGATTGTTTATCCAGCATCACATCATCGTATACTACGTAATTATTAATAAATCCATCGAGGTCATCTACAGATGGGGATTCATCAATATCAGTGATAAAATCAATGATGTCATTACCATCCTCGTCCAACAATTTTGCATTTTCATTAAAATCTTTAAGCACATCGTAACATCGCTGATCATCTACGGATGGTGCCACTAAATATATTTTACCCCAAGTGAGCCATCTCATTATCAGATTAAGCAACAGTTGCGCCTTACCAGACCCAGATTGACCTATGATAATTGCTCTGATAGAATTTGGTAGCGCTGGATGATGTCTTACTGGCTCACGCTTTCATGTCGCTGAAAAATAAATGACATCCATGTTGTACAAATATAATAAATAATATGGATCTAAATTGTATTCAATGTATAGCACCAACCCCCACAAGTTAATTAACAACAACAATAGCAAGTGTGTGAAATGTGTTCCAAAAAATACAAATTTATCTCCGGACACTAAGTGTCTGGCGGTGATATCGCTGCTTCACTGGGAAAATTACCAGGAGCTTCATGGACGAAATAATCAGGAGAAAAACATCTTCCTGGATATAATTATTGTGGTCATGGAGCCCGACTTGATATCCGACTTGACGAGCGAAATCAATCAAGACCTGGAGAGTATTAAATAAATGCGACTGACCAAGCATGTCACGTTCATGACGTAGTGTATAAAAATAAAGAATTACAGCAACGATATATATTGCAGATGTCAAATTGATTCACTCGTTAAATCCCGTTTCTTTTTAAAATCTCTTAGAGAAAAACTTGCTAGCTGCCTAGTAAAATCCACGATGAAAGGTAAACTAGTATTAGGGGCTGGTAATTAATCAACCGAGTATTATTATTGTTATTATGGAATCGATTTATTATAACCCAAGAGGATATTATAGGGGTATAGCAGCGATTATTATACGCTCGGTGAACAAGCAAATGTCACACATTATTTTGCTTCAAATTGGTTAGCACGACAGGCAATATGGCAAATATATTTACCACCACCTAAACAAATTCAGTACACACATTTTATTTCAGCACTTCTAATGAGGTTAATCAAACAGATATTTTGGTTTTACCACATGATACTGTGAAAACAGATAGAGATAAAGCCTGCACATACAAATACGCGTTAACTGTCGTTGACGTTGCAAGTAGATATAAAGAATCAGAACCACTATCAACCAAAACAGCAACTGAAGTTGCATCTGCTTTTGAACGTATTTATCAACGAGGATCCGGACCACATGGTGGTCTACGATGGCCACAGTTTCTACAGGTTGATCCTGCTAAGGAATTTCTTGGTATAATATCATCTCTGATGAAAAAAAAACATATCATCAAAATCAGACGACGACATACAGCAATTCATCGCGATCAGGCAATTGTTGAACGATTTAATTGAACACTTGCTGAGCGATTGTTTGGATATCAATATCCGCAGAAAATATCCCTGAACAAAGTTCAGAAATATTTGAGATCTCGTGAATAGGTTGCAAGACTACAAAGTGCAATAGCTGCGTTAAATAATGAAATTACTCGTGCAGTTTTTATGAAACCCATCAATGCAATCACAAAAACACACAAATACAACGACAGGACTCCTTCGCATAACAACCAGTACTAGGTAATGTGACTAAGATATTTATATGAACCTGGTTAACTTGAAGGTGGTAAGAAAAAGCAACTGATCCTATTTGGAGTGTGATGACACATACAATTTCCAGTGTGGTAAGATCCACGAGTAGACATGCAATCTACATACACGGTTCAAGTGCCCCTCAACGTGGATTTGTACGTGAAAAATTACAGGTAATTCCTGAAGACACACAATTACCACCGCGTTCACTTTTGTGAACTGGCGCCTCGACGTCGATTACATTCAAGATAGGTCGGCATCACATTTTCGCGTATGTGACCAAGACTACTATTAATTCTATCTACGGTAAATTGTCTTTGATTATTATTTAAATATTGCTACAACATTACTCTGTTACAGCTCGCACAATGATTATTCTGATGTTGTTTCAGAGTCATGATAAAATCAGCATCGAGATCAATGTCGCGCTTATTTTTTTATCACATTGCTGATAATTAGCTAATTTTTTTCTTACTACATCATCACCATTGCCAGTAGTTTGATTATTATTTACTGTGAAGTCTATAATAACCCTTCGCAGCTGAGCTATTCTTCTGACTCGAGACACTGCAGCATAAACTAAGTTTGACCATTCGATACAACGATCAACAATCCAAATATTTGTATAAGAAATTGTTAATCCTTGTGACGAATGAATCGTTATAGCATATCCTAGAGTCCACGGAGTTTTGTCCATCGTTAGCGAGCTCTCAACAACACTCACATGAACTAAAACAATATAATTTAACACAAGATTTTGTTTGCTACCGCATTCTGGAATTTCAACGTCGATATTTTGCCGTCGAGTGACTGCTGGTCGATTACACAATGGTACATGTAGATTTAAAAAGTTGTCTTTATGTAACAAAAATAATTGTTGTTGAAGTGTACCACGAACTATCTTTCTACTTACAACTATCAGATCATCTCTATAAATTCCAAAAATCATTCATGGTGGTTCCTGGAGTTATATCACGCATTATTTCACAATGAATTTTATTTGGTTGTAGTTTGATTAAGCTCTCTTAATTCTGGATCAAGCGTTCTATGATCATCGGTTATTTTTTTGTAATAATCGACGAACTTTTTCAGCCACTTATGTGTGCATGATCCAACAAAAGGTGGCGGTTGACCATGATCGCCACACATTATCAAAGTAGTATTTTTTCTCAACAACCAATCACGAAATAATTGTAATGCCTCCTTCTACACTGTACATATTTCATTCCAGATAATAATCTTTGGAATATATTTTTCACCCATTCGTTCAGGAGTCCATGTATCTTCCTTTCATCGGAAGAAGCTGTGATCAGTATGAGATTTGACTCCTCGTTCGTTCATTTCTCTGGCGAGTCTATGTGTAGCGGTTAACACAACTATATCAAGTCCAAAAAATAATTCGATCACACGTGTTGTTTACCAGAACCATCTGTTCAATTAAGATAAACAGTCTTATGTCTGGTCACAGGATCATATACGAATGGTGTTGATGATAATTATGATATTTGATTATTTCTTAAATGAATATCCTTAATTTCAACGTCGACAATAACTAAGTATGTTTTCTTGTTATATTCTCCATTCGCCCCATGATGCATCAGGGCCGTTAAATAGTTGTTCTAGCAATCCTGTATTTTATTTTATTGATATCAAATTAATCTGTGGCGACTCTAACCGCGGAATCAGGAAATCTGTTTATTTTCGATAATAAATTTATCGAAATGTACGCAAACATTTAAGATCTTATATGAATAAAGTACAGTGACTCATCATCAGTGTAACTCACAGTTGTACCTAATTTAATTATGTTCAATAAATTAACATTACTTCGACTTATAAATGTGTTTCTCTTCGTTGTATCAACAATTATAAAATCTAGTTCAACATCATCTATAATTAATCTTGTACAATCTCGTTTATGATCATATGAACCTCCTTGGGTAAATTTGCCAATTATTTTTCTGCCAAGATCTTTTGCGATTTTTTTTTCTAAAAGTCTGTTATATCAGGATGTTTGTCATCACAATACTTCTTTCAGTGTGGTAACCAGACTTGTTTCTGTGGACTAAATAATACAGTTGCTTCACTTACAATCAACGATATTGAAATTTTTACATAAAGCATATACCGTAATAAAACTGATGGAGAAAACCGCGTTCGCTAAAATGTTTTCCAAACCAAACAGCGAGAATTGGATGAAGACCTTCGGCAAACTTGAATGAAGTAATTTGTGTAAATCCAGTTGTATCAAAATCTGGCAGAGGTCCATTAATCGATACTCCGGTATCTCGTGTGTTGGATGTCCAAATCGCTTAAAATATTCCGAACATTCACCCATACCGAGAAAACTTACGGGATAACATGCAACCATATCAAACGAGATAATATCCTTATAATCGTTTCTGGTATTCCACAATCCACAGTGTCCGAATTCGACACAACTGCGTTGTATTTCTTTAAGAAATGCCAACCGTGTTGGGTTCCATGAATTTTCCTTCTTAGCGAAATGAGCAGAAACTGACGGAACGGTGAAACAATTACTCAGTAATTGTTTAGTATTGGCATAGGTATATTTCAACGCAAGGTTTATCATTTCTTCGTGGAGAGTTTCTGTACGATAAATATCTTCATTAGGTCGTACAAACTGATCATAGTTTTCATCATCTAAACTTTCAAACAGCCACACGAATACAGGATCCATTTTACTGATATTTCGGATAAAACCGATCATACCACAGTTATAAAACTTAACAGTTCTATCTCTTGGAAATATTATTATAGCAGAAGTCCAAGCATTCGCATTATGATCAACGATATTTATCGGAGCTGGTTTCTATACATATTTTGGCTCATTTAATACTTCTCCTGTTATTGTTTTTACCGTTATTGGGAATTTTAGTAATTTTTCTAACTTAGCAACATCATATATTGTAGCTCCTTTATCTTTGACTGATTCAGCCCATTTGTGTATTTTTTCAAGTCATAGATCTGTTAGCTTATTTCCAAGTATCACGTTTGTAAAATGTTCCATTACTCGTTCAGCTACACAATTTAGTATCGTAAATTTCATAGATATTAACACTATGTTTATCAATGAGCGGATATAATGCATAAATAACTACGGTCGCAGGATACGCTCCTTCACACTATAGTTTGTCAATACCAGTCAACATTCCTGGTTTGGAATTTTTATTTAACGTAACAACATTTTCAGTGTGAAGACGGAGAGGGTCGCGCTTGTCACGGATAATCCAAGTATCGTGTTGCTTCGCAATCAATTTCACTCTAAAATGATATCTTTGATTGTCGAGATAATTAATGATCGTCGCCGCTCCTTGGTCATTCATTATAGCATCGATACCACCTTCGGTGTCGCGCATGATTCTGAATGTTGAACACATGTGATCCGCGCCATCGTCGCGAAAATTATTCTTTGCGCTACGAATACTTTCAATCAGACTTTTTTATTCGTCGGATCAACCAGAGCTCGCCTCGGCAAGTCAGGGGTTCTTCTGTCAAGATCGAATCCAGCTTTAGAGGATTTAGTCGCAAATAATTCCTCAAACTCTTCCATATATATATATATATATATATATATATATATATATATATATATATATATATATATATATATATATATATATATATATATATATATATATATATATAAAGAATACAAATCATATGGCGGGACAAAAAAGTATTATCTTTTAAATGATTCTCCAAATTTGCTTATCAGTCACCCAATAACCTATAATTAAAACTATAACAATGAAATATCCAGTATATCATTTGCGCGTACATAAATTTACATAAAATAACAGATGACGCTATAGCTCATCGATTTCTAGGTCAATATAAAATATATTTCAGCATCCGCAACAAGTCATAGTCATGTAAAGTTTGACAAAGACAACGGTTTGTCTGTTTTATTTATTTGACTTGTCTATGTTTTGTATTTGCCTTTGAAAAAGACTCATTAAGAGTAGAAAGAGCTTATGCTAGCTAGATACTAGTTTTGTACTGTTCGTAGTCAGTTTGTTATATATATATATATATATATATATATATATATATATATATATATATATATATATATATATATATATATATATATATATATATATATATATTGACTGACACCAAGAGTAACTGTAATTGGCTAAGGATCGGTTCTTCAGTTCCTTGGAACAAAACTTGCGTAAAGGAATTATATGACTTTACCTACAAAGCGTACGAAGATAGGACCAAAACCGTGTTTGAAATGTGGTATTGGGGCTAGGAGAGAAAAGCAGTTTTGTGTGCAGTGTGGTGGTAAAAATACTGAGAGCTAAGACGATATTATGAGAAAAGAAATAACGCAGGCAATGACAAGGTCATGAAAAAACGCTAAAGACTAACTCGCCAGATTTTGAAAATAATTATTTAGATAAATGCTATTATTTTATATGAAAATGGGGCAAAATCAATTAGTGAAACATCCCATCATCGAAAGTTATGAAGCATCTCGAGATGGTGTAATCAGGAACTGTCGACTAGAAAACCAATCGGTAATGTCATTAATATTGGTTATCTCAAATTCAATGATGGGGGAATAAAATGTATGTTTGTCATACAATTTATCTATAAATGTTTTCATTATCTAATGGAAAAAGGTTTTGTGATCGACCATATTAATTCAGATCCGAAATATAATTACTTGGGTGATTTTCGAGCTATCAGACAGAGTAAAAGTAGCAAATTTGGTGGTACTGGGAAATACAATAAATTTCCCTGGTTGGTTAAATCTACAAATGTAGAGACCGGTGAAGAAATAATATTTCAATCAATAAATGCGGCTGGTAAATATTTTGATGTTTATTCAGCTTCGGTACACTTTGTCGCGAATAATATTACCAAATCGGCTCATTCGAAGAAATATAAACAAAATATAATATTTTAGTAGATCCCGATTGTGTTAGAAACAAACACTCTGGACTAAGGGAGTTAACTCTGTCTGGTAAAGATAGAGCAACTAACAATTTATCGCCTGTATTTTACAACCTTATTCGTTTATGAATGGCCATTGTTTTTGGTTACTTTTGTTCCCATCATGTAGTAATTAATATAACCAAATCGGTATTGTCAAAGAAAAACAAGCAAAATATAACTTACTTTTGAAATATAACTCTACTGTAAGACAGAGAAATTCAACGTCAGTGACTTTGTCATTGGAGTAAGTTATAACTATGTCAGGTAGAGCCTGTGCCTTATAAATAATTTTTATTTACTGATGAATGTTTTTTGGTTGGTTTTTTTTTATAGAAACGTTATCCTTATTTTTCTGAATCTGTCAGGTTTCTTGCTTCCTCTAGATTTGCCAGCGATAATAATCAAGAAAAAAATACAAACAGCGAATAAACCACGCCCATTGCGTGAGCTACTTTTGGATTTCTAAGTATTGGTAAGCTGATATCGCGTAAGACCCGTATTATCGTTGGAGTTTGAGCCATGCTCGAACTTGAAAAGAAAAAGTAGACCCTCCCACCATGTCAGCACGTAGTGGGTGCTCGTTTGCACTCCCCGGGCGTGTGTGTGTGTGTGTGTGTGTGCAGAAATCTGTTCAACGTTGGAAGACCCCGTTTGTATGTTGTGCCGTCTTAGAACTAAGATTGTAAATAATGATGTAAATAGCTTGATATACTGTTTTAAATATGCTACTATATGTATTCTGTCGTCCTTAGAACTAAGAATGCATATAATGCTGCAAATAGCTTGATACATGTTGTGCCGTCCTTAGAACTAAGATTGTATATAATGCTGTATATTTGCTACTCTAGATAAGATTGTATATAAAGATGTAAATAGCTTGATAATGCTGTAAATATGCTACTATGGTTAATATTGTATATGATGCTGTAAATAGCTTGATATAATGCTGTATATATGCTACTATGTGTTGTGTAAATATTTTTTAATTTAACCTTATTTATTATATAATGAATTTCGAAAATATTAATGCTATTATTTATGCAATTAAAAAGTCACAAAATACTGGTATAAAAATTTCTGATACTGGGAAAATTATTTGTGATTTCGAATCATTACCACAACGAAATTTTGAAGATAGATATACACTACCAGCAGAATACAGATTCATTAAGCTGATTGAACAATATATGTTACAATCCTTGGCGACAGTCAAAGATACATAAGTGGAACAATTCGTATCATTCGCAGACACGATTGGAAAAATTATATCAGCATTATCTCACGAAAACGAAACAAAAAAGATTGTGAAAACACGTGTAAGACAATTGAAAAAGATGATGTCACTGGTGAAAGTGAAAAAGAAAGCTCTGTCACCAGTGATCGAGGTGTTTGTGAAAACAATGTCAGTAGCAGCTAAACAAAGTAAAAGTGTTAACGAATTGTGAAAATGAAGGTGTTAACACCGAATAATAAAGCGTGTAATATTTCTTCTGATTCAGATTATAATATTTGTTTGTTCTTGACACAGTCAATGGTGAAATTATTATCATTATCTAAAAAAAATTATGCCTTGCCTTTGTCCTTGTCCTTGTCAAGGGTATAAGATTTTTATTATTTTGAATACCATTTACCCCAGCAAATTATGAGATCTAACTGATAATTACGAGCTTGAGTACCATTTGCCCCAGCAAATTAGGAAATCTGAATGAGAATCATTAAAAACAAATTCCGTTATGATATATTTATTTAGTATTTGTGAAATTATTATTATGCAATTTTTTGTTTTTCTGTTTTCGATGAGATTCTTATTATTTTGGGTACCAAAATAATAATGGGGTACATCAATTTCAAGAAAATGTTTGATAATCTGAAAAATTATGGGTAATACACCCATCAAATTTATTAAGTTAGTTTTTTATTCTGAATAAGATTCAATGATTTTAGCATTGATATTTATATTCATTCTGATAATAACATTTATACAGAATCAGATTATAATATTTTTAAGCTGATCAAATTCAATGCAAGAATGTGCATAATTTAGAATCTGATATCTATCGCACACTATCGTAATAATATGTTCTCGCTGTACCTCATTTAACTGTTCCTGCGTTAACAAACATTCTTCATCGCCGTATTCATTTATAATTACTGTGCGTGGAATTGTCAATATTGTTCTCACGGCACTTTCGAGTATCTCTTTGTTGTATATAAAAACTCTCACGTGTTGATACATTATTTAATACCCCTTGACTAAATCAAGGAATAATTGTTTATGAGTTCGTAGACTCGGAAACAGATTTTACAAAATCCTCTACGAAAAGATCTTTGCGATCTTAATATAGATTTTTATTTAAAACTTGATATCGCAAATCAAGTAAATTTCCGGTCTGGTCAGTAATTTTGAAATGAATCCGTGACAATAACGAATTATGACATCGCAGATAAAATGGATTAATGGGTTCTAAGTCAATGAAAAATCCAAGGGGTGCTTGAGTTGTGAATTTATATAAAATATATCCCTGTTATCAAGATCTACTTGATAGCTTCCATCGATAGCATCACATACAAGATTAACTGCTATCGTTGATTTTATATTAACAATTCCTGGTGAAATATGACGACTTCCACCGTATGTATGGTATGTTTGATAATATTTGATGTCGGGGTTATTTTTTTCCAGGCGGCAACAATCTTAGGAAATATTTTGTTGATAATGTCGTTAAGTGATTTTTTATAGCTCGTTTGCGTTAAATTCTGGTACTATGAATGTTGGTAATTGTTCTTCTGTAATTACATATGCGTCGAGGAATAATTATTTAATTGTCGAGACATGAACTACTCTATCAGCACGGTCAGTTACAGTTTCAATGATAATTTTATTGACAGACTCAAGGTCGGATATAACCGGGTTTAAATGTTGCATTGTTGCGATGATCTGCTGCTTTGTATCGCCGCTGTAATATTCTGTGACGCTTGAAAATAAATTTTGCAGTTGCTCAAGCACGCGTTTGTATTCTGACTTGATGTCGGAAAAATCATTAACATCTTTTTTGACGATTCCGTCTTTATTATTATACTTATCGCAATAAAAACCAATTCTAATTACATGAAGCTTTGTACCATCAGACACAATGAAAGTAGATTATAAGATTATATAGAACTCCATGGTTTTCTTTTTCGATATTCTGGAAGTTCTAAAAATATTCTGTTGTCCGTGGAGAAATCAACACGTTGTATTTTTCATGGCCCTTGATAAACAGGGGCTATCTCTGGCCATCCTAAGACACTTCGGATTGACGATTGATATATATATATATATATATATATATATATATATATATATATATATATATATATATATATATATATATATATATATATATATACGGAATAATCTAGCGAATTTATTTCTCTCGCGGCTGATAGTGTTGGTTAGTGAACAGTGATATCTATTTTAGATTCTGCGCTGGAATTCATTATTTATATGTTCAATTTGAAAACTACCCGTAGGTATACTCCCAATAATCCAGTCTTGAGTTCCATCTGGTTTACTTTTTATACGAAAATACCAATGAATTATTTGCTTGCTTCACATCGAATAAATTTGATATAATATTTGGCCAAACTATGATAAACTCTTAATTGTGCTAGTGCCATTTGTTTCGCTGGAATTGCAGTTGGAAAATTAACGCTGAACTCAGGATTGGTTGAGCTTGCTGATATTATCGTGGTTTTCAACGGTGTTGTATTAACGACATTATTTTTAAGCCCATGATTTTAAATCCCGATTTACTAAATCATTCGTAGATTCTGACACAGTAATTGCTTCGTTGTAAATCTTTATCATTTATGTGAACTCAGTCTCTGATATTGTTCCATCGCTAAGGTCTGAAGATATCAACGAAGATAATTTGGCGTATGCTAGCGTTGCTGTATGTAACTTTATTGTATACTCATGCAATTTTGTATTTGTACATGTATATATTTTTGGTGATGATATTAAGAGCACTAGAAATTGGTGTTCCAGTTGAAACACAAATTGTTTCAACTGCTGGTGGTGTCACTGTTATTGTTGATAGCAATACACCGGTTCCATCGATAACAGCGGATGCTGCATGCACAATTATGTCAACGACAACTACACGTCTGCGATATTTTTTACTTTTACCGTATACTCCTCAACGATATTTTTCAGTTTGGTTTGCCACTCACATACTTAGTTGTATCTGTAATGTTGAACATTGATGGGGGGAGGGGCTCATTATATTTTAAGTAGGTGGTAGCTTAGCGACTAAATCAAGACACCAATAGTACAACAAACCTACATTTTCTTCGGGTTCCACCACGAATGTTTCCTCGTCGTTTTGATCCAACATCACTAACATCGATACAGAGGATCCAGTTAGTGGATAACACCATGAAATTGTGGTGGATATTGTAAATGTCGTAGTACCGAGTACTGAGAACCTGTACATACCGGTAACCTCAGCGCGATGTTTGATGGGTTTATTTAGTGGTGCTATAATGCTGAGCTAGACGCTTCTGTATATATCACACTGTCGGTGATCTTTCTGATGTCAGAGAGTTTAATACCGATTACGTTTTTTTTGTTGAAAATTTATAAACGATTGTACTTGATTAGAATATTCAGATCAAAATCTGTTCATTCCATCATTGATTGTCATTAACGAGTTCGTCATCGGAATGTTGCAATCATCGACGTATTTCTTCACTGCAGCCTAATCGCTTGATTCTGGTTCTCCAAGACCAGTAATTTTATTATTAGTCATATTGAGAGAACCAGTCGTTCTATCACCTGTAGTTATTAAACGATTGTTGATCTCAGTTCTGATCTTGTTGTTGTTGCTGTCTACGTATCTTTGTTTTGCCATATCGTCGTCGGCTTTTGGTTCTCTCACATTAATAATTGTATTTTACTCATGTTGAGATCACCATACATAATATCTCCAGTTCTTCTGATGCGTCCATATATCTCTTCCATGCGTGTTAAGACTGATTCCTCCGAGTTTTTAATTTTACCGTTTTTAGTAAAGATCACTAGATTATCTTCCGTCGCATCTGGAACTCGCAGAATAATAACTGTCAACGGGATATTGCTCGTCTTTAATCGTCCTTGTTTTTCCTGAAAAACGACGACTTCATTTTGGTCCACATGTGCGGGACTCAAAAGATTAGCGAGTTCATCCTTGACCTCGCTAATTGACAATTGACAATTTTAAAAATTCTTTTGGTGGCACCAGTCCATACGAATCGAAATAAACAATTCCACGTGGATCAATCGCGTCTGAACCCAATGAGTACCTTTTCCAGACCTTCATCGAGATTAATGATACCGGTTTCAACACGGTTTGGTAGTTTTGGTAACTGGTCACGCATAAAAGCATCTGAAGTTTTTTATATTCAATCGCTTAGCAGCATCAAAAGAAATCAAAATTGGACATAGGAAGGAGACGCTTTGCGTCTAACCAAGTGTCCCGGGAGGTCTCAGACCTTGACCGTACCACGAGTGCGGAGTTCCTGGCAGTCTTAGACCTTTCCCTTTTTTTGGAACTTTTTATTCCGTGACCTGTTGCTTTCTTTAGTGCCACCCCAGCAGCAGTTCCGACAGCACCAAGTGCAGCTGCTGTTGCAACAGCTGGGGATGCAGCGGATATTAACGCTGCGAAAGCGGCAAGAAGTGAAATATACCACCCGCCTTGATTGAGTCTTTAATGGCACCCGAAGAAAGATTTAGTCTCACGCCGGTCTTTGATTGTTTGGCTTCATTGAAGTGCCTGAGTTGACGTTCTAACAATGATAGTTTATTATCACCACCTTCGATTTGTTCTTTTTTTTAGTGATATTTTTATTCCACAATTCCTTGCTGATACTGACTGTAGGTTTTTAGTCTGACCTGGAGTCAGAGTAATACTAACGTGATGATATGACATTATATTATCATGAGCGATTTAATTACATGTTTTCTTCTGGCGTCGATGACTCTCATTCGTCCATCAGCACCTTCAAGTAGCATCGCTTTATCTAAGAGTATAACAGCGATTGCTCCGTAACCATCAGCGGGTAGTCGAGCGACACGAGCTCGGAAGTGTATATCAACGAGTGACTGAACAAATCCAATGTTCCAGTGAAAAGTAATAGATTGGATATAATGTTGTGAAATCCAGCTGAGATATCTGCAAACCAGAATCCACATTCTGATTACGACCCATAAATGTCATCAACTATTGATAAGCACGTGCAACATTATTGTTCTCAAAATTCAGCAACATTTCTTCAGAAATTTCTTGATGTTCATTTATCCTCAAAGAAACATCATTAACTCCAAGCGTATCAAACACCATTGGATTTCGTTCCTGTGATTCTACTCTTGTATTTTCCTGAAGTGCGATGAATATATGTCGTGGTGCTGACACCCCCTGCTGTGATGCTATCTGCCATGTGAATAAACCAGCAGCATTACATTGAATACTGTCTGTGGTCATCATCAACCATGATAATGTTGATTTGCCACCTTCATCCATGAAAGAGTATAACCGTTGTTAATCGGCAAGTGATGAAGTCATTACTGGCATCCACAACCACAGTTTTGTTAGTGTTACTTTACCAGGACCAACGGCATCATCATCACGCCATATTGCACCTTTGTCGGTGGATTTTCTAACAAGTATCACAGTGTGTTCAGCGCTAAATATAACCTTTCTAAAAATTCTACAGAATCCAAATATATGCGATAATGAAATCACACATGCGAACTCTTCATCGCCGTTCAAGATTAATCGACGTGATGCGAATCCCAAGTTGAAGTTTTCATTCATTGATGTAACTTCAGTTACAGCTGCATTTAGTGTTACGTTTATATTTTCTGGATTATCAGTTGTATCCTTTGCAAACATCATCGTTGGATCAGCGTGTTTTGCAAGGCCAAGTATCGTCGTGGCAAGGTCGACTTTTTACAGGCATGATTCAATATTCTTTCCGTCAATAATATATGCGGCACTGTTAAATAACGCCGCGACACCAGTATTAACAAATGCAACTCGATCACCAGTTCCGTATGCTGTATCATCTGTTCTCAAAAGTCTACATTCGATTTCAGTGAATGCCTCAGCGGGTAAGAAATATCTACTTGTATCCTGAACTTACAACTCGATTCTTCCTCGTGCGTTAGGTACACGTGAGTCATAAGAATAATATTGATAATCACGCACTGATTCATCCTTGAAAACTGTGCATCCATGTCAAATGCTGGATCAGATACACGTTTAAACATTCTATTATATTTGTTATCGTCTAATACGAAGACCACATTCTGCTATCATACTAGCAGTTATATCTTTTCTTTTTCTGACTATACCGCAGCTAACTCTGCAAGTGTTTTATTTGCAGCTTGATTTATTCTTTTACCAACATTTGTAGGCATACTTTCAGTGCTTAGTAGTTTTACTGGATGTGGTTTTCGTCGAATTAATCGTGCTAGTCTATGCTTGATTGCTGAGAATGCTTTACTAACAACATCACCAACAGCCCCAATACCTTTATCACGAACAATATCACTAGATTTCATTGCTAATTATTTTGCAATCGGTATTGATTTTGGGGCTATCCTTCTAAATCGACCCTGAACAACATTACCGAGTCCATCACCGTAGATCGCTTTGTACGTTGGTAATTGCTAATTTATCACCCTAACCATGATCGGTCCACGTTGAGCATTATGTATGATCATCTTATTTTATTGTCACTGATCTAATTACATACCCTCGATCATTCGGATAGTCATCGACAATTTCATCAGTGAGAGACCGATAAACATTAATGTCCGTCATACCACCTGTAAATAATCGTTGAAAAATAGCAGCTGCTTCATAGATGATTTCTGGGGAATTATTACCGGCTCGTCTTCCACCAATGAGGATTTCTAGCCGTTCAACATCTGCAAGGACGTTATTGGGACAAATTTTATCGGATAACGGAAGGGGTTGTATTTTTGTTTTTACACTGTCAGTGGCAAGACATTTTCCGGATTTTTTGCCTGGTTGTTTTAATACTGGCTGTGGTTGTTGTAACCGTGTAAGATAAATGCAGTATATCTTGTATCACTATTTCGGGCCTGATCAACTCCGTAGTGTAAGCGAAATAACCGTTTGTACCAGTTATCACGGCTTACAGTATCATTAACGTACTCGGGTTTCAAAAACAGATCTTTGATAACAACTGCGCACGGCAAACGCAGATAATTCATCCGTGTTTTGTTTTGTTTTTTTTTTTTAATTTCTTTTTAAGAGGGCCATACTATTTTTGGTAAATTTATTAATCAGTTCAGTTCTCTCTCTCTCTCTCTCTCTCTCTCTCTCTCTCTCTCTCTCTCTAACTTATTCTAGTTCTGGTTCTGGCTCTGGTATAAGATCCTTTATAGCAGCTACTTCAGAACGAAGCTGGTTAACACCCTCAAGTGTTGTCTTGCGTTTGTGGTTGATAAATAGCACCAGCTATTTCACCTGGAAGTTCTGGAAGAATCTTTTTTGTTTGTTTAGCTCTTTTCGCGATTTTTCCAGTTGTTTCCACGGTTTGCTTTAACGTGGGAAGAAGACCTTTGGTAGCCTCTGTAACTCCTTTGGAAGCCTTCGTAACCGGTTTTAAATAATTGTTCTGCACCTTCTACAAAGTCCACCGGAGACTGCTGACGCACTTGTAGTTGTTGTTTGACAGAGTCAGGGACGGGGAGATATTTCTTAATTGCCTCTAGTTTCTCTCGAGCTAATCTAGCTGTGTGAGATTCCATTATTGATATAATAATGATTTTATTACTCACACACTACAGCA
This sequence comes from Sinohyriopsis cumingii, assembly GCA_028554795.2. Lineage (NCBI taxonomy): Eukaryota > Metazoa > Mollusca > Bivalvia > Unionida > Unionidae > Sinohyriopsis > Sinohyriopsis cumingii. Next base: position 71,451,964 of record CM068839.1, read on the forward strand.
GCAGGGAGTGTGAGGACCGAAATTGAATGTCCGGGTGGGTTAACGAACACGCATACGAATTTGCAAACACAAGCGACAAAGATAAATTATCAAACTGAGCAAACCCAAAAAGAGAACATCTCGGTCGATTAGAGGCTTCGGTTTGACGTTATTGACTTTGTATTTTTATTTTTTTCGTAGGAAGCTTTATTCTCAAAAAAGACTTGCTCCAAAATTGGTCTGTTCACCCTCCCTGCTGCTAGAACAATGTTGATGACTTAAGCAGAGTTATAGAGACAAAAGAAATCGCAAATGTTGTGAATGAAAAAGTTGATTTCTGAAGTGTAATTGTGCTTCTATATTGAAATTTTTATGACACATTTTGTAGGCACTCTTCTTAAAAGATCATGCTTTACCCATTATGTACTCATATATCACGCTCTCTCTGTGTGTGTGTGTGTGTGTGTGTGTGTGTGTGTGTGTGTGTGTGTACTGATCAATAATGTTTTCACTGTTTTTCGTATACGACAAATAAAGAAAATTATCCCAGTGTATTATATATTAAATTCCAAAATAAATAACTCGAGGCTAAATGTGAGCTAAACGGGGGAAAATTTGATCTCAGTGACCCTGACAACTTTAATAACAACTGAATGTAACCATTGCAAATTTCGACTTTGTAACGATGATGTGTCTCCAAACAGGAAGTCCCTCTCAAACAGTCCTTCTCTTTGTCAATTAAAACTAGGCTGCCATACCTGTTAATAGACGAATATATATAGACTACATTATGTCATTTTTTTATTTTGAGATGAGTGCAGGGCGTATAATCGTTATGGTTGAAATGTGATTTAAAATGTGAAGCCTCTCAAAAATTAAAAATAGGTTACAATTATCTACTTTTGGTCATATTGATCAATTTTCGGTTTACAGTTCAATACGTTGTATCAGACTACAAAGTTTCATGAGCGTAAAGCTGTGTTACATGTATCATGCCAAATCCTATTGGGAAATGATTTCAACCAAACATGAAAAGTACTTGGTGACGTTTGTATGGTACAACCGAAGATGAAATTATATTAGAAGTTTTATGGGAGTTGGAGACAGATTGTTTGAGATGAAGATTGAAATTAATTCTAGAGATAAGGCAAAACCAATATATATATATATATATATATATATATATATATATATATATATATATATATATATATAAGTCAGGCTATTTACATGACCAGAGAGAGAGAGAGAGAGAGAAGAAGACGTTCAAGCTCTCTTGAAAGAGGTGTCACTTTGACAACGAAGATATGGCTATTTCTGGGGAATATGGCGATGCGAGGGTACGGGATCTGTAACGACACAAGCCTCTTTGAGTCTCTGAGGCAATTGAGAATATTCAACGAAAACAAACACACGGGTACAACTCGGTGATGAAAACAAAGCCTCGACTATATACTGAAGAATTTCTTTAGTGGATCCGTGAAAATACGCCCGTCACACTGGGGGCACCACTCAACTTGGAAATATGGATGCTGAATTACCATAAACGTCAAATCCTTCACATATAACTGTAGAATGGCCTAAGTGGGTGCTTAAGGAGTTCATTGGAACATCAGCGTTGAATTTTGTCTTTGCTTGTATAATGAATTTGTAACCGGGGACCAGGAAACGATTGATGAATTATGGAAAATATTCATGAAAGAATATCGTGAGCACGAAAGTGTTCAGTCTCCTAACCTACATTACAAAGTCGTTCACCCATTACCCTTATATTTTCAATCAATTTTTGCATGAAACCAAACGTGAACGTAAAACCAAACGCTTTCCATAAACCGTATCCGAATCCAAAAACATGGACCCTCGTATGAACTCGAGGCTACACCAGCATGTAAACCTCCATCGAAACCTTAATTGGCAGAACCCTCCCCGCCCCCCATGGGGGCCCCCACATGCAGTCAAACACGGCAAATTCTGCCGGCCGAAAGCTTGCGTCTTTTTTTTCTTCTTTTTGTTTTTGTTAAAAGAGAACCAGTTATAACATGCACTACAGCACAAAGTAACTAATGGCAATGTAAGACAGGAGGAAAGAAAAAAGGAAGTGGAATGACGGGTTGAATCATCCTGCTATATAGTTTCTACCGGTAATGTGACTCACTTGACTGACGTGAGTTTTCTATGACTTCGTCAGTTCATCACTTTCTCTTGGTCTGAAACGTCAGTCGTCAGGCATATATTTTGCATGAAAAGGATCTGTGAGCGGTGATCTGCCGACGTCTTCCAAATTGAAAATAAAATTTACGTGTACCGTATTTAAAAACGGAAATATGGAAATACTGCTGAGAAATGGTTCTCAAAATGATATCATTGGACTTTGTGCTGCTGAAGTTCAGAGACGAATCATAGAAGGATGTGAATCTGCAAAGTATTTTTCAAGTATGGTTGATGCCACCCCTGATGTGAGTCATGCTGATCAAACTACTCTTGTCATACGATACGTACATGAAGAACTTGGAAAATTTTCCATCGAAGAGCGGTTTTTGATCTTTGCAGATTGTGCAAAATAGACTGGATCTGATATTGTATGATTAGTCCTGGAGACTTTGGAAACTTTGAAAATTCGCTTTGAGGACTGCCGTGGCCAAGGCTATGACAATGGGCCAACATGTCAAGAAAGTACAAAGGTGTTCAAGCAATTTTCCTAAAGAAGAACCCACTTTCTATATTCTCACCATATGGCTGTCATTCATTGAATTTGTGTGGACTGAATGCTGGAATCAGAAGAAGAGGCAACATTTCGGATAACTGTTTTTTTTATATATCACATTACTGATTCAGCTATTGGTGGACTTGGCTACCCGTCCTCTTTCTTGTGGGAGTATCAAAAACTGTCTGAAGATGAAATTAAGAGTGCCTGTTCTGATTTTTCGAAGAAATATTCATATGACGTAACTGAAACTGAACTGTCTGAAGAACTGCTTCAAATGAAACAAATTCATGCAGCAAATTTTGGTGAGAAACCTCTTTCTCCATTTGACTTGCTGAACAAGATTTCAGAACTGAAGATAGCACTGCGTATTTCTCTTCAATACCAGTAACAGTTGCCTCAAGTGAGCGTTCTTTCAGTAAACTGAAATTCATCAAGAATTTCTTGCGCTCATCTATGGAACAAGAACGAACTATTGCTTTTGCCATTTTGAGTATTGAGTGTGAATTAGCGCAAAAACTTGATTTCCATGATTTCATTGAGGAATGTGCAAAAATATGTGCAAGAAAACTGACATTGTAACAAAAGAAAGCTGGACTTCTTAGAATCGGCTATTTATTTATTAATATTTTTTTTTTGGGGGGGGGGGCAAAATCTGAATGATGCTCGGGGTCCCCACATTCTCTGCACGGCCCTGGATAAAAGTTAACAGTAAGAAAGACCTGTACCTGAACATGAACCCTTATTTTGAACGTCTACGTGAACCAAAGCCCTACATACACACGCACACACACGCGCGCGTACGCACGTGGGAAGAAGTTGCTACCAGGCTCCAAGAAGACCTTATGACTCTGAGCAGCAAACGTTTGATGGAGAAGGCCTTGATGGATAGGTTTCCCATACGTGTGACTCACAACAGGTCTTTGAACTCGGATCGAGCTGGCAATAAGACACCAGAAGTCATCAATTTAGCAACGTCGATTTGTCAGCATTTGCTCACCGACAACATCATGGACCCGGAAACATTTCGCGCCTTAATACATAAACTGATCGAAGATATCGATAATGTATATAACACTGATCATGAGTTCCATGGCGCTTCCCATTTAAACAGTTTGTGTTTCACGCGAAATTAATGCCGCGATACAGTGTGTCGTTGCAAATACAATCCCGAGCGTCACCTCAGTGGTCAAGATCTCGTCAAAAGAGCCAAAATTTTACGTGGATGTTCAGACACCAGCCACGTGGGTAAATCCCGCACACTTGAAATCGCACTAAGATCGTTACGCGTTTATCGTAGTTGGCCTAATAACCGATTGGCACCGTTTGGAGGCCTAAAGACGAGTAACTAACTCGTGTTTTCGGCAGGGTGTGGTGGAGATGGTATCTGGAACATTGTTGGGCTTCTAGCGGGCCCGTATGAGATTAAATTAAATCAGTGATGACATGTGACGGAAGATCATATTAGTGACCAAGCGCGATTCCAAAATCTGCATATCCATACACGATCCCACTCTCTGCTCTGTCATCTGGATCTTACCTCCACAGTACGATGTTGACATTGGACAGTCGTCGTTGAAAACGGTACTTAGTTGGCCTAATGATGTTAGTGATATTTCCGAGGAACAACGAATTATGCTTGTAGAGCCCGACGGTACCAGTTACTAGATCGTGCTAGACATGTCAGAATCACCTCAACGATTCAGGTGAATTTACCTGCGATGGCATTAGTGGTACCTACAGAGCAAAACTTTCAGGTTGATCAAGCATCGTTTCTCAAAGTTACATATTTTTTGGGTTCTTCTCGAATGTGTATCTGGGTGATCACATCAGGGGACCAATCGCTAAACAAATTTTTGGGCAAGTCGTTGGTATGAAAAGAGTCGCTCAGGATTGATTAAAAAAAATATGGGATCTCGGGCGTTTCAATCGATTCGAGATCGACTACATCGACTGGTGACCCGACTAACCAAACTGCTCTATCGACAGCAACAATCCCATCAAATTTGGCCAAAGGAAGTGGATTACAGTTGTTGATCGGGCCTGGGTCCCGTTTCACTAAAGAGGGTAAGTTTGCGCACAAAATCTTCGTAAGTTTAAAGCGTACGAATATCGTACGAAGTTTTGAAAGTGCCTTTTATAAATAGACACGTACACGAATTTCGTACGTCTAAGGAAAAAAAATTGCGTAAGATGATCTTTTTCTTGGAGATAAGAAACACTTAGAAACGCACATAGAAACCTAAACATCCAACTCCTATTTTTTTCACGTACTGGTGCATGATCATAATTAAAATTCAGTATGTACTTCAAAGAACAATTTTTTGTCATATCCTATTTTTTTGCATAATATATAGGTTCGAAATGGCATTTGTCAAATCAAACAAATCATGTTTTATCTTTCTAGTATCGTTACGAGACTACCATATATTGATAATCTGATAATTGAATGAACTAAATAATAATATAATTGAATAAACTAAATAATAATAATAATAACAATTTAAATTACTTTGAGTAGGCATGGGCGATTTCCCAACGTACCAAGGAAAATAAAAGATAAATATGATTGCCCAAGGCTGGATTTGAACATGCATCACATTATTAAATTGTGTTAAGCTGATACAAAATATAATAACAGTATTCTTAATCAATATTTTTAAGAAAAAGTCATACAAAAGCAACTGTTTCATCCAATAAAGGCAGAAGGCGTGTAGAAAATATCCAAAAAGAAAAATATTAGTATTAATAAATGTTGTCAGAAACATCGTAATGAAAGTAAATAGTACTTGTTTGCCCTTTAATCTTAGTTTAAAATAATTTATCATCTTAAAGGTGTGAAGAAACTTAACATGATCCTGTCTCACTGAAGTCAGTTCATTGTGAAATTGAATAAAGATTATGTAGGTGTGTGTGATTTGGGCTTTTGACGTAGCTTTAACAATTTTCGGTCATATCGCTACGATGTCTGCAGTGTGGCAGTTTATAGTGATGTCTAGCACTCGGGCATCATGCCGCAGACATGTAAAATGATGTCCCATCCAGTCACATATTCTGACACAAGGCCGAGCAGTCCTAACACTAATCTCTTAATGCTGGATTATGTAAATGAACCTATGGTAGTAAACATACCTAATAATGTATCAGTTCAAGGAAACATAATTTTTGCAATGCTAATACTTTTTACAATCAGATGGTATATATACAATGGATCTTTTGCTGCTTTTAAACGATGATCTAATTTGTATCAAGCAAGAACGATCTTTCTTAATGAAGGAAAGTGACATTCATAAAGTGTACAACAATATCAAACATTTTTCCATTCTATTTTTTTATGAAAATGTGATTTCTAAATGTCAGTATGAAGACTTAGTACGTGACCTACTTGAACCTGTAACCCAGAAAAACCTAATTAATATATATATTTTACAATCATACAAATAAATGCACTATTTAAAAGATGTAAATGTTTACCTTAGAACAATACTGCATCTTAATCCAAGTTTCTAAGTATGCATTTGTCCCACACCTACTTTATCGTCTGAAATCTAGTCAACTTGCCTCTTTAAGGGATTTTCCAGAAATGTACGTGCGTATAGTTTGTTTCAAAATTCTTTATTAATTTTTCCTGAAAAGAAAACGTTGTAAACAAATTACATTCTATTCAATGTTGTTTCTCTTCAGTATAAAAGCTTACTTTTTTATATAAATTATTGAACTTTTACTAATTTGCTTCACAAGATCGGTCTAGTTTGCATAGAATATCTTGCCATTTAGTGGCACTGTTCAGTTAATTTTGTAAAACCAGCTATAAACATGACCTAGTTCATCGGCTGAAATGCTGACAGAAAGAGTACAAAGCAATGCCTTTAATTTCCATAGCCCGAAACAGAAGCGTTTTCGTGCGTTTTGCCCCTATATTTGTGACGGAAACCTTAATGCGCAGAAAAGCCCGTCAGGGATATATAACGTTTAAAAATTCATAAATTTACTGTCAATAACAATATCACTGTTACAAATAAAAATAACAACATGATCAACAATGTTGATGATGATGTATTGCTATGAATGTATATTGTTTTCTATACATTTTTAAATATATGAAGGAATCTGTTTTAAAATATATCAAATATTCTCTGTCCAAGTTAGTAATGTTGCAAATGATTAAGACACGTCTATAGCAACAAACAATACATTTAAAAAGGTCATATCTTAAACAGGAAACAATGTCAATATACACAAAGCGTAATTATATGTTAGTGTAAGAAATGAAGACGAAAAATGAAGATTAATGTCAACCATTAACCAAACCACACGTGAACAAAGAAGCACAGACACCCGAGTATCTTAGTACAACAGGGAAATATCATGATAACACTCTCCTCTGATCCTGAGGAAAGGAAGTATAATATAAAAATCGAGCGAGTTTGCAAAGAACCAAACATAAACTCCGGTGAGCGACGGAAACATTTCATGAGAACAGCGGTTAGTCTAAAGTAGTAGATTAACATGCTCATCACAACACTGACTACAATGAAAACACATTAAATATGAAACATTTTGATAAACATAGTAAGATAGTATCCCCGGAGAGAAAAGCCCATTTGGTTGTGAATATCCTTTGAGATTATCGAACTATTATTCCGGATGTTTACAATCAATGATGTAATTGTCACGTGGGCTAAGATGAACCACTTCCTAACGATTGAACAATACTCATAACCAAAATGTTATATTTACCTGAGTGGTAGTATCAAGTGGGTGGCATCTTCGCGTTGGTCTTTATGTATCTTCTTTTACTAAGGAAACAATGTATTCAATTGCAGCCCGTGGAAACCGGTATCACTCAACATGATCTACATCATTTCAAAATGTAAGGGATTTTTCCTCTCTCTGAATTGCCGTCTTCTTCGGTTTAGCTGCTTGTGTGTCTAGAAAACGAGGAACGCCGCAATTAGGAAAAAGTAAGAATTTTTTCTTACTTACGCCTGCCAAGTACCTGCCTTAAAGTTACATAGAAATTCAAGAAACACGTACGGAATAACTTATAAAATTCTCCTTTGTGAAACGCCTGCCCTTGCGTACGAAGATCGTACGTAAAATCTTACGGAAATATTTGACGAACGTCATTTTGTGAAACGAGGACCAAGACTGCAAAAGAGGTATTGGACAAAACCAAAAATGTATACAGTTTCAATATGGCAAAATTAAAAGATGAAACGCCCCACCCAATGCCGGTGTTTGATGATAGGTGGATGCATCCGTGTCTTTATTTATTCGTATCCAGCAAGTGACCCCAATGACACCGAATGCACATTTGCAGGACACGTGTATATTTTTTCTTCCGTATGAGGCGTTCCTCATCATTAGTCATTCATCAATCTTTATTTCCTCTTTTCAGAGATAATTATACAAACATAGGAAACATGATATAAGCAAGGGAAAATGTAACAGAAAAAATGCATTAGTTATATATAATATTATCATATGTGACAGACAATAAATGCATGAATTATTACATCTGTGTAAGAATAGCTACTTCACTTGCAAACTTGTGTGGCATTAATTCGAACAGTAATCAGAACGTTTGCAAGGATGTAATTAACTGTAATTGTATTGTTATCTTTTGGAATTTGTCATAAAATTGAGAGTTATATAGCTAGTATGGATGCCTGACCTGATGCTAACGGCGGCCAGATCTTGTTTAGCGAAAATTATCTTTTCAACGGTGGATTCGCGCAGCGCCAGCGCAACTTCGGGTTTTAAAGAGATGTCCGCATGGTTATTTTCGGAGCAGACCTCACGTTTATGTTTGACCGAAATGACAACGCCAACGATGCAGTTTGGCATAGACACGGCGTAGCTGATGAAAAAGATGTATTCCGAAATTGGCATTGTCGATGTCTGTGCAAGCCCCTTCGCTGATCTTAAAATCGTGTATATTGTCGTTTTATGGGTCGAGAGGCACGTCAACACACACTTTTCTCACGCTCGCCACAGCTTTCATGGCTAATAACTGTACTGGAAATAGTAGCTCATCGAAACATGTGTTCGTTGCGTTTCAAAATTTAAATCGAGCCCGTTGCTTTATGATATTTGATGAGTTATGAGTTTCTGAAGTTTCTCTGCGTTTAAATATCAATGAGGATCCTTCCGAAGAAATTCTGCTTGACTTAAAAAGCAATCAAGTCCCACGTACATATCACAAGCTGTGATCGTACGCGCACCGTCACGAAAACGGAGACAAGGATCTGCGAATCTCCCAGCATCGGTGCGTTAAGTTGTACCCGATTTATTACTTTTCATTGGAACACCTGGAGCTGTTTAAGTGGTCCGTCGTCGACATGCCCTTTAAGACACGTATAAATGCGCTGCGATTAATTACCTATTCATTGCTGAAATCCTATCCAGGGATGCTTCTATTGTTAGAGGGCACGTGCGACCGAATGAGGGTCATTACCGCACCTGCAGAAAACCCATAATTGTTTTTTTTTTCATAATTAAACAGCACAAATAATACAATGTCATATCAGGAAGTTAAGTTTGGTCTAGGATAAAAAATAAAAAGGGCAATGAGAAACGATTGCAGGATTGCATTGATAATTTATGGATTTCTCCTGTAAATTTAGTTGGAATTGTCCTCTTATGGCTAATTCTAAACTTCTTACCAAGTTGAGAGAAGCCAAACTAAAAAAAAGACAACTCGTTAATATTAAAGTTATTAAAGTCGGAGCTGATGCAAATGCAAAAGCGAGGTGGAATATTTCCATTAGCAGCATTGTTGGCGGCTACAGCTCCCCGGTTCCAAAAGCAGCTGCATCAAGGGACGTGCATGGGAAACTGGTCTTGATGGCTCAGGACATGACATTGAGAGGACACATGGCGTCTCGTACACGAATAAAATAAGAACACTATCTTCGGTTATCCAGTCGTCTAATACAAAGGTTCCCAGACGGAAGCGGATTTCGGGTATGGCCTCACTGTTGATAGCTACGGAAGAGCGTCCGTTGACCAGTTTTGATTTACTCACGATCTCAAAATCAATCAAGGTCTTCTGAGGCTTCCATATGCGAGACGAACTTGTGTTGGTGATTCGCCGCACATGGGATACCGGCTTCGTTAACCTGGATTTAACAACGGATCCTGGAATTCATTGGCTTGTCTACGAAGTGACATATCAACACCTTTCGTATTTTGACTCGTACAAGGTTGCAACTTTACTCGACGCTGTTGATAATTTACATGGCGTGTTTGCCGGTGGCGAAATCATCCCTCATAGATGACCGCTGTATTATTCAACGCTTCAATGTTTGTGAGCAGTTTACACAGGTAGCATCCTTATGTTAATCTCCAGAAAAGAAATTAGGTCTGAAGCATTCAACGTTTAGTTGGAAGGGGACCGAATTAACTTTGGTGATTGTGTTTAAAATGTTATTATTTCATATACGTGATGATTTTGAACAGCCACGCGGTGACAATGTTACTGAGTTTACGTGATCCTCGACCAGCTGATAGCGGATGCTAACACTGATAGCATTTTTGTTCCACTTGTCAAAAAAATATCTGCTTCAGAGTGGTGTTACCGTTTTACTCGCGAAATACAAATGTGTGTATGTTATCGTGGATGGAAAACCATTGATGACTCCGCGCACAAATAAAAAACCTAAGTCAGATCATTGTCTTACATCCAGTGAAAATCGAGTAAAACTATAGCTGGAACCAAATTTGTCAACAGTGAGTGGTGTTATAATATATAGGAATGAAACCACGCTTAGCTATCATGGCTCCCCTATCCGTCAACCCCTGATGCGGACTTCCACGCTGGTCCGATAAGTGATGTACGCTTGTATAAAAATCCCTTGTAGAAAAAAGTAATGGGTTATGGAAAACTTGAAAGGGTTCTGGTTTGGGGAGTCGTGTTAGGTAAGTGTGGTCTAAATCTCCCATTATGATACTTTTAGTATATAAGATGGTTCAATGTTCAGCGCGGTTAGTTTCGAGTAAAACTTCAGGTATGCCCTATCGTACCTATCGTTCCGTGTACCTTTAATCTATCTCACCCACATATTAGATTAAATTATCAGTTATACGCTATATTTAGGCTTGACAGCAGCGATTTTGATTTCCACAAACTATTAAAGTTGTATAAATTGAAAGAGATACCATACACACCTTTTGTTTTTCGTTTACAGTCCGGAGTCAGTTCGAAGTACAATGGCAGTTTGTGATTGCGCCAAAGTCGACTAACCGAATCGAACTCACTAACCTCTCATTGAAACTATTAGGAATGACATGGACGCTAACTCGTAAGTACGACAAATTAATAATCGTATTGGTTTTCGATACAATGATACATAATTATGGATACATATTGGTCTCGCATGCATCAACATATATCGAGATACACGTAGCTTGCTGCCCCCACCCACACCCCACCGTGGCTGCGGCGGCTTTGTCGCCAGAGGGTCAAAGATTGTGACAAATTTTTAAATCTGACAAATATCGTGAAACACTTTTTTTATTTTAAAAAAATGCTTGTTGTCAATAACAGCAATAACGTTGCATGAAAATCCTTATAATTCTTATCGTTACAGATTTATTGGCATATATTTACACCTACCTAACTAGAATTAGAAACTAGACACATGGTCATTCAGTGATTGGTTCGTACACGAGGTTCTAACAATAAGAAGTATAAATTACATGACAATATTAGCTTATTACATAAATACAGGGTTCGGATGCGGGAAGTCGCGGGTTCGATCCCCGGCCAATTCATACCAAAGACTTACAAAATGATGCTAGCAGCTGCCTCACTTGGCGCTCAGCATTAAGAGGTTAGTGTTAGGACTGGTCGACCTGGTGCCAGGATAATGTGACTGGGTGGGACATGATGCTATATGTCTGCGGCATGAGGACCCAGTGCAAGACATCACTATGAACTGCCACACTGCAGACATCGTGGCTGTATGACTGAAGAATTCTTAAAGCTACGTTAAAAACCTAAATATCACACACACACACAAACACCCACAAACACACACAAACACACACATAAATACTGGGTGGGGAGTGGGGGCGTCCTTACGTAATTAATTCATAGATCGCATAGCTCCAGTGGTATGTTTGCATCTTGACCTTTCCAATATCTCTCGCCACGCTGTACACGTATATTCATCAATGCCAGGCATTGTTATTTATTTGTGTATATTGTACAACAGTTGATTGCGCCGTTGGAAATATAGTTTCCTTTGGCGAAGAAAAGGAATGTGTCAGTACAGTTCGTTGAGTGAGACATTAAAGTCAGTGTCAGTGCCGTTCGTGTAGCAAACCGATTTAAAGCACTCTAGAAATGTGGGTGGGTGTGGGTGGATATGGGTGTGGATGGATAGAGCATGAGAAGGCTGCATATTGTTAAGACACTCGGACATAGGCGCTATAATAAACATAATAATAATAATAATAATAATAATGAGGACTTTGTATAGCTTCTAATCTTTAGAAGCTTTAAGTGCTTTACAACATTAGACAACACCTATAAGATAAAAGACATATAATGATATGATTACAAAAACAAACACCATGAAATTAGAAAACAGTAAAAAAACAAACTTGCTGAGAATATTTAAGGTAGGAAACATTATTAGGTCTTTAAGTACATACGTGCATGCTATTCTATTGTATCCCTTTTTTTCTCTTCATTAGGCCTTATCCTCCCTATTAATAATTAGTACTTATTTAATTTTTTATTTGCCTTTTTTCTTGTGTTTGAAATTTTTGTTTTCATGAAATAAATGCATTTGACGGAATAACAACTTGAGTACTTTTCGCAATACCGTCTATTACAAATTGTACTATGTTTTCGGTTTTGGAACTTTGCATGAACTTGTGTCTTATTCTTTATTCTTATTAACGGTTCGTACAATATTTTCTAAGTACATGTGATAAATTGAATTATTGTTAAAAGTAAGATATAAAACAATTAATAAAAGAAGTGAACTAAGCATTTAGAAAGGTAATGGTGAACGTCATTAAATTATAGAATCTTGTAAGCGCATATAATATTCGACCACAAAACGATGGCGAGGTGAAGGGTGGGGCTAAAGTCTATTATTAGATTTTATGTATTACTAATATTCAGATTTTATTAATTATTCGCTTATACAAGTAAAATACGGGGGAAAATTATCTACGTCGCATTTGTGCATGTAACATTATGTTTGGGGTTGAGTAAACCATTAAAAGGCCGAACTACCGTTTAGCACACCCTGATGCAAATAGTAGACTCATTATCTTAATCGTTGAAGTCACACGGGAAGTTGACTCATTCAACTTTTCACATCGCCGTTGCTCGTGATCTGATAGAATGTTTGTATTTTCCACTCCAGGTCAAATGACACACAGGACCAGGATCGTGATACGGAAACTTCCATATTCACGCTCTTCAGTTTGTCTGCAGCGGTAAGCCTTTCATGCACGTTATTGTACGGGATTTGCACCAAGTTTTTATTTTAAGATATTGTACGAGAGTTTCACCCAAGTTTTCATTTAACGATATCGTACGAGATTTTCACCCATGTTTTCCAGTTAAACTCATTACCCCCAACATCCCAAAAAATAAAAAAAACAAAAACAAAATTCTAGTCAAATTATGCCCGATGGCAAACAACAGATATTCAATTTTACCGATGTTACACTCACGACTCTCTAAAAGTATAATAGCGCACACACACATACGTGCGAGGGGTATCTCAGAAGTTCTGAATATAAATGCAATGTAAAATAAAGTTCTTTATTAGCTCAGAGTAGGTCAGTGGATACCCTCAAAGTAATACCCATGCAACTCGGAACACTTTCTGAGTCTGAATATCCTGTTAAAAAATGTCATTTTGTATTCACTTTCTGGAATGTTGTTCATACACTGCAGAACTGCACTTCCACCCACCTGGGAGTTCTCAGATCGTCTGCACCTCATCGAATCTTTGATAACGGGACTGAGCCAAAAATCACTTAATCTAAGGGCTGATTGTAGGTTGTGGCAAAGTTTCGATGTTGGTGTTTCTTTAGGATGTCTGTCATGACGACCGATGTGTGTGTGTGTGTGTGTGTGTATATATATATATATATATATATATATATATATATATATATATATATATATATATATATCATGAATTCAAACCTGCTGTCGTACTGATGTAATTAAGAATGGTATGCCCAAAGCGGATCAACAATTTGAGACGTATCGACAGGAAAATATAAAAGACAAAATGAAGACAGAATGAAGAGAAAGTGTAAAACATTTATGTAAAGACAAATGATTATCTTCATCACAACCTTAGTCTCAGATCTACTAATCTGACTTGGATGTTCAAATGGTATGTGGCAATTTTTTTTATAAATGTGTGTGTGTGTGTGTGTGTGTGTGTGTGTGTGATTTGGATTTTTAACGTAGTCTTAATAATGTTTCAGTCCTATCGCTACGATGTCTGCAGGGTGGCAGTTTATAGTGATGCTTAGCACTGGGGCATCATGTCGCAGACATGTAGCAGGATGTCCCACCAATTGACATTATCCTGACACCAGGCCGACCAGTCCTAACACTAACCTCTTAAATGTGATGTGATTTGGATTTTCAACGTAGCTTTAACAATTTTTCAGTCATATCGCTTCGATGTCTGCAATGTGGCAATTTATAGTGATGTCTAGCACTGGGGCATCATGCCGCAGACATGTAGCATGATGTCCCACCCAGTCACATTATCCTGACACCAGGCCGACCAGTCCTAACACTAACCTCTTAATGCTGAGCGCCAAGCGAGGGAGCTGTTAGTACCATTTTTGTAAGTCTTTGGTATGACTCGGCCGTGGATCGAACCCACGACCTCCCGCATCCGAGGCGGACGCTCTTACCACTAAGCCACCGGAGTGGTTTTTATAAATGTTTCAAACGGAATAAACACAGACTCGTCTGTAATAATACTACCTGTTCCGGAAGTCACTATGGTTTAAGTTTTGAAATAGTTTGAGAATTTGGCAACTGTGACGGGCTTCGCTAACTTTTCAGTCGTCTTTGATGCCGTGTTTAGACATCCGATCGCAATGCAATTAACATATCTACTAATACCCACACACCCACTCCAAAATACGAAGACATGACCGGCAAATAGCAAAACATCCTGTCCAGTTTATTTTCAACAGCCAAATTACTGCATGGACAATAATTCCAGGCAATGCCAGGACCAGTTTTTGGCCAACTCAAAGACATAATGACAAATATTTATTAAACTTTTTTTTTCATATTTGTCAGTGAACGTATATATCTTGTCTCTTGATATATGACTACTGCCCTTTGTTCTTCCTCCACTACATACTAAATTTTGTGCAAAATGTTCTAATACATGCCAGCAGTATATACAGTCATAGCAATGGCTGCAACGTATATTGCTACACCTTCTAGTATCAGAATGGCGTTTTAGATTTAGCCTAATCATGTAGTTCAACGCCTCCATGACTTTACAAATTTTTACCCGCGCGTCACACCTGGCTTAACTTTGGTTAGTAAAATATAATTTGTATTACTGTAAATGAGTTTACAAAGTTAACGCAAACGGCGACATCGCCAACAGCGACAACATCACTACCACATCAGATGCAAACAATTCCGTCTTTATATATGCTTTCTATATCAGTGTCGTTTTGCAAACACACTAGACACTCTTGGCTTGCGTGAACGAATTTGCAGCTAGTGCAAAGGATTTTACACTTTAGTCGTGTAAACGATTTTGACACTGAGGTAGATAGTGAAGACAATAACATTAACAGGAGAAAACGGCCTGCAAAAAGAAATTTCGTTGCTGGGTGTGAAAACAGCCAAAGACTATTTATACAAAGATGAAATGAAATTCACAGCGGAATCAACTCAGTTTACGTTCGCCGTTGATTTTATGCCAAACTAGCATTGACTCAACGAAGAAAAGAAAGATCTCGACTGTAATTCAACAAGGGAGCAATTGTCCGAATAAAAAATCTTAGACAATAACGATCATTAGAGGCACAAAGCAAAGACGTAATCGGTGTGTTTAAAAACGAACGTGGTGCCCAGTCCCAGGAACATATAATCGAAGGAAGCTTAAACGTTCCCACGGAAGACATTTTCTATAATTTTATGACAGTTGTACAAGTGAGGAAAAAATATTTAGTTGGAAATGCGTGCGCGTAATGCAGCTGAACAAGGTCAGAAAGTCGAGCAATAAGTCCACAAACAAAATATTAATAGAAGACGAACGATAGACTCTCAAAGCTACCGACGCGAGAAGATAATCGAAGCATAGCAACAGCTGCGAAATGGAATCATCAAGAAAACCGCACTACTAGTGAAATACAAAAGCGTGTGTGTGGTTGTAGATGCTATTTGCGGAATAACCGCCGCGATAGCTGTTGGTCTTCGTTCTGCTTGAAATCTGATCGTTTACGCGACCAATGGGCAAAATCCTGTACACTAGCCGCAAAATCGTTCACACAAACAAAGATAGTTTAATGTGTTTGCAAAACGACACCGATGTTGGCAACATATACGAAGACGGAATAGCCTTTACCTGCAGCGGCAGCGTTGTTTTCGCTGTTGACTTTGTCGCCGTTTGCACTAACTTTCTAAAATCGTTAATGTTCGCCGATTTTGCTACACAAAATTGTTCAGGTTAGCGTAAGAATTATTGTTTACTATCTAAATGGTAGGCATTCTATTATGTTGGGGTGTCGTAAAGCGCTACTAGAAACAAACCAATTATACAAAATACCAGGCTTATACACGTTTTTGTCACCTTGAGCACTGACTCTATTGAATTCATTGGTTTATACATTGACTTCTATATTTCATAAACAACTAATGATTTGCTTTCTTATAGGATATAAAAAATAATCAGACTTTTACGTTGTGAACTCATTAACTATCTTGAAAAAAAAAAAACATTATTCATAATAGGATTGAAACAGCTGTCCTCGAGACTTCCCTGTTTCCAAATTTTTCTTTTGTAGGTATTAAATACCAAGGATGACCTTTAACACAAAATGTACTTTCATTTACCACAATAAATGGCAACTTACGGTAAAAACGTAACTCTTCACAAGCAGGAAAATATACCAAAACGGAGACGAATTCAGTAGATAAATCCAACGTATCGTCATATCATATCAACTGCGATCAACGTTAAAGTTAAGGAAACTGTACAGACAGCAGTTCCATGATTACAACATCTTCGTGGTATATTGCGGTGACCTAATTCGATTGGATCAAAGAGGATCGAACAATGTGTTATAAATGAGAAACTGCGAAAGTTACGATCAGGAGTCGGTAACAAATAATACTGGCACTGAAGCCGTATAGTTTGCTGTATTATGAAGAAAAAAGGTTTAGAACACCGCTGGACTTCCATATTTGAACAGATCATTGTCCACTGTATCGTTGTGCTATTCCACAGAATTTCAGATTTAACATTATTCTTGAAAAGCCTCAAAAGTAACAAAGGGAGGCAATCGTCAGGATAATTAATTTAATACATTTTAAATACAGTATGACACGATGACTTTGAAATCACTGAACAAATATAAAAATGGAATTATTTTCTTTTATGCCAAGATTATGAAAAAGGGAGAATTGTAGACATACTTTAATCAATTTTATACAAGATTCTTCCAGAATATGGTTAAACTGTATTTCGATTAGGGGTGAAACGATACACCTGTGCCACGTATCGATACGATTCACGATACGCAGCCTGCGATACGATAAATATCGATACACAGATGAACTCGATGGTCTTTCCATCTTTGGAAGGTAGGTGGTGCCCTTTTATGTATGTTGACATTCTTTGTTGTATTTCCAGTATGCAGAGATATAGTTATCATATATTTTTATGCAATTTTCACTGATGAGAAGATAACAAAAATATTTTTCAAACAGACTGCCTGTTGGTGGCAGTGAGTTTTATCCAACGTTTTATGCCATTTAATGG
This sequence comes from Sinohyriopsis cumingii, assembly GCA_028554795.2. Classification (NCBI taxonomy): domain Eukaryota; kingdom Metazoa; phylum Mollusca; class Bivalvia; order Unionida; family Unionidae; genus Sinohyriopsis; species Sinohyriopsis cumingii. The sequence goes on from CM068839.1 coordinate 71,469,661, forward strand.
TGGTTGCATTTAACCCCCATTGTTTTGTTCAACATTAATGATTTGAAAACATATTACCAATTTCGTGTTTCAGTTAAACATGGAAGACATGACGATCTTATCTTCAAAACAGAATAAATAATACAATTTCCTCGTGCAAAGAAAATCTCGCATAGAACTAATCCCAGCATGGGAATAAGGTTGAATACCAAAATAATCTATCACATTTTATTTCCTGCAGATGCAAAAGACTGCTGCAGCCACAGGTACTTGCATTTGTTAGTAAAGAAAGAAACTACTGACTACACCCAGTCCTATTCTACAATTTTCTTTTAACTTGTACATGGTGATAAACTTGAGCGGTTTGAAATCTGAAACCATCGCTCACTATTTGCTAATGTCATTTATTTCATCAGCATCTTTATTCAATAGGTAAATATCTCTACATAAAAGAAGAAATTCCAAATTTGTTTTCCATGTACAATTTAAGGAGAGATGATGACATGATTTTATCTTAAGGGAGACCCCCTTTATCAAAGAAACAAGATGGGGAGGCAGAAATAAATGGTCATAGGTCAATATTTATTTAAACTTTAATATCTGTCTCTCTTTCTTCCTGCTCCACTTTCTTATAGCTGTACTGAAATCAACATCTTTGACAGATGTCACCTCTAGTTGTATAAGCATTAATCTGTTAATTAATTCTGAGCATACTCTGCTCCATTTCTTTGTATCAATATTGTTATATGCTTCTTTTTTGAAGGGGCATATACATAGCTAGCTTTGTCAGCTTGAATTTGTTGGGAAACTGATCTTTGCGACTGTTATATACAATTTTCCAGAGATCATGGATATTATCTTTTGGATACATCTGCTCCAAAAGAGGATTTTTCACTAACATAATCTTCCTTCGTGAAATCAGTAGTTTACTGACTACTATGCCAAATTTCATCTCTGTTCCATAGTGCTGTAAAAAGGTATTGAGTACATCAATGCTTGTACAGACAGAGGTATTAAAATAAATATCTTTACTTCTTAATTGCATTTTTAACCCTTATTTTATTCAATTTATCTTAACCCTGATATGGATAAATGTATATGGTTTGTACCATATGATCCTCAGGGCGAATTTGATGAGTAAAAAAATGAGAAGTGCATTATACGTTTAAATTGTCTGCAATGTAATTAGGCTCAGTATTCTGCCCTTTGTACATTTAATTTCGAAATACCACTGAAAGAGTCATGTTGTATATTTTTTGTCCATCCAGCATGTACTTCTGACTCATATTTAACACCATTTCGGGCTCAAGATCACTAACTGGTGTCTCCATTAATACTTTCCCAGCTCCAATAATGGGATATACTTCATAACATTAAAAATTATTGTCATCATCACTATCATCAGCAAGTATTTGCTGCACGAAATCGTAATGAACCACGCCGAGAATCAGACATTTTGGGTTTTCTAGGTAGCCCGTATTTTAAACGCGCATTTGTTAAACTTTCTTCATGAATGGTTCAAACTATGCCATAATTTTTATTCCTCAGCTAGTTGTTCTAATCAAATTTAGTTTCAAACCATTCATCTCGTACTTGAAGAACCCAGGCGTGGAACAGTTGCTACCCGAAAAACAGATGTCGACAATAATGGTTAAATAAAACAAAATCTTCGCCGAGCACATTTTCATATGTGGGACTTTCAACGAATTTGTGGAGCTTTCGCTGCTGTTCTCCAAGCGCGCGAATTCGTAAATAAAAATTGCACGATTCGCACAATGGCACACCCTGACAGCATCTCCGTTAAAGTACCTGACATATCTAATGACTTTCCTGTGACGTTTCTCTATTGCTCTGCCAATGCATCCTCTTTGTCACGCAGAGAATACGCTACATTGATTTCTGATTGGTTGTTATTGTTTAACCTGGAGCGGATCAAGCACTAACCACAATTGAGAATTCATTGTAACATATTTCAACGTGCAACACACCGGTGGCGCAGCTTTCAAAATCGATGAAAGGAGTCAAGATACAATTCAAAGTATGAACTTCGCGTGAAAGTGGTTATTGAATGATGATAAAAGTACTTCATTATACATGACGAATACGTTTCGAATGTATCGTATATGCTGAACATACTTCTGGGTTAAGATAATTAGCATGAAATGGCGGGAGGTGGGGCAGATTAGGAACCGTGTCACTCTGTGTTAACCTACAGACGGCGAGTTGGTATTCTCAAATAATCTTTTTCGTTTTTACTAATAAACATGATTGACTGTGACTGCAAATGCTGTTTCAGATATGGATTATAATTTTACAGAATAACAACGCAACTAATACGATTTATTCATTACTGCTGAAGACTAAAATAACATGCATACGGTAAGCATCGATTTGTATCGATCCTCTGTCTCTTGTATCGATATGTGTATAGTTTCAGCTAAAGAATCTATGCATCGACATATCGATGAATCGTTTCACCCCTAGTTTTGATACTGTTTAAAAATAGATAAAATAATCTGGAAAAGTTTACCAACTCAACAATAGAAACAAATCTCAGTGAGCTTAGACGATCTGCTCGATATAGTCTATTCTCATAGTTTCACTGTATTCAGATTGGGTAATTGTATGATAGACGCTCGATATAGTCTATTCTCATAGTTTCACTGTATTCAGATTGGGTAATTGTATGATCTCCAATTTATTTTAGCTTCCAAAAACATGAAATTGGAAATGACTTCGACAGTAAATATCGATTTTTGTAAGACAATACCTTGGTCTTCCTGTGACAATTGTTGGGGGGTTTTGTTTTTCAGTCTGTGTAAAATAAATCGTAAATCTTGCTGCAACAGTAGATTAAGATTTTAATTCTATTGTTGTTATATCGGTTTGGATGAATGTTGGTAGTATGCACTAATACTAAAATTTGAATTTTACAATATTTTCTTAACGTATTTATTTACGGATGGCTAAGCCCTCTCGAGTACCTAGTTTGGTATTGTTTTAAATTCGCTATACGCCAGTCAAGTCAAAACCACACCACCATCAACGTTAACACGAACTGAACGCCCTTCGCCATATTCCGACACCAGAAGATGAGCATTCCTTTGCTCTCCATCGTGCAGTACTGAATGACTTCAACTCATATTCCATTAATAAAATTACGTCAAGAAATTGCCCTGACCTTTTACAGGATTTTATGTTTTAGTGCTGCAGTACTGAAACGTCATTTTGTATTTATACTTTGATGTTGAAAAAATTCAAGAAAAAAAGTTGCGCGATTGGCGGTTTCAATTTTCATATTTTGAGAAATGCTTTTATTAGGGTTTCCATATCCAAAACGGATAACAAAGATCATAAGAAATGCTCACATACGGATTATACTAATCTGACCGAGACACTCGATACTTTAACAGCAGTACTTAGTTATATTTGCATAACATATCTTTGTATTGTTTTCTTTTAATTTTTATTTCTTCCACAGATCCTCATTATTACGGTGCTGACGCTTTTACAAAAGAGAACCGGAAACAGTAAATGCCTCTGTTGCTCTTGCAGACCAGGACTTATATAGTAAGATAATAATATAAATCAGGATTCAGCTCGGGCACGGATAAACGTGAAATCAACAACCTCACACTACCAATTTTGATCAGACCAGAAGTGTGATTTAAATAATCAAATGTAATTTAATTTGACCTATGATCCAGTCCTCCTGCGATGATAGAACGACCTTGTGATGATATTTAGCCTGGATTTAATTATTGTCCTTCGATATGCACAACCCCAACACTTTTGAGTATTCCCGTTTTCTTATGAAATACGCTAGCTTTGAGCATCTTGGCTCTTTTTTGTAGGGTAATGTTATAAACAACACCAAATTTCAAAATGCAGTTCTGATTAATAATATCAAGGTATTATTCGCAATCATCGTATTACAAGACACTATCGATTCGGATTGAACGTAGCAATTGTATCGACCGCGTCAAGGCAAAACATGAGTTTCCATATATTTCATTTATCCGCGACAGTGTGATATAGACTGTTTCCAAAACATGTAAAATAAGCTGCTAAGAGAATTAATTCCTAATACTGGGACGGCGTGTGTATTGATCCAACTAATATTTCTAGTAAATCACTACGTGTATATAAAGAAGACAGTATGTCCCCATCTAGTATACGTACATGCAGACTTAATTTATTTTTGCACTGACGCGTGTAATTTCTTGCTAATAGTAGCGCGCTTTTGATTATCCCGTTTTCTTATGAAATACGCTAAATTCAACAAGTGTCGCTTCATAGAGTAAACAAAGATACAGCCAGAATGACTTAGTTCCTCTAATCAAATGAACTGATGGACGTTTTGCTTAAATGGTCAGTTCACCCACATTGGCAGTATGATGTGATTGTAATGTTAGGAGCAGTGTAAACACGAAAGATGGCAAGTAACTTTCATGACGTCACGTATACCGAGCAAATATGCTAAGTCCTATGATACTATTCTTGTTCCACGTCAAAGTGTATTAGTTTCAGATGGTATCTGAGCCATTTTGATGCAAATATGTCGGAAATCGATATTTATACCTGTCTTGTATATGTGTAGTCGGGTCACGCAGGTATTGTATCACAACAGTTTCTATTGGCTTAGAAGGCGTTAACGTTTTAGCCGTACAGAATTAAATGATTACATGTGTGCACTACGTAACCGCCGCTAAGTAAGCGCCTCTCCTATCTGGCAATTTCTGTGCTGTTTTTGTATATTATCCCTACGCCGACAACTTCTCGGACACAGATGTTTGTGAATAGTTTAACACAATGGTTTCACATACTACACTGTATATTTGTGACTTGTTCAAGTAATTCTAATATATATATCTTGGTTATAATTTTGAAACAAGTCAATTTCTTCTTAAAGTTATGTAAACATGTGTTTTTAACTATTCAGTTTAGAGGTGAGTAGTTCTTGCGCTTTGTCAGGCTCTTCTGTTTCACAGTACGTATGGTAGGTAGTCCGCAATCACTTAATGCCTAAATGGAATGAGCCGTTTTGAAAAACTGAATAAACCCGGAAAGTTTGAAGTTTGACGTCTTTGTATACACCAATATGGCTTCTATGATGACATGCAGAATCCGCGTGCTTAATTGAGGAATATCAAAATGTAATATATAGAATAATTTCATCTGGAATTAAATTCAAATGATCTACAACTAAGTAATTTCAGCAATAGCTTTAATCGCGAGGCTTTGCACATCTAATATTTTCTTTTAAAAAGATATACATGTATCTTCGATAGCTATAGCATTGTGAGGGAGACAACGTGCTGTTTTACTGTTATGGATTGATTAAGATTTAAGTTTATGTGAGAGTCAACATTGATAGGATAAGTGTTTTCGTGGTTAATGTTCTTGATTTATGTAGTCCCTGTCGTGGCGCTGTATTTTGTTTTTTGTCAAGTGACCTTGCATATAAATTCATGCGTAAAGCCGAAGTTCTTTCAGTTACGAATGTAACTCGTCTGAATAATGTAAAGACTTCAACAAGGCCTTGAGACAGACTTAGACTTGAATATGGTACAGTCTTGAACAAGGTCTAGAGACAATCTTAGACCCGAGAAAGGTAAAGTCCTGAACAAGGCCTGGAGACAGACCAGAATAAGGTAAAGTCCTGGACAGCCTGGAGACAGACTTAGACCCGAATATGGTCAAGTCCTGAACAAGGTCTGGAAACGGACCAGAATAAGGTAAAGTCCTGGACAGCCTGGAGACAGACTTAGACCCGAATATGGTCAAGTCTTGAACAATGCCAAAAGATACTTAGACTAGAATACGGTAAAGATCTGAACATGGCCCAGAGACAACAACGATTCTGGATCAGAACGAATGATCCTCTGGTTATAGTCTGCACAGCCATTAAGGTTGTGAGCACGCATAAATGGGTGGAATTGTACTTCTGTTTCCATATTATATTGGGCGCACCGCCGGCAGGGACTCACAGAACAAACGGTGAATTTTTACGACAAACAGTTAAAGAGAATAACTTGTTCGTTATCTTTCCGTAGAGCGGAAACTCGGACTCCTAGCTTCCAGCCGTAGATCTGAGACCCATGCCTACAATGACTAAACTGCAGCTGTTTGACGAATGTATGTTCACCCTAAAACGCACTGCAGAAACGTTACGTGTATGTTATTTTCTTGCTAACATTTAGTAGCATTATAAAGCAAAACTCCATACTCTACGATTCTATGACAAATTGCCAAGATTATCAGGGCACCAGTGGGAGATGTGGGATTTCTATAGTTATCGCCTTTTTCGTCTGTCCATTCATCCTAAATTTTTGTTCGAGGCATAGTTATTCGACTTAGTTCTATGCCATCATGATTGGTGGGTCAACTGCTTTAAAAATGAACGTGTGCTTTTTAAAGGTTTTTCGTCTATTACACTCCATTTTTTATAGAGTTACATATTGTTTGTTTTCGATAAATTTTGCATTTTCAAAGGAACAGTTTTTGTAATCAGGATTGTTTAAGAACATTTCTGCCTCGTAGCCAGGTGCATTTAAGTGTGAACACGCCATCTTCTAGACCTAGATGTGCGTTTTAGGGTGAACACCATCTTCTAGACCTAGATGTGCGTTTTAGGGTTTAACCTCATCTACTCGATTGGACAGATTTATGGAACTTGTCGATCAAGATCTTCAGTTTTGAGATGTCTTGTAAATAGCTCATGAACCATTCAATATATCCTGATCCAATATGATGCTAACACCTAAGGACAAAACAAAAATAAACCCTGATACTTATATAGGGATGTGCCTTTAGATGGTTTCCTTGATATTTCAAGTAGATCAATATGACACTTTGCTTCAAGAAGGAATTGTTTGATTGATTTGGTTTGATTTGGTTTGGTTTGGTGTTTAATCGAATGTGAAAGTTTTATCCTGCCTAGGAAAGAATATTAAATTGTCTTGACGAAAACACACCACGGCAGGCATCATGAGTTTCTCTCTCTCTTTCTCTCTCCGGTGGCCTAGGTGGTTAGAACGTCCACCTCGGATGAGGAGGTCGCAGGATCAAACCCCGGCTGAGTCATATCAAAGACTTATAAAAATGGTACTAACATCTGCGCTCATCATTAAGAGGTTAGTGTTAGGACTGGTCGGCCTGGTGTCAGGATAATGTGACTGGGTGGGACATGATGCTACATGTCTGCGGCATGATGCCCCAGTGCTAGACATCACAATAAACTGCCACACTGCAGACATTGTAGTGATATGACTGACATATTATTAAATACTACGTTAAAAATCCATATCACAGACACTTTATTTTACCTTATCATAACAGCCCTATAAATTTACTGGACGGCGATGTGGACAGGTTGGCGTGTGCGGCGGCGTTTGGCCTCACTGCGTCAAAGTGCCTGGAACTGTTTCGAGGTAGCATGATTTCACCATACATTCCATTCTGGGCTTATTGTAAGTTCTCTCTCTCTCTCTCTCTCTCTCTCTCTCAATTAATTTCCTTCCTGAATGGTACTGCGCATACTTCGACCCTTGTTTATTCCCAAATATGTGTTATACAGGGATTGAAGACAATCTAGGACATATACCTTTATTTTAAAGCTCGGTTAAATCGTAACATTGTTGAAAATTTTAAGCAGTTATGCCATATTAATTATGTATGTGCAGATCATTGCTTATTTATTTTTTTTATTTATAAAAGATAGTATATGGTCCTCAGAAATGTTTACAAAGTACTTACATATATGTATGTATCAGTTAACACTAATAATCATATTTATCACGCTAACAAAATAAGGGGATGATATCATAAATTTAGAAAATGAAAGAAGAGAAAAAATATATGTACACATTACAATTAGAAAACAGTTAGTCGTGAATTTACAGTAAAAATTTTAATTTCTAATCTCAATAGTATTCCATAATTTTGGACTCGTACAGTGAAAGATACTTTGACATCATGGAATAAAAAACAGCGTTCGGAGAAAAACAAAAAGGATGGTAACGGTCTTATATTAGCGGTTTGGCGAGATAAGATCGATAGTGAAGTACAAGGCCATAAGCCTTTTTGTAAATCATACAATAGTTATATATATATATATATATATATATATATATATATATATATATATATATATATATATATATATATATATGTGTGTGTGTGTGTGTGTGTAATTTCCTTATTAGCAGTGGACGTAGCAAATCAATGATATATCAGAGTTGTGCTTCCCATTTCAGCACTCTACGCAATGTTTTACGTCCTTCAGATGGGATTCCTTTTTTATCCTTTCTTTCTCTGCTTGTCAACTAAGTGGAAGATTCCGGGCTCGATCCTAGGATTTATATATTCTAGTGCCTCGTAAGTTTTCTTTCAATAATTGTATCAAAGCTTTCCGATTATGTCACCTCCAAATGTAGTGGACATTTGCATATTTGCAATCAGTATTTTTTATTCCTGTAGATCATTTTACAGCTTAAATAAACATTCTTCACTTTGATTTTTAATGCAAAAACATTTATTTATTAAACTTTAACATTTTAACCTTTGAAATCTCGTAAGGATATTTTGAAGTTTTTTGTATTGTCCCTTTGAAATAAAACTTATCATTTGTTATATTTTAATGTAAATGTTAATTTTAACAAATATAGAAAGCAGAACAGTTGACTTGTTGAACATTTTATAATTTTATCACTGGACAGTATAAATTGTTTCTACTTCGACTATTTTCTTTGTTTATTATTTCTCTTACTTCCTTCATCTCTTACACTTTCTTAAAATTTTGATCCTTATAATTCCCTTAAAGCGAACACTTACAAGTTGGTTTTCTCTCTTTTTTTTTTTTTTTGTACAATTTGATGTTTCCTTTTCGTATATATACAATAGCCTTATATTATTCCTTTTATCTTCATTTATTCTTTCTTCTTTCTCTCTTCTGCATAATTTGTCTTCAAGCGTTCTCCATCAGTCTCTTCTTCCCCCGAAAACAAACGTTTTATATCTTGTCACTGAATTTGACTTTCGTTAGAATCTATGGTAATTCTATGTTTTGAGGATCAGACCAAACACTGCTTTATATTGTAGTACATGCCAACATTCTCTTTCTTTATCACAGAAGCTTCACATTTTAGATTGTATTCTTGTGCATAACTGATTAGTATTCGCGTGTGTATGCTATGTGCGTATATACTTATTTTTAACTATGAGTATTTCTAACTTAAACAGGTTGGCATATTTGCTCTACGATTTAATTCAATACCCCACGGACGACTTGTTGGTAAGTAGTAAAAGCCAAGTTCAATACAGTAAAATGACTTTATCTATGACAATCTTCATAGTCTGACATAAGTATTTTGAAAATGACTTTATATATGACAATCTACATAGTCAGACATAAGTATTTTGAAAATGACTTTATCTATGACAATCTTCATAGTCAGACATAAGTATTTTGAAAATGACTTTATCTATGACAATCTTCATAGTCTGACATAAGTATTTTGGTCCACACCAATTATGACTATTGTCTGTTCTTTCCGCCGATTGTTCTAGAAAGCGGTGTTTTCACCTTAATTTCAGCAAGAGTTTTTTTGGCGGAGAAATTCCCCAGACCGGATCGTGAAAGTTATTGAGAACATTTTGACTTTGTCTTCGTTACAATGCTTTGAAAAGTATCACTCCCGCAAAATTCGAAATAGGTATCATGTTGTGAGAGTACGATAGGCGTCCATGTTCGATACCATCTGTAACGAAGAGAAGAGACCCCTCAGGTATGCAGATACAATTTTCTTTATTAAATCAAAACAAAATTCCATGTATAAAATTGTATAGAAAAGAAACATGGGTTTATTCTATTAATTTATTCTGATAATGAATTAAGGCTTACATCATATGAAATTTTGTAAACGACAAAACAACCAATTAACTATAAGTAGCCGAAACATACCCGAGGTACAGTAGAAGATCTATATTTAAATAATACTCAGTTCATTGTGCATACATTTAAAAAAAGGCGAAATTTTGAATGTTGAAGGATTAAATGATCATATTTGGCCACTTATGGAAGTGTAAAATGTACCTTATGGCTCGCGAAGTAAATTACTCAACTGACTGAGTAATTAGGTAAAAGGTACACTTTGAAAAATTACAAACGATGATCATTTCATCTTTCTAATTCCCATTTTCTTCCTTTCTGTCCTGAAGTCAGTGAATTCCATCAACAATTTCTGTTTTAAGCTGGACGTAGTTTTCTTTCATTGACATCTTCACGTGCCGCAAGGATATATAGTCCTATCTTCGCTAGTCGTAGAGCCAGCTTCGTTCATGGTTGATGTGGAACTAAGAGTCTAAGACTATCAACAACTCTTTGATAATTAAGATGGCATAGTACGTGACCGCAGCATCAAATAAATATGTACGTTCTGCTTTAGGAATAACTGTAGTAAATTCAGCCATAACACACTGATTTTCCAGATTTTCCGAAAGTTTATTATAGGTGTAGGTATTTGCACGAGTACAGCGACTTATTTTGTTGGTTCTAAAAGCATTTCCAACACATTATCACGAAAAAGAAATGGGAGCTAACTCCCTTTCCCAGACACACGGTGTGTCACCCTACCAGGGCTGGCCTGGGAAGCAAGATTTGACGCGTTGCGTAATTTCATCAGGATGTAGTCTTGTTTTCGACATATATTATCAAGTCTTAAGAATACTTTTACTTTCTTACCAGATATTTTCCGTTTTCATATCCTTTTTTCTACAAATCCTTGTCCCTTTCCTACAATTATTGTCCTTGTCCCTTTTCTACAAATATTGCCCTTGTCCCTTTTCTATAAACATTGTCCTTGTCCCTTTTCTATAAATATTGTCCATGTCCCTTTTCTACAAATATTGTCCTTGTCCCTTTCCTACAATTATTGTCCTTGTCCCTTTTTTTACAAATATTGTCCTTGTCCCTTTTCTATAAATATTGTCCTTGTCCCTTTTCTATAAATATTGTCCTTGTACCTTTTCTATAAATATTGTCCTTGTCCCTTTTCTATAAATATTGTCCTTGTCCCTTTTCTACAAATATTGTCCTTGTCCCTTTTCTACAAATATTGCCCTTGTCCCTTTTCTACAAATATTGTCCTTGTCCCTTTTCTATAAATATTGTCCTTGTTCCTTGTCTATAAATATTGCCCTTGTCCCTTTTCTATAAATATTGTCCATGTCCCTTTTCTACAAATATTGTCCTTGTCCCTTTCCTACAATTATTGTCCTTGTCCCTTTTTTACAAATATTCTTCTTGTCCCTTTTCAATAAATATTGTCCTTGTCCCTTTTCTATAAATATTGTCCTTGTCCCTTTTCTATAAATATTGTCCTTGTCCCTTTTCTACAAATATTGTCCTTGTCCCTTTTCTACAAATATTGCCCTTGTCCCTTTTCTACAAATATTGTCCTTGTCCCTTTTCTATAAATATTGTCCTTGTTCCTTTTCTATAAATATTGCCCTTGTCCCTTTTCTATAAATATTGTTCTTGTCCCTTTTCTATAAATATTGCCCTTGTCCCTTTTCTACAAATATTGCCCTTGCCTCTTTTCTATAAATATTGTCCTTGTCCCTTTTCTATAAATATTGTCCTTGTCCCTTTCCTACAAATCTTGCCATGTCCCTTTTCTACAAATATTGCCCTTGTCCCTTTTCTATAAATATTGTCCTTGTCCCTTTTCTATAAATATTGTCCTTGTCCCTTTTCTATAAAATTGTCCTTGTCCCTTTTCTACAAATATTGTCCTTGTCCCTTTTCTATAAGTATTGTCCTTGTCCCTTTTCTATAAATATTGTCCTTGTCCCTTTTCTATAAATATTGTCCTTGTCCCTTTTCTATAAATATTGTCCTTGTCCCTTTTCTATAAATATTGTCCTTGTCCCTTTCCTACAAATAATGTCTTTGTCCCTTTTCTACAAATATTGTCCATGTCCCTTTCCTACAAATCTTGTCCTTGTCCCTTTTCTATAAATATTGTCCTTGTCCCTGTTCTATAAATATTGTCCTTGTCCCTTTTCTATAAATATTGTCTTTGTCCCTTTTCTTATAAATATTGTCCTTGTCCCTTTTCTACAAATATTGTCCTTGCCCCTTTTCTACAAATCTTGTCCTTGTCCCATTTCTACAAATATTGCCCTTGTCCCTTTTCTATAAATATTGTCCTTGTCCCTTTCCTACAAATAATGTCTTTGTCCCTTTTCTACAAATATTGTCCATGTCCCTTTCCTACAAATCTTGTCCTTGTCCCTTTTCTATAAATATTGTCCTTGTCCCTTTTCTACAAATATTGTCCTTGTCCCTTTTCTATAAATATTGCCCTTGTCCCTTTTCTATAAATATTGTCCTTGTCCCTTTTCTATAAATATTGCCCTTGTCCCTTTTCTATAAATATTGCCCTTGTCCCTTTCCTAAAAATATTATGTCATTGTCATATTGATTGAATAAATTCAAACATACAGAATTTAGAACTGTTTATAATTTATTCGGACTTGTGAGTCTTTACTTTGCGTCTTTTTGTAAGTGTTCAATTTACTTGATTCTATAAATCTCTTTAAGATTTCCTAAAACAAAGTAGATAATTGAATGCACTATGTAAAACAATCTAACGCATCTAACTCCATCTTTAACACTTTTGGCAGAGTAAAATTGCTATGAAATTGCCTCGGGAATGAGGATAAAAGGAACACCACACACACACACACACACACACACACAGACACACACAGGCACACACACACATTTAATCATTAACTAACCAGACTATCATATAATTCCAGGATTGCGTGGAGGAAAAGATTATGTACTTACTACCTCAGATACTTTGCCTGTTGTACACAACTTTCACCTACCTACGTACATTTTTGCTGCGAGTTATTTGGTTGTGGGATAACAGAAATGAGATGTCACGGCATGCAAGTATTACCGTATGACTGCGATATTTATTCTTGAAATATTATCGTTTCTTTTCTTTTTTTTTTTTTTTCTTATTCGCCGTTTCATTTGGTATTATTCAGTTTAACCTAAAATACATACATACATACATACATACATACATACATACATACATACATACATACATATATGTGTGTGTGTGTGTGTGTGTGTGTGTGTGTGTGTGTGTGTCAGGGAATAGGGATAGAATATCAGGACTGTAACAATATTTGGTATCTGCGACGCTTATGATTAATAATTATGCGGGACATGATAATTTTCCCGTTGTTCCGTTGAATCTATAAAGAATATTTGCTTGAAACAAGATATAAAATGAAATGTAATCAACAGTATTTTTGTATCCGTCTGCAAAGCATAGGTGAGACACAAGCGTTATTTTAGTGTCCCTATTAGCGTCATTAATTATCGGGGACGACATGATGCGTTCGGTGACATTCTAGTTGGAAGGGAAACGTCCACTCTCCAGCGATCTTGGACTGAGACACTGGTTGGTAAGGGAATTTGATGTAAAAAGTGTCCATGGGTTTAATATTGGGGGACACTAATAATAATAATAATAATAATAATAAGTTTGTTTTCGCTAAAATTTGGTATATATCGTGAATTAGAATGATAATAAAATTTAATCTTTCCACCCAAGTCTGTTAGTTCTGGTTAGTGTCTTACTTTGAAATTATTAGAGAGAATAAATTCTTCTGTTTCGGCCTCTACTTTTTGGATCTCTTATTTCTCCTCTTTTCCTCTTCCGTTACTTTCCCAACCCAACGACAGATCATGCGTTTGAATAAACCCAAGAAAAGAAATGAAAAACGAAAGAAAAAGAAAATGAACTTTTACAAACTCTTTGATATAACGCTCCTCGTGATGTCCGTTTAATTTTTTTACGTCTGCATAAAATTTCTTATATCCTCTGATTTATTCTCAGAACTGCGAAAGCAACTTTTGTTTTCAAAGGTATTGACAAAAGATTGGACGATATTAGTTGGGAGGCACTGTATCATTCCCATCCGTTTAACATGGTTTTACTGGAACTAGCTGTTCTAGCAAGACAAAATTGTCAAATCTTTGACTGAACTCAACTGTTACTTCATCATTCACCACAAAGCATTGGGTAGTGTTGCAAAGAGGTACTGTCGACTTACTTGTTACTGAAAGAAAATCAAAGAGAACACATTTCATTTGAATAATGTATTTCATTGCGAAGATAAAGGGCTGGTCTTTTACTATAGCAAAACGCATCCATCAACCTCGATTTCATGTTAGGCGAAAATTAAGAAGAAATTTTTAAAGTAACGCAAGTATTATTTACGCTACCTGGACTTTATTGCCTATTAATCGTACGATCAATCTCAATGCACGTTGGGTGGTGTTATTCAAAAGTCCTGAAGACAAAATCCATGTATCGGTTACACAATGGCGAACGCCATGACTAAATTATGCTTATGACGATGCCACATGCTTGCAACATGTGTATTTACTGCTCTGATTTAAAACTCACCAGATCGGGTTATCTGAGATTTCGTACCGATTTGTTTAACGACTGAAATCCCGAGGAAAGTCCAGTGATTACGCATCACATCCCTCGTTTTGATAGTCTGTCTGAAAAAAGGTATAAAAACCTACATTCGCTCACGTCATCCATGATGTTACTCAATATGACCTCCTTCCACTCGTATCATCCGGCTAGATTAATTCGTGCACGGTATATTAGTACTCGTGCAAAAGACGCATACGTGCATTCGGATTTGTTGGAAGCAAGTCTTAGATAAATTTAGCGATGGATTTCTTTGACGGCATATCAGCTACTATAAGAGATAAGTGAAACTGCTCGTCAAACACAACGTTACTTTCAAAATCGTAGAGTAGCCTTGACACAACTGGCTGATCCAAGAATCGATACCGAAAGCAATCAACAAATGTTCTTGGAACTTGGTAGAAATGAATTTCTAGGAGAAGTCATTATTCGTTTGCTTGTACGATGCGATCACAATATATCAGCAACAAGTAAAAAGTGAAAAACAAGACACAAAACCATGAGAAAGAAGAAGAAGAGAGTGAATTGCAGTTAATTCACACCGCAAACCATTTCGCACGACAGAGAAGATGTAGACGTGCGAAAGAGACGTTCTGCCGCTAGAACGCGCACATACTAAACAAAAACTAGACATGTCATCAAATCGACATTATAGTCACCTCCCCATCACCTCATTTCTTATGACGCTTAAAAATATGATTTAAAAACAAGTATTTCCGAATTTATCATAGATGTTTCCCCCATGGGTTTTGACTCAAATTCATCCCAATTCCCTTCCCTTGTTAGAACCGATAGCCGATTTTTGTCTAGCACGATTTCTACAATCGTGCTAGAAAAATAGAATAGACAGTGTCTTCGAGAAATGCATCAAAACTACACTACTTGGCCTTATAAAATGACGAAAATTAACCCAAATCTATTGCAAACGGTAGGTGGAACTCAAGTGTTGATACTATCAGCAGATACGTAACTTACCACCCAATTCTAATCTCACGGGGACGACCATCGTCCAATCCGCTATGCTCCTTTTCACTAATGGCTGCCTGCGACACATAAACAAAAAATGTCATCAACGATACATTCGAACAATTTCACACACATGAATGAAATTGCCCGTTTTATAGATCTACAAGTTACTGTATTTAGAAGAGGAACAACATGAAAGATCATGTTGGGTCTACGCTGCTAGAACAGTGACTGGTTAAGCAGGTTTATGCATCTTCATAAGAACGAGGAAATCTCATCGCAAACACCCACTGATGAAAAGAGAACGCAACTTATTTTACACCATGGCTTACGAAGCAGCAGGGAAGTTGTACAGACCAGGTGGCTCAGATAAATTTAAGCCTCCCACCAAACTTTTCTCCGTAGAAGCCTCAGATTGCAGAAATAAACCCTCCTGCGCAAATTAATCAGCGAAAATTCGACCCAGGATGCAATTTCAGGCATAAAAAAAAAACAACAAAATTTAGGGGGGGGGTAGGAAAAATTTATGTGCGATTGCAAGATTGGGCTGCGGATACTAATTTTATTTCACAATAAAACAATATAATTGAAAATAAGATGAGTCGAAAAACTAGCACAGTTGGAGAACCTCATTCTGCCAGATTAGCGCGAGAGCAATTAGCGGCATTAAAGAAGTTCATTCCGACGAAGCGATTATTTAAGAGAAATGTTCGTGGTTACGAAGATATGCAACATGGAATTTCCGAAACTTCGGCAAAATGGTTGAAGCCAGTGACCGGAACAATTGAACAAGTTGTATATGGCGACGAAAAAGATCCAGATACCAGGAAACGCGGAATCTTTCCTATGTTGAAAGGTATTGAGGAGCAATCACGAACATTACCCGAGCGATTAGCAATAGCAGCAGCGGCGCAACAACTTGCAATTGCTGATGGAGGACAACCTGGAGGAAAAAAACCTGGAGGAGGAAAACCTTTAATGATAAAAGGAAAGTTTAATATTGAGAATTTAAGAGAAAATTTTACCGAGGAGGGATGGGAGATGATATCGCGACCTCTCTCGGCACTGTATACTATAGAACAAATTGGTGATTTTGCGGAAAATTATTTTAGCGATCGAAATGAATATTTGACTCCAATAGGAAAAAAAAAATATGGGACTCGTGATAATTGGTACAGCATGGTATATAAAGTTTATACGGGAAAAACACATGTGAGTATAGTAACGGATCCACGTTACAGAAGATTTTTAGAAGCGGCAAGAGATACACAAAGATATAATAAGCAAATGGCGGAAGAAAGAAAACAACAGGAGAAGGAAGAAAAAAAACTAGAGAAAGAAATAAAACAACAGGAGAAGAAGGAAAAAACTAAAAAACGAGGAAGAAAAGAAACACCACAGGAAGATATTCAACCACAGGAATTAGGAGCTAGACCAAAGGAAGATATTCCACCTCAGAAAAAAGAAAGAAAATCGAAAAAGAAAAAAGATCAGAGTGATGAACCTCATAAAGATGATGATTCGCTTATAATTGATCCTAATTTATCTGCTAGAAATTATTTGGATGAAAATAAGTTGTATTTAATCAGAAACTATAATTCAATAGTTGAAATGGCTGCAGATGATTCTCCGGAAAATAAAAGATTCTTTTTGCGAAAAGATATTGATGCTAATAAAGTTAAAATAGTTGATTGGTATGCGATGATGTATTTTGGTGCTTTAGGAAAACCAATAAGATATTCTGATGAAAATTTTGAGAAATTTACAGAGGATGTTTATAAACAGAGAGTAAAGTTATCACAAGAAAAGGCAAGAGCATCAATTTCAGCAACACCTGAAAAATATTATAATCCCACAGAGGAATTTATTTCTAAATTAACATACCCCAAACTCGAAACACCATCTGAAGAATTTTCTGCTTTATCACAACTTCTTCCTCCTCGTCCCCTTTCCCTTTCATTACCTACAGGTAAGGAAATTTTGCCACCTAAAAGTAAAAGTTCACCACCTAAAAGTAAAAGTTCGTCGCCTAAAAGTAAAAGTTCGTCGCCTAAAAGTAAAAGTTCGTCACCTAAAAGTAAAAGTAAAAGTTCGTCACCTAAAGATGAAAGTTCTGATTCATCCCCCTTTGATATTCGCCACACCATTGAATTTCCTGAAATACGTGAAAAGGTGTATCCTCACATAGAACGCCCCTGGTATAAGGACCCACCTCCGGAACCAACAGCGTCAAACTACAGGGGGCCCCTCCCTGAAAAACCAATAAGATGGGGAATTCACCCCGGGGAGGGTGCAACACTTAGGGGCGGTTCCCCTCAACCTCCACCAGAAATATATTCACCACTGACGTCGTCGGGGACGTCGCCGGGGTCATCATCAGAGGAGAAGAAGAAATCTTCATCGTCGTCAGATGAAAATTTATTCTACGTAACGCCATTGGAATCTCCAGAAACAAAAAAAACAGGAAGTGGATATTCAGTTTGCCCCGATAGTGTTGTCAACGATGTATCTCGCCTCGAAGTATTAATCGGAGGAAAGCGAGCCGGAAATAACTCCCGTGAGATAGTCAACGAAGCATCAGATATTTGTCAGCGATTATTCCGTGGTGGTATCATCAATTCTCACATTTATAAAGAGTTTGTCGATGAACTCATCGATTAAATCAATACAATTGAAATAACATGATTGTTCACAAACATCAACGCAGACCTAATCAGGTCCGCATAGTAAACTCTCGATTGCCAGTATACAAATATATTCACGGTAATGGATTTGGTGATATCATTGGAAGTCTTGTCACGCGAGTAATACCTAAAATTGGACCAATGGTAAAACAACTAGGATTAAAAGCAATAGGAAAGATAGGTGAGACTGCTGTTTCTGGTATCGGTAATTTGGCTAGTAAAGGCTTCAACGCTATCAAAAATAAAATATTAAGTTTAGTACGTAAAAAGCAACCTGTTAAATTACCTAGCACCAGAGAAATGCCACCCGAAGTCAGTAAAGCCATAAATGACGCAGCAAATAAAAAAATAAATGATCTAGCACAGGAAGCTGCTATAACAAATCTGGCGCAGGAAGTTGCTAATACAAATCTAGCGCAGGATGTTGCTAGGACAAATCTAGCAAATACAAGTTTTGTTTCAGGTGATGGTCTTCGTTTTAGACGATATTATTAATAATAAATGTTCGCACAAGTGTCAAATGAAGTATTTGACATGGATGAACCAGTAGGTAGGGATACATCAGTGCGAGATTTCCAGTATTTCTCGTATGATGTAGTTGAGCCGGATTCAAGAAATCGGAAGGAAATACAAGTCCACGATACAACAAGATATTTTCTTCCATCTGAGGCGTATATCGAATTTGTTGGTAAAATTGTTAGAACCAATGATACCAACTTTGGAGCAAATTTTAAAGTTGGATTTGTCAATAATGGTATTATGGCATTATTCAAGAATGCCACTTACATGATCGATGGAAAAGAGATTGAATCAATCACGAATAATGTTGATATAGCAACGACGATCATAGGACTAGCAAGATACTCGGATGATTTTACCAGATCAGCCGGTCCTAGTATGATGTTTGCCAAGGATAATTCTAATGAAGCTGAACACAATCGGTATAACATCGCTATACCAATGGATAACACTGGTGCTAATCCAGCCACTCAGATGGCGTTAATAACTGGCGTCAATGACGATTACAATCTCGGATTTGCCACGCGAAAACTTATGTTGGTTGGTCCGAGTTTAAGATTTTCCTGCGCAATTCCGTTATCTCATATTTTTGGATTTTGCAGACATTTCAGAAAAGTTATTTACGGAGCGAAGCATACGATATCTTTCGTTCGAGATGCCAATGATGACAGAGCTATCTGGCGAGATGCAAGTGTGGATCCCCTTGATATCGGTAAAGTTGTCCTTGAAAAAATTACCTTGTGGATGCCAGCGATAGTCCCATCGATGATCATAGAAGAAAAATTATTATCATTTATGAATCAAGGAGGAAAATCCATAATGTCTTGGCTGACAACGATGACCGACTCTATCGAAAATGTTAATATTAACGGAATATTTACTTGGCGAATTGCGTCACAGCAGGGCTCCTCCGCACCTAGACACATCTTTGTTGCTCTGCAAAGCATGAATAGAAATGATCAACTGCATAGCCATATGATATTCGATCGATTAGAGGCGACAAACGTATCATTGAGAATAAACGGCCAACAGGAGCCAACCGAAGAAATAGCCATCGATTATGTCACCAATTCCACGGCACGCGCGTATCATCGATTATTAAGTTTCATGGGCCGCGATCAAAATATTGATACGGGATTGCAAATATCACAACTAGATTTTAATACTCTTTATCCCATCTATTATTTTTCCTTGGAACATCTCGATTTGGTAAAGCAGTCGGTTGTCGATATTCATTTCAAGGCCAGAATTAACACAGGAGGAGGAAATGCAAGAGCAATTGCAGTTATTCTCAGTGATAGAACAATGATCCTGGAAGGCATCAGCGGTAGAATGAGAGTCATCGACGCGCCCGTAGAGAACATGTGATAAATTCTAAATTTAGATTAAGCGGTTATTAATATGCCATACGAACACGTTAGTGTAACTCTGACCCCGGGTCAGATAAAAAAACTTCATGCAGCAACAACAGCGCGACGAGGTTTAAGTTTAACCTTAAAAAGCAATCAGCTTCACGGTGGACCTAACAAACTATCGTTAACTAAAAATCAACATGGACATTTCACCAGAGCCAGATCAGCAAATACTGGTATTCGCCTGAATCTCTCAATAGGAGCAATCAGAGATATGATCAAAATAGGTGGTATTTTCCCTCTGTTGGCCGCTATTCCAGGATTGATAGCTGGGGCCCTTCCTCTGATTGGAAAAACAATAGGATTAGGTGCACTCGGTGGGATAAGTACTGCATTAGGAAAAAAGATCGTCGGAGGAAGATATCGCAAAAAAAAGGGAGGGATATTCCCTCTTCTTGCTCCTCTTCTTCTTGCAAAAGCGATGCAGCAACGACAAGGATCAGGCCTTTACCTAAGACGACCCCCGTACGGATCCGGTCTAAGTCGAGCCTACCAGCCTCAAATTTAGATTTAATCAGTGAAGCAAAAAAAAAGAAAATAAAATTTTTCAGAGGTGTATTTATGCGAGATCAACTACCTGACAAACCAAATCGTACCGAGACAGGAATAATAAATCTTGATGAAAATTCCGGTCCTGGCACTCACTGGGTTGCCTACGCGATTAATCCTCGCGAAATCATTTACTTTGACTCGTATGGATTAGCACCACCAAATGAATTTATCAAATACGTGTCAAAACTAAAACTTCCGGTTTGGTATTCAACGCTTCCAACACAAACATTAGCAGATCCACCAATATGCGGCCCAGAGTCAATTAACGTCCTTGATGCAATTTCAAAATCATCCAATCCTTATCGCAAAATTTTATTTGAATATACCGTAGATAAATATCATGGTTGACATTTACGGTAGATCTCTCTTCAGAAAAGAAAAAAAGGGAGCAGTCGACATCGATAC
Source organism: Sinohyriopsis cumingii (assembly GCA_028554795.2). Lineage (NCBI taxonomy): Eukaryota > Metazoa > Mollusca > Bivalvia > Unionida > Unionidae > Sinohyriopsis > Sinohyriopsis cumingii. Next base: position 71,490,715 of record CM068839.1, read on the forward strand.
ATCAAAGTTTGCAACCAAGAGTGATATTAACAATCTTCTATCATTGTCAGAGGTGGATCCTGGCGAAGTTGCTGTTTTTCAAAATACCGAAGGAAGATTACAAACTAGCAATATCAAAATAGCTGATATAATCAAGCGAGACGAATACCGCGATCATATCGGTCAATTTACCCGCCAATCGAAGTTGGTATTAAAATCTATCGCTGATATTAACGATATCATCGCAGAGTTTCCGCCAAAAGCCGATCTCGTGGATATAAAACAAAAAAATAACGAGCTATCAGCGGCGTTACTTCTAAAAACCGATAAAACATTACACGACGATCTTCAGGATAAAGTGACAAAAAGATTTAACAAACTAACTAACGACCTTAAAAAACTCGATGAAGTATCAAAAAATCTTAATAAAAAACTCGACGAGGATATAAAAAAATTCATCGATACCTCCTCAACTACACACAGCGATCTCATCGAGAGAGTAAAATCCATCAATGAGGAAATTACCAAGATAAATATCTCAATGGGTGAGAAACCATCAATCGACGATCTCAGCAAAAAAATCAACGAGGAAATTATTAAACTCGGCGATGTTGTTGTTCCTGAATTTACCAAGGGGATTAACGTGATGCAAGGACAAATAGATGAGAAAATAAAATCCATCAACTATGAAATTAACGTGGTACGTGAATTGGCGCGTCAAAAGTTAGATATATCAACGTACGACGAAGAAATTCGAGATTTAAACACGAAACTTCTTGCTGCAACAGCAAAGATTGACCAATCCGTCGATAAAACTGGTCACGCCACTGACGTAAAACAATTAGGTAGGGAAATTATCGAAACAACCACAAAAATTAACAATATCAACACAAAAATATCGTCAATGAACCTTGGAAGATTATCGCGAATTTCGATACCGGATGAGGTAGAAACAAAAAATCTACAATGCCGTGTACCATTTGTGGTAAAAACATATTATGTTGAATGGACACCTGAGAATAACACATTTAACTTCACCGCGCCAATTACTGGCATATATCGAGGATATGTTATCACAATGCCAAAATTCAATGTAATAATGGACGAAGAATATACTGATTTTCAGGAATATAGTCCTGGTTTTTTTATTACTACTATATTTGAAGATCAAACAAAAACATTTAGGATGGAACCGCAAGCTAGAACTATGATGTTGGCTGATTGTCAAGTAATTTTCGAATATTTATCTGGAATTGCCACAATTGGTTAAATAAATAACTAATAAATGACCGCATCGGATTACCGTTACAATCAGGCGCGATCATGGCAGGATTCGCTAAAAAAAACTCCTCGACGATCATCAGATAAAAATAAAGAAATATCAGCGCAGATTAGTTACCATTGATGTTGCTGTGTACGCGGTATCTGCTGTGGTCGCTGGTGCAGGAATAATTCTATCCGCGGTAACAATGATAGCGCCAATTGTAGCAACAATAATAATCTCGTCAACAACGACAATTGCCGGTGTTTTAAATATTATCGCAAAAAAAATATCTTCGTGCACAAGTGAAAAGTTATCATCGTATAAAAGTAAACTAACTAAGATCAATGACGCGTACTCAAAATTATCATCGCTACTTTCCGAAAGTCTCAACGATGGTATTATATCCGATCTAGAATTTTCTTCGATTATCAGTATCTACTCGGAGATTGAACAAATGAATATTAATAATGTCCGAGCTAGCCCAGATCGTGACAAACACGACGCCGCCGACAACAACGTTAATATCGTTAAGTTCAACGAAACCAGAATTTAGCATTAATTTTTCAACACCAATCAGCGTCAACGAAATTGCATTAACACAATTGCGCGTCTACAATAGCTGGCCTAATGTTAGATCAAAATCATTCGGTAATTTGATGCCAAATAATTCACTTGTTTTTGCAAATAAAAATAAACCCGATGGAACACCCGATTGGATCGTCGTTGGTATACCAACCGGTAGTTATGAAATTGATCAGCTGAATAATGAGTTTACTACCAGAATATCAAATTTAACCGGCGATGCTACTCCGGGAATAAAGATATCTTCACATGATCCAACACTATCGTCAATGATAGAAGTAAAATCACCGTACGTGGTAGATATTTACCAATCATCGATTAGAAATATATTAGGTTGGCCCGAGGTCGCACCTCTGGTAGAACCAAAAAAATCGGATGTTATTATTCCAGGTTGGTATGATGAAACCCTTCCAGAACTACCGGAACCAAAAAAATCGGATTTTACAACCGACGAAGGATGGTATGGAGATATCAAACACAAACCTTTGATCCACAGCGCCATCAATCTCATGAATAACCACAAAATTAACCTAGTAATGTTCGCTTTCACTTTTATTAACGAAAGAATTCTCTCATGGCTGCCTCTTCCTAAAATCCCCCCAGATGTGAAAATCTTCGACGCTACCAACATTAACAGGATAATAGCCCCCATAGACGGTATCTTGGTAAGAAGAACACTAGACGAGTTTATTCAAGAACACGAATTACAATTAAATTTATTGCGAGGATCATTTCATGAATGCATCCTAAATAAATCTGGTTCATGTAGCGAAATTATAAAGCACGTGAAAATTTTAAATCAACTTGCGAATGATATTGAATATTATCATGATATGTTTATTCAGGCGATAGTCGACGATATATCAATTGCCGACTATGTTCTCCCTATTAGCAAATTCGAGTTGATCAAAAACTCAGGAGAGAAACAAAAATTCATAAGAGTATTTGAATTAACCGAGGAAACACTGCCAAATTTCAAATTTCCCAATTCTGATTTTGATGCGATGAGAAAATCCGTCACTGATACCATTGATGATTTATTTCCGAAATTACATGCCGCATGGACCAAAAAAATACATTCAGAATTGATTCTTAAACACAATAACGATCCTGACAAAGGTGGACGGCACATATCGCCGGGTATCGTTAATATAACGGAAGTTATCGCGATTTATCTTCACGCGGATGTTGTCGAGGGTAGCTATAATGTTGATGCGTCAGAGTCAACTCAAGCGAATCAGGGATTTGTATTGTATTCATTTTCACCTAGCGCATCTCCTGGTTACTTGATAATCAAGGAACCAATGAATCCGTTTTACCTGCGATGTCATAATCGATTATTGACAAGAATAAATTTCAAACTAACGGATCAGAAAGGAAATTTACTTGATATACGAGGAGAAACTGTAAGTATCAATCTTTTGGTGAAATCGTGAGCGAGATTTTCCAAATCTATCTCCCAGGAAAAAATGGGCGAAAAAAATAAATAAAATCCAGGGAAATTTTCAAAATTAATCTTTTTTTTTGTTTTGCGGAGATATTCAATTATTCTTCGTCACTCTCCGAATCAAATATTATTGGTACATAGGAGAATTTGATCCACGAATCAGCATCATAAGAAAATGTTGCGTTGTATTTTCCTTCTGCCACTCGTTTTACTGAATGCGAGTCAATAACGAAATGTTTTGCTGCTGCAGACATCGATGTAAACGCGATTTCCTCACCTGTTGCTTGATTCACTGATTTAACAGTCCTCGAATAATTAGGAAATCCACGGTTATTACTAAATCTTGAATTTTCACTCTGGGTTACCGCGCGCAGATTGGAAAGTTTATTGTTAAGTTTATTACCGTCAATGTGGTCGATAACAAGTCCGATCTCTATTGGTCCTTTGTAGCATTCGAACACAAATCTATGATTCGAATAACATTCTGTTCTTTCATTTCTTTTATGGACTGTAAATTTGAGATATCCCGAATTACAAATACTACCAACACGTTTCTTTGTTTTGATGTTTCTGACATTACCATCCTCAGATGCTTCGTAACCTTCGATGATGGGATGCGATTTATACTCGCATGTGATTTTCATTGTGGGAATCGCTGATTTCATTTCCATATATGATATTCTCTTTGTTTAAATCGAAATTTGCTTTGAAACGATTAATATAATCTTCTTCGCATTTTATTACCGAGGAGGATCTTTTCTCATAATATCTCCGTAACTCACGATATTTTTTCCCTCCACAAGAGAAACACAATCGTGTCTTTCCTCGAATGCCAACTTGACAAATTAAACATCGCTGTGGTCCTTTGTTACCTCGTCGAATTTCGTATATGTGAGCGCCACAATATTCACCTCTGCAGGATTTATCGCACGATTTTGTTGATCCAACTGTTATCCACGCGCATTGCTTCATTATATTTAGATATTTGTCTAAAATATAATAATGGATTTATTTGATCTTGATGAGGCAGAATATATCATTCCTGAAGTTGATCGTGCGAAGAAGGAATTTTTTGATGATGGAGCGATTCATGTTTGGTCGACATGGAAAACTAACTTTGTTGATGCTACGATGAATTTGGAGCGGGCGAAGAAGATAATCGAACATATAAAAAACTCACACAAAGAAGAGAGATTTATTTTCGGAATAAAATTTATTGCACAAATGCCCGATGACATTTGGATTATTCGTGATAAACGAGATCCGGTACGCGGCGGTAAGAAAAATGTTGTTCTTGATAAAAATTCGAAACCAGGATTGTTATTAGGGATTGATGGTCCTTATTATGCTAGGGCGTATCCTTCTAGTGCTGTTGTCTATGGAATTTATCGGCTGAATAATAATCCTGATGTGAAAAACCTACCTACGATGAGGGAATCACCGAAAATAAATTGTGTAGCTGAGCGCGTCATCGAGCACATGAAAAATGCACGACGTGGATCTGGCTTGACTCAATTGAGATTGAATAAAATTAATTCATGGGCAAAGACAATTACTGATGGTGCATCAATCGATGATGTTGCTGCGTTAAGTAAGAAACTTAAATTTCCTATTACGGTTAAAACACTATCGGGAGAAATATTATATTCATCGCCGTATAATTCTCGAGGAACACCAATCGAAATTGTTGATCATAATTCACATGCGTGGAGTCAGTCGGTAATGATATTCCCGCGAGATCGTGTTGTTAAGTTTTATCCCGTGGAATCTGGGAAAGACAATTCCGATGCAATGTTTAGGTTTATCAAACTATTAGCCAAGTCCGATCCAATATCGATTTGGTTATTTTCTAGCGAAGAAAGATACGATCAATTTATCTTACCACGCGGAGATATTTACCGTGATGAAATATTACACGAAACAATGAGAAATATCGCGGAGAAGTATTCATCAAATCCAGATCGGTTACTGACAAATTGCTTTACTGTTCCGTCTGTTGCTGCTCATGCTGCGAGAGAAAGAAACTCGTGGAAACCTACGAGGAATGAGTTTCTTAATGATATTCAACTTAGTTGTATCGAATACGGCCATGGAGGATTATGGAATACCAAGTATTATTTCGAAGATATGATTTCCGTTGATATGAGCGCATGCTATCCTGGAAGTTTTCTCGGATATGGCGATTGTGCGGATTACTTTGCTAAATTCGGCCATCCCACCAACGAAATGACGAGAGTGGCAATTAACGGACCGTTACCTGATTTTGTCATGACAGGATTCGCTCATGTTACTTCATTCGAACTTGCTGAAAATTTGCATAAAATTTGTTATATTTGGTTTGGTCGGCATTTATCTCAACGCAGATGGGTCCCTACGGTATTGTTGAGATTTATGTTGGATTCGTCGATGTTAATATCATTGACGGTAAGTGAAGCGATTATATCGTATAGAAAGCAGACCGAGGTGTGGTTGCCGACAGATTGTGAAAACGCGAAAGATATTGGAAGAAAAATAATTGGTAAATTTACTCAAGGAGGATCAGTTGATCATAAACATCGCCACGCTAGGTTATTTATCAATGATGCTGAGATGGATTTTATTATTGCCGATACAGTATCGCGTGGAATATTTTGTAACAGAGAAAATATTATTATTGATGGAGAAAAGTTGGGTACCGTGATTAGTTATCTCGATGGAGAATCAGCGCAATATACTCATTTGCGGTCGTCAATGCTCGCTTATGTGAGTATTAATTTGCTGTCGATGATAAATAAATTTTCTGATATCGCGGTAAGAGTTGCAACGGATTCGTTTTATATCGATAAGAAATTCCAATGCAGGTTGGAGAATTTAATCGCCGATGGTTCCTGGGGAACTTGGAGAATAAAAAACGAGGATATTCTAGATTATTGCGAGGACGCGGATGTGGAAGATTGCGATAAGTTTCATAAAGATAAATGCGATGAAATATCAACAGCAGTATCTGCGTTTGATCCGATTTCACGAAACAAATTCGTTTACCTAAATGGTCCTGGCGGTAGCGGTAAAACAACACGAGCGATAAACTTATTTTCAAACTCTGATATGATCGTGTTGACTCCAACTCATAGATTAGCGCGAGAAATAAAACAGCGTGGCGTTAATTCTTGTACGTATCATAGTTATTTCAAGTACAGCGGTGGATTGTGGGATTCAGCTCGAATGGGAAATAAATATATCAACAAGATTATAATATTTGATGAAATTTGCACGGTAAATTTAGTTGTGTTAAAATTATTCCTGGGTTGGCTAGAAGAAAAAAATACCGCTGTAATAATGTGCGGAGATCACGGCCAACCTGATCCTATTGATGGTGAATCTCCTCACAGGTGGCTTAGAAATTTTGTAGATTATTATGAAGAAATTGACGCTGATTATAGATCTAATGATATTTTACTGACCGAGTTTAAAAAAATGATTCGATTGCAACCTAATAAATTTCAATGTGATGTGATGAGAAAAATAATCGACGAAACTTCGATGGATAATTTTCTAAATTTGTGGCGTCCAGATCATCTGATTGTTGCTAGCAGAAAAATTATTCGTGATGATATTCAGGAAATTCTATTCAAACTTCATTGTGAGAAATTTCCAACATTGCAGGTGCCGTTGTGCTACAGGCCCGCTGATACCAGGAAACAAAATATTAATGTTACTTTGCCATGCGGAGAAGAAAAAACATTAGTTTTGAATGATATTATTTTCGTTGATATTAATCTTGTCAATGATGCAATAAACGCGGAAAGATCGCCATGGAAACTAGGATACGCAACAACGATACATTCATCGCAGGGATTGACTGTACATGGCCAGGTTTGGATCGTCGATGATAGAATTTCCTGGTCAAATTTAGTTTATTTAGCAGTTTCTCGAGTAAGAAAATTATCTCAGTTAGGTAGAATTAAATTTCACATAAGTGACGATGGCGGTAATTGAGTATCTCTCGGTATTATTTGTAATTCCTCTTTGGTAAATCCTCGTTGTGGTGCTAGTGAATCTAGAAAATAAATTGCTGGTCTTCCTGATGATCTTGTTACGGCTGATATTTTATGTGTAGTAACACTCCAGGTTGGATCGGTTGCTCTTTTTCTGCCACCCTCAGCTTCTCCTTCCTTGTATAAATATCTGACTATGACGCTACCTAGCACAGGTGGAATTGTGGAATCTCGCTTTAGTGGTATATTTGGTTTTGTAATTGCAGTTGCGGGCTTCATTGATATTGTTCGTGTTACTTCGTTATTTAGTGCGTTAATCACGTGAGGTAATCTTGTTACCCAATCGTGAGATCGTTTATCTTGGATAAATTCTCTCGCGTATTGATATCCGAATAATCGTTCTGCAAGAGTTTTATTGAATCTCTCAACGATAGCTTGATTGTGATGAACACCTACAATACCGCGACGGATTTTAACATTATTCTTTTTCATCAGTGAAGTAACCGCGCCAAGAAATTCTCGACCTGGATCAACCTGGAGAAGCTTCGGCCATGTTAATGGAGATCGTGAATAAATTTCGCTAAACGCCTTAGCAATCTCTGTTGCTGTTTTATTCGATAACGGTTCCGCTTCCTTGTATCTGCTAGCGATATCAACAACCGTCAACACGTATTTATATGTGACTCCGTCGACGGTATCGTAAGGAAGAAACATAAGATCAGCCTGATGGACTTCATTAGGGACGCTGACAGAGAAACTCGCATATGATATTTTCTTAGGCGGAGGAAGATAAATTTGCCAGACTGCTTGTCTCGATAGCCACGATTCAGCGACAGATTGCTTTACTTTTGCTACCTTAGCAAGTTTGGCAATTGCTGATTTTCCTCGCCAAAATCCTCGCGGAGAATAATATATTTGCTCCATTATAAATTACCAGCACCTAGTACTAATTTACCTTTCATCGCGCCTTTTATTAACCAAGTTGCCAATTTCTCTTTGAAATTTTTATCAGGAATAGCATCTATTGCGTGAATTAATTTAATATCAGCGAGATGTCTTTGTTGTAAATCTCCGCTGCGATATGCAAGATCGTGATAGTAGCATGCGTTATCGATAGCGTTTACTGGATCCTCGCCAGGATTTGGTTGATTATTATCGTTAAGTCTTATATCTAGCCTTGTACCAGGTCCGCAGTAGTTGTATCCTGGCAGATGTTTTTCTCCGGGATATTTCGCCCAAGGCAATCCTGGTAGATTTGTTAAGGAGGTTGCAATGTCTCCTCCGGTTCTTCTATCTTTTTTTTTACAAATCTAAACTTAATTGTTCCACAAACTGCGCATTCTCCCTTAATTGCATTCCTATTGTTGCGTGTAACGACTTCGATTGGATTTATCGTAGCAGTTCGAGTGCGACACTTAACACAATATGAATCCATGTTATTCTAATAATATGAATGTAATTGATTTTTCAGCCACAAAAAAACGCGAGCAAGTAAAACATATCGCGTCATTACCAAATTCGATTAGAATGATAATAATTGGACCGTCGGGATCTGGAAAAACTCAGCTGTTGTTGAATTTGATAATGCGATGGTTAAAATGGGACAAATTGTATTTGGTTGCGCCATCCGTTGATGATCAGCGATGTTATCAAGTACTAAAAGAATTTAGCGATAATACTGAGGATGGCACAATAGAATTTATAACGGACATCAATGAGGCTCCATCGGTGGAAAATTTAGATGGCGATGCTAATAATCTTGTTGTTTTCGATGATGTGATGCTGGATAAGCAAACTAACCCAGCTAGGATATTCTCGCGTGGCCGACATAAGAACACCGATGTGATTTACGTGACGCAGCGATATACGCAAATTCCGAAGGTAATTAGAGATAATTGTAATATTTTATCAGTGTTCAATGGCGTTGATACTCACACGCTGAGGAATATTCATCAAACTTGGTGTAACGGCGACATGGACATAAATAAATTCAAAAATTTCTTCAGTCACGCTCAGGCAACACCACACGGATTTGTCACGATTAATCTTCATGATCCGCGTAGTAGGTATCGAGTCGGTCTTGATCAGATTTACTCATAAATTCGCAACCTTTCCTTGCAATCGCACATAAATTTTTCCTACCCCCCCCCCCTAAATTTTGTTGTTTTTTTTTTATGCCTGAAATTGCATCCTGGGTCGAATTTTCGCTGATTAATTTGCGCAGGAGGGTTTATTTCTGCAATCTGAGGCTTCTACGGAGAAAAGTTTGGTGGGAGGCTTAAATTTATCTGAGCCACCTGGTCTGTACAACTTCCCTGCTGCTCTTACGACAATAGGAGATGGCAGACAGGCTACAAGAGTTACAGTCTTGTATGGATCAATCAGAACAGGAAGAAACTAATGAATGAGATAAGACACCTTAACCTACCCTTACAGAGATCAAGAATGTGATGAAAACCGAAGGAGAAACTGCAACTGCAAAGGCGACTATAGATACTACCAAACTTATGGAAGAGAAAGAGCTAGGAGATTATGTTGAAAATTTCCAAACCCCATCTTCTAAATCACATTTACCTCAGAGTGTTGTAGCAACGTTGACACCTTCACCTATCGCAATTCAACAAGAACTAAAGCCTGAGTAAAAACAATGATGCCAGAGTCCTATGCAGTAGAAGAAGCACAAAAGAAAAAAGTGAAGATATAAGTGAAACGGAAGTCAATATGAAAGAACCAATGACTTTTGTTGAGGCATCCTTGCTCACTTCTACCTCTTTTCGGACACGAAAAGCAATCTGAATTACCACAACAACATATAAGATCACACTTTTCGTGACTCATCGAATAGCAGTATGGGGACAGTTCTGGTTAGCATTTGCTACAATTCTTCTGTCGTTGCTGGCTACGGAGGAATTTTAAAAAATCAAAATTTGTATCGTATTGCTAAATTGAAACTCAATTATGTATGTCACAAAAAGGTACGACAAAGGAAACACTCGACGTACGCGTCATACAAAGCCTATCGACGCTTATTTCCTAGATGTCAAATAAAAGTTGCAGGAATGTATCATCAGTGGAAAGCCGATTTAGCGGCTGCTTCCTACTTGGTTTCGTGTAATAGTGCCAATATTTGTTCTGTGTGATTGAGGTGTTTACAAAATCGGTCTGGGTGGGCCCTCTCACTTTCAAAACAAGTTCAGAGCTCGTGCAGACTTTAAGACTTGTCCTTTTAATAATTTATTAGTTTTAACTACACGTTTTAAACAAATTATTATCTATATTCTCCGACTTTCCTAAGGATACACCAAGGCGAAGATCTTAAAATATTAAATGACCGACACCCTCTACAAAAACAAACGGAGAAAGGCACTTACATTTTTCATTCAATATTTTTAAAACGAATTATTACAAAGGACAAGTTCACTGAAAATCCTGAAACAAAAGCGGTTGTCTTGGAACTTTTTCAAAGGACCTTAAAAAATGTAAATAATGGAAATATTGTACACATCAGCTTACCCTCCAAATACAAGGACATGCTAACGCGTCTGATGAAAGCCTATAATAATCCCTACAACTTCGGTATCGAATGTGCACAAAAGCAAGAGACTTTCCAAAACGAGAGTGGCAGTGTTTGAAGAATTTTTTAAACAGAACGTTTGAGACATCCAAGAATAAGAAGTGTTAAAACAGGACGTTGTGTTGGCACTGGAAAAGTAAAACGCACGTTTAAGAAGCTTATATACTCAATTTATGGACAGAATTGCTCCGTCGCTGCACACTTTCTTGGACGTGTCCTCCGTCTATAAATTGGAATTATAAACAGAGAAACTTTAAAAGGAACCTTTTACATACCCGAGTTGCAACGAATGTCTACAAATTTAACTAAGCATGTACGATATTGAAAGCATTCTCAATCAATGAACATTCAAAGTGGGAAAACCTCGCGCCAAGGAATTCAAAGTTTATTAGAAATGTTATCTACAGAGATTTGATTCTTGGATTGCAGCTTCGCAACTCACGGACTATAAAAAGAGTCAGAAGTTATAAACACTGTGTCACCTTCTTCTACATCATCACTCCAGGGGCTACAGAATGAAGCACAACAGTTTTTGTAGTGTGGATAATATGTTCCTAAAAAATCAAATTGTCTTTTTTGTCAGATCTTGTGGTATGTTGTTCCTGAAGCATCGAATGGAAACTTTATACAAGAACACTTGGATAAAATGATCCTGGCATTTTTAAGAACAGAATACCAGCGCCTGTCAATACCCGATTGAATTTGTATTACATGAAATTCCTGAAGGGTATTTGTTTTACTAGTCGACATCTTGTGGGTGCAATTTCAGCTTTCTTCAACTACAACTATGGCAAGTCACTCGATAAAACCAACAGACGTGTGCTAACCGTCTCATCGTCAACAGTTGGAGTTTTCACATTTGTCTAAGTTTGTTTGCTATTTGTGCTCGCTAGAAAAGAACCTGTATTGTAAGCAATCGATTATTCAAGTAGCTTTGATACCATATCGAACTTAAAATGTCTTCCAGCATAATGTGGTGAGAAATATAGCCTCTCCGTTGTTGACAGTGACTTTCTTTAAAGTGATATTTGTAATCGCTGCTCAAGATGATGAAGGAAGCAGGTATCACGTATCAGATATATCAGGTATCACGTACACAAAGAATATGTGCATTTAAATTTTCTTCCTGTAAATAAATTGATTTTTGACAGTGTGAATAATGGTATAAAAGAACATCTTGGACTAGATAATGTATTCTGAATACGAAATGTTATGCTTCTGAAAATGATTCTAGATGATATATAGTTTAACTATTGCGTTTACAGAGGAGCAGCTCACAACGATGATTTTGTTACAATTCTATGTCCTCATAGCACTTTCATACTATCGTACACGTTTTATAAACTTTTGTTCACCTAGGTCTGCACGCTTTGAAAAATTATGACCGGACGCAAATAAAAGAATTCATCCATGACGCGCTAATCGATAACATCCGAAACATTCATTAATAGATGCAGAGAAAAACTATGCTGATACAGACAGGACAAGAGTTTTTGAGACCCGGAGAAACACATAAAACTTGATTTCATGCTCCTGTCAAAGTCACTTAGTCATCGTCCATGCAGCAGCAAGGAATAAGGAGAAAAAGGAGTTGAAACACATTCAACCCTAACAGATAAGATAAGAAAAAGAATAAGATTGCCCACGCAGAAAGCGGGTTCCAAAAACGTATGGGCGGTCTCTTGATGCCTGCTCTATGTTCTCCCTCACCATCAACATCAAGAAAATGATAGTCGTTGGACAATAATGTGTTGCACAGCAACTAACCGTCAGCCTCCATCGCATTCACCTGGAGGTAGTCAGCTGCCAGGATTTACAGTGACCGACAAGATGTGAGTAGTGAAGGGGGATACTTTACGGACAATGGGAATTAGCATTACAGAACCCCTTGGGACACTTTACGGACAATGGAAATTTAACATGGCGAAAAATCGTGGGACACTTTACGGACAAGGGGAATTAACATGGGAATAAATCGTGGGACACTCTACGGACAAGGGGAATTTAACATGGGAATAAATCGTGGGACAATCTACGGACAAGGGGGATTTAACATGGGATTTTTTTTTTTTAAATTTTTAAAAAAAGGGGTAGGCAATGGAAAGGCTATCTCTTTTCGAGAAATATGGCTGGCCCTGAAAAGGGCCTTTGGTTTATGTTAATATGCCCTTAACATAAAGGGCATTTGCGACATCTTCTTTTCCTCAAACTTCGTCTTACAGCAGGGCCATACATCAGAGTCCTCTTGAGGCAACCTTGTCTCTCTATATAGACTCTTCTTATCCACAGGCTGCTGTTGGTCCTGTGGACAACGGTCCACTTGGATCGGACATACATGAGCATGTCCGTCCTGAACATCATTGTTGACACAAGGGTTGAAGATTCAACGTCTGTCCACATGTTGAGGCTCCGAGAATAGGTGAATCAATGCAGTGAACGGCGCTTATTTATAGGGACAGGAAGCATTGAAACGGATTGAGTTCATTCACCAATCCGAACACGCGTTACAGAATTCAGTCAGCCCGCATCCAATCCGAAGAGTGCAGTCTGTGACGTCACGTAGTCTATATAGATTCGCTAGCGCTTGTGTGCAGTCAATCTATGCGACAGTGATTCAACATGACGGAAACTCAGAAAACGATCCATTGGGGTGCACCAGCAGGGGAGACTGCCCAAGGGAACTCGGACTTACTTTCAGAAGAGGTGAATTGGGATTTTGTGGATTTTCTCTCCTCGCAAGAATTTGTTCCGGAACCTTCGTTACCTTCTTCATTACCGCAAGTGGAGAATTTTAGACAGAGACAGAAAGAAGAATTGGAGAAATTTATACAACGACAAAAGGAAGCGGAACAGGCTTTTCTCCTACAGCAACAGCAACAAGAAGAAGAGGTAAGAAAAAAACAACAGCAACAGCAAGAAGAAGTAGCAGCAAAGAAACAAGAGGGTGAAAATCAAACGGTCACGGTACTGTTGGACATTTTAGCGGAGTTAAGAAGTCTGAAACAAATGTATCAGACTTCTTTATCACGACCGAAGAGAATACGACCTTCCCGAGCTAAACACGTCAACCCTGTGACTAAGCCTACCGTACCACCCTTAGTGATTTCAACCCAATCATCAACATTACGCAGTCCAGAAGTAGGCCTTGGCCGTGGCAAAGGCATAAGGCAGTTAAAGTTGATTGCTTAAACTCACCCCTTCACCATGAAGAAAAAGGCCCTTTTCAGGGCCACCCACATTTCTCGAAAAGAAATACAATTTCAATTTGCCAATAACTCAAAAAAAAAAAAAACCACCCATTTTTACCCTTATAGTACGTGTTTGTGTATGAGTGCGTGAGTGTAGCTTCTTATTTTAAAATCACAACTCAAAGACACTTACCTTTTATCATTCATTTATTCTTTTCTCCATTTTTTTACAATCCAATTCACAACACAACACTTTAATAAAAAGTTCATTGACTTCTTCTTTCTCCTTGTTTACTCTCTCTGTTTTTTAAATTTCTTCACCGTCTTTTCCTCATTTTCTTCCCTTCTTCTTTTCTTCTTCTCCTGTTTCTTTGCCTCTTGTAAATAGAATTGTCTTTTTTCTTCCTCCTCTTCCTCAGAAGAATCCCTCTCTTCCTCTGAAGAATCCCTCTCTTCTTCTGAAGAATTCCTCTTTTCTTCTGACTCCTCTTGTTTCTTTTTTGGGGAATCTGGAGACCAATGTCCTTTTTCTTGACAATAATAACAGGTATCTAGACTTTTGTCTTTTTTAGTCCCTGTTTTTGTTCTTTTTTGACGGTCTGGACACTCTGAAGACCAATGCCCTTTCTTCTGACAGATATAGCAAGTATCTTGACTTTTATCTCGAAAGGAAGGAGAGTAGTCCGTAGGCTGGTCTGAAGAGAATTTTCTAATGACCCCTCGCAAAGCTCTGACGAAACGTTCCATCTGGTTAGTCTCTTCCATCGTTGTGCTCGGCTGGAGAGTGAAATGAATAGTGAAAGGATAAGACACACACCCTTTTATATACGCTGGTCTGCTATGACTATAAAGTAGTTTATGGTGTTTGAACTTGAGTCATTTGACTTTTTGCTTTCAAGATGAAACGATCCCATTCATTCGAGAAGAAAGAAGAAAGTAAGAGGCAGAAACGTGATCTATCGCCTCGTACCAGGGCTGAAAACTTGGCACAAATTCATGCCAGTGATTTTGAAGAGGACATGAGTGAACCAGAATCCGAACCCTCTAAACCAAGTCCACCACCCTTTGTCAACCCTGAAAAGTACTATTCCATTCGAGAGACGGAAAAGCGCTCCTCTAGAAAATTTAGAACCACGGCTTACAAATACACGGTGAAGTTTAAAGATTTCAAGGCTGAAGTGCCGTTAGAGAAAGCAGAAGTGTTCATCACCGAGGTGTGGGATTCTTTGCTCACTGCACTCAAGCGACAATGTCAACCCAAAGAAGACGATCGCTTGAGACTTTCCATACAACACGACGGTTTGAAATCCCCTGTTTGGATCGAGTTTAGCACCCCTGCAGAATTGACCGCTTCCAAAGTCATGGACAAGATTCAACACGTGCAACAATCTAATGATCAGTTTGACATCACCGATGGTAAAGCCACACTGGACATGACCCACGTCTCTCCTCCTCAAGGGACAGGACGCAAAAAGATGTTATTGGTGGACGACCTTCGCAACACCAAAAAGAGTCTCGTCCGAATTCACAACCCTCATGACCAGATGTGTTTAGCCCGTGCCATCGTGGTGGGACGAACCTATGCCAACAAGAACGACACGGTAGAATGGAAAAGAACCTGGGACACTATTCAACGTTCCGACCGAGCCAAACAACGAAACGAAGCAGAACTCCTGTTACAACAAGCCGGACTGCCCAAAGACACACCCTGTGGCATTCCTGAGATGCAAAAATTGCAAGATGTCCTAGCTCCACGATACACCTTGAAAGTGCACCCTCAAGAAATGCGCGGGCCTCTATTGTTTCGAGGCCAAGATTTTAAGGACGGAAAATACATTCATGTTTATCATCACGATGACCATTTCGATACCATTACCAGTATCACCGGATTCCTAGTATACGGTTATTACTGTGAGAAATGTGACCATGGTTATAACAATCGAGAGCAACACAAGCATTGTGGATCGAAATGCACAGGATGTTTGGCCTCTTCACCCTGTCTGAGCGAAGAACCAGTGCCTTGTTCCACTTGTCTGCGCACGTTTGTCAGCCCTACCTGTTACCAACAACATTTGAAGACGTAAGGTTCACAGAAAAAATGCGCTTGTCAACTGCTGAGATTGTGCTCTACGTGTGAACAAGTCATACGTACCAATAATACCAAGGCACACGTATGTTCAGGAAAGAAAAAATGTCACATTTGTCACCACATCGTGGACTTGGAACACCAATGTTACGTGCAAAAATACCAACCCCCACCAGAGAAAGAGGACGGTCACAAGAAGAAAGGCAATTTCATCTTTTTCGATTTCGAATGCATGCAAGAGACTGGCATTCACATTCCTAATTTCTGCGTGGCTCATCGAGCGTGCGAGAAGTGCATTCAAGAACCTATCTTCAGTCATTGCCCTCACTGCAGCAAGATTCCCGGAGGGCGTGAAAAAATCTTTCGGGGACCAAACACGTTAGCCGATTTTGCCCAATGGGTCTTAGACCCCGTCGACAAGACGTGGAGCCAAGAGGACATCGAACGTTACGGAGATTGTCATCGTCATGCCACGGTGATGGCTCACAATTTCTCCGGATACGATGGACAGTTTCTTTTGAGGTACTATACGGAACAAGGCACCGAGCGTCCTAAAGTGACTTTGAACGGAGCCAAAATCATTTTCATGCAAGTGGGACAAGTACAGTTTAAAGATTCGATGAGCTATTTGGCCATGCCTTTGAGTCGAATGCCTAAAACGTTTGGAATGACAGAAATGGTTAAAGGGTACTTTCCACACTTTTTCAATACGGAAGCCAATCAACACGCCGTTCTACCCCATTTACCAGAGGCTCACTATTACGACCCCGACAACATGCGTACCGAACAACGAGAAGCTTTCTACGCTTGGTACCAGATTCACGCCTCGGACCCTTTCGACTTTCAGGAAGAAATGCTAAAGTATTGTCGTTCCGACGTGGACATTTTACGGCGTTGCTGTGGAAAATTTCGAGAACTGTTCATGGAACACGGAGGGGTCGATCCTTTGAAAGAAGCTTGCACCATTGCCAAAGCGTGTTCCTTAGTGTATCGACAACGATTCATGCCTGAAAACACCGTGGCTGTCATCAGCCCTCAAACGACCCACTTTGTCAAACGTCAATACTCGGTCAAAGCCCTACGTTGGTTACATTACTTGTGTGACAAGGAAGACAAGTGGATTCAGCATGCCCGCAACGGAGGGGGTGAAAAGACCATCGGAACGTATTCGGTCGATGGCTGGGACTTAGAAAACCCCAAGATCGTGTACGAGTTTAACGGTTGCTTATTTCACGGATGTCCCGTCTGTTACCCTGATCGTAGCACTAAAAATCAGTTTTTACAACGAACCATGGAAGACTTGTACCAGGACACTTGTCAGCGACGCCTAAAGTTGGAACAGGAAGGATACCAAGTGGTGGAAATGTGGGAACACGAGTACGATCACCGTATGAAAACCGATCCCGAGTTTAAACGTGCCGTGGAAAGTTACCAGTTCATGGACCCGCTGAACCCGAGGGATAGTTTGTACGGAGGAAGGACCAATGCCACCTGTTTGCTGTACCAAGCCGACGAAGAGAAAGGAGAAGAAATCAAATACTTGGACGTGTGTTCGCTGTATCCCTACGTGTGCAAATATTGTCGCTTTCCTGTAGGGCACCCGCAATTGTTCACGGAACACATCGACCTGAAAAACATTCGACAATACGAAGGCTTGATCAAGTGCAAAGTTTTGCCTCCCACGAACCTATACCATCCCGTCTTACCTCACCATTGTCAAGGCAAACTAATGTTTCCCTTGTGCCGTACTTGTGCCGAAACGTGCAACCAAGACCAGTCTTGTCATCACAGCCAGGAAGAACGGGCCTTGACGGGAACCTGGGTCAGCGTAGAATTGTTCAAAGCTCTGGACATGGGATACCAACTGTTAGAAGTGTACGAAATTTGCCACTTTCCCAAGACACAACAATACCACAAGGGTGACCCCAGTCAGAAAGGCATTTTCGCTGACTACGTGGATGCCTTTTTGAAACTGAAGCAAGAAGCCAGCGGCTATCCTTCCTGGTGTCACACTCCCGAAGACCAAATACAATTCAAAGAGAAATATTACGAACAAGAAGGCATCACTTTAGACCACATCGAGAAAAACGAAGGCAGGCGATCGTTTGCCAAAGTGATGTTAAATTGCTTGTGGGGTAAAATGGCACAACGACCGTGTTTACCCAAGACGGAATATTTGACAGAACCTTCCCGCTACTTCCAGATGATTCACGACAAAACCAAATACATGAAACACGTGGACGTCGTTCGAGAGAATTTAATCTTGGTCAATTACGAAGAAGATCTGGACTTTGTACAAGACGACCCTTTTGGAAACGTCATCATTGCGGCTTACGTGACAGCCCATGCTCGCTTAAAATTGTACGAAGCTTTAGAACTGTTAGAAGAACGCGTCCTGTACTTTGACACGGACAGTTGCATTTACATCCATCACCCGATTCAACATCACCCTAACATCGAAGGAGACCGTTTAGGAGCCTGGACAGACGAGCATCCCGACGACAAGATTCTAAGTTTCGTCAGTGGCGGTCCCAAAAATTACGGCTACGAATACCGTGACAAACAAGGAGAAGTGCACACGACGTGCAAAGTGAAAGGACTGACTCTGAATTATCGTACCAGTCGTGTGGTCAACTTTGGGATATTGAAAGAAGCCTTGCAATCGGGAGAGGATGGAAACTTTAAAGTGACCACCTATCAACCGAACAAGATTGTACGTTTACCCACTCACCACATCGTCAGTCGACCTTTGGAAAAAGTTTATCAAATCGTGTACCAGAAGCGAGTGCGACTTCCCAATCATTTCACCTTACCGTATGGACACGTTGGTATAAAACATTGGTTGTAAGAGGATAGCCACCCACCAGAAAGATGACTTCGCCACAGCAAGAATCGAGTGAGAAACCCGATGAGAACTCCAAGTTCAAACCCTACCATTTTCCAGTCTTCTTACCTGACTATTGTGATTGTGCCCGTCGATTGGACACGTTTCAGAAATGGCCTACGGATAGGGAAGGATTACCTTCTTCGCATGTTTTAGCTAGAACAGGATTTGTCTACTTAGGACCTGAGTCAGGATTGGGATACGAGGTACAGTGTTTCGCTTGCGGACTGAAGTTACGAATGGATCTATGTATCTATAAAGATTCAGCTATTCTGGAACATACTCGATGGTCTCCGCACTGCCCTTACCTTTCTATGGCCTTTCCACCCATCACACTACGGTACAATGTTGACGGTACCTTAGAGACGGTACCTTCCGAAACAAGACATAAAAAACGTAAAAAAGGAAAGATGTACAAGCTGGAGACTGCATTGCGACTAGTATAAAAAGGGGGCTATGGTCAAGATCGATAGTTCATTGTGACTACCAAGACCGAGCGAACAAGATGAATACTTTGAAAAAGACATCGTTTCAGTTTGGGGATTGTAAAAAAGTTGTATCTTCCTCTAGTGTGACTAATATTGGATGGATAAGACCCAGGCATTGCGACGGAAAATGTCCGGAAGGAAACTGCGATTGTCCATGTGGTTACCATTGTAATTGCGTAACGGAGTTTGCAGACGAGTGCGATTGTGAGCCTTGCGATGGGACCGATGCTGTACGTTGTGACCTGAGCGATGCCGTAAAGCATCATGGGAACTTTGTTCTCACTGCCCCTGTCATGGAAAGTGATGCTGTACGTGTCAAACCTGAGGGATGCGAAAGCGATGCCGCTCGTCCTCTTAGACATTTTACCGGGTTTAAAGGGGAATGTCGACCTTCACGTTTACCTCCCTACGGATGTCATCCAGCCCTGAGCAAACTCCTGTTCCTGTCACCCAACCCTCATCGAAACGAACCTGTGAAAGACGAATATTCGTTCCCTGTGCGTTTGTCGGAATACTGCGACTTTGAAAATCGTCTTCAATCGTTCAAAGGAAAATGGCCAAAGTATCTGGGAGGACCGACCCCCGAAGAATTAGCCAGAGCCGGATTTTTCTACTTGGGCGAAGGAGATAAAGTCAAGTGCTTCAGTTGCGGTGTGTCACTTCACCACTGGGAACCGCAAGATTCGGCCTACGTTGAACATGCTCGATGGTCACCGAATTGTCATTACTTACCTTTAGTGGGACCGAGACATTGAAGTAACTTCTTACCATAATAATTTGCTCATGGATACTTTACAAGAGAACATTCGTGCTTTGCCTGTGGAGTTGAGAGAACGCATTTACCGAGAGCTGGTCAAAATACAAGTGAAACGTAAAGAACAATTGCATCCGTTACGTCACCGGTGTTTGAACCACTGGTACCTTCAGGCTATACAAGGACTGATTGAGTTGAAAGTGTTCCATTGGACAGACATTGATCAACGACCTCCTGGTTATAAAAAGGAATGGTTTGGTATTGACGATTCTATCTACTACATTGTAAACGTACTGCATCGAATTCCAGAGGAAGAGTTAACGAATTACCAACATCTTTCACGCAATGTCAACTTGTTGAAAGAGGAAACTTCTGAACGAATTGTAATGTGTAGATTAGTGGTGAAACGATTTAGATTCGACAATGAATTAAAACCATGTTTGTGCAAACAGTACATTTCTTGTGTCAGACCAAAGAGGATTTAGTATGACCTATTCATGGATACTTTACAAGAGAACATTCGTGCTTTGCCTGTGGAGTTGAGAGAACGCATTTACCGAGAGCTGGTCAAAATACAAGTGAAACGTAAAGAACAATTGCATCCGATACGTCACCAGATCTTTAACCACTGGTACCTGAATGGTATAAGAGAACTGATTCGTCAGAAATTCTTTCAATGGTCAGACATTGTTCAAAACTTTGAGGTCGCTAATGATCGACATGTTCATGATTATGGTTACTTCGAGATTCACCTACAGCAATACATTGAGGAAGACAAGTTAAAGGATTACCAACATATTTTACGTGGAATCTACTTAGCGGAAGACGAAACTTCTAAACGAACTCTGACGTTTCGGTTACAGTATGCAAGTTTTAGATTCCCTACTGGAGAACGAAGATCTCTGGCTAGAAAGTACGTGTATTGCATCCAAAAAAAAGAGAATATAAAAACAGGCTGCCATGCCACGGTTTATGTCACATGGCATCCAACAGATTCCGTGGAAGGAACTCAATGACCATATTCAAACCGTGGATCATTACCATCAATTATTACAAGAACTGTATCCATTCAATTTGGGACGACAAGTGGTGTGTGTCTTAGTGACTTGTTTTCTGGGATTTCGTTTACCAGCCGATTCTTTGTGGACTCTTTACGATCAGTACTTACCACCTCCATGGCCTTAAATGGTCACGAAAAACTCCTTTTGCTCAAAGCCTTGCGATTTCATCTGGATACTTCTCGACCTCAACAGGAAAAAAAGATTCGTCAACTTTTAGCTACCCAAGACGTGTATGACGATGTGTGTGTAGCTTGTGACTTACATCCCCATTGGACAGATGTCCGTGCCTGGAAAGAATGGGGTTTTGAGGCTTGGACCCAAGAAGTGGCCCAGTATGCACGAGAGTTGTTCAAGGAAAAAAGTTACTTTTCATCCCGTGTTAGTGACGGTGCCAGAAGAACCCGTCACCCAGGACAGGACTGTCGTGGACAGGCCTGAAAGACCCTTTCGGGAGGACACTTGTGTGACCTTACCCCTTACTATAGAACTGGTTAGAACATTACCCAAAACATGTGATTGTTGTACAGACACTTGTTTTTATTCCACGTTCATCGTTATCATGTGCCTTTTA
This sequence comes from Sinohyriopsis cumingii, assembly GCA_028554795.2. Taxonomy (NCBI): domain Eukaryota; kingdom Metazoa; phylum Mollusca; class Bivalvia; order Unionida; family Unionidae; genus Sinohyriopsis; species Sinohyriopsis cumingii. Next base: position 71,512,567 of record CM068839.1, read on the forward strand.
TCCTTGTACTTAAGCCTTTGGCTTTTATGTATTTTTGTCTTTCGTATTCATGTTTGAAAAAAAACATTCAATAAACATGTTCTGAAAAAAGTATATAAACTCTTGTCTTGTTTGTTTTTCGTGTCACAAGTGACATTTCTCACACCATGGCTACCTCTGCTGTCTCTGCTCCCTCTTCCTCTACTGTCAAAGTCATCGACGAACACTTAGATCGTGCCAGTTGGGAGGCTTTGTATCTTCGCCATCCCTTTAACATGCTCATTGCTGGACCTAGCGGTTCAGGCAAAACCGAATTCGTCAAACGTTTGATCGAACATAAACATCATTTGATCGATCGACCCCCTCAACGAATCGTGTGGTGTTACAAAGAGTGGCAATCGGCGTAAAGCCTCTTGCGAGAAAGTCAAGGCGATTACATCGTGTTTGTGGAAGGCATTCCTAAAGAAGACGATGGCATCGTCTCTGACTCCCGTCTAACCCATTTGGTCATTTTCGACGACATGTTAGGAGAAGACGAAGAAGAAATTAAATTGTGGTTTACGCGCAAAGGACATCACCGTAATGCCAGTGTCGTTTACATCACTCAAAATTTGTTTCAACAAAGTAAAGCCCATCGCACCATCAGTCTCAATGCGCATTACGTGGTCTTGTTTAAAAGCCCTCGAGATAAATCGCAAGTGCAAGTCTTAGCCAAACAGTTAGGAACGCCTTGGCTGACTCAGGCGTACGACGATGCCACTCAAACGCCACACGCCTATTTACTCGTCGATTTGAAACCTACGACTCCCGAGGATTTGCGATTTCGTACCCACTTGTTTCACCACTGGTGCCAAGACGGAGGGCCTGTCCTGTACACGTCTCCGTCCTCGACTTCATTTCACTCCCCATGAAAAAAATCTATAAAAACCTCAGACCCTTTTTCGTCTGTCTCACACAGTGTGAACATGACGTCCCTTCAGTCGCATCTTCCCGTCAAATTGATTCGTGCCTTATATGGCATCAGTCGAGAAAAAGATCCACAAACACGAGCTCGTGTCTTAGAAGCTAGTCTCAAAGAAGTCTTACGATGGTTCACGGTGACGGCACGTCAATTACTCCAAGGAATCATTCAGATTCCTCATCAAACCCAACGCTTTTTCGATCGAAACAAAGTCGCTTTGGTCCAACTGGCCGATCCCCGCATTGACACTCAAACCAAAAAACAAATCATTTTGAAACCTGGAGGGAGCGGTACTCTAGGAGGGGTCATCATTCGCTCACTCTTAAGATGGGATCCTAATGCCCCCAAAGTTATCCCCAAGACAAAAGTCCAACGAAGCCCCAAGAAGAAAAAGAAAAAGACCAAGTCCCCAAGAAGAATAACTTCTCCAGTGGCAGGACCCTCCTCTTACCAGACACACCACCCCGGAAAAAGAAAAGAAGCCCCCAGAAAAAGAAACAGAGAAAAAGTCCTCAGAAAAAGAAAAGTCCACAGAAGAAAACTAGTCGCAAGAGAGGCACTTCGGCCAGGACGCAACCTTACACTCGCAAACCACGACCTGCCACAGCGTCTCCGGCAGCCTCACGTTTGTCCACTTCTCCGTTGATGTCACCAGGAACTGAAGAGTACTTGGAGACGTTGATCACACCAAGAACTTCTCCGTCGATGACCCCAAAAAGAACTTCCCCAGTGGCAGGACCTTCCAATTTAGCGGCAGTGGCTGCTGCTCACAAAGTACCTTCTCCCAAAATCAAAGTCCATGAAAGATCGGGCATGTTACAAAGTTTACTGGATTTGTCCAAGCAAGAACTGGCTCGATTTAGTCCGTTACGTACCCCTGCACGACGTGTCATGCCTGTCCTCAAACTGATAAAACGTAAAGACAATCAGTGGCGACGCGTTCCAGTATAAAAAGGCCTGTGACCAAGTCGGGGGTATCAGTGTTTTTGGTGCTCCTGAAGACTCAAAGATGTCACCCTCCAGAAAACCCCAAGGAAAGAAAAGGAAAGGACTACCACCACGTTTAGCCAAACATGGGGACCTGTTATCTGTCCTGTCCAAAGCTTCTCCACCCCTACGAAAAAAACTCATTCAAACGGCCTCCAAAGACGTCATCGATACCGTGTGCGAATGTTGTTTGAACGTTTTGAAAGGCACGATCCCTTTGTCCAAACACCAGAAACAATGCTTAGGCAAACATCGTCACGTTCTTCGCCAAATGGTTCAAAAGAAAATTCCCATTGGTCAAAAAAAGAAGATGTTGGTCCAACGTGGAGGCATTTTACCTCTCTTGTTAGGCCCCATACTGAAAGGAGTCTTGGGAACCATGTTGGGAGGACTGATGGGAGCAAGATAAAAAGGCCTTCGGAAGTTCCAAGATCTCAGAATCGACCGCTGACAACCCCATGGAAGGACGAAAACTAGCTTTAGTGCCTTACAAACGATGGATGGAATACCATCGGTGGCAAGAACAACGCACCCCGCATTTACCTCCCAATCCCAATTTGAGCGAGATGTCCCAGTTACAACACGAATTGCAGTCCTTGATGGATCGCCAAGATTTGTCCGAAACAGAAAAATCGCAAAAGTACGGTCAACTCTTGCAACGAATGCAACTCTTTCACCAGAAAGCTTTAGACGAAACAGCTCTACCCACTCTGAAAGATTTTAAGACCTTGATGAAAAGTTCAGCACCATCATCATCATTACCACCACCACCACTACTGTCATCCCCAACCGTCACCAGAGATGCTACCCCACAAAGACCTGAGGAAGAAGAGACGCGCGAAGTGTTTCAAACACCGTCAGCAGCTCCCATTTCGAGTAAGATTGCAGCATCCTTATTGACCCCGTCCCCCACACCCCAACGAGAAGAAATGAAAGCTTGGGTTAAAAAGATGATGTCCACGCCTCCTTCGACAGAAGTGAAAAAGAAAGAAGGGAAACCAGAAGCGAAAAAAGAAAAGAAAACCAAAGCCATTCCATTGCCACCTCCACCACCACCACCACTACCTTCGACTTCTACTCCCGTAGCCCATCGGACACGTAAATCCGTTTCCAAACCACCCTTTCGTCCCACCCAAAGTAGCATCACCGAAGAGTGGGTGACTTATTAACACACCAACACAAAAAATGGAAAAAGTCTTAGCCAGCATTTACTACGATCCCTCGGATCCTGCAGGTTACGCAGGAGTTCAAAAATTGTATCGTGCTGCCAAAACGCAACTGAAAAGTCTCCGTTTACCTCAAGTACAACGATTGTTACAAGAACAAGCTACCTACACTTTACACAAACCCATTCGACGCAAGTTTGCCAGAAGTCGCACCCGAGTGGAAGGCATCGATCATCAATGGCAAGCCGATTTAGCCGATGTCTCTCATTTGGCCAGCTACAATCACGGCTACAAATATTTGTTTTGTGTCATCGACGTCTTTTCCAAATTTGCCTGGGTCGTGCCTTTGACTTCCAAATCGAGCAGCGAGTTAGTGCGAGCCCTGCAACGGGTGTTGAAACAAAGCGGTCGTCGCCCTCTTCGATGGCAAACGGACAAAGGCACCGAATTTCTGAACCAAGCTTTCCAAAAAGAATTAAAGAAACGTGACATTCATTTTTTTACCACCGAGAATCCCGAAACCAAAGCCAGCATCGTGGAACGTTTTCAACGCACTTTGAAAGAACGCATGTGGAAATATTTTACGCATCACCACACTCTGAAGTACATCGACATCTTACCGCACCTGGTGCAAGCGTACAACCAATCTTACCATCGAAGCATCGGACGTGCCCCGCAAGACGTGACTCCCGACAACGAAGTGCTAGTGTTTGAGCGTCTGTTCGGTACGTCCCCGACGAGGGCTGTCCCCAAGAAAAGTGGAGAGTTGACCGTAGGAGATTGGGTGCGCATTGGCAAAACCAAACGCACTTTCGACAAAGGTTACTTACCTAACTGGACGACCGAACTGTTTCGCGTCACTGGACGAGTACATGGCAGTCATCCTGCCGTCTATAAATTGGAAGACATGAACGGAGAAGTACTCAAAGGAACGTTTTATTTGCCCGAGTTACAACGTGTCACCAAAAAAGAAGACGACGTGTACGACATCGAAAGCATTCTCGAACGCAGAACCCGTAAAGTGGGCAAACGACGTGTCGAAGAAGTCAAAGTACGTTGGAAAGGATATCCACCCAGTTTCGATTCTTGGATCGACGCTTCGCAAGTCATCGACTATAAAAAGAAGAAGTGACCATCATGCCCTTTCACACAGCAGCAGACGCAGCTACGTCGACCACTCCTTCTTCCCCTAGTTCTTCTATGCAAGATTTACAAAAATAACCCTTGTGGGTGTGGTGTGGAGAACGTGTGCCTAAAACGCAAATCGTCTTTTTCTGCCAAATCTTCGTGGTGTATTGTGTCATCGGGGCAGCCATCGCCAATTTGAGTTTGCAACAAGGAGACAAACAATTGTGGACCATTTTATTGAGCAGTTGCATCGGTTACCTGCTTCCCAATCCCTCCCTGAAATTCTCCTCGAACGGGAACGTTGTGTCCAGTGCCAGTGCCAGTCACCACTCCAACAACCAGAACCCCATTTTGGGCGGAGACACGCCTCTGACATCCACTAACCCCTCGGACAGCCACAGAACTCTAGAATTATGAGTCACCAAAACCAATTTTACTTAACCTTACCCAGTGACAGTTCCATGGAGGTGTTTCCCAACAACACGTTGTGCTGTTACACAGCCAAATTACCTCAAGCCATCCCCTTAGATCACGAAGCCCATTGGGAAGTGGCTTTAGTGGAAATGATTCACCCAACCCAAGTCCACAATGTCATTCCCCAGCAAAATACTTTTAAGGTGGAAGTTCATGACAAACAATTGCAAGATGAGTTGGATAAGACTAGTAGCACACATATCAGTAAAACCTATGATGACAAAACTAAAACGTACACCTACCACTTGTTCATTCACCCAGGCTATTATTTCAGTGGTCATCATTTGGTCAGCGCCATAGCCTCCAGGTTTAATGGCGTGTTTGGGAAAGCTTTTGAGATTGTCAAGAACAAAAGTGTCACCATGGAGTACCACAAAGTAGCTCGTCGCTTCTTGATGAAATTTGAGCGAAGTAAAATCGTGTCCATTGAATTTTGTCCTGAATTGTTTGACATGTTGGGCGGTAACATGGAGATGAGGAAGAAATTAAAAGAAGAAAAAAACGAATTACCAATCATTTACGACAACGTGACTTTTGGCCAGTATTTTAATACCCCGGTAGAACTGAACCAAGGACTGAATTTGATCTTTGTGTACTCCGATGTAGTGGAATACAACGTGGTGGGACACACCTCCGTACCGTTACTGCGTGTCATTCCTTTCAAAGTGGATTCTGCCACAATCGCTGACGAGGAAGGTGGAAACACTTACCACGTCCACCGCGAATTTGTCCATCCTCACTATTTGCCGGTCAGCAAGTCGTATTTGGACACGGTCAACATTACTATAAAAGGAGATCTGGGACAAAATATTCCATTCACCAAAGGAAAAGTCACGGTGAAACTCCATTTTCGAAAACGGTTCTCTCACGACTCGTAAGTAAGTCATGTATCCAGTGTACCAAGGGGTGGCTCGACAGCGAGGACACGGTTTAGGAGACATGTTAAAATCGGCCTTTCGTTCGGTGGCCCCGGTGTTGAAACCGATGGTGACACGAGGATTGCACGCCTTGAAAGATGTGGCACTGACGCAAGGCAAAGAATTTCTCCAAAATGTCATCATCGACAAACAAAACCCTAAAGAAGCCTTCATGAGGGCAGGCAAAAATGTCTTGCTGCAAACGGGCAAAGACATTTTAGGCCGACGAGACACACCTATAAATGCCCTGCACGCTACCGAGTCAGGCATTCAGCAAGGACAAGGCAGAAAGAGACGACGAAGAAGAAAACACCCTTTCACCAGACTTCAAGCGAGAAAGGCCAAGAAAAGAAGAACCGTTCGAGACTTAGACGTTTTCGATTATTGAGACACAGCAACAACAAAAAATGATGCACCGAGAGTCTTGCGCCTGTTCCAAGACGGAACTGGATCTGTTTGCCATGCCCCCCACCATGATGACCATGCAAGAATCCCAATGGGTGGAATTTCATCCCGTCTCCTCACTGACCGATTCCGCTCCCATCGAGTTTGAAATCAAAGGACAGCCCGAAGATTACATCGATCTGAATAGCAGTTACTTGTACTTGAAAGTCCAAGTTCTAGATAAGGATGGTAATGGAGTAGAGGACCCTAACGAAATAGCTCCCGTCAACAATTTCATGCATTCCTTGTTCAGCTCAGTGGATTTGTACTTGAATAACAAACTAATCAGCAGCAGCATGGATACTTACCCTTACCGTGCCTACCTGGAAAATCTCTTGACGTACGGAACAGATGCCAAGGATAGTCATCTCAATGCCTGCGTGCTGTGGGCAACTGACACACCGGGCAAGTTCGACAAATCGGATGGAAGCAATGAAGGCTTTGAGGCAAGAGAAGACAAAATCTTAAAAAAGAAAAGTTTAGAACTGATGGATCGTTTGCATTTGGACATGTGGTTGCAAGAGAAATATTTGCTGAACGGAGTCAATATTCGCTTGAGACTGAATCGCAGCAGTACCGCTTTCCATTTGCAGGCTGAGACTGCTAAGGCTCCTAAAAGTACAATTTTAGAGGCCAAACTCTACGTACGACGCGTGGAAGTGTTACCCAAAGTAGGTAACGACATCAGTCAAACGTTGAGCAGAACGACCGCCAAGTATCCCATCCGACGTGTGGAAGTGAAAACGTTCACCATTCCCGCTAACCAGCATTCCATAACCGAAGATCATCTGTTCCAAGGACAGTTACCCAAGCGTTTAATCCTTGGTATGGTCCTGAATTCAGCCTTCAACGGAGCCTTCGCTCAAAATCCTTTCAACTTTCAACACTTCATCGTGAAGAAAATCGAAGTCAGTCGCGATGGCAAGACCTTGTGTACCCGACCTTTCGAACCTGACTTTGCCAACAACAATTACTTGAGATCGTACTTGTCCCTGTACGAAGCCACCGGACAGTTAGGAACCAACACCAGTCACGGCATTGATTACGACGATTATGCAGGAGGCTATGCTTTGTGGGCTTTCGATTTCACTCCAGACCAAGGCAGCGACGAGGGACATTTCCACCCTATAAAATCTGGCCAGATTCGTGTGGAACTTCAGTTTGCAAATCCTCTGCCAGCGACAGTGAACGTCATCCTGTATGCAGAATTCGATAATACCATAGAAATCAACAGTTTGAGAGAAGTCATTCTAGATTATTAGAAAGCCATGGAAGACTGTTATCCCTCTTTACCTAGTGAAGAAACTTTGGACATGAAATGTGAGGAAACTGTGGAAGAAGAAGTGATCATGATGAAATCGAGATGGCCAGAACAAGAAGCCCATTTAGTCTGCTGTTTTGCCAAACACTTGGTCGACAAAATAACAGAATTGATCAAGAAAAACTGCTATGGATGTCAAAACGATCATCCCAGTCAAATTCAACACGATAAATGCCTGATGTTAAGTCAAGAAGAAAAATTGGACGAGTATCTGGACGAAGCTTGGAGTCTCATCTCGAACAAAGACGTGTTGCACCAGTGGTATAAAGACTTGCGTGAACATTCTTGTCCACCATTAACCACTCAAGAGATCCATCGTATCGAAGCTCTCCTGAATCAGAGTGAGGAAACAGAACGAATAACCGTTTATTCGTCAGACATTTTCAAGCAAAAAGTCAGGATCGAATTGACGACTTATTATTACCTGTGAAGAAGAAAACAAACACAAATCAATGGATACCTGGGAACTTTATTACCTTTTGAACCACAGTTCGTATACGGCTTCTTGGAATCCTGTCGTCTGTGCTAAAGATGAACTCCCTCATCGCAAACCTAAAGACCATCAAGCTTACGTGATCAACACGGACGACAGTCATCTCCCAGGAACCCACTGGGTAGCCGTCTACTTTCCTCAAGAAGGATGTGTGGAATATTTCGATTCGTATGGATTGCCCCCTTTGGAAGACGATATCATCGACTTTATGAGAAGAAATGCTCAAACCACCCGATTCAATAACGTGAAATTACAAGGCACACATTCCTTGGTGTGTGGACAGTACTGTGTGTATTTTCTGCATCATCGCAGCCTGGGCTATTCCTTAGAACATTTAGTGACTCATTTCGATCCTCGTTCTTCTGCTAGAAACGATGTGAAAGTAGATCGATGGTTTTGTGACCATTATGCTTATCTTTTGTCTCAAGCTAGGAAACGTAGCGTCCATCAATGGCCTAATGATTTCCAACAGTGGAAATCACAATTTCATTCACAACGTTGTCAGCCCTGTTTAAAGTAGATTGTCCATTGAGAAAAAAAATGTTTGTGATTTGAAAAAAATTGTTTGATGTTATAGTGTTGGATTATTGTTAAAAATGTTGTTGTTTAGTGTTAAGTGATTTTTGAATAAAAAAATGTTGTGTTTAGAAAAAATGCTTTTGTCTTTTGTTTAGCTATAAGAATGTTGGATTGATGCTCTTTCATTTCTTACTATCCCTCTCATGAACGTTGCGGCTCGAAAAAACCGTGTGGGGGATGTTTTCCTTCACGTCCGCGCTTTAACTTTAAGAACCGGGTTGTTCCCAGTCTAGCCATCCATTGTCGACTCATCCTCCTAAGAAGATGTGCTCCAAACTAGCTAAGCTCAACGAAGCCTACGTGAATCTGCATAGGGTCAGACACAGTCTAATACCGAAGCCAGAAGAAATAGAGAATGTGAGAATGTTAAAAATCACTGAAGACCTGATAGAAGAGCTCTTCAGAGAAGAAATGAACAGGGAAAAAGAAGAATGGACAGAGAAGTACAGACTTCAGAGACAGCAGCAACAGCAGCAACAACAGCAACAGCAGCAGCAGCAACCTGAAGCTGACAGAGGCTTTGTCGATTGCCGTATCGACACCAAAGAGTTCTTCTTCTCTTTCCGAAGAAGCAGACCTATCGCCAGAAAGTCTATCCTCAGAGGACATCGCATTCTTAGAAACTAAAAAAGAATGCCATAGCAAAACAAAAAAAACAGCCCTTTTCAGGGCTACCCAATACTCTAGAAAAGAAATAACGATCGATTTGCCAATGTGTGTAGGTAGAGTAGTGTGAAAATAAACACTAACTCTTTCTTAAAAAATGTGAGGGTATGAGTTTGTGTGTTTGTGTGATTGTGTTTGTAAGTGATAAAATAGGTTGGTGTGGATAGTAGATTAAAATGATGTTTGTTTTTTTTTTTTTTGGCTGTTAGAGGTGTAGATTTTGGGTTAGATTGGATTGCTTTGCGTATGTGGATAGTCTATTGAAGTGATTTATAAAAATTTTACAATAGCGATGGGTAGCATAAAAAAGTGAGCGAGTGTTTCTTTTAGGTCCGCGCGTTGTTGTTGTTGATTTTGGTCATGATCTAGGTAAGATCAATTTTATGTTATTAGGGGGATGTTTTCCATCACGTCCGCGCTTTCACTATAAATTGAAACTCGTTCGGCAGTCTAGCTACCCTTGTTGATTGATCAACACAGCCAGAAGAATGAATAGCAGAATAGTGAAACTGTTAGAACTCCAGATGCACCTGGAATATGCCAGGCGCATAGTAAACGAACTATCAGCGGAGGCTATCGTAGAAGAAGCAAGAATACAGAAGGAAGAGAAGGAGAGAAGAGAGAGGGAAGAAGAGGAAAAGAAAAGAGAAGAGAGGATGTCGTTCAATATTCCCGAGACAGAGGATTGGGGTGTTGAAGCGAATCATCCTCCCTCTGCGCTCCCCAAAAGAAAGGTGAAAGAAGACTGGGGAAGAAGATGCGTGTGCGGCGCCAGGCCAGGAAGGTGCAACCATTAGATAGGTGCATCAGGAGTTCAAAAAACAGCCCTTTTTGAGGGCTACCCAATACTCTAGAAAAGAAATAACTATTAATTTGCCAATGTGTGTAGGTAGAGTAGTGTGAAAATAAACACTAACTCTTAATTAATAGTGGAAGTGTATGTCTTTGTGTGTTAGTGTTAGTAAGAGCTGAGGTATGTTTGTGTGAATAGTAGATTATGGGTTTCTTAGCGTATGTGAAGAGTATAGTTAGGGTTTTATTATATGAAAAAAGTAGGGGGGATGTTTTCCTTCACGTCCGCGCGTTGTTGGGTCATGATCTAGGTAAGATCCATTTTATGTTTTTTAGGGGGATGTTTTCCTTCACGTTCGCGCTTTCACTATAAGAACCCACAGTGTTCGTCGTTCAAACCATTCTGCAAAAAATAAAAAGAAGATGGCGTCAAACCAAATGGACAAAATACAAACCTTGCAAGACGTTTTAGACAACTTAGGAATAATGGAACAGATGCTAATAAGACTGGTTGAAGACCATTATTCCTATAGTCCCCATCGTGTAAAGATGGAAATTAACAACTTAAGAAAAGCAAAGGACAAGATTAGTGGTGTGATGAAGGAAATAAAGGAGGAGAAGGAGGATGAAGAGGAAAAGATAAGAATAAGAACATGGAACGAAAAAATTGAAAAAGAAGAAGAAAATGAGAAGAGGAAGAAAGAAGAAGAAGAGGAAGAGAAGAAAGAAGAGAAGGAGGAGAAAAAAAAGAAGAGAAAGAGTGTTGGAGATAAAATAAGAAGTTGGTGGAGGAAAAGAAGAAATTAGAAGCAGAAGAAGAAAACCCAAAGGCCCTTTTCAGGGCCCCCATATTTCTCGAAAAGAGATAGCCTTTCCATTGCCTACCCCTTTTTTTAAAAATTTAAAAAAAAAAAAATCCCATGTTAAATTCCCCTTGTCCGTAGATTGTCCCACGATTTATTCCCATGTTAAATTCCCCTTGTCCGTAGAGTGTCCCACGATTTATTCCCATGTTAATTCCCCTTGTCCGTAAAGTGTCCCACGATTTTTCGCCATGTTAAATTTCCATTGTCCGTAAAGTGTCCCAAGGGGTTCTGTAATGCTAATTCCCATTGTCCGTAAAGTATCCCCCTTCACTACTGATGTGATTTGACGAAGGAATTCACGCTAACATTGGAATGGCGACCACCACCTTTGGTAAACTAACAAAGAACGGATCTGGTATATTAACAAACTTGCCATCAAGATTGAGATGACAATCTTTCATGCCAGAATTCTCAGTATCTTCTTGCATGGCAGCGAAACATGGAATACCGACAGTCGTTGAGAGCGGACACTCAACAGCATCCACTTTCGCTGTATGCGTGACATCTTTGCTACCATATGCAACGACAAGGTCACAAACGTTGACAAAATGGCACTTCTTGAATAGAGACGGCAGCCCTTGCTCGGACACGTGCACGTGATGTAAGATGGGTGCGTCCTAAAGGACATACTTTACAGCGAAGTTATAAATGCATTGAAACCCATCGGACGCTTAAAACTCAGCTATCAAGATGTCTGTAAGCGTCATATGAAAACTATCTCAACGTCGCTATCGAATTTAGTGGCAAGCAGCTGAGACAATTGGAGTATAACATCACGAACAACTGAGGCTGGAACAACTAAACATCATACAAGAAGGCTGTAAGCAGTCCATCAACCAGGCTCTAGCTTTCGCAGAACACAGTTGTGGCACTTCCGGCAGGCCCTGTCGTTCTAGAATAGGAGTTTTAGTCAACAAAATATTTCTAGCAAATACTAATAAGCCATCACCAACGTCTACTACATATCCATCGTCCTACGAAGAAGGATGGCCCCCGTCCCTCTCCCCAAAATCTTAGCAATCTTTCGTGCCCAAGCGATCATATGATGACGGGAAATGGATGGTGCATGCACAGTGACGCCAACATTTTACAGTAAAATCCCTACCCCAAAGATAATCATGGGACATGTTGTAGGTCGATGTGGTAGGTCTGTTTGCAACATAATGTAAGCGTCTGTTAGTTAAGCAAATATACTGCTACGTACAGAACAATGCACATGCGTGTGATGCATTTTATACTAAATCTCACAACAGAATAATTTCGTCTTTGGATAAGACGAATAATGCAAATAAACGAGTCCCTGCATAAACTATAATTTCAGTTTACTTCTGGGCATTATTCTAATTGCTTTAGAAAGATATCCAACAAAGGCAAGTAACTGCGACTTCAGTATCTAGAAAAACATTTTGAAACGGCGATTGACTATGATTCAACATTTTGAAATGATTTCTTAACCACTAATGCTTATTGCATCCAACTGATGTCAACTCACGTCGATTTTACTTTCACGTTGGATAAGTTTGGCTTATTGCTATATAAAAGTATCTTCATAAAAGTTCTATATTTAGATTTGATTAAAGTAAAGAAGTTATTTCCCCTACCCCATAAATGCTGTGTATCTGTACAATACCTCGTCACAAATATCCTCATTTCTACAACCTTATGCACAACTCGTCACTTCAGATGATCTAAAAAGTCACGAGCTGATACGAAAGAATTAGAAAGAAGTTTTAAAAACAGTTTAATTAGGAAGATGTCGTTTGCGTTTTGTGGGTTTACCTCCATTTTACGGCACATGACAGACTCTACATGGCGACCAATGTATTTTTAGTGGAGAAATTACCGGGGAAAATGCTTGGAAGAATCACATACCTACGGAAAGCTACTGGCAATTTTTCTTACATACCCATGCTAGCTAATTCGAAACTCGAATCGACACGGACAGAGGTGAGATGCCAGTGATCTCTAAAGGCAAGTGCCTTAGACCACTCTGTTACCCGGGGCCCCAAGGAAGAAGCGGTGCTGCGTAATCGTAGTGTAGTATTATTCACCTTTATCTATACGTTTGTCCTCATTCCGAACCGTAACACTTATACCAGTCAGTTTATTGACCTCAAACTTGCAATATGGTCCTATTTTGGGATGAGGGTGTGTATTGCAATGAACCTGGGTAATCTCCGACCTACTTTCCTGCATTCATGCAACATTCTGTAAAAAAATGTCATTTTACTAACTTTTCGCACGTTGTCAACAAGTTCCTCTGTGGCTGTATCTTCCGATGAGCGTGTGTCGCACATTAAAACTGGGTCACAATTACCTCTTTGATAAAGCTGATCAACAATAATCGTGTCTGGCCCCTAATTTCAGTATCAATTCACCTACTGCTATCATAGTTACAATGTGTGTGTGTGTGTGTGTGTGTGTGTGTGAGAGAGAGAGAGAGAGAGAGAGAGAAATGAGTGTGTGTGTTTTCATTAAAGATGTTTCATGCACCAAAACTAGGTTAGTCTGGCCTACATTTTATGGCTTTTGTATAGATCGTGTCCTGCAGGCTCGTGTCATAGAACAGAAGTATTTTGTGAGCATCCTGATCGTTACTAAATATATTTAGCAGATCTTCAGATCAGTTGCAAGCAGTGCCAAAATAATTTGTGCTTTTAAAGCAAGTTTATATTTTGCTAAAGAAACAAACGAAAACTGACTAATTTATCTGCCATCTTAAAATATTAGTTCTCTGAAAAAGTGACACGAAATTGATGAACTGTTAGTTCCACCAAATATATTAATAAAAAAATAAATCAATTACTAACACCGAAACCATTTCCACTAGCACATCCTCTCCACTTGATGAAGTAAATTTATCTCAGTTTAACTTTGTAGAGAAGAAAACTAGCACAGCCAAATCAACTAGAGCACGTGAAACTTCTACTTAGGGGACAAAGAACGGTCACAGATATTGACAACAATGTAACGTGAGTATACAGTCTCTCTGCAATCAATATGTTTAAAAAATTTACTCCTGTAAACGTTTCCTCTTGTTCTTTTTTCTAGAACATACCTGTCTTTTCATCCTGATGGTACTTCCTAGTTGTTTTTAATAAGACGAAGATGCCAATATATTGGCACATTTAATGCCGAACGCATGTTCTCGCGGGTCGTTTTAAAACAGGATATAAAAAATTGAACGCTCGTTGTTAATATAAAGTAAGTTCTTAAATTTTAAGTTTCACCATTTCTATATATGTCGTTGTATATTCAACGTACAAATATATAGAATTGAAACATAGATGGCAAAAGATATATCTTTTGATTTTTATTTCATTTTAGCCTTGGTGGACTTATTTCATTTATTTATTTTACAGTGATGTGGATAATGTACTGAAGATATATACTTATAAAATGGATCCAACCTTTAGATATTCATCCAAGATAATAGTAACATTGACTGTTGCTTTACTATGTATATACCAGGTGAGTTGATAATTAACTCTTTCACCTTTGATCAGTTGAACTTGTTTTAACTTTTAATGGAAGTAAACTTCACTTTCCGGGTCACTAACAGAGTTAAATAATCTACAGTATTAAAATGAAAGTGTGTACAGTAATTTAGAAACGTGTTAATCAAAGAATTAATTGCATACGCTGTTTTTATACAGAAGTTAGAGAAATCTCCAGACTGTGAATTTTGCCTTCGATCTGAATACTAGAGTTAGATTCATTCTGACTTCATTTCATCGTAGTGAAGACAAGCCTAGGGTAGGTGAATTACAAATCATACAGTAAATAATAATAATAAAAAAATACACGATGTGCTTTCTATGCTATAAGGTAAATGTATTTTTAATTGTTCCATACGTAGCATTAAAGCCTTGCTGCAAAATTAATAACATGTTTTATGTTCTTCTGTGTAGGTAGCGATTACCTGGATATTTTATACAAAAGACGTGGTCAAGAGCGGTAAAGAGTTCATCAAATCGTTTGGTTTAAGTAATGACGATCTACTTATTTCTCTAGTTGATGTTGTTGCAGGTACGAGATTAAAAGGTGTGCATGGCAAACAGTTGAAAGAGAAAAAAAATGGAGACAAAAAATAACGTGTCCTATGTAATATCAAACATTAAAATGACGAAAGACTGAAAGGACGAAACATAAAATTGGACTAATTTATAAAGGGACATTTGTTAACATAAAAAGCCCAAAACTTTAAAAAGTAATCATTGAACAAATATAAAAAAACGACTGGTTAGCGAGCTATTTGGGTCTCAGTAATTCTCACAATTGTCTGTGTATCAATCTAATAATTGCAAGGGTAAGATTTTGATTGTTTAGCGCATCCTGATGCCTGTAAATTCAAGTAGGCATTTTTCAATATTTCATTATCTTTTGATGTTTTATTTATTAAATAACTTTTAGACAACGTGTTTGTATAATATATTATGTCTTCAAATGAGTTGCCATCGGCACCATGAAAATATTTATAATAATTTCTTATATTGAATGATAGTAAAGATTTTATATAATTTTCACCAAAATTTTTTTTTGTAAACTTCGAACATGAAAGATTATTTTTGGGATGAATAGTAATTGCAGAGCTAGGTTTAGTTTTTGATGGAAAGTGTTTTCAATTATTCGCATTCTGTTATATTTCTCTCAGTAACATGCTAACGGGGAGCGGACTGGGCGCCCTTTGGGCTATCATCGTCGCTCCGGGCGCCATTTACCCTTAGTACGCCACTGATTTTTCTTTGCATGAAACAAAATTACAAGAAACAATGGAAATAATGAAAAACATTTTTGTACAAACGATTTAGCCTGTAAAAATGAATACATATCATGCCAACTCAGTATCACCTGTTTTGTAAGAAAAAGTACAACCCACCCACCGAAAAAATATCCACACACTCCCCACAACAACAAATAAAACCCATTAAAATATAGAAGAAAATATAACTCTGTGCAAAATCAGTGGCTGCGTAAGTTTTACATTTTGTTCTTCCATCAAGTATCTTCTGTCAGGCTCAGAAAACATTCCACGGATCCTCAGAGCAAATTCTTTTTTAGCGTCGTCTGCCACTGGCCTGGTTTTGTCTGGCTTGGTGACCATGGTCAATGTAACTGGGATCCTTTTGAATTATCGAGCAGACATCAAGAGGCTTTACAAGGGAGACTACTCTAAATTCTTGGTCAAAAAGGAGAACAATAGTGCATCGTCTGTAGTGGTAAGTGATAATCGGGTATATTTACAAAAACCTTTAATTTATAATGCAGCTAAATGAGCACTTAGAATGAGGAAACAAATAAGGAAACAAACAACGTATGATGTGCAGTATGATTTTCTTTGTTATTGCAGTCTTTTATTATTCAAGTTCCAACGTAATTCCTACACACTTTGCGAGTGACAGAGAAAAATCTAAGAGTTGAAAGGATCGCTATTATCATAATTTTCCTCCTTTTCATTTCTTCTTGTATATTATTATTATTATTATTATTATTATTATTATTATTATTATTATTTTCAGTCACGAAACCTAACCTATTCCGGATCACAAATTGCATATATGTTATGGGGTAAGAACTAACAAATTGATCACCTTCATTTTATTCAATCATTGTTTTTATCTTTCAACTCAGTGAACAAACATTTTGATCATGTACTGCCAGAAAAATTTTTGAGGGAATGCGATTTATATTACACATTTTGACTGTATATTTTAAGGATTTTCTATTATTTGCTTTTATATTTTATTTTGGATATATTGCTATTATCTCTATCTTTTGTATTTTAAGTACATTATTTTAAACACAAATACATGCATACATTTATGTAAACAATATGTACAATCAAGACGTTCCGGTTTCTATTTTATTTTTACGAGAACAAGAGATTGCGAGATTTTTGGAACACGAAACATTTAATTTATAAAGTAAAAGATATTTACGAGAGAGATACAGTTGGGAAAAAAAGCCTGGCAGATATGAAGTTCAGTTCTTAAAACAATTTAAAATCATTCATGGGTATAAACTCCATACCTCATAAAAATGACTTGCCATTGCCACTTGTTGTCTGAGTCAGAAGTTACTTATTTCATCTGATCGTAATATTGTCACTACCAATGACTTACTTTTAATATAAATGATGACTTCTATTGCAGGATTTATAATTCTATATGCTGCTTTTACCATCCTTGGAGTAATTGTGGCAGTTTTTCTCGTTTTACCCATAACTGGAAAGCTGAATGGTGATTTTCTTAGCCCGATCAAGGCCATACTGTAAGTGCATGGAACTTTCAGTGTATGAACTTACATTATTTCTCTAATGATAAAGATCGTGGTTGATGATAAATCCATTCCCCTTAAATTCCAATATTTTGGTACGTTGTTTTGTTTCTTTTTGTATAAAGATCGCCTCCTATTTTTTAAAACTGGTCGCTGGCTATGGCCTGCATTTCGAACCAGCCTCCAAGCTATAATCCAAATCCAAGGAAGGTGTGATAAAAGTGTATTGAAATAAAATTAACGTAAAATACTTTAACACTACGGTAAATCTAGGGTGCGGACAGACATACAGACGCGAACACGGATGCCAAAGTGATTGTTATTTCGAGGCTCCGCCAATGTGGTTTCCACAAACATTTACAAGGTGACAACAGCCACCAGTCTTATTGCAGGATAAATACTTTACAGCTGTTAGTAGTAAATGGGGGCACCCTAGCGACAATGGGAATTAGCATTACAAGACCCCTTGGGCAACTCTAGCGACAATGGAAATTTAACATGGCGAAAAATCGTGGGTTAATATACGTACAAGGGGAATTAACATGGGAAAAAACTGTGGGCCGATATACGTACAAGGGGAATTTAACATGGGGAATAGATCGTGGGACTGTCTAGGGACAATGGGAAATTTAACATTACGGAAACCCCTGGGGGATATAGCCTCAAGGGAATTTAACATATGGAAATTGAACATGGTGGGTCTGTATAGCGTCAAGGGGAATTGAACATGGTGGGATTGTCTAGGGACAATGATGGTAGAGGGTCAAACACAACAGAGACAGAAACATACATACACTAGTACAAGCGTGAGATTTATATATAAAGCATTACCAAGACCTGAAATCTATCAGGGGTGTTCAAAAATTTGCATAATTGTAATGATGCTATAAATAGCTATAATCAAGGAAATGCTCAACGACAAAATGGATGTGACTAAAAGTAACGTTAAAATGACGAAATTGTCCCAGAATTTAAAGGAAAATAAACATATCCCCGAAAATTAAGTTACAATGGTTTAGACTAAAATGGATAAAATTAGTAACTACTTACAATATCAACTTCTGTGACGATCGTGGATAAATACCTATGTATCTATAATCAGCTGAAATTCCTATGAAATCCCACTATCTATTTATAGCTCCAACTTGTGGGTTTTTCCTTTGGAAAATCCCACTATCTTTTTATAGCCTCAGCTTGAGTGACGTTCCTGTTTATGAATTCTAGTATATATGTATAGCTACAAAATGTGGAAATCCCCAAGTCGATATTTATAGTCTCAAAATTTCCAGCGTCAGTGACGTCACTGTACTGAACACTAGGGGATAAATGGCAACAGTGTTGCAAGTGGCTGACCTGAATACGCGCTACTGTAGGTAGGTAGGTAGAGTGTATCTGATAGGGATAAAGTGAGTTTTATAGGGACAAACAGAGACCAATACACACACACACACACACACAACATACGCGCGCAGACTCACACACACACACACACACACAGGGAAGAGGAAAAAACAAACCCCAAAATATACTATCCACACTCGGGAGGAAGAAAAAAAAACAACCAAATATACGATCTACACAACGTACGCGAACAAACACACACACACACACACACACAACATACGCGCGCAGACCCACACACACACACACACACACACACACACACACACACAGAGGGAAGAGGAAAAAACAAACCCCAAATATACTATCCACACTCGGGAGGAAGAAAAAAAAAACAACCAAATATACGATCTACACAACGTACGCGAACACACACACATACACACACACACACACAAACACACACACACAGAGGGAAGAGGAAAAAACAAACCCCAAATATACTATCAACACAGAAGGGAGATAATACAAACCCCAAATAAACTATCCACACAAACGTACGCGAACGCATACAAACCCGAAATATACTATCAACACAGAAGGGAGATAATACAAACCCCAAATAAACTATCCACACAAACGTACGCGAACGCATACAAACCCCAAATATACTATCAACACAGAAGGGAGATAATACAAACCCCAAATAAACTATCCACACAAACGTACGCGAACGCATACAAACCCGAAATATACTATCAACACAGAAGGGAGATAATACAAACCCCAAATAAACTATCCACACAAACGTACGCGAACGCATACAAACCCCAAATATACTATCAACACAGAAGGAGATAATACAAACTCCAAATAAACTATCCACAAAAACGTACGCGAACGCTTACAAACCCAAAATATACTATCCACACAACGTCGCTAACGCATACAAACTCCAAATATGCTATCCACACTCGGGAGGAAGAAGAAAAAACAACCAAATATACGATCTACACAACGTACGCGAACACACACACACACAGAGGGAAGAGGAAAAAACAAACCCCAAATATACTATCAACACAGAAGGGAGATAATACAAACCCCAAATAAACTATCCACACAAACGTACGCGAACGCATACAAATCCCAAATACACTATCAACACAGAAGGGAGATAATACAAACCCCAAATAAACTATCCACACAAACGTACGCGAACGCATACAAACCCCAAATACACTATCAACACAGAAGGGAGATAATACAATCCCCAAATAAACTATCCACACAAACGTACGCGAACGCATACAAACCCCAAATATACTATCCACACAACGTCGCTAACGCATACAAACCGCAAATATACTATCCACACTCGGGAGGAAGAAGAAGAAAAACAACCAAATATGCGATCTACACAACGTACGCGAACACACACACACACAAACACACACGCACACCACAGAGGGAAGAAGAGGAAAACATTATACACTATCCACACGCAGTGAAGAAATAACCCTTTATATATATACTATCAACAGAGAGTGAAGAAAATAACACATTATATTCCATCAACACAGAGTGAAGAAGAAAAAGTTTTTTGAAAGCACCTAAGCCCTCACCTGCAATGACCAACTCTGCCAAACACCTACACCCCACCCACCCCCACTCCCAACACTACAAAACCCATTTAACCCGTTATTTTATGGCATCAGTGTGTGATTTAGGAAACATCAAGACACAAAATGATGGACGAATAGACTGACTATTGTTTACGGACTTGCATGCCTAAAGAGCGTGCGTGAAGGAAAACATCCTTCCATTTCAATTCTAACTAAAACATGATCCAGAGGGATAGAGAGAGGTGAAAGAGCACAATTTCATAAAGTGTGAGTAAAAACAAAACACGCCATCCTTATTATACAATGTCAAGACCAAGAGACACTTACGTTTTCTTTCTGGTCTATTCTCTTTTAGAAGGTAGTATGAAATTTCACATCAGGGCCAACGCATCGGCTCACATTGTCAATTTTTCCATTTCCATGTTTTTACTGGCACAAGTTCTTCATCATCTTCAATTTCTTCTTCTTCTGAATCCCTCTTCTCTGTTTCGTCTTGTTTTTGTTTCTTCTCTTTTCTCGTAGGGCACTCTGAATTCCAGTGTCCTTTCTCCTGACAACGATATTAGGTATCTTGACTTTTGTCTCTCTTTCTTAGACGAAGCAGGTATTCTGGAGACAAATACCCATTTACCTTTGCAGATATAGCAAACTTCATTAGCACTTACACACTTTCGTATGACTCTCATCAAATCAACGATCTAAAGAGTAAGTTTTGTTGCCACTTTCGCATGTGAATTATGCTTTCGTACGACTTTTAGCAAATATTTGACCAGCAGGTCGATCTGTGCTGACTCTTCCATCTTCTTGATCGTTTGAGAGCGGAATAAATACTCTGACGCTAAGACACTCTCCTTATATACATGGACCTGCTGCGTATGAAACCTAGTCAAATGTAATTTTGCAATAAGATGAAACGATTTCATTGAGGAAGTAAAAAGCAATGATGTACCGTATCGCCTCACACAAAACCTGAAGTTTTAGTTCAAATCCGTGTCAGCGATTTCGAAGACGACATAACTGAGCTTTAATCAATGCTCTCCAATTATGCCACAAAACCACGAGTCCTGATTCACGCCAAAAGAAATTTCGTTCGGTCCATAAAAAATAGTATCACATCTGAGAAACGCAAAAACGAACTTCCAGAAAACTGAGAACGACGGCTTACACCTACAACGTAAATGTGTGAGTTCAAGTAGTGCGTAAAACTTAGTCAAATTAGATTTTTATAGTCAAGACGAAACGATCTCTTTTCGAACAAGAAAGCAGACACCAAGCGACAATGGCGATCCGTGTCACACAACACTTTTCAAAATGTATATTATCAGAGGTTTGTTCTAGCGATCTGCACGGTTAAATTAAATGTTGATGTATTTTGCAATAAGACGGACACAATTTCCATGGAATCGCCCATGGTACGATTGTTCGTGCATTAGTTTAATTTTTAAAAATATTTTTTTTATATAAATCGCCTATAGGATAGACCCAGTAAAGCATGGCCATTCTCGTCACTGTCTGAATAGCTACTCAAGTCAATTCGAAGCGAACGCGGTAAGAAAATAAGTATAGCCAATGAAATGGCTTACAACGGGTGATGCATTGTTTTCTTCTAGGGCTGTGTGGCATAATAATCCCTATGTTCTTGCGTTGTTACCATTACAGTGCAGACAGACTGAAATGTGAACTTACAAGCCCTCTTTGTGTGTGTTGTACCGTTTCCTCTTACCACATCAAAATGCTGAGCGTCACAGTATTGGTTCGCGTTTTCAAGCTGACCATTTTTTTATATCTCACTTAAACATTTCGACATAAACACTCACATCGGTAGAGTCAGAACAGACGTGTTACAGTATTGAGGGGCATGTTATCTTTTCTTTTTCAAACTAATAAATTTGGGGTTTGTATGAAGTAAAGAACCGAAAGTACAGTGAAACTCAAGGATGATGACCCAATCTGTCTGTCTATTGATGCGTGTATTTACTTAAGAAGAAATATGACCTCTAAAACACAAAAAGATACGGCAAGCATGATTAGATTAAACACACCGATGTTTTCCTTCACGCCCGTGTAATTTAGAGTTTCAATCGTCTTTGAAGACAAACTTGGTCTCCTTTTGTAGGGCTTGAAATAATAAAAAAAACTGAAAAATCTTAAGCACTTTGCTATAGATAATTTCATCAACAGACCAAACAACATAAATACCGTTACAACAATAGAAAGCCTTAAATCTTCTATCAAAAAGAAATGCATGAAAAAAATTAAAGATTAACGATAACTAACCAAAGAAACCGAATTTAACAAAGGCAATGACATGTGAAGAAATGCCTCTCACTTTGGAAAGGTAGGCGAATGTACTCTGTCATGCACCGTCAACTTGAAAAAAATTATAAACAGAGAGAAACCTGAATTCAAAATTCAGTTGTTTCTTTTTCTTCAAAATTATTTCGTTTCTTTTTTCTTTTTTTTTTTTTTGGAACAAATCTAAGCACTAATATAGAGTGGAAAAGGGAAAATGCACATACAAGCTTTGATATTTCTGAAAAAAGGAGGGGATATTCCTAACGTTCATAACCACCTATATATGCTTGGACTTGTCTGTGTCTTATCCACAAAACAAGATATACATATTTCTGGTCAAGCTGCAAGTGTGTGCGTGTTTTTGAAAATGGTAAAAATTGGATATACAATTTTCTCGTGACACTTATAAAGTGAAGAGTCTGTGCAAGTGTCAAAAGCCAAAGTCATATAAGTTTTGTATTTTGTACGGCTTGTAAAGATTTCTACTTTAGAAAATGTGAAGTATCACAAGTTATTATCACAAACAGAAGTGGAACATAGGGGCTTGCAAGAAAGAAAATAACCCAGACAGTTGGTGTCATCAAGAGTGCTAGAGACGGTACCCGAACTTGCTTGCCTGCTTACTTGAATTAAAGTGATTTTCGCTCTAATGGAGCATGTATCACTGGTTTAATAACGCACCGCGTGATTTTTAATTACTCCTGGGGAAGGAAAGAGAGCCTCATCCACCAGGCTTTTATGTACTCACAGACTATTTTTAAATTTAGCCACTCAGGTGTAGGACTAACTAGTCCTTAACAACCTGACTGAAAGACTTTAAACATGAGTGGGAATTGTCTCACCACACACTCATTTTTCTGTCCGAGCGTGGTAAAGGAGGAAAAAGGTGCTCAGCAAGACAGCCATGGATGTTAAGTACTCACCAAAACGCTAGCCCGTACTTATTTCAAATCAAGTCCCGTTTTTGCTAATGGACAATAAAAGGTACCAATAATGTGTTAACCACCTGTGCAATTAGTTCAAATCTAACGAGTCTGTTAAATTTCCTACTTCCTAACATATCTGTCTAATATTAGTACTTAGTGTACATAAAAATAGCCATACTGATCTTATTTTAAATTATTATGTCTAAGCGACATATACCAGTTTGGTCACTGTTAGGTTTAAAAAGTTAAGTTTGTTGTGGTGTTCCAATGGGTCAAGTTTGTTTCGAGAATAGTTTAGTCAAGGAGGGATACCAAGCCAAATATGGTTCCCTATTTAATAAAAAGCAATCTTTTGGAGCCCTAAAAAAAAGTCTGTTTTTTCTGTTAGAAGGTAACACGTCTCTCTTTTGCTTTCACGTTCTTTCCCGCACTCCTAGTCTCATGATTCTTGATATCAGGAAATGCGTAGCCATGATGGGCGGTAATGTAAGCAGCGGTTTCTACCAGTTGACTGAGGGGGTATCCAGTGTAGGCTTGTCTGTAGAATTGGGGAAGAACTCTGACCCCTAATCCCCATTGAGAAGGTCTTGGTTTAAAGGTGTCTAGAGATTTGTAGGCAACGTATTGTATGGCTGTAATAAACTGCCCTGCTTTGTTGACGTCATACAATGCTTGATCTAGCCCCATTTCGGTGTACGTCTCAACGAGGGTCAGCGTCCCCCTCCTCCTCAATCGCCTCAATTTCCTCTTCTGGTTCTGATACTA
Source organism: Sinohyriopsis cumingii (assembly GCA_028554795.2). NCBI lineage: Eukaryota > Metazoa > Mollusca > Bivalvia > Unionida > Unionidae > Sinohyriopsis > Sinohyriopsis cumingii. The sequence continues at coordinate 71,536,568 of CM068839.1, forward strand.
ATTCTTCAGTTGAGGTAGATAGTTTCAAATCCGCTGCTATGGTGTCTGTCGCTGTTATTGTTGTTGTAGTTGTTCTTTCAGCTGAGATTGCCTGTAGTATCGGAGTGAGAAAAGAACGTAGTGCCTCCGATAATTACATTTGAGTTTGCCATACCGTTTGTGGAACATAATTGGACCTTTGTTTTGCCACCACTCTTTCCGGGACGGGTTGTTTGTTAGGTATAGTCGGCTGTTGACTAGCTGTTATTTGTGTTCTCGAGGTGGGTGGAGTGCTAACTGGCTAGGTCTGCATTTCTTGCTCCCGCTACTGTTGCGTATATTTCTTCCCTCCACACCGAGTTCTGGACCTAATTCTTTAAATTTCGTTGTACCCGAACTTACATTATCCATATTATCACCAACAAAAGAAAACAAAACGCACAGACCTAAAAGAAACACTCATTCACTTTTTACAGAACATTACTATTTTTAAAATTTTGATAAGCGACGGAAACGAACAACTTAGAGTCACACTTTCTAACCAAGATAAAGAAATCATGTGCTGATAGACTCACTTCTGTATTTTTTCTTCTAACTGACTAACGTATCATAGGCAATGGAATGTGATTTCTTTTCGAGAGTATGGGGTAGCCCTGAAATTTTTTTTGGGAAGTTGAAGCTATGGCGATCGCTTAGGTTATAAGATGACGGCCTCCTCTGACGACAGGCTTTCTCACAGGATAAGGTCTGCTTCTTCGGAAAGAGAAGAAGAACTCTTTGGTGTCGATAAAACTGTTAACAAAGCCTCTGCCAGGTTCATGCTGCTGCTGCTGTTGCTGCTCTCTCTGCTGTTTATGAAGTCTGTACTTCTCCGTCCATTCTTCTTTCTCCTTCTTGAATTCCTCCTTGAAGAGCTCTTCTTTCAGGTCTTCAGTGACTTTCAACATTATGATATTGTCTATCTCTTCAGGTCTCGGTATCAGACTTGTCATGACCCTATGCAAATTCACATAGGCTTCGTTCAACTTGGCTTATCTTGAGCACATCTTCGTAGGAAGATGAGTCGACAATGGATGGACAGACTGGAGACACAACACAACACAACAATTTTGAATTCAAAATTGTCGACTCATTGTGAATTCAAAATCGTTGTGTTGTGTTGTGTCTCCAGTCTGTCCATCCATTGTCGACTCATCTTCCTACGAAGATGTGCTCAAGATAAGCCAAGTTGAACGAAGCCTATGTGAATTTGCATAGGGTCATGACAAGTCTGATACCGAGACCTGAAGAGATAGACAATATCATAATGTTGAAAGTCACTGAAGACCTGAAAGAAGAGCTCTTCAAGGAGGAATTCAAGAAGGAGAAAGAAGAATGGACGGAGAAGTACAGACTTCATAAACAGCAGAGAGAGCAGCAACAGCAGCAGCAGCATGAACCTGGCAGAGGCTTTGTTAACAGTTTTATCGACACCAAAGAGTTCTTCTTCTCTTTCCGAAGAAGCAGACCTTATCCTGTGAGAAAGCCTGTCGTCAGAGGAGGCCGTCATCTTATAACCTAAGCGATCGCCATAGCTTCAACTTCCCAAAAAAAATTTCAGGGCTACCCCATACTCTCGAAAAGAAATCACATTCCATTGCCTATGATACGTTAGTCAGTTAGAAGAAAAAATACAGAAGTGAGTCTATCAGCACATGATTTCTTTATCTTGGTTAGAAAGTGTGACTCTAAGTTGTTCGTTTCCGTCGCTTATCAAAATTTTAAAAATAGTAATGTTCTGTAAAAAGTGAATGAGTGTTTCTTTTAGGTCTGTGCGTTTTGTTTTCTTTTGTTGGTGATAATATGGATAATGTAAGTTCGGGTACAACGAAATTTAAAGAATTAGGTCCAGAACTCGGTGTGGAGGGAAGAAATATACGCAACAGTAGCGGGAGCAAGAAATGCAGACCTAGCCAGTTAGCACTCCACCCACCTCGAGAACACAAATAACAGCTAGTCAACAGCCGACTATACCTAACAAACAACCCGTCCCGGAAAGAGTGGTGGCAAAACAAAGGTCCAATTATGTTCCACAAACGGTATGGCAAACTCAAATGTAATTATCGGAGGCACTACGTTCTTTTCTCACTCCGATACTACAGGCAATCTCAGCTGAAAGAACAACTACAACAACAATAACAGCGACAGACACCATAGCAGCGGATTTGAAACTATCTACCTCAACTGAAGAATTAGTATCAGAACCAGAAGAGGAAATTGAGGCGATTGAGGAGGAGGGGGACGCTGACCCTCGTTGAGACGTACACCGAAATGGGGCTAGATCAAGCATTGTATGACGTCAACATAGCAGGGCAGTTTATTACAGCCATACAATACGTTGCCTACAAATCTCTAGACACCTTTAAACCAAGACCTTCTCAATGGGGATTAGGGGTCAGAGTTCTTCCCCAATTCTACAGACAAGCCTACACTGGATACCCCCTCAGTCAACTGGTAGAAACCGCTGCTTACATTACCGCCCATCATGGCTACGCATTTCCTGATATCAAGAATCATGAGACTAGGAGTGCGGGAAAGAACGTCAAAGCAAAAGAGAGACGTGTTACCTTCTAACAGAAAAAACAGACTTTTTTTAGGGCTCCAAAAGATTGCTTTTTATTAAATAGGGAACCATATTTGGCTTGGTATCCCTCCTTGACTAAACTATTCTCGAAACAAACTTGACCCATTGGAACACCACAACAAACTTAACTTTTTAAACCTAACAGTGACCAAACTGGTATATGTCGCTTAGACATAATAATTTAAAATAAGATCAGTATGGCTATTTTTATGTACACTAAGTACTAATATTAGACAGATATGTTAGGAAGTAGGAAATTTAACAGACTCGTTAGATTTGAACTAATTGCACAGGTGGTTAACACATTATTGGTACCTTTTATTGTCCATTAGCAAAAACGGGACTTGATTTGAAATAAGTACGGGCTAGCGTTTTGGTGAGTACTTAACATCCATGGCTGTCTTGCTGAGCACTTTTTCCCTCCTTTACCACGCTCGGACAGAAAAATGAGTGTGTGGTGAGACAATTCCCACTCATGTTTAAAGTCTTTCAGTCAGGTTGTTAAGGACTAGTTAGTCCTACACCTGAGTGGCTAAATTTAAAAATAGTCTGTGAGTACATAAAAGCCTGGTGGATGAGGCTCTCTTTCCTTCCCCAGGAGTAATTAAAAATCACGCGGTGCGTTATTAAACCAGTGATACATGCTCCATTAGAGCGAAAATCACTTTAATTCAAGTAAGCAGGCAAGCAAGTTCGGGTACCGTCTCTAGCACTCTTGATGACACCAACTGTCTGGGTTATTTTCTTTCTTGCAAGCCCCTATGTTCCACTTCTGTTTGTGATAATAACTTGTGATACTTCACATTTTCTAAAGTGGAAATCTTTACAAGCCGTACAAAATACAAAACTTATATGACTTTGGCTTTTGACACTTGCACAGACTCTTCACTTTATAAGTGTCACGAGAAAATTGTATATCCAATTTTTACCATTTTCAAAAACACGCACACACTTGCAGCTTGACCAGAAATATGTATATCTTGTTTTGTGGATAAGTCACAGACAAGTCGAAGCATATATAGGTGGTTATGAACGTTAGGAATATCCCCTCCTTTTTTCAGAAATATCAAAGCTTGTATGTGCATTTTCCCTTTTCCACTCTATATTAGTGCTTAGATTTGTTCCAAAAAAAAAAAAGAAAAAAGAAACGAAATAATTTTGAAGAAAAAGAAACAACTGAATTTTGAATTCAGGTTTCTCTCTGTTTATAATTTTTTTCAAGTTGACGGTGCATGACAGAGTACATTCGCCTACCTTTCCAAAGTGAGAGGCATTTCTTCACATGTCTTTGCCTTTGTTAAATTCGGTTTCATTGGTTAGTTATCGTTAATCTTTAATTTTTTTCATGCATTTCTTTTTGATGGAAGATTTAAGGCTTTCTATTGTTGTAACGGTATTTATGTTGTTTGGTCTGTTGATGAAATTATCTATAGCAAAGTGCTTAAGATTTTTCAGTTTTTTTATTATTTCAAGCCCTACAAAAGGAGACCAAGTTTGTCTTCAAAGACGATTGAAACTCTAAATTACACGGGCGTGAAGGAAAACATCGTTGTGTTTAATCTAATCATGCTTGCCGTATCTTTTTGTGTTTTAGAGGTCATATTTCTTCTTAAGTAAATACACGCATCAATAGACAGACAGATTGGGTCATCATCCTTGAGTTTCACTGTACTTTCGGTTCTTTACTTCATACAAACCCCAAATTTATTAGTTTGAAAAAGAAAAGATAACATGCCCCTCAATACTGTAACACGTCTGTTCTGACTCTACCGATGTGAGTGTTTATGTCGAAATGTTTAAGTGAGATATAAAAAAATGGTCAGCTTGAAAACGCGAACCAATACTGTGACGCTCAGCATTTTGATGTGGTAAGAGGAAATGGTACAACACACACAAAGAGGGCTTGTAAGTTCACATTTCAGTCTGTCTGCACTGTAATGGTAACAACGCAAGAACATAGGGATTATTATGCCACACAGCCCTAGAACATAACAATGCATCACCCGTTGTAAGCCATTTCATTGGCTATACTTATTTTCTTACCGCGTTCGCTTCGAATTGACTTGAGTAGCTATTCAGACAGTGACGAGAATGGCCATGCTTTACTGGGTCTATCCTATAGGCGATTTATATAAAAAAATATTTTTAAAAATTAAACTAATGCACGAACAATCGTACCATGGGCGATCCCATGGAAATTGTGTCCGTCTTATTGCAAAATACATCAACATTTAATTTAACCGTGCAGATCGCTAGAACAAACCTCTGATAATATACATTTTGAAAAGTGTTGTGTGACACGGATCGCCATTGTCGCTTGGTGTCTGCTTTCTTGTTCGAAAAGAGATCGTTTCGTCTTGACTATAAAAATCTAATTTGACTAAGTTTTACGCACTACTTGAACTCACACATTTACGTTGTAGGTGTAAGCCGTCGTTCTCAGTTTTCTGGAAGTTCGTTTTTGCGTTTCTCAGATGTGATACTATTTTTTATGGACCGAACGAAATTTCTTTTGGCGTGAATCAGGACTCGTGGTTTTGTGGCATAATTGGAGAGCATTGATTAAAGCTCAGTTATGTCGTCTTCGAAATCGCTGACACGGATTTGAACTAAAACTTCAGGTTTTGTGTGAGGCGATACGGTACATCATTGCTTTTTACTTCCTCAATGAAATCGTTTCATCTTATTGCAAAATTACATTTGACTAGGTTTCATACGCAGCAGGTCCATGTATATAAGGAGAGTGTCTTAGCGTCAGAGTATTCATTCCACTCTCAAACGATCAAGAAGATGGAAGAGTCAGCACAGATCGACCTGCTGGTCAAATATTTGCTAAAAGTCATACGAAAGCATAATTCACATGCGAAAGTGGCAACAAAACTTACTCTTTTGATCGTTGATTTGATGAGAGTCATACGAAAGTGTGTAAGTGCTAATGAAGTTTGCTATATCTGCAAAGGTAAATGGGTATTTGTCTCCAGAATACCTGCTTCGTCTAAGAAAGAGAGACAAAAGTCAAGATACCTAATATCGTTGTCAGGAGAAAGGACACTGGAATTCAGAGTGCCCTACGAGAAAAGAGAAGAAACAAAAACAAGACGAAACAGAGAAGAGGGATTCAGAAGAAGAAGAAATTGAAGATGATGAAGAACTTGTGCCAGTAAAAACATGGAAATGGAAAAATTGACAATGTGAGCCGATGCATTGGCCCTGATGTGAAATTTCATACTACCTTCTAAAAGAGAATAGACCAGAAAGAAAACGTAAGTGTCTCTTGGTCTTGACATTGTATAATAAGGATGGCGTGTTTTGTTTTTACTCACACTTTATGAAATTGTGCTCTTTCACCTCTCTCTATCCCTCTGGATCATGTTTTAGTTAGAATTGAAATGGAAGGATGTTTTCCTTCACGCACGCTCTTTAGGCATGCAAGTCCGTAAACAATAGTCAGTCTATTCGTCCATCATTTTGTGTCTTGATGTTTCCTACATCACACACTGATGCCATAAAATAACGGGTTAAATGGGTTTTGTAGTGTTGGGAGTGGGGGTGGGTGGGGTGTAGGTGTTTGGCAGAGTTGGTCATTGCAGGTGAGGGCTTAGGTGCTTTCAAAAAACTTTTTCTTCTTCACTCTGTGTTGATGGAATATAATGTGTTATTTTCTTCACTCTCTGTTGATAGTATATATATAAAGGGTTATTTCTTCACTGCCTGTGGATAGTGTATAATGGTTTTCCTCTTCTTCCCTCTGTGGTGTGCGTGTGTGTGTGTGTGTGTGTGTGTGTGTGTGTTCTCGTACGTTGTGTAGATCGCATATTTGGTTGTTTTTCTTCTTCTTCCTCCCGAGTGTGGATAGTATATTTGCGGTTTGTATGCGTTAGCGACGTTGTGTGGATAGTATATTTGGGGTTTGTATGCGTTCGCGTACGTTTGTGTGGATAGTTTATTTGGGGATTGTATTATCTCCCTTCTGTGTTGATAGTGTATTTGGGGTTTGTATGCGTTCGCGTACGTTTGTGTGGATAGTTTATTTGGGGTTTGTATTATCTCCCTTCTGTGTTGATAGTGTATTTGGGGTTTGTATGCGTTCGCGTACGTTTGTGTGGATAGTTTATTTGGGGTTTGTATTATCTCCCTTCTGTGTTGATAGTATATTTGGGGTTTGTTTTTTCCTTCTTCCCTCTGTGTGTGTGTGTGTGTGTGTGTGTGTGTGTTCGCGTACGTTGTGTAGATCGTATATTTGGTTGTTTTTTCTTCTTCCTCCCGAGTGTGGATAGCATATTTGGAGTTTGTATGCGTTAGCGACGTTGTGTGGATAGTATATTTGGGGTTTGTATGCGTTCGCGTACGTTTGTGTGGATAGTTTATTTGGGGTTTGTATTATCTCCCTTCTGTGTTGATAGTATATTTGGGGTTTGTATGCGTTCGCGTACGTTTGTGTGGATAGTTTATTTGGGGTTTGTATTATCTCCTTCTGTGTTGATAGTATATTTGGGGTTTGTATGCGTTCGCGTACGTTTGTGTGGATAGTTTATTTGGGGTTTGTATTATCTCCCTTCTGTGTTGATAGTATATTTCGGGTTTGTATGCGTTCGCGTACGTTTGTGTGGATAGTTTATTTGGGGTTTGTATTATCTCCCTTCTGTGTTGATAGTATATTTGGGGTTTGTATGCGTTCGCGTACGTTTGTGTGGATAGTTTATTTGGGGTTTGTATTATCTCCCTTCTGTGTTGATAGTATATTTGGGGTTTGTTTTTTCCTCTTCCCTCTGTGTGTGTGTGTGTGTGTGTGTGTGTGTGTGTATGTGTGTGTGTTCGCGTACGTTGTGTAGATCGTATATTTGGTTGTTTTTTTTTTCTTCCTCCCGAGTGTGGATAGTATATTTGGGGTTTGTTTTTTCCTCTTCCCTGTGTGAGTGTGTGTGTGTGTGTGTGTGTGTGAGTCTGCGCGCGTATGTTGTGTGTGTGTGTGTGTGTGTGTGTGTGTGTTTGTTCGCGTACGTTGTGTAGATCGTATATTTGGTTGTTTTTTTTTTCTTCCTCCCGAGTGTGGATAGTATATTTTGGGGTTTGTTTTTTCCTCTTCCCTGTGTGTGTGTGTGTGTGTGTGAGTCTGCGCGCGTATGTTGTGTGTGTGTGTGTGTGTATTGGTCTCTGTTTGTCCCTATAAAACTCACTTTATCCCTATCAGATACACTCTACCTACCTACCTACAGTAGCGCGTATTCAGGTCAGCCACTTGCAACACTGTTGCCATTTATCCCCTAGTGTTCAGTACAGTGACGTCACTGACGCTGGAAATTTTGAGACTATAAATATCGACTTGGGGATTTCCACATTTTGTAGCTATACATATATACTAGAATTCATAAACAGGAACGTCACTCAAGCTGAGGCTATAAAAAGATAGTGGGATTTTCCAAAGGAAAAACCCACAAGTTGGAGCTATAAATAGATAGTGGGATTTCATAGGAATTTCAGCTGATTATAGATACATAGGTATTTATCCACGATCGTCACAGAAGTTGATATTGTAAGTAGTTACTAATTTTATCCATTTTAGTCTAAACCATTGTAACTTAATTTTCGGGGATATGTTTATTTTCCTTTAAATTCTGGGACAATTTCGTCATTTTAACGTTACTTTTAGTCACATCCATTTTGTCGTTGAGCATTTCCTTGATTATAGCTATTTATAGCATCATTACAATTATGCAAATTTTTGAACACCCCAGATAGATTTCAGGTCTTGGTAATGCTTTATATATAAATCTCACGCTTGTACTAGTGTATGTATGTTTCTGTCTCTGTTGTGTTTGACCCTCTACCATCATTGTCCCTAGACAATCCCACCATGTTCAATTCCCCTTGACGCTATACAGACCCACCATGTTCAATTTCCATATGTTAAATTCCCTTGAGGCTATATCCCCCAGGGGTTTCCGTAATGTTAAATTTCCCATTGTCCCTAGACAGTCCCACGATCTATTCCCCATGTTAAATTCCCCTTGTACGTATATCGGCCCACAGTTTTTTCCCATGTTAATTCCCCTTGTACGTATATTAACCCACGATTTTTCGCCATGTTAAATTTCCATTGTCGCTAGAGTTGCCCAAGGGGTCTTGTAATGCTAATTCCCATTGTCGCTAGGGTGCCCCCATTTTCTACTGCTGTTTGGTCTCAGCGACATGAAAATATCGCAACTAATCAGTAATTATCATTTTTCCATTTGTGTGGGCTTTTTTTTGGTTTTTTTTGTGACGCTATGCAATATTCGCTAGCCAAAAGAGTTTTCAATCCACTTTGTTCTACATCTGATGTGAAACGCGTGGATGAAGACACTTGATAAGCGAAGATGACGTTGCCTGTAAGTGCCATAAGTTGTCCCTGTGAATAACATCAAGATGATTGATCATTCATCAATATTTCAACACCTTCTGCAATTATATGCAGATGAAATAACTATTTTGCATATATTGATGCTTCTAAAATTAACTATTGGGCTCGATCCCTTATTGTGTGATAAATAATGTAAATTAATTGTAGAAGGTGAATCAATAGTGCATCGAACGGACTGGCGCTCTCTTGTCTGAAATGAACTTCTACCATATTTAAAGCCATCTTTGATATTTTTAGCGAGATTTTCAAATTAGCAACTGTGGCAGCCATATTAGGCAAAGTTCGGCACCACTTTAATTTAGGACAAACAAGACACAATTACAAGAATTTTGGTGAAAAGTCCTTGTTGATAAGGTTATCTATTCAAAAGGATCAATGACAAGATTTTCAATATGTTCATTGTGACAGACATTTTTAGATCAGCTTAGAACCAGTTTCTTTTCGGAGCCAACTAGATATCATAATTCGTCTTCAGGTGCAACCCAGATGTTGATATGACATTCCATTTAGGAGGAGTAGCAATAACAAGATTTTCAACATGGCTACCACGGTCGTCATTCTGAATGTCGGGTCAGTACCACTTCTATATAGTACAAAATAGACATCATAATAAGTCTTCTGGTGAAAACCCATTGTTGATTTGACTTTCCGTGTTGGAGGAAAGGCGATAAAGTTTTAAATTTTTCCGCCGTGGAGGCCATTTTGGATATCTGATCGGCAGATATTATATTAAAGACCAGCTAGACACCATAAAATGTCTTCTGGAGGAATGCTGATGTGATTCACCCCTATATAGTCAGTCCAGTTCCCACAAAACGCGTCGTGGCACCACATTCTGACATTTCTTTTGATCTCTAGAGAGGACATAAAGAGCTGGCTCGTGCCATTTACTCATCATGGCTTGGCTAAGGCCTAGGGGAAATAGTATATGTAACTACTTTATTCTGAAGAAGTGTGACACCATAAGTATACTATTTCTAGCGAAAACGAAAGGCCATACTCCGTCAGTGGTTGATGGTTGGTAAGACTATCCAGTTTTACAAATCATATCTTATGTGATTTATGTAAAATACACCTCCAGAAATAGAGAAAAGAAGTGTTTCGCCAGTGCTGGAATGGAAAGACAGTATGTATCTAGGCTCTGCATTAAGTGTAGTAACAATAATCATCCAACTCTGCCATACTCAGGATATCGAGCCCGGCTGTTAGGTGAGTCGCAGCGGCCTGGTTGAATGCTCATCAGTTCAGATAAGCAAAACGTTCGTTTGAGTTAGACGCTCTCTGCCCGTCAACACTGTGATCGACCAGCAACAGCTGGATCGAGAAATCCTATCGGCAGGTTATGGGATCGGTCGAATAGCTCCTCAACGAAGTGACTCTCGCGCTGCGCACTCATATAAGAGGCAACACTCAGTTTCTCTCTTTGGTCTCCACCAACACGGTCCGCGCTGTGGGCTGCTTGTTCCACAAAAGTAGCTTCCAGTTGGAACCAAGGTTTTCCGCTCTGAAGTTGCTCGCGTTTAGATTCGTATGATGGACAAAATGCTATTTTTTGTTTTTCCTTCTCTACCTGCAGAAGCCCAGAGGTGGTCCACTTTGGCCCCCAAGCTTTAACTTAGTAGAGTTAACAAACACTGACACCATTTTATTTCCCACGAGGCTGACTTTGTCTCGGGCACTGTCCCTTTGTATGCAGAGGAGATAAGGAGCTTGTGCAGCACAACATGTTGTACCCCAAACGCAAGCAAGGTATTCGGCAAGCTTTACTGATTTGCTAGCACTGAGGTCAGTGACTGCGACAAAACGTACGTAGCAAATATTGTCTACGGACCTGCTGGCAGATGTTTAACAAAGCATAATAGTTAAAACTCTACTGATTTAAGAGCGATGCCTTAGCATACAGCAAGAACAGGCTTTGTAAAGAGCCTGACCTTGTTAATGACCAGGTATAACAAAATCTCTCAGAGGGCTACCGGCCGATATCACACCTAATTTTCAACGTCATGCGATGCTGCTCCACATGCTTGTTAGTGCATTTGGCGACACTGTGGCGACACTTCTGAAAGTCTGCTAGCTTGTGAAAATGGAGGACTTTTGGGGGGTTTATTATCTGTATATATCTGCCCTTGAAAACCATAGCAAATTGCTATGGACGACGAATGGGATGACAAGGAGCATGCAAGACTGATGAAATAAGACACATAAAAGAGGACAGTACAAGAAATTGGTGACTGTCTGCCAGCTATATTTTATGAGAAGAAAATGAAATAGATTTTTTCATAGGCGAACTTTCCGAGTGAACTGAAACTTGTCCACCGAGGGATGGCCCATTTCTAGTTACTGGCGCCATTCCTGGAACAGGTAAAACCAGCTTTGTCTTTCGCTGAGGCATGCTAGAAGGTATAAAACTACTAGCTTAACAATGAGTTGAAGCGGTTACACTGCACATTTTACTGGTTCGGCATCCAGCGGGTGCAGAAGACAACGCTACCTTCAAGACCAATGATGGCAGTGGCTACGACAACATTCTGTTCGATAAGGTTTACCTATACACCGTGTTCCAAGTCGAGAGGATGGTTGAGAATCAAGAACTCTAATATTTATCATTTTCAGTGATGATCCTGACCATAACGATACCGATGAACAGGTACTTGACGTTAACCTTGACCAATAGTATAGTGATACCCTTGCTGGAATCGTACGATATCACCTCCTCATTCAGAAACCTAACCGCTAAGGCAAAGAAGATCTTCCATGAATTTTGGAGCTTTCAATGTCAGATAAGCCTGCCAGGATGACCAAAAGGCCCTTGCATTATTATAAAGCTCGGCAATCAACAGGTGATGTAGGACGATTTTCAGCAGCGAAAAGACGCAGCCTTTCTCGCTCAAATAGCGTTTACCAAATTAAGCGTAGACCGCATACATTCCTGGACGCATGCTTGCCAGCGTCAGTAGTCACGAGTAGTCGCCGTCGGAACGTTATGCACAAGTGCATGATACAGAGGTTATCAGCTTTGACATAGACAAGATATCCTGGCTTTAAGATGAGCATGAAGATACTCTTTTTACGACCAAGGAACAGAGCACAGCTTCGCATCCGCAAGCGCGGATAGATGTAAAGCCTAAAATGTTCTCGCCCTCTGGGGGTGGGGTGGAGCTCATTTTACCTGCAAAGCTAACATAGTGTTCTTGGACAAGCTGACCCGGCTCAACCACAGCTAAACGATCATTCGTACCGCAATTGACTTCATGAGCCTCTATCTCTACGCCAATCTTCTGATAAAGAAAACTTACACAGCTGAGGCAATGGCACAGATTCTACTTCAAGCAGCACAAACTGGATCCTCTCCACAAGCTAAGGACAGGGAGAGAGGCTGACATCACCTCGAGCCCCTTTGTGGTCCAATGGATTGACCGCTACCACCTCACTCTCAGAAGCGTGCTCTAGCGCTTGTAAATGCAGCCAGGCATCGGGCAGGCAAAGCCAAAAATAGTTCCAAAGACAAGGAACGTACAATAAATGTGACGTTTCGTTTTGACACAGGCCACTTAGTCCGCTTAAACAGCGAGACAGTGCTGATACGCCAAAAAACAAACAGGGCTCCTCTGAGGTCGGTGGGCGTCCACCCAATAGAAAACCGTGCCTGTCCAGGACCTTTAGTTATAATTAAGTGCAAGCTGTGCCTCACCATCCAACCCACAGTTAAAACGGCGTGCACTTAGTGTAGCACAGGCACAGTTGGCAAGGGCAGTGAGACAACAAGAACAACGCTGGAGCAAGTGACAGGATGAGCGAAGGACGGCACCGAAAGTTGCAGGCCTCACGAACCATGATGTTAGTCTCGTCGACACTTCCACTCGCAAAACATATTGTTTCGGTTCACTACTCGTGTCCAACGTATGTGTTGTTCCCACACTCAGAACATGGCTATCCCACTCCCACAAAATCATTCTGTACAATTTAGAAAGACTATTTGCACACCAACTGCGTCCTCCCACCACTAGCTTGGCTTTCATGCCAACTTTAACAAAGCCAAAGACCTCGGCGTTCGCCGGCTTTGAGAGGTCTAGTAGAATGTCGATCCTTGCTCCTGGTCGGCAGTATGTTGTGGCACTGTAGATGTTTCTCCTCGGGATACTTGTAACAGGGCAACCCCGGTATCTTTTCAATGCTGGAAGGGATGTCGTTGACTTGCTTGCGTTCGCGTACCATGTCGTATCGACTAACAGCAAAACACGCAACTTTTGTCTCCGCATACCGTGCAAGTTGTTTGGATCACTTTTTTCTCATTGACGAGCTGCACTTCATGTCCGCCTACAGTTTTAGTTATTTGCTTTGAGAGCAAACAATACGGGACCATACTGAAGAACCTAGGAACCCTTGAATAGCATACACTCTTTGCCTTTTCAGCCACACAAAAAAAGCCAAAATAAAGCCGCGATAACGACTGCTCACCAGTCAGGCCCTGCTTTTTGGCCTGTCTAATTTTGGATGAAACGAACAGAGTATGCACGGTTGCACACAACGCGAACGACCAGAAATACTATGACAAATAGCAACGCCTCAGTTTTCGAGCAGATCAAAATGTTATTAGGGCCTACAATGAAAAGGTAGCCAAGGAAACCAGCGAGAGGTCAGTAGCGTAAAACATGACGTCCACAAGAGGATTGGAACCGCATCGGTGTTGGAAAGATTGCCTGAAGATATTAGTACTGCCTTGCCAAAACCAGTCCCTGAGGGTATAGCACTATTTTCAATCAAAAAGACTCATAATATGCCTGTACTTTTTGCATCTAACTTATACATTGGTGAACGTAACCGGGGTGGATACAGCGGTGAATACCAATTCTCCGTTATAGAAAATGTCACTGAGTGTTTTTACACCTGGTGGTGTAGTCACGTTTGGGCGTTTACCTGAGCGATTATTCCAACGAGACTTCGAGTTGATAATGGTACATCAGGGTGGTTCCAACGGCCAATTTTTATTTGGCCCTCAACAAAATTATATGCAAGTTCATACAAGGATTAGGTTGACACCACCTTGAAACAGATATTCGTTGAGACGTGGAACGATGTTTTTATCGATAATAATATCCGCTCTCATTTGATCCAACACCCCGTCGGAAAATGTGCAATCTCATCACTGCGGTCAGAATCCATCATTTATATACTGGTAAAACACAAACACCAAATACAGTTAAGTACCCGTCAGGATAAATGTTAAGTGCTTCGAACTGAATTTCATCTTTGGGCGACTAATGATGCTGTTAATGCAACTGTGTAAAATAAATTTAGCAGCACTGTCCGCACTTAATTTGTGATCTTACTGCCACATGATTAAAACCAAGATGCCTTGGTGTATATTAACATGTCCAACACAAACTCGCACACCGTGTTTCACTAACAGCGCAGCAACAGATCAAAGAAATTCTTTACCAGGATCCACTTGTAACAATCGTGGCCATGTTAGTGGCGAACGTTGGTAAGTGCGTTCGAATGCGTCTGCGACACTTGCAGAGTCTTTTGACGTCTTTGTATCTGCTGCCAACATCAATAACGGTTAACGCGTACTTGTATGTGTGCGATCGCCCTTGTCGATTACGTACACGATCATGTGGAAAAAATAAATGATCAGCCTGATGAACCTTATTAGGTGTTTTTATATCAAACCAGCCACGTGAAAGCTTTCTTGGTACTAGGACGGAAAATTTGCAACAACGCTTGTTTGGTCAACCATTCTTGAGCAATCCCATGAGTGATCTTTGCCGGACTTGCTTGCCTTATCTGTCTAATACTCGCGCGGACTGTAATATATTTTTAAGAATGCTAGGCATTTTGTGTCCATTGTTTGTTTATATCGGTATATTTTACGTTTATTGATAAACTTTGCCTCCAAGGACACTCTTAGCTTTCATACCTCCTTTGATGATCCATCTTGCGATTAGTTTTCAGAGCGTTGGATTAGTCGCATTCAAATCATGAATCAGATCCACGTCGGCACGTTGACGCGCGCGAATATCATTTGATGCCTTAAATGCAAGGTCATGTCGGTAACATGCAGCATCAACACGATTTACTGGTGCTTCAGCTGTAACAAGATAACCGGGTGGGATATTTCGGATTAACAACAGAACACGTTTTGACGACACAAATATATGGTTTAATATGGCGATTTATATGAGTAGTGGATTATGAAGATGTGTGCGTATTTATAATCCAAATATTGGATCTATTTAACAAAAAAACGCACAGTTTCAAAGATGAAAAAAATATACAAATAAATTTAGTTCAGTAACCCTAAAACACAGGATAAATGATTTCACAAATGATTCAATAATGGAAAGATGAATATAGTTCACTCAAATAGTAAACAATGTAAGTCTTTACACATAGTAAAAAATGTATTCGCTCAGGTAGCGAAATTATGTCACTAAACAAGAACGGATATACAATCTATCCTTCCAGTCCTGAATAATACACTGGGTCTTACTAACCCAAAATTAGCATACAGCTAAAAATACATGTGTGGAGATGCACTCCGTCACCCGTGCACCATATCCGCTCCACAGCTCCTCGGAATCAATTTCACAACCACTATAGACTCCGGACCCTCGGAATACTATGATCACTTGAAACATTAGACCCTCCGGACACTTGAAATATTAGACCCTCCGGACCCCCTGGTCTTTTGACGGCTCTACAGCTGGGTCACCTTAGTCCCTCTGGACACTCCGGACGCTAGACATTAGACGCTCCGGCACCTTAAACGCTCCGGACACACGGACGTTTCTACCCTCGGACAACACCGGACACCCCGGATATTCCTACCATCAAAACCTCACTCACACTCAGCTGAAAATATACCCGATACAGTGTACTACACTTGATACAGACATAACGTAAGGACGTTATACATGGTAAAAAAGATTATATTATTATGGCAATTACAAAACAGAGGTTCAATAGTAAACCTAACCCTGCTTGATAAGACAATAGTAAACAATTCTTTTAAAAAATGTAGCTTTACATTACCAATATAAGTCCTGCACTACGTCGCAACAAGAATAAAAAATGCACGCATTATGGTATGTAAAGAAAACTATAACAAACATGCAAAGGCAAATATGGTAATACACTAGTTATCACTTAAAACCCAAAAATTACCTACCCCTACAGCTGGAGTTGTGCGAATCCTTTTAGCAGGCCGCTTGCTGACAAAACCATTAGTATTGTAAAGGTCCTTTACATGTAGTAACGTATTTATACCTATAGAATTTTCGTTATTCTTTATCAAAAGCACCTTGCACGTGTGGCACAGGACGAATCGTACTCACGATTTCGAAATACATAGACCATATTATAATCACCCTCGGGTATCGTTGTACAGAGAAAAGAAACGAAACCCGAGTACATGTATTTAATTAACAACATTTACACCATTCCGTGACAATACCTCCCCCCTAAAAAAAAGTGGTATCACTTTTAGAACAATCACGGAATGTGAACAATGAATCATTATTAAAACTTCCAATTTTCAGACCGAACGAAATGATATGCTAATTACACCCTAGTTAAAAATCAGCTCCCACATTTTCCGACCCTCGAATTGCCTCGATTCGAAAACTGTATGGTTGCAAAGACAACGCCCAACGCATCAATCTTGCATTGGTGACCTTTGCTTTATTCAAATATAAAAGCGGCTGATGGTCCGTTTGCAAGGTAAACTCCCTCCCAAAAAGATATGTATGGAATTTTCCTATTCCCCATACTAAACCTAGGCACTCCTTTTCAATCACGGAGTACTTTCCCTCTCTCAGGGAGCAATTTCCTACTTGCATAAGCAATGGGCAATTTCATCCCCTCTTGCTCCTGTAGCAAAACAGCCCCAAGACCCGTGTCGGACGCATCAGTCCTCAGTACAAAAGGTTTATCTATTTCCGGCAACTTTAAAATTGGTGCACTTACCAGTTTGTGTTTTAGAGTGTTAAACGCTTTTTCCTGGCATACACCCCATGAAACTTTATTCGGTTGCCCCTTTCTAGTCAAATCCGTTAATGGGCTGGCAATAGCCGAAAAGTTGGGGACGAATTTCCTGTAGAACCCGATTAGACCTAGGAAAGACCTTACTTGTTTTTTTGTCTCTGGTCTAGGGGCATCCCTGATTGCTCCTATTTTATCTGGATGAGGTTGCAACTGGCCTAGTCCACTTACCAGATGTCCCAAACATTCCAGACTGGAATACCCTATGCTACACTTAGTAGGCCTAACTGAAAGGTTTGCAATGTGAAGTCTATCGAACAGATCCCGTAATACCTTAACATGTTCATCCCATGTATGCGTGTAAACAAAGATGTCGTCAACGAAGCTGTCGACGTTTTCCGTTCCGTTTAATAATTTGCGCATGAGACGAACGCACGACGCACCGGCGTTGACTAAACCGAAAGGCATAACTTTAAATTGAAACAGTCCTTTGGGAGTCGCGAATGCCGTCAACTCGCGGACATTATCGGCGATGGGTATCTGCCAATATCCCTTGCTTAGATCTAATTTGGAAATGTATTTATGACCTGCCAATTTTGAAAATACACTTTCCATATCTGGCATTGGTTCTGCGTCAAATACGGTGATCTTGTTTAATTGCCGAAAGTCGATGCAAAACCGGTTGGTCCCGTCTTTCTTTCTGACTAACACCACGGGGGACGAGTATGGGGAGTTTGAAGGTTCGATCACTCCCTGGTCTAACATTTTCATCACTTCTTCGCTGATTGTCTCCCGTGCATTAAAGGGTATCGGATATCCTTTAATCCTGATAGGCTCAGTGGTATTCAATTTGATCTCGTGTCGAATTAGACCCGTACGGCCTGGTCTGTCCGTGAACACATCTGGATATTTGGACAAAACCTCCATCATCTGTGTACGTTGACCCTCCGATAACTCAGGGCATACATTTATCTGGTCAATACTTTCTTTACCAACGTCCATGGGGTATTCAAGGGGTATTTCTGTGCTGGAGACGAATTCCGCTTCGTCACCAGACCTATCCTCTATCACCGCAACGCATACTACATTCAAAATCCCTTTATCAATCGTTTGTCCAGGTCTCGCTACGTAGAGTTTAAGCATATTGGCATGAAATGTCTTGGACTTCCCCTCCATATCAATGATATAATCCATTTCGCCTTTCACCTGTCTGACTTCATATGGCCCTTTCCATTGGACTAGCAGCTTGTTGTTATTCGTTGGGAGAAGCACCAACACTTGATCGCCTACGTCAAATTTTTTACTCCGAGTTCCTCGGTTGTAGTACTTGGCGTACCTACGACTAGATTTCGCGAGTTCGTCTTGCGCCATTTGACAAGTACTTTCTAATCTTTCGCGCAAATCAACTACGTAATGGTATGTGGTCTTAACTTCTTCGTCCGCGACCTCGTCTGTCCACAGTTCACGAAGTATGCGCATAGGACCACGAACTGTCCTACCGTACAATAGTTCAAACGGGGAGAAACCCAAGCTTTCCTGAGGAACCTCACGATATGCGAACAGAAGGGCGTTCATATATCTATCCCAATCCTTCGGTCTTTCCGCACACATTCTCCGCAACATTTGCTTCAATGTGCCGTTGAATTTCTCGACCAATCCATTGCACATAGGATGGTAAGGTGTTGTGCGTAACTGTTTAAGGGACAACAACCTACTAATTTCTGCCATAAGATCTGAGGTGAATTGCGCTCCACAATCCGTAAGAACCTCTTCGGGCACTCCGACCCTGCTGAACATGTCTACGAGCGCTTCGGCTACACGTTCGGTTTCAATTGATGGCAAAGCTATGGCTTCTGGATATCTGGTAGCGTAATCTACCAGTGTCAAGATGTATCGGTTTTTCCGATCTGTATGCGGAAATATTGGTCCTACAATGTCGATGGCTACTCGTTTGAACGGAGTATCTATCAAGGGCATCTGACCTAACGGTACTCTAGTTATCCTGCCCTTAGAGATCGTCTTCTGGCAAACGTCGCACGAGCGACAGAACCGCGCTATGTCGCTATTGACGCCAGGCCAATAAAATTCTCTTAATACCCTATCCATTGTTTTCTTTACGCCTAAATGACCTGCCATATTCGACTCGTGCGCGACCTTTAATACATGTGCCCTAAATTTCTGGGGAACCACTAATTGCAAGAACTTCCTATCCGATGTAGAGTATTCCCTGTACATTAAACCCTTCCGAACAAGGAATTTAGAGGAACCCCCGTTCTTACACTTTCTCACGGTACCCGTTAATGCCTTCTCAGAGGTTGCACGTAAAGACGCGTCACGTTTTTGCTCATTTTGGAATTCTTCGCGGGATATATCAGTAATGGCTTCCGGTACTTTTAACTTACGCAAAGGTTTATTTTCCTCCTTTACCTGAGCCCTAGTTTGCACTGCCTGGATGATAGGGAATCGGAAATCTGCTATGGTTGGGAGTCTAGAACCCGGTACGTTGCCAATCGTCAGCTCATAGATCGGGTTGGCTACGCATAAAGCTTCTACAGTCCCGGTCAAAAAAGGTGTATCTATCATTATCCTTGCAACTGGAACGTGGTCGATTGTCTGGTCAAGCAACATGCAAGGTGATTTAACCCCAAGCAATTGATCATCGCGGACTAAGCTCCGTTTCACGACTACAGTAGTGCATCCCGTGTCTCGTAGAACGGTGACTTCTTGTCCGTTAACAGTGCCGTTTGCGGTCGGCACCCGTGCCTCTGGAAAAATACACGTGCCGATTGAATGGATCACATCGCGACTGATCTCTGAACGCACCACCGGTTCACGCACCGCTTTCCGCTTAACTTGCTGAGAAACATTAAGTTTTCCATTTACCGATCTTCTGCCTCTAATGGCTACCGCTACTTTCTGGACTGGTCCCTTCCGCTTAGGACAATAGTGGGAGATATGACCCACTTCCTTGCAAATGAAACATTGCATGTCACTCCGCTTCCCCTGGTTACTCCTACCAGATTTTTCAGGTTCCCTGGGTTTTCTGTCGTTGACCTGATTCCCACCTTTGACATCTCGCGTGATGACATTCTGCGAACCTCCCCGAGCTTCGGCGAACAAATCCGCCTGTGTGGCCATTTCATGTACATTTGTGAAGGATCTTTCCTTCAAGAATAAATATAACTCCTTGCCACAAGTTGTTAACAATTGGTCACGAAGCAAGAAATCGACAAGACCCTCAAATGTCTTGACGACTTTACCACATTCCACCCATCGCTGCAAATAATTGCAAGTCCTACTGACGAACTGTGTGAATGTTTCGCCTCTATCTGGTTTACTATACTTAAACTTCTTGCGAAACCCTTGCTCGGTTAGTTCATATTTCTTGAAAAGTGCCTCTTTCAACACGGGGTAATTGAGCGAATCGGCCGTGGATAAACGCGAATACACGTCTAACGCTTTACCTTTCAATAACGCGCTAAGATGGAGCGGCCAATCGTCTTTCTTCCATTTTTGTACCGTAGCATACCTCTCAAACCTATTTAGATAACTATCCATATTATCTTTATCGTCTTCAAATGGGGGCAATTTTGGACCTCTCAGTTTAACATCATGTTCCCCCTCTTTTTTAGCTTGCAATAGCTCAGAATTTCTTAGATATTCCTTCTGCCGATTTATATCTTCCCCTTCTAACTTCTCCCTCTCTGCTTCCCTTTCCCATTCTATCCTTTCCCTCTCAGCCTGTTTCTCTAGTTCAATCTTACCCTTCTCTAATTCTATCATTTCCTTCTGGGTTTCCCTTTTTTCCCTTTCTATTTGTTGTTCCCTTTCAAATTTTTCCCTTTCTAATTCCCTCTCAGCCTGTTTCTCTAGTTCGATCTTACACTTCTCTAATTCTATCATTTCCTTCTGGGTTTCCCTTTTTTCCCTTTCTATTTGTTGTTCCCTTTCAAATTTTTCCCTTTCTATTTGTTGTTCCCTTTCAAATTTTTCCCTCTCTAATTCCCTCTCCTTTAATCTTTGGTCCCTCTCCCGGGCTTGTTCTTCACGAACGAAATTTCTAAGGGACTCCCCCTCATAACCAAACTGTTTCCCCAGTTCTACCAGTTCTTTCATAGAAGACATTTCAAAAGTTTGGTGGTGACCAACCTTAAAGTGCAGTTGTATACAAAACACGTAATTACCACAAACCGTATTTTCTTTCACGAAATGCAACAAAATATTAAATACAAAAAATAACGTAAAATTAGGTATCTACCTAACCTTGGTGCTTTGTCAAACGCATCTGAAACACACAAAAAGCATACAAATATAATAAAACAATTTCAGTGCTCTGTTATATCCGAAATGATCCCACTTCTGACACCATTTGTAACAAGATAACCGGGTGGGATATTTCGGATTAACAACAGAACACGTTTTGACGACACAAATATATGGTTTAATATGGCGATTTATATGAGTAGTGGATTATGAAGATGTGTGCGTATTTATAATCCAAATATTGGATCTATTTAACAAAAAAACGCACAGTTTCAAAGATGAAAAAAATATACAAATAAATTTAGTTCAGTAACCCTAAAACACAGGATAAATGATTTCACAAATGATTCAATAATGGAAAGATGAATATAGTTCACTCAAATAGTAAACAATGTAAGTCTTTACACATAGTAAAAAATGTATTCGCTCAGGTAGCGAAATTATGTCACTAAACAAGAACGGATATACAATCTATCCTTCCAGTCCTGAATAATACACTGGGTCTTACTAACCCAAAATTAGCATACAGCTAAAAATACATGTGTGGAGATGCACTCCGTCACCCGTGCACCATATCCGCTCCACAGCTCCTCGGAATCAATTTCACAACCACTATAGACTCCGGACCCTCGGAATACTATGATCACTTGAAACATTAGACCCTCCGGACACTTGAAATATTAGACCCTCCGGACCCCCTGGTCTTTTGACGGCTCTACAGCTGGGTCACCTTAGTCCCTCTGGACACTCCGGACGCTAGACATTAGACGCTCCGGCACCTTAAACGCTCCGGACACACGGACGTTTCTACCCTCGGACAACACCGGACACCCCGGATATTCCTACCATCAAAACCTCACTCACACTCAGCTGAAAATATACCCGATACAGTGTACTACACTTGATACAGACATAACGTAAGGACGTTATACATGGTAAAAAAGATTATATTATTATGGCAATTACAAAACAGAGGTTCAATAGTAAACCTAACCCTGCTTGATAGACAATAGTAAACAATTCTTTTAAAAAATGTAGCTTTACATTACCAATATAAGTCCTGCACTACGTCGCAACAAGAATAAAAAATGCACGCATTATGGTATGTAAAGAAAACTATAACAAACATGCAAAGGCAAATATGGTAATACACTAGTTATCACTTAAAACCCAAAAATTACCTACCCCTACAGCTGGAGTTGTGCGAATCCTTTTAGCAGGCCGCTTGCTGACAAAACCATTAGTATTGTAAAGGTCCTTTACATGTAGTAACGTATTTATACCTATAGAATTTTCGTTATTCTTTATCAAAAGCACCTTGCACGTGTGGCACAGGACGAATCGTACTCACGATTTCGAAATACATAGACCATATTATAATCACCCTCGGGTATCGTTGTACAGAGAAAAGAAACGAAACCCGAGTACATGTATTTAATTAACAACATTTACACCATTCCGTGACAATACCTCCCCCCTAAAAAAAAGTGGTATCACTTTTAGAACAATCACGGAATGTGAACAATGAATCATTATTAAAACTTCCAATTTTCAGACCGAACGAAATGATATGCTAATTACACCCTAGTTAAAAATCAGCTCCCACATTTTCCGACCCTCGAATTGCCTCGATTCGAAAACTGTATGGTTGCAAAGACAACGCCCAACGCATCAATCTTGCATTGGTGACCTTTGCTTTATTCAAATATAAAAGCGGCTGATGGTCCGTTTGCAAGGTAAACTCCCTCCCAAAAAGATATGTATGGAATTTTCCTATTCCCCATACTAAACCTAGGCACTCCTTTTCAATCACGGAGTACTTTCCCTCTCTCAGGGAGCAATTTCCTACTTGCATAAGCAATGGGCAATTTCATCCCCTCTTGCTCCTGTAGCAAAACAGCCCCAAGACCCGTATCGGACGCATCAGTCCTCAGTACAAAAGGTTTATCTATTTCCGGCAACTTTAAAATTGGTGCACTTACCAGTTTGTGTTTTAGAGTGTTAAACGCTTTTTCCTGGCATACACCCCATGAAACTTTATTCGGTTGCCCCTTTCTAGTCAAATCCGTTAATGGGCTGGCAATAGCCGAAAAGTTGGGGACGAATTTCCTGTAGAACCCGATTAGACCTAGGAAAGACCTTACTTGTTTTTTTGTCTCTGGTCTAGGGGCATCCCTGATTGCTCCTATTTTATCTGGATGAGGTTGCAACTGGCCTAGTCCACTTACCAGATGTCCCAAACATTCCAGACTGGAATACCCTATGCTACACTTAGTAGGCCTAACTGAAAGGTTTGCAATGTGAAGTCTATCGAACAGATCCCGTAATACCTTAACATGTTCATCCCATGTATGCGTGTAAACAAAGATGTCGTCAACGAAGCTGTCGACGTTTTCCGTTCCGTTTAATAATTTGCGCATGAGACGAACGCACGACGCACCGGCGTTGACTAAACCGAAAGGCATAACTTTAAATTGAAACAGTCCTTTGGGAGTCGCGAATGCCGTCAACTCGCGGACATTATCGGCGATGGGTATCTGCCAATATCCCTTGCTTAGATCTAATTTGGAAATGTATTTATGACCTGCCAATTTTGAAAATACACTTTCCATATCTGGCATTGGTTCTGCGTCAAATACGGTGATCTTGTTTAATTGCCGAAAGTCGATGCAAAACCGGTTGGTCCCGTCTTTCTTTCTGACTAACACCACGGGGGACGAGTATGGGGAGTTTGAAGGTTCGATCACTCCCTGGTCTAACATTTTCATCACTTCTTCGCTGATTGTCTCCCGTGCATTAAAGGGTATCGGATATCCTTTAATCCTGATAGGCTCAGTGGTATTCAATTTGATCTCGTGTCGAATTAGACCCGTACGGCCTGGTCTGTCCGTGAACACATCTGGATATTTGGACAAAACCTCCATCATCTGTGTACGTTGACCCTCCGATAACTCAGGGCATACATTTATCTGGTCAATACTTTCTTTACCAACGTCCATGGGGTATTCAAGGGGTATTTCTGTGCTGGAGACGAATTCCGCTTCGTCACCAGACCTATCCTCTATCACCGCAACGCATACTACATTCAAAATCCCTTTATCAATCGTTTGTCCAGGTCTCGCTACGTAGAGTTTAAGCATATTGGCATGAAATGTCTTGGACTTCCCCTCCATATCAATGATATAATCCATTTCGCCTTTCACCTGTCTGACTTCATATGGCCCTTTCCATTGGACTAGCAGCTTGTTGTTATTCGTTGGGAGAAGCACCAACACTTGATCGCCTACGTCAAATTTTTTACTCCGAGTTCCTCGGTTGTAGTACTTGGCGTACCTACGACTAGATTTCGCGAGTTCGTCTTGCGCCATTTGACAAGTACTTTCTAATCTTTCGCGCAAATCAACTACGTAATGGTATGTGGTCTTAACTTCTTCGTCCGCGACCTCGTCTGTCCACAGTTCACGAAGTATGCGCATAGGACCACGAACTGTCCTACCGTACAATAGTTCAAACGGGGAGAAACCCAAGCTTTCCTGAGGAACCTCACGATATGCGAACAGAAGGGCGTTCATATATCTATCCCAATCCTTCGGTCTTTCCGCACACATTCTCCGCAACATTTGCTTCAATGTGCCGTTGAATTTCTCGACCAATCCATTGCACATAGGATGGTAAGGTGTTGTGCGTAACTGTTTAAGGGACAACAACCTACTAATTTCTGCCATAAGATCTGAGGTGAATTGCGCTCCACAATCCGTAAGAACCTCTTCGGGCACTCCGACCCTGCTGAACATGTCTACGAGCGCTTCGGCTACACGTTCGGTTTCAATTGATGGCAAAGCTATGGCTTCTGGATATCTGGTAGCGTAATCTACCAGTGTCAAGATGTATCGGTTTTTCCGATCTGTATGCGGAAATATTGGTCCTACAATGTCGATGGCTACTCGTTTGAACGGAGTATCTATCAAGGGCATCTGACCTAACGGTACTCTAGTTATCCTGCCCTTAGAGATCGTCTTCTGGCAAACGTCGCACGAGCGACAGAACCGCGCTATGTCGCTATTGACGCCAGGCCAATAAAATTCTCTTAATACCCTATCCATTGTTTTCTTTACGCCTAAATGAAATGCCATATTCGACTCGTGCGCGACCTTTAATACATGTGCCCTAAATTTCTGGGGAACCACTAATTGCAAGAACTTCCTATCCGATGTAGAGTATTCCCTGTACATTAAACCCTTCCGAACAAGGAATTTAGAGGAACCCCCGTTCTTACACTTTCTCACGGTACCCGTTAATGCCTTCTCAGAGGTTGCACGTAAAGACGCGTCACGTTTTTGCTCATTTTGGAATTCTTCGCGGGATATATCAGTAATGGCTTCCGGTACTTTTAACTTACGCAAAGGTTTATTTTCCTCCTTTACCTGAGCCCTAGTTTGCACTGCCTGGATGATAGGGAATCGGAAATCTGCTATGGTTGGGAGTCTAGAACCCGGTACGTTGCCAATCGTCAGCTCATAGATCGGGTTGGCTACGCATAAAGCTTCTACAGTCCCGGTCAAAAAAGGTGTATCTATCATTATCCTTGCAACTGGAACGTGGTCGATTGTCTGGTCAAGCAACATGCAAGGTGATTTAACCCCAAGCAATTGATCATCGCGGACTAAGCTCCGTTTCACGACTACAGTAGTGCATCCCGTGTCTCGTAGAACGGTGACTTCTTGTCCGTTAACAGTGCCGTTTGCGGTCGGCACCCGTGCCTCTGGAAAAATACACGTGCCGATTGAATGGATCACATCGCGACTGATCTCTGAACGCACCACCGGTTCACGCACCGCTTTCCGCTTAACTTGCTGAGAAACATTAAGTTTTCCATTTACCGATCTTCTGCCTCTAATGGCTACCGCTACTTTCTGGACTGGTCCCTTCCGCTTAGGACAATAGTGGGAGATATGACCCACTTCCTTGCAAATGAAACATTGCATGTCACTCCGCTTCCCCTGGTTACTCCTACCAGATTTTTCAGGTTCCCTGGGTTTTCTGTCGTTGACCTGATTCCCACCTTTGACATCTCGCGTGATGACATTCTGCGAACCTCCCCGAGCTTCGGCGAACAAATCCGCCTGTGTGGCCATTTCATGTACATTTGTGAAGGATCTTTCCTTCAAGAATAAATATAACTCCTTGCCACAAGTTGTTAACAATTGGTCACGAAGCAAGAAATCGACAAGACCCTCAAATGTCTTGACGACTTTACCACATTCCACCCATCGCTGCAAATAATTGCAAGTCCTACTGACGAACTGTGTGAATGTTTCGCCTCTATCTGGTTTACTATACTTAAACTTCTTGCGAAACCCTTGCTCGGTTAGTTCATATTTCTTGAAAAGTGCCTCTTTCAACACGGGGTAATTGAGCGAATCGGCCGTGGATAAACGCGAATACACGTCTAACGCTTTACCTTTCAATAACGCGCTAAGATGGAGCGGCCAATCGTCTTTCTTCCATTTTTGTACCGTAGCATACCTCTCAAACCTATTTAGATAACTATCCATATTATCTTTATCGTCTTCAAATGGGGGCAATTTTGGACCTCTCAGTTTAACATCATGTTCCCCCTCTTTTTTAGCTTGCAATAGCTCAGAATTTCTTAGATATTCCTTCTGCCGATTTATATCTTCCCCTTCTAACTTCTCCCTCTCTGCTTCCCTTTCCCATTCTATCCTTTCCCTCTCAGCCTGTTTCTCTAGTTCAATCTTACCCTTCTCTAATTCTATCATTTCCTTCTGGGTTTCCCTTTTTTCCCTTTCTATTTGTTGTTCCCTTTCAAATTTTTCCCTTTCTAATTCCCTCTCAGCCTGTTTCTCTAGTTCGATCTTACACTTCTCTAATTCTATCATTTCCTTCTGGGTTTCCCTTTTTTCCCTTTCTATTTGTTGTTCCCTTTCAAATTTTTCCCTTTCTATTTGTTGTTCCCTTTCAAATTTTTCCCTCTCTAATTCCCTCTCCTTTAATCTTTGGTCCCTCTCCCGGGCTTGTTCTTCACGAACGAAATTTCTAAGGGACTCCCCCTCATAACCAAACTGTTTCCCCAGTTCTACCAGTTCTTTCATAGAAGACATTTCAAAAGTTTGGTGGTGACCAACCTTAAAGTGCAGTTGTATACAAAACACGTAATTACCACAAACCGTATTTTCTTTCACGAAATGCAACAAAATATTAAATACAAAAAATAACGTAAAATTAGGTATCTACCTAACCTTGGTGCTTTGTCAAACGCATCTGAAACACACAAAAAGCATACAAATATAATAAAACAATTTCAGTGCTCTGTTATATCCGAAATGATCCCACTTCTGACACCATTTGTAACAAGATAACCGGGTGGGATATTTCGGATTAACAACAGAACACGTTTTGACGACACAAATATATGGTTTAATATGGCGATTTATATGAGTAGTGGATTATGAAGATGTGTGCGTATTTATAATCCAAATATTGGATCTATTTAACAAAAAAACGCACAGTTTCAAAGATGAAAAAAATATACAAATAAATTTAGTTCAGTAACCCTAAAACACAGGATAAATGATTTCACAAATGATTCAATAATGGAAAGATGAATATAGTTCACTCAAATAGTAAACAATGTAAGTCTTTACACATAGTAAAAAATGTATTCGCTCAGGTAGCGAAATTATGTCACTAAACAAGAACGGATATACAATCTATCCTTCCAGTCCTGAATAATACACTGGGTCTTACTAACCCAAAATTAGCATACAGCTAAAAATACATGTGTGGAGATGCACTCCGTCACCCGTGCACCATATCCGCTCCACAGCTCCTCGGAATCAATTTCACAACCACTATAGACTCCGGACCCTCGGAATACTATGATCACTTGAAACATTAGACCCTCCGGACACTTGAAATATTAGACCCTCCGGACCCCCTGGTCTTTTGACGGCTCTACAGCTGGGTCACCTTAGTCCCTCTGGACACTCCGGACGCTAGACATTAGACGCTCCGGCACCTTAAACGCTCCGGACACACGGACGTTTCTACCCTCGGACAACACCGGACACCCCGGATATTCCTACCATCAAAACCTCACTCACACTCAGCTGAAAATATACCCGATACAGTGTACTACACTTGATACAGACATAACGTAAGGACGTTATACATGGTAAAAAAGATTATATTATTATGGCAATTACAAAACAGAGGTTCAATAGTAAACCTAACCCTGCTTGATAAGACAATAGTAAACAATTCTTTTAAAAAATGTAGCTTTACATTACCAATATAAGTCCTGCACTACGTCGCAACAAGAATAAAAAATGCACGCATTATGGTATGTAAAGAAAACTATAACAAACATGCAAAGGCAAATATGGTAATACACTAGTTATCACTTAAAACCCAAAAATTACCTACCCCTACAGCTGGAGTTGTGCGAATCCTTTTAGCAGGCCGCTTGCTGACAAAACCATTAGTATTGTAAAGGTCCTTTACATGTAGTAACGTATTTATACCTATAGAATTTTCGTTATTCTTTATCAAAAGCACCTTGCACGTGTGGCACAGGACGAATCGTACTCACGATTTCGAAATACATAGACCATATTATAATCACCCTCGGGTATCGTTGTACAGAGAAAAGAAACGAAACCCGAGTACATGTATTTAATTAACAACATTTACACCATTCCGTGACATCAGCACTCTTTGGTTGCTTGTTAGAATCAAGTCGTATGTCCAGCCATGTAACAGTCCACACTAACTCTATCCAGGAATATGTTTTTCACCATGGAATTAACTCTAGTGTGTTCCCGGTAACTTCGTTAATGCAGCCGCGATATCACCGCCGACTTCTTTTTTATGAATGTGAATTTATTTGTTCCGCATCAAACACAAGTTCAGGTAATCGCTGCTCGTCCAATATATGTCTGAATTTGAGCTGGATTTGTAGTACGTACTTCGCGCGACATCGCACACATTATGATGACATGATTGTATTATACAACATAACATTATTCAATGTCATCAAAAAAGAAAATTCTCAGATGCTTTTACCGTCGATGACTTTTCCGCGCTATCGGCGCCTGAACCATCCAAGCATGAGGATACATTTCCAAACCCAGTTCGTGCACTGAACATCGGCCCTGCTGGATCAGGAATAATCAACAGTGTTATGACGTTTTAAAAAAAATTCAAAGCGTTCAGTAAAATGGTGGCACCACCACCGTTGATATCTTTTCCATCATCCATTAAGTACCTACCATTGACAATTTGGATTCAAACACAAACAATCTTGTAACATACGACGATGTGATGCTCGAGCACCAAATCAATCCCGCGCATATATTTTCACGATGTCAACACAAAAACACAGATGTGATTTATTTAACTCAACGATACATGCAAGTTCCTAAAGGAATTCGTGACAACTGTAACATGTTGATGATATTTCGTGCACTGACGTGCATGGTCTTGCACATATTCATTGGACTTGCTGACTACTCGTTGGGATGAAAATTTCGTGACATGTTAGTGCAGATCACTAAGGATCCGTATATTTTTTCACTATTGATTTGAGCAGAACTTCTAGTCGCAGGGGGAAAATATCGTGCGGGTTCGTAAGATAGTTAAACGCACCAAGGATATCACGAAAGCCACAGCAGCAACTACAGAGTCTATTACGCGCTTGCCACCGGCGATTGCGGAAGTCAAAGAAGACGTCCGTGAAACTGGAGAAGCCGTTGGTGTACTTGCAAAAGGCATCCGAGTACTTGAAGAAGACGTTCGAGCGGCAGTTGCCAGGATACCAGACGTGCGACCCGACATAACCAGTGGACTCATTTTATAGAAAGGCAAAAGAAGTGAAGAAGGTGAAACGTCACAGTTGCAAACACAGCCTCAATACTTTAAAGAAGTAACTCGCCAAGTGACCTTCACAAATCCTATGCGTGTTGCTCTTTACAGGCCTCCCAACTGGAAAGAGTACATGATAAAATTGCAATCAACGACACAAGATAAACACATGAATAAGGAATAGACTAAAATGGTATTCAAGGAGTTGACTGGAAAGAAACTATGTACCGGTAATCAGTGGACTCATTTTGTAGAAACACTTAGTGTATTTAGAGGTTAAATAACTGAAGGAGGTGAGATTATGTGGAGAGATTATATAGAAAGATACCCGAGAGACTCCGACCCCAACCTTGACTATGCTACAGAGGAAGATCCTCAACGTAAACTTGAGAAACAACATGCAGATGAGGTAAAACAACGACAACGGTTTCAAATATATCAATAAGAAAAGCAACAAAAACGCGCTGAACGTGCAATCCAAAAACGTGCAGCCCAAAGATATGTATCTGTACAACAGAAAGAAATGCAACAAGAAATGCAACAAACACAATAGAAAGAAGTACAACAAAAACAACAATAAATGCAACAAAAACGTGTAGCTCCTGCACCCACACAGCAGAAGCAACCACAAGGCGAAGGCCTTAGTGGACTGTGTGACCCTAACGAAATTTCTGATCAGTTGGAAACACTTGTGGGATCAATACGTGTATGAAACAATGCACCCGAAGTCATTAATGAGGCCAAATTGATTTGTCAACGGTTGTTCACAAAACATATGTACAGGTATCAGCCTTATTATCGACCTCGGCATCAATCGCTAAACAAGTTACAATGCAAGTCGTTGATAGTGTCAAAACGTTGCCGTGGATCGATTGAAAAAACTAGGATTACAAACAGGTCAATCGCTTCGAGATCGACTACGGCGATTAGTGACTCGAGTACCATCAAAAGCGATTAGGTTACCATCAGCATAAACTATGCCGAATACGATTGGTAAACTTATTAATGAAGCCGCTCAGTAACGATTGTCAGATTCAGTGATTGTAAATCTGGCAATAGGAATTGTATTACGGTTACGAATGTGAGTGCCATATGAGGATTTTGCGTCAGTGTATCAATATAGCTGCTTGTATGGGCCATTTCACGTTCATGGATTATTAATGCTTGTAATCCACGGGTTGCACATAGTGTCTGGCTTGTTTGCTAAATAAGATAATTCGTGGGGGATAGAGACTTTAACCTAGAAAAAGTAATAAATATCCAAAACCTCAATTATGACACTACTACAGTGTTTCATATCCACATATGCTTTTATCTTATTTCTATGGCTGGATATTTCATTTTTTGGTAACTATCTATGAAAGCTGAAAAGCACAATTAAATTCCCCTTTTGGCCAAATCAAAACCTCAACACAACAACAGACCACATATGTAATGCGCTACGATGGCAATGCCATGTCCACAGAGGAGTTTGAACTTTTTCTGAACGAAGCCGACAGATACAAAACCATAAAAATAAAATAAGACCTGCATCACATAAAGCAATCACTTCGGTTGTAATTGACAAATGGCAAAAAAAAAACGAATTAATAGTCCTAGGAAGAACAGAAACACTAGAGGAGATAATGAAAATCATCGCTGTGAATTCATCATAATGGTCAACGACAAAAGAGACAGAACCTTCATGATAACGGCTTTCTGGCTCATGTATTCATACATATGTCATCAGTATAAGAAAGTGCTTTAAAATGAATTCAAACGACTCAAAACATTAAAGAAAAGTGGCACTAACAGTTTCTCAAAACCCACCTTGTGCGCTTTCAACTTAAAGATTATGGGCATATGTAAAATATGGTCACCCTGTCAAAGACTCATTTAAAATTTCAAAACCTTGTAGATAAGAAGCTGAGCATAATGAACAAATTGTCACACATGTGATACTTCTAGAACATCATACAGAGAGATTTTTCTCCCAAATTTTGTTCTGAAATGTTTTAAAAATTGTCTTTAAAAATATTCTTGATTAGCTTCTGAGAGATTTTCAGTTGTTGTCGAACTTTGGGCCACGTGTTTTCATTTGAATCAAGTACCAACCTACTCAGGACGATATAACAAGAATAAATTGTGCCAATAAATTATCGCAGTTACAGACTTAGCATTTAATTGAATTAAGTGGTTTCTGTATTTTAATCAAACCAAACGTTTAAGAAAATATACAAAACATAAAATAGCATACACATATAGAGACGCAAGTAGTGAAGACACCTTTTCAAAAAATATATGGGTATTCTTTTACATCTCAGTATCAGTTAATTAACAAATTATATGTAGTGGCAAATTCTTCATACAATTAAAGTTATGAGACCTGTCATAAAATAATGTTCCTGAGTCTACGTTGTGTGTAGTAATAATTAACAAATTATGGATAGGTGTCCATTTTTAAACCAGGTATATATTTTGTCCAGGAGCATTGACTTCATGTAGCTTAGAATCCGTTAACAATGACATAGTAATGCAAAATACGTGTGTTAAAGTAATTACTGCCATCTAATAACAGTTTCCTCTTTTTAGACCAGGTATAGCGGTAGCTTTGATCATATTCTACCTGCAGTACCAGTTGTGTCATAGAGTATTTCTTCAGAAGATTGCAACAAAATCTGATGACGGGAAATCTGACCCTGTCCTAGCAATGGATAATAGGTAACTTCAGTGAGCGCTACGTCATATAGCACTACTGATCTATCATAATTTTGTGCACAGAAATGAGTTATAACAGATACAGTAGATGCAGACGATGTATGGTGAAAGCACTGATGATGACTGATCATAATTATTGAATACTTAATACACGTAGGAAAGTGGGATTAGTAGAATGAAGGTTAAAGATGATGGTGGGAGAATTTATGTTGCAGATACCCGATTCTTATTTCCATATGTTGTGCAGCTTTGAGCTTCGCGATATGTTTTATCAAAAGAAATTCCATCGATGACCTTGGACACTGTGTTGAATCTCATCATAAGTTGTGATATTCGGAGACCGTGAAAAAGATGTCACTTTTTAAAAAAACTCAGGATGTCTGAAATTTACCTAATCTTCACATTCATGGAAGAGAGAGAGAGAGAGAGTGAGAGAGACAGAGAGAGAGAGACAGAGAGAGAGAGAGAAGGGGGAGGGCTGTATGATATAATTGCCAGAGGCAGACGACATCAATATATTAATTCAAGGCGCGGTCTCTTGACATCTTTACCAGTAATCGTTAACAATTTCAGACCTTAAAGAGCCCTCCTCCCCATTCTGGACCGAAACAGACAGGCAGACAGTTGGAAACAGAAAGATTAGCCTTGGAATTATGATCATTTCCTCACATAATTATTGATTTGAACAATACATGTAATTTAGATTTTAAAGAAAAATATAAATCAATTAACGTACTTCCGCTATTAAATTGCTGGTCTACAATTGGGGCTCATAAACACTACGCTCCATGTCCTTTGACTTCATGTATCTCTTCGAACACCCATTTGTTTGCTTCATCGTTAAGAAAAATTCTAAGTTCCGTCTTCCGGAGTTTTACGAAAATTTACAAACCGTAATATAATATCTTTGTTTTCCAAATATGGTCGCCTTCCTGAGAACTTTCAGCTTCTGTCTAACCTTTCCAATACTTGTGCTGTAGATTTACACACGTCATCACAAAAATAGTGGCTGTAGTAGCACTTTCCCATGATGCATTGATAAACGCCAGTCTACGAGAACTTGCTGATAAAGCAGAGCTCTTACTGTCACGACTTGTACCCTATTTCTGATTACAGAATTCGCTGACTTAAAACACAAAAGGAAAAATAATAATACACATTTGACTCAACAACCGTATGTAGTAGTGTAACAACACATCCTATGTAAACTATCTCCCAAACTTTATATTATAATGATTTTATTTATCTTACAATATCCTGGCAAAAAGATCTTGCTTAACTTGAAGGCATAATTTATATGCACAGTTTCTTGCTCATTGCTGGGGTCATCCAAAACCTTGAGGATAATAAACTCAATAGATCCCAAAGTATGGCTTTGAGAGTAGGACGAAGTCAGATAATCAAATGCAAGATCACCTCATTAATATGCACCTATCTCCCTTATCGCTGAAATATTCCATGATCCTGGTCATGGAAGCATATATTTAAGTTTTATCAAAGCCGGATCAGAAATCTGGCCTATAGAGTGGTATCAAGGCAAGCAAATCAGATGAAAGATTAACTCATTAATATGTCTGCATCTTTCTCACTATCGAACCTGCACGAGATCTTGATCTTACAGGCATTCCGTGTTTTATCAAACTCGGAACAGAAATCTGGCCTCCAGAGTGGTAACAATGTCAGTCAATCAGATAAAGTCGTTAATATAATTGGATCTCCCTCATTACCAAACCCACCCAAGATCATAGCGGTATAAGCTCATAAGCTAGATCAAAGTCGGGTCTGAGATATGACTTTCTGATTGGTAAAGAGCGCGACCTATCCAATGCAAGATCACCTCATTAGTATGCATGGATCTCATTTATTATATAACTCTTCCTAGATTTCAGTAATATAAGCATATATTGCAAGTTTGAAACAAAAATTGGATTATAGTGGTGACAAGACTAGCCAAACACCTCATTGATATGTTTGGATGTTATTCATTGTCGATAAATTGCAAGTTTGATCATAAAATCGGATCAGAAATACGGCCAAAAAAAGTGGTAACAAACACTGCCAATCTCATCCAATATTATCTCATAATTATTCATAGATTTCCTTACTCATTATTGAATCCTTCCACAGCTTTGATGATATAACCCCAAGTGAGCGATAAAAGGAAATAAATATGTTTCTGCCAAGTTAATTTTCGGGAAAAATATGTCAGAGAAGAGCCATTAAATGTGTGTGCGCGCGCGTGTGTGTGTGTGTATATATATATATATATATATATATATATATATATATATATATATATATATATATATATGATGCAGTGTTTCTACAATTTTTCATCATGTACATAAAAGAAAACTATTTCCCTGATTATTTAAATGCGTGAAATCAGGGAAAATATGAAAATATATATTTCAAGGCGTGATATAAATCTTCAAACAAGGTATGGAGTTGAATACTCGTAACCCTCTAGCAACTTAAAGTACAGAACATTTGCGGCAAAGTAGCAAGTACATTACAGACTGCGAAATCAATGTAAATATTATGTATGTATTTGAATTACGATTGCTGTATTAAACTAAAAATGAAAAAATACTATGAAAACTGTTCACATAGATGCGATTGTTTACCCTGCAAAAACCTTTATTCTTTTTTGTTTTTTTACAGGAAGGTGTATCACAACGTTTCATACTTCTTGTTCTTCTTCTATATTTTTCTGGGGTTGTTTGGATGTTTAATGAACCGTATCGGTCGTAGTGTGTTGCTAGGTCTAGCTTTCCTTGGCAGAATGGACAGATGTTGTCTTTTACCTGGATATGAATCGTTCGATGAAGGTAAACAGGCTTATTACCAACTAAGACAGTACCATTGGTTTTGTTTTGTTGTCCCCCCCCCCCTTCCGCTTTTTTTTTAAAATAAACGAGGTGGACTTTTCCACGAATTGTGGAATTGTCAGTGTACAAATTTATGGTGGATTATTCTATTCATTCTGAAATGTTTGGAAATTCGTTATACTTTCAGTAATTTTGTAGAATTGCTCTTCCTCAATAAATGCAAACATATAAAATGTTCTGTGTTTACGTCCGAATAACATATCCATTGTGATCTTTAACACTCGTTTACACGTGATGTTAATACTTGTTTACGTGTAAAGTAAAACGTTACGGGAGAAAATAAACCAGCCGTATACACGTGTTCTTTATAAAAAAAATTCGCACTGCGCAATTTTAGAAATTTTATTGTGTGGATTTGAAACGACAATTTGTAGATTTTTTGATTAAACATTTTCTCATCATTTGATAATCAGTTGATCTACTGCTAGAAAGAAAATATTTTATAATTTGCTTCTCAACAGGTTGACAAGAATCTTGTGATTTAATTACCGAATTGTTGATTTTGTACTTGTGACACCTGCCTGTGTTATCTCACTGAGTGAAGAAAAATCTCGCAGAATTTTGTACAATCTCATAATCTCACTCCTTGATCTTAATTTCGCGTATAATGATGCATTTACTAAACTGTTTTCCTGGTTATACTCATTGTAATTATGTCCTCGGGAGTTATGGAAATACCGCCTTATAATGAAATGTGTTCCATAACTAAACCAGCCTTATATAAAGAACCGTGTTATAAAGAGTGTTATGGTATGAAAGTGCTTGAATCAATACAAAATACATTGAAAACCATATGTTTGAGTAAACATGTATAGGTGGACTATAAAAAGAGTATATTCAGCCATTTTTGCGTGTATATTTCACACAATCTGAAACAAATTAAGGCATTTTAAAAGTGAACTCAAAGAAAGCTTACTTTTTATTTCGAATCAATTCGAATCATTTTGCAATATTTACTTATATTAAGAATGGCATTTTCTAGAACTTTCGAGGAAATGTAAACATGAAACAAATATTTAATTTAAAGTAGAAACGATGGAAACAGAAACTTTCGTTTCGACCGCAGTTTACCTGAAAAGTCTCAATAAAAATGCTTCACTTCGTCGAGTCCACATCTAATATTGCTAGAAAGAAAAAGAAACACAGAACTTAATGAAAGGAAAGTCCGTTAAAATTTACCTTAATAAATAATGTGATCAGATGGATGGACGCGAACGCCAAAGAGATTACTAATGTCGAGCTTCCACCAAGGCATGCTAGGACAAATTTCATTCATTACTTTGGTAGTTAGATATCGACCCCTGATATTTAGGATGTGCGTATTACCTCAAAATATAGTATGGTCTTTTGGAGCGTATCAAGTATGCCAATACTTGGCAAAATTGTCAATTTCAAAGAATAATGGAAAAAAGTAACAATTTATTTCATCAGAGTTTTGTTCCTGTAATATCTTCATCAAAACTCTTCTGTTGTCTATCATTAACATGTGATCAGTTAAGCGGAAGATCCCCTAAAAAGTCTTGGAGATGAATGAGATTACAAAACTGATCAAAAACTTAATTGATTAAAAAATCTCTAGGTGCCTGTTCATCCAGCAACACATCGTACCTGTTTCTTTATTCTGTTATCAGTATTTTTGTTGTTGCTGGGAACAGCTGTTATTAAGAAAGCCACTTCTGTAAGCTCGTATGGGTGTGTTTATAGTCAATACTAACTTCCCAAGTTGGAGAGCACTTTGCTTAAATTCATGGGAGGCAACTTTTATATCCTTTTTTCAGGTTATACGAGTTACATTTCTTTCCTTCGAGTAGAAGAAGCGCACCAGCATCCTGTGCTTGTGACCTTCTGTGATCTTCTTCTGGAACACGTGCATCAAAAGAGTGAGGACACCTTGATTAATTATGGTGCAATCCGACCCTGTCCACCGTCACGACTCAGGACAACCAACAATGCGCAAAGGATGTGGCTCAAAGCATACACTATTCAAAAGAATAACTTATATAATCAAAATCAGGAAAAAGAGAACATGAATTCGAAGAATTTTTGTGAAAATGATGATGACGGTACGGTGTAGATGGTTTAAAAAGTTAAAAGGGGACCAAAGTCATCGCATATGTTCCATACGAAAATGCTGATACTGAATAATAGTTGTACTTTAGTTTATTTTAAAAAATTTCATTTCATTACCTTTAAAAACTAATGCCAGTCTTTACTCATAACTTTATTGATATCTCTTTTTTGTACATGTCGATCAATAGTTTCACTTTAATGGCAAATAAAGACAATTATATTAAATGCAATACATATAACATTCAAAATGAACTAACTCGTGGCTAAATCTGAGCTAAATGAAAGACGGTGAATAGTTATGTAGGTCTCAGTGACCCTTATGACTTTGGAGATGACAATTGATTGTAACTATTGCAAACTTCGAATTTGTAAACAAGCCGCGTCTCCAGAAAGGAATTCCCTCGCAAACAGTACTTCTCTCTTAAAATTCAAACTAGAATGTCATAAGTTTCAATAGAGAAACAAATATAGATTTAATTATGTCATCCTCGTTTGGCGCTCAGCATTAAAAGGTTAGTGTTAGGACTGGTCGGCCTGGTGTCAGGATAATATGACTGGGTGGGACATGATGATGCATGTCTGGGACATGATGATCCAGTGTTAGACATCACTATAAACTGCCACGCTGCAGACTTCGTAGCGATATGGCTGAATTTTTTTAAAGCTACGTTAAAATTCCAAATCACACCCACCCACCCCCACACACACTTTATGTCACCATTTTGTGATGATTGTAGAGCTTTCAGTGGTGCTGCAGATTACAGTTCATTCACGTGTATCAAAATGCAAAGTTGCACGAGTGTAAACTTGAGTAAAAGTTGTCAAGACTAATCCTATTCGATTTCAAGCAACCATAAAAAGTAGCTCAAAGTGACGTAACGTTCAGAACCAGGTGTGGTAGGACAGAAGATGCAGCTATGTCAGACATTTGTTGGAAATGGACAGTTTGCGATGAAGTCTGAAAATTTACTTTTAGAGACAAAGTAAAAACAAACTTGCAACAAAAAGAAGTGGGCGTGAGATTGCTTGCCTGGCTGACATCTGCCTAATAGCTAAATCCAAGAGCAGACGGTAAAGAAGGATGCCTTGGGTAGAAATTTCTTCCAGTGTTGTTGATTGCAGGACGATAACTCTTCCAAGGTTACTTAAATTATCTTTTCTTGCATCTAGATCAGCAGAATTTAGTTTAATATTGAAAGACACATATGCCAGATCCTTTAAGTTCAAAATCTTTTCAGCATTTCGTTTTTAGATAAAATTGTCTACAATTATTTTCATCTTTTAGTTGTGCAGTTGGAATCATTTGTATAAATTTGAAAGCTCTCTGCGCGAGTATGTTTTCTGTCAAATTTGGTCTTATTTAGCCGAGAAGGTTGTTTTTCTGAAAGAAGTCGTTTAAAGGTTTCTACATTCTTAGTAACGACGACCGTATTTATGGACAGACTGACGTCGTTTGTATAAAGGACTCTATACCAGAACACCTTTTATCAAGATTGGAGAAATTCTTTGCAACGGTTTTGGAGAAGTTGTTTAAGCCTGTTGTGTTTTTAGTAACGGCTGATATATCTGACGGCTATTGGTCAAGTTTGGTCAAATACTATTCAACAATTTTAGAGAAGAAATCATTTCAATAATATTCTATTTAAGAAACGGTGGTTATATTTGACTGCAGATCGGCTTCTTTTGTACAAATTCGAAAGGTCTTCATTCTGGGATGCTTCCTCTCAAATATGATTAAATTCTGTTTAGGGATTTTGGAAAAAGTCGTTTGAATTTTTTAAATTTTAGTGATGGTCAGGAAAGATTTTCATGTCATAATGTTTTCTGTCCTGTTCTGTAAAATAAATAAATAATAATTAAATAATATTCAGTAGTTTTGGAAAAGACGTCGTTTGAAATATTTACCTAATTTTTGGAAACAGTGGTTTTTCTAATTTTGGTAGCTGTGGCCATATTTGAAGATCAGCACCATTTGTACATAGTTTAAAAATGCTTTCATTTATGCTTTAATATTTTATTGAATTCTGTTCAGCAAATTTTGAAAATTTTTTGAAAGATCTGTTTCTGTTTTTGGTAATGGTGGTCATATTGGATGGTTGTTATGCATAATTTGTATAAATTGAAAATCGCTGGAAATCTGATCATGCCAGAATGCATTGTGCCAAAATTTTCTTAAAATTGTTCCACCAGTTTTTTGTATAGATAAAGCTTTAAAAGAACAATTGTTGACAGGCACACGAGCAGTGATTGGGGACGATCTAGCGATAATGGGAATTAGCATTACAGACCCCCCTGGGACTGTCTAGCGACAATGGAAATTTAACATTAACCACCCTGGGACTGTCTAGCGACAATGGAAATTTAACATGGACGAAAAATCGTGGGACTGTTTAGCGACAAGGGAAATTAACATGGGAATAGAGTTTGGGACTGTTGAGCGACAAGGGAAATTGAATATGGGAATATGGGACTGTATAGCGTCAAGGGAATTTAAACAGGGTGGGACTGTATAGCGTCAAGGGAATTTAAACAGGGTGGGAATGTATAGCGTCAAGGGAAATTGAACATGGGAAAAATTGCTGGGTCACTCTAGGGACAAGGGGAATTGAACATGGGAATAGAGTGTGGGTCTGTCTAGGGACTAGGGGAATTTAACATATGGAAATTGAACATGGTGGGTCTGTATAGCGTCAAGGGGAATTGAACATGGTGGGATTGTCTAGGGACAATGATGGTAGAGGGTCAAACACAACAGAGACAGAGACATACATACACTAGTACAAGCGTGAGATTTATATATAAAGCATTACCAAGACCTGAACTCTTGCTGGGGTGTTAAAAAATTTGCATAATTGTAATGATGCTATAAATAGCTATAATCAAGGAAATGCTCACCGACAAAATGGGTGTGACTAAAAGTAACGCTAAAATGACGAAATTGTCCCAGAATTTAAAGGAAAATAAACATATCCCCGAAAATTAAGTTACAATGGTTTAGACTAAAATGGATAAAATTAGTAACTACTTACAATATCAACTTGTGTGACGATCGTGGATAAACACTCATGTATCTATTTATAGCTATAATCAGGTAAAATTCATATGAAATCCCACTATCTATTTATACTACAACTTG
Organism: Sinohyriopsis cumingii; assembly: GCA_028554795.2. Lineage (NCBI taxonomy): Eukaryota > Metazoa > Mollusca > Bivalvia > Unionida > Unionidae > Sinohyriopsis > Sinohyriopsis cumingii. The sequence goes on from CM068839.1 coordinate 71,577,493, forward strand.
TGGATTATTCCTTTGGAAAACCCCACTATCTTTTTATAGCCTCAGCTTGAGTGACGTTCCTGTTTATGAACTCTAGTACATATGTATAGCTACAACCTGTGGAAAACCCCAAGTCCATATTTATAGTATCAAAATTTCCAGCGTCAGTGACGTCACTGTACTGGAAACTAGGGGATAAATGGCAACAGTGTTGCAAGTGGCTGACCTGAATACGCGCTACTGTAGGTAGGTAGGTAGAATGTATTTGATAGGGATAAAGGGAGTTTTATTGGGACAGAGACCAATACACACACACACACACACATACACACCCACACACACACACACACCAAAGAGAGAAGAACAAAAAACAAACCCAAAATATACTATTCACACAGGGAAGAGGAAAAACCCAACAAATATACTATCCAGACGTTCTTACGCTAACACACACACACACACACACACACAACAGATCGAAGAATAAAACCAAAATTAAAATATACTATCCACACAAACGTACGCCAACGCATACAAACCCCAAATATACTATCCACACAACGTCGCTAACGCGTACAAACCCCAAAAATTCTATCCACACAACGTCGCTAACGCATACAAACCCCAAATATACTATCCACATAAACGTACGCGAACGCATACAAACCCCAAATATACTATCCACACAACGTCGCTAACGCATACAAACCCCAAATATACTATTCACACAAACGTACGCGAACGCATACAAACCGCAAATATACTATCCACACAAACGTACGCGAACGCATACAAACCCCAAATATACTATCCACACAACGTCTCTAACGCATACAAACCCCAAATATACTATCCACACAACGTCGCTAACGCGTACAAACCCCAAATATTCTATCCACACAACGTCGCTAACGCATACAGAACCCAAGTATACTATCCACACAAACGTACGTGAACGCATACAAACCCCAATTATACTATCCACACAACGTCGCTAACGCGTACATACCCCAAATATTCTATCCACACAACGTCGCTAACGCATACAAACCCCAAATATACTATCCACACAAACGTACGCGAACGCATACAAACCCCAAATATACTATCCATACAAGGTCGCTAACGCATATAAACTCAAAATATACTATCCACACGGAAGGGAGGGAAAACAAAACCAAATATACTATCCATACAAACGTACCCGAACGCATACAATTCCCAAATATACTATCCACACAACGTCGCTAACGCGGACAAACCCCAAATATAACAATCTACATTCGGGAGGAAGAAGAAAAAAAACAACAAAATATACGATTTACATAACGTACGCGAATACACACACACACACACACACACACACACACACACACACACAGGGAAGAGGAAAAATACAAACCCATAATATAATATCCACACAGAAGGGAGATAATACTAACCCCAAATATACTATCTATACATGGAAGAGGAAGAATACAAATCCCATACCTACTATCCACACGGAGGTGAGATGTAAAAAAATAAACCCCATATCTACAATCTACGCAGAGGGAAGAAGAAATAAATAACCCAATATACGCTATCCTCAAAGAGGGAAGAGGAAAAAAGCCATAATATACTAACCACACAGAGGGAAGAAGAAAAGCATTATACACTATCCACACGGAGTGAAGAAATAACCCTTTATATATACTATCAACATAGAATGAAGAAAATAACCCATTATATTCCATTAACACAGAGTGAAGAAGAAAAAGTTTTTTGAAAGCACCTAAACCCTCACCTGCAATGACCAACTCTGCCAAGCACCTACACCCCACCCCACCCCCAACACTACAAAACCCATTTAACCCGTTATTTTATGGCATCAGTGTGTGATTTAGGAAACATCAAGACACAAAATGATGGATGAATAGACTGACTATTGTTTACCGACTTGCATACCTAAAGAGCGTGCGTGAAGGAAAACATCCTTTCATTTCAGTTCTAACTCAAACATGTTCCAGAGGGATAGAGATAGGTGAAAGAGCACAATTTCATAAAGTGTGAGTAAAATACAAAACACGTCATCCTTATTATAGAATGTCAAGACTAAGAGACACTTACGTTTTCTTTCTGGTCTATTCTCTTTTAGAAGGTAGTGTGAAATTTCACATCAGGGCCAACGCATCGGCTCACATTGTCAATTTTTCCATTTCCATGTCTTTACTGGCACAAGTTCTTCATCATCTTCAATTTCTTCTTCTTCTGAATCCCTCTTCTCTGTTTCGTTTTGTTTCTGTTTCTTCTCTTTACTCGTAGGGCACTCTGAATCCCAGTGTCCTTTCTCCCGACAGCGATATTAGGCATATTCACTTTTGTCTCTCTTTCTTAGACGAAGCAGGTATTCGGGATACAAATACCCATTTACCTTTGCAGATATAGCAAACTTCATCAGCACTTACACACTTTCGTATGACTCTCATCAAATCAACGACCAAAAGAGTAAGTTTTGTTGCCACTTTCGCCTGTGAATCATGCTTTCGTATGACTTTTAGCAAGTATTTGACCAGCAGGTCGATCTGTGCTGACTCTTCCATCTTCTTGATCGTTTGAGAGTGGAATGAATACTCTGACGCTAAGACACTCTCCCTATGTACAGGGACCTGCTGCGTATGAAGCCTAGTCAAATGTAATTTTGCAATAAGATGAAACGATTTCATTGATAAAGTAAAAGGCAATGACGTGCCGTGTCGCCTCACACAAGAGCTGAAGTGTTAGCTCAAATCCGTGTCAGCGATTTCGAAGACGTCATAACTGAGCTTTCATCGATGTTCTCCACATATGCCACAAAACCACGAGTATTGCTTCACGACAAAAGAAATTTCGTTCAGTCCGTAAAATATAGTATCACATCTGAGAAACGCAAAAACGAACTTCCAGAAAACTGAGAACGACGACTTACACCTACAACGTAAATGTATGAGTTCAAGTAGTGCGTAAAACTTAGTCAAATTAAATTTTTATAGTCAAGACGAAACGATCTCTTTTCGAACAAGAAAGCAGACACCAAGCGACAATGGCGATCCGTGTCACACAGCATGTTTCAAAATGTATATTACCAGAGGTTTGTTCTAGCGATCTGCACGGTTAAATTAAATGTTGATGTATTTTGCAATAAGACGGACACAATTTCCATGGGATCGCCCATGGTACGATTGTTCGTGCATTAGTTTAATTTTTAAAAATATTTTTTTATATAAATCGCCTATAGGATAGACTCAGTAAAGCATGGCCATTCTCGTCACTGTCTGAATAGCTACTCAAGTCAATTCGAAGCGAACGCGGTAAGAAAATAAGTATAGCCAATGTTTTGTTCTAGGACTGTGTGGCATAATAATCCCTATGTTCTTGCGCTGTTACCATTACAGTGCAGACAGACTGAAATGTGAACTTACAAGCCCTCTTTGTGTGTGTTGTACCATTTCTTCTTACCACATCAAAATACTGAGCGTCACAGTATTGGTTCGCGTTTTCAAGCTGACCATTTTTTTATATCTCACTTAAACATTTTAACATAAACACTCACACTCACATCGGTAGAGTCAGAACAGACGTGTTACAGTATTGAGGGGCATGCTATCTTTTTTTTCTTTCAAACTAATAAATTTGGGGTTTGTATGAAGTAAAGAACCGAAAGTACAGTCAAACTCAAGGATGATGACCCAATCTGTCTGTCTATTGATGCGTGTATTTACTTAAGAAGAAATATGACCTCTAAAACACAAAGAGATACGGCAAGCATGATTAGATTAAACACAACGATGTTTTCCGTGTAATTTAGAGTTTCAATCGTCTTTGAAGACAAACTTGGTCTCCTTTTGTAGGGCTTCAAATAATAAAAAAACTGAAAAATCTTAAGCACTTTGCTACAGATAATTTCATCAACAGACTAAACAACATAAATACCGTTACAACAATAGAAAGCCTTAAATCTTCTATCAAAAAGAAATGCATCAAAAAAATTAAAGATTAACGATAACTAACCAATGAAACCGAATTTAACAAAGGCAATGACATGTGAAGAAATGCCTCTCACTTTGGAAAGGTAGGCGAATGTACTCTGTCATGCACCATCAACTTGAAAAAAAATTATAAACAGAGAGGAACCTGAATTCAAAATTCAGTTGTTTTTTCTTCAAAATTGTTTCGTTTCTTTTTCTTTTTTTGGAACAAATCTAAGCACTAATATAGAGTGGAAATGGGAAAATGCACATACAAGCTTTGATATTTCTGAAAAAATGAGGGGATATTCCTAACGTTCATAACCACCTATATATGCTTGGACTTGTCTGTGACTTATCCACAAAACAAGATGTACATATTTCTGGTCAAGCTGAAAGTGTGTGCGTGTTTTTGAAAATGGTAAAAATTGGATATACAATTTTCTCGTGACACTTATAAAGTGAAGAGTCTGTGCAAGTGTCAAAAGCCAAAGTCATATAAGTTTTGTATTTTGTACGGCTTGTAAAGATTTCCACTTTAGAAAATGTGAAGTATCACAAGTTATTATCACAAACAGAAGTGGAACATAGGGGCTTGCAAGAAAGAAAATAACCCAGACAGTTGGTGCCATCAAGAGTGCTAGAGACGGTACCCGAACTTGCTTGCTTGCTTACTTGAATTAAAGTGATTTTCGCTCTAATGGAGCATGTATCACTGGTTTAATAACGCACCGCGTGATTTTTAATTACTCCTGGGGAAGGAAAGAGAGTGTCATCCCCCAGGCTTTTATGTACTCACAGACTATTTTTAAATTTAGCCACTTAGGTGTAGGACTAACTAGTCCTTAACAACCTGACTGAAAGGCTTTAAACATGAGTGGGAATTGTCTCACCACACACTCATTTTTCTGTCCGAGCGTGGTAAAGGAGGAAAAAGGTGCTCAGCAAGACAGCCGTGGATGTTAAGTACTCACCAAAACGCTAGCCCGTACTTATTTCAAATCAAGTCCCGTTTTTGCTAATGGACAATAAAAAGTACCAATAATGTGTTAACCACCTGTGCAATTAGTTCAAATCTAACGAGTCTGTTAAATTTCCTACTTCCTAACATATCTGTCTAATATTAGTACTTAGTGTACATAAAAATAGCCATACTGATCTTATTTAAATTATTATGTCTAAGCGACATATACCAGTTTGGTCACTGTTAAGTTTAAAAAGTTAAGTTTGTTGCGGTGTTCCAATAGGTCAAGTTTGTTTCGAGAATAGTTTAGTCAAGGAGGGATAGCAAGCTAAATATGGTTCCCTATTTAATAATAAGCAATCTTTTGGAGCCCTAAAAAAATCTGTTTTTTCTGTTAGAAGGTAACACGTCTCTCTTTTGCTTTCACGTTCTTTCCTGCACTCCTAGTCTCATGATTCTTGATATCAGGAAATGCGTAGCCATGATGGGCGGTAATGTAAGCAGCGGCTTCTACCAGTTGACTGAGGGGGTATCCAGTGTAGGCTTGTCTGTAGAATTGGGGAAGAACTCTGACCCCTAATTCCCATTGAGAAGGTCTTGGTTTAAAGGTGTCTAGAGATTTGTAGGCAACATATTGTATGGCTGTAATAAACTGCCCTGCTTTGTTGACGTCATACAATGCTTGATCTAGCCCCATTTCGGTGTACTTCTCAACGAGGTTCAGCGTCCCCCTCCTCCTCCTCAACCGCCTCAATTTCCTCTTCTGGTTCTGATACTAATTCTTCAGTTGAGGTAGATAGTTTCAAATCCGCTGCTATGGTGTCTGTCGCTGTTATTGTTGTTGTGGTTGTTCTTTCACCTGAGATTGCCTGTAGTATCGGAGTGAGGAAAGAACGTAGTGCCTCCGATAATTACATTTGAGTTTGCCATACCGTTTGTCTAACATAATTGGCCCTTTGTTTTGCCACCACTCTTTCCGGGGCGGGTTTTTTGTTAGGTATAGTCGGCTGTTGACTAGATATTATTTGTGTTCTCGAGGTGGGTGGAGTGCTAACTGGCTAGGTCTGCATTTCTTGCTCCCGCTACTGTTGCGTATATTTCTTCCCTCCACACCGAGTTCTGGGCCTAATTCTTTTAATTTCGTTGTACCCGAACTTACATTATCCATAGTATCACCAACAAAAAAAAAACAACGCACAGACCTAAAAGAAACACTCACTCACTTTTTCCAGAACATTACTATTTTTAAAATTTTGATAAGCGACGGAAACGAACAACTTAAGAGTCACACTTTCTAACCAAGATAAAGAAATCATGTGCTGATAGATTCACTTCTGTATTTTTTCTTCTAACTGACTAACATATCATAGGCAATGGAATGTTATTTCTTTTCGAGAGTATAGGGTAGCCCTGAATTTTTTTTTTTTTTTTTTTTGGGAACTTGAAGCTATGGCGATCGCTTAGGTTATAAGATGGCGGCCTCCTCTGACGACAGGCTTTCTCACAGGATAAGGTCTGCTTCTTCGGAAAGAGAAGAAGAACTCTTTGGTGTCGATACAACTGTTGACAAAGCCTCTGTCAGGTTCATGCTGCTGCTGCTGTTGCTGCTCTCTCTGCTGTTTATGAAGTCTGTACTTCTCCGTCCATTCTTCTTTCTCCTTCTTGAATTCTTCCTTGAAGAGCTCTTCTTTCAGGTCTTCAGTGACTTTCAACATTATGATATTGTCTATCTCTTCAGGTCTCGGTATCAGACTTGTCATGACCCTATGCAAATTCACATAGGCTTCGTTCAACTTGGCTAATCTTGAGCACATCTTCGTAGGAAGATGAGTCGACAATGGATGGGCAGACTGGAGACTGCCCCGTTTTTATTTTCAAAGTGCGGACGTGAAGGAAATCATTACTACACGGTTTTCGAGTCGAACCGTTCAAATAGTGTTATGGGAGGGATAGAGAGAAGTCAAAGAGCATGAATCAGGATACCTATAGTTGAACAAACCACAAAGGCATTTTTTTCTTCAAAACACAACATTTTTATTCCAAATTACTTAACACTAACAAACAACTCTAACATTTTTTAACAATAATCCAACAATATAACATCAAACATTTTTTTCTAATCACAAACTTTTTTTTTAACTCACACATTATTTTGGATAGGGCTGACAACATTGTCAATGAAATTGTGATTTCCACTGTTGTAAGTCATTAGGCCATTGATGGACACTACGTTTCCAAGTTAGAGACAAAAGATAAGCATACTGGTCACAAAACCATCGATCTACTTTCTCATCGTTTCTAGAAGAATGACGATCAAAATAAGTCACTAAATGTTCTAAAGAATAGCCCAGACTACGATGATGCAGAAAATACACACAATATTGTCCACACACCAAGGAATATGTGCCTTGTTATTTCACATTATTGAATCGTGTGGTCTGAGCATTTCTTCTCATAAAGTCGATGATATCGTCTTCCAAAGGAGGCAATCCATACGAATCGAAATATTCCACACATCCTTCTTGAGGAAAGTAGACAGCTACCAAGTGGGATCCTGGGAGATGGCTGTCGTCCGTGTTGATCACATAAGCTTGATGGCCTTGAGGTTTGCAATGAGGGAGTTCATCTTTAGCACAGACGACAGGATTCCAAGAAGCAGTGTACGAACTGTGGTTCAAAAGGTAATAAAGTTCCCAGGTATCCATTTGTGTGTTGTTTTTTTCTTCACAGGTAATAATAAGTCATCAATTCGATCCTGACTTTTTGCTTGAAAATGTCTGAAAAGTAACCGTTTCTTCGCCTTGTCTCCCAACTCTGATCCAAGAGAGCTTCGATGCGATGGATCTCTTGAGTTGTTAATGGAGGACAATAATGTTCACGCAAGCCTTTATACCACTGTTGTAACACGTCTTCTTCCGAGATGAGACTCCAAGCTTCGTCCAGATATTCGTCCAATTTTTCTTCTTGACTCAGCATCAGGCATTTATCGTTTTGAATTTGACTGGGATGATCGTTATGACATCCATAGCAATCTTTCTTGATCAATTCCTTATTTTTTTTTCTGTCAAGACTATAGCATAACAGGAAACTAAATATGATTCTTGTTCTGGCCATCTAGACTTCATCATGATGACTTCTTCGTCTTTGTCTTGGGGTTCTCCTTCCTCAGGATCTTCACATTCCATGTCCAAAGAATCCCTACTATATAAACATTGATAAAAGTCTTCCATGACTTCTAATAGTATAGAATGACTTCTCTCAAACTGTTGGTTTATATCGTATTGTCAAATTCAGCATACAGGATGACGTTCACCGTATTATCTGCACGTAGATTTTCTGCAAACTGAAATTCCACACGCATCTGGCCGGATTTTATAGGGTGAAAATGTCACTCGTCGCTGTCTTGACTTACAATTCGTTAGAGAACCGTTTTCGAAAATGGAGTTTCACTGTAACTTTCCCTTTGGAGAATGGAATATTTTGTCCCAGATCTCCTTTTATAGCAATGTTGACAGTGTCTAAATACGACTTACTGACGGGCAAATAGTGAGGATGTACAAATTCACGATGTACGTGATAGGTGTTTGCACCTTCCTGGTCATTGTTTGTGGTACTATCCACTTTGAAAGGAATGACACGTAGTAACGGCACAGAGGTGTGTCCCACCACGTTGTACTCCACCACATCGGAATACACAAAGATCAAATTAAGTCCTTGGTTCAGTTCTACCGGGTTTCCAAAAGCTCTGTAAAAATCCATATTACTGTTGATCTTGGGGCTCAAATTGTTTGCGACCATTTCTGCATGTCCACCCAAAATTTCAAACAAACTACCATTGAACCTGAGGGACAATGTGTCCGTATCTTGAAATTTGATCATGAGACGATGAGCCACTTTATGGTACTCGATCTTCACACATTTTTTGGCTCTGTTCAGTGCTTTGCCAAAGGCTAAGTTGAACCTGTCCGCAATAGTGTCCACCAAATGTTCACCACTAAAATAATAACCTGAAGGAATTTTCAAGGTGTAGATAATGAAGGCTGGATTACTGGCTGGTCTTGTGTCCCTTAAAAACCCGATTTTATTGATTTCTTCCTCCAATTGGGCATTCAGGATTTCCACCTCGAAAGTGTTTTGCTTTTCGGTGATGTTTTTGATTTGTGTTGGGTGAATGATTTCCACTAAAGCCACTTCCCAATGGGCTTCGTGATCTAACTGGATGGTCTGAGGTAATTTGACCGTGTAACAGCACAACGTGTTCTTGGGAAACACCTCCATGGAACTGTCACTGGGTAAGGTTAAAGGAGACTAGAAATCAAAATTTTCCTTTTACGTATGTAATTCTCTACAGATTTTAATTCGACTGCAATGTTTATAAATGAAATATCGTAAGCGGGTAGTGATTATATTGCGTGGAAGATACCACGATTCCGTAAATTGCCGAGTTTTTCCGAGTTTTAATGAGACGACAGATCACGTGGCACCGTGACGCTATACTAGCGAGTCCTCGAATACAAACATAAACATTGGCGAGCGAGGCAGACAGGAGACCACATTTGGGTTGCACATTCAAAAGTTGAATCTGCAGTCTGATATAATAGTTTATGTACTGTACTGGTAAGTATTAAAAGAAATTTGTTAGGCACAGGCCCCGGGGCTGGTGACTTAAATAAACTAAAGTCCTGAATGAAATTCCACAAGCCCGGACAGTTCATACCTGTCAACTCTCAAGCCGGGAGAAAAACCTCCCGATTTTGGGGGTATTTCCTCATCTACATCCCGATCTCGTAATATCTCTCAATTTTGCGCAGCGAAGTCCCGATTATTACATTATGTCTGTCAATTTTCATTTGTCAGAAGAAAAAACCCAACCCCAAACCATTTTTAAATATAACGTATGCAATCCACAGTCTAAACTGCCACACTGCTGACATCGTAGCGATATGACTGAAAAATTGTTAAAGCTACGTTAAAAATTCAAATCACACGCACACACGTCTAAACCGGCACTGGACGAAATAATTAATATCATACAACAGTTTTTTTCTTCTTTTTTTCTTCTTCAGTAAATAGAACGTGAAGATTAAACATTATTCAAGTAAATTTAAGATTTTTTAAACAACTACAACAGTACTATAGTAAAAAAAAATAATTAAAAGAATAAAATTGTCACCAATTAGCTTAAATGAATGATCACGTTGAAATTTTCTCTGCAAACAAAATCGCATCTCCATTTCCGCCAAAGAAACTCGGCCAGTTAACACCTGACATTCCTCTACCGTATATGAAAAGTTTAATTACCATGATTAAATTACAAGGAATAAAACAAAATATACCATGCAGTATATGTGGCCCTAAAGAACTAATTCTGAATAAATATTTTAATCAGCAAACAGTGTTACATGCATTCAGACTTAAACCTAAGAAAATAAGGTGGGGCATAAAACTTGAGAAAAACAGTTGCCAGATGTACGGTAACTTGTGACTGCAGATTTGAACTGTTAAAATGAAGTCCATGGCATCGTAAGTAAAAACAAAATAGGCATCGTTTATTTGGTAATCAATTGCTGGTGCTTATACATACACACACTGTCGAACATGGTTTCTTGGAAGTATGTCCGAAGGGCAGTCCTTTTCACAAGATCAATGTAAGGATAAGGATTCTGTTCATTAGTCACACAGGCTTTATTGTTTGCGTACTTAAATCAAAACTTTAGCTATTTTGCAATTTAGCCAGAACTGACCAGAATATGCAAAAGGGGCTTGTCATGGGGGAATAATAAGGCGTATCACAGCGAGAAAAGGCAATTCAAATGGGCGGTCGCACATTGGGGCAAGGGGGGGGGGGGGTCAATAGTCCCTCCCCCGTTCTATTGTCAGACAGTTAATGTGAAACTTTGACCTTTTTTTTTAATCGCTCCTTTTCAAACTGCCCAAGGAATAGTTTTATATCAGTTCCAATTAATACAGATTACCGTTTATGCATACTACATGTATACAATGCATTTTTTTTAAATTTAATTTTTATAAGATTACTGAAAATTGTGTTTTCTTGAAACACGACAGGTTCAGAATCTTATTTTTAGCAAAGCTTCGATTTGATTAAAATCAAATCTAAATTTCACCTACGAAAGTGGTGATTTGATTTAGATTGTGCCGTGTTAAGGCATGTATGTCAACATCTTGAAAATACATTTACTCATTTCACCAGCGCGATCAAAGTTTCCTCAGGCAAACACTTTTTGTTTCGACAAGCCTCACGGGCACCTCACTTTGAATACAGGATGGGCCGGATCTAAAACCAGAAGGGGCCCAGGGTGTCGGGCTATCAGATTTGTTTTTAGCACTGCTGTTTTAGATAAAAGATATGTGGATTGATTGTTGCATTTTGTGGTCACTTACTCGTCCTTCTGCCCATTTTCGTAACTCATACGTTTAACTCTTTTCCCAGGATGTAAAATGTTCAAAGGTATGTCTGGAACAGCGCCAACTTTTAGTCTAGGCCTAGCATTTGCGTATCTTTGAGCTGCTATTTTTTCATGATCCCTCTCGTAACATTCCTTTGAGAAATGTAACGAGCACATAGTGCTGTATGGTGTTGCTTTGAAATCGACTCGTTTGTAATAATGTACCCATTCTTTCATGATGCCTTTATCTTTCGGAAAAGAAAAAAAAAATATGTTCACAGGCTTTTCTTAATGTTCTATTACACCCGTAAGCAACGCAAAACGGTATTGTCTTTTACTCTGGCAACTCTCACTTGGGTTGCAGGAGTCGCTACTATGACGTCACATCCCGAAAGTAACCGAATAGGCGCGGAAATTTTGCATACGAGGTCACGGAAATTCAGCTCCTAGAAGATAGGCCAATATTTAAATATTGGCATTACAGTCGCAGATGATACTTCAGAATAAGGTTTTCTGCTATAGTACTTTTATTATTATTCTATATTTCCATTGGTTTCTGGTCTCCTTTAAGTAAAATTGGTTGTTATTGCTCATAATTCCAGAGTTTTGTGGCTCTCCGAGGTGTTACTGGAAGTCAGAGGAGTGTCTCCGCCCAAAATGGGGTTGTTGTTGGAGTGGTGACTGGCACTGACACTGGACACAAGGTTCCCGTTGTTCCCGTTCGAGGAGAATTTTAGGGAGGGATTAAGAAGCAGGTAACCGATGCAACTGCTCAATACAATGATCCACAATTGTTTATCTCCTTGTTGCAAACTCAGATTGGCAATGGCTGCACCGATGACACAATACACCACGAAGGTTTGGCAGAAAAAGACGATTTGCGTTTAAGGCACACGTTCTCCGCACCACACCCACAAGGGTTGTTTTTGTAAATCTTGCAGAGAAGAATTGGGTGAAGGAGTGATCGCAGTAGCTGAATCTGTGTGAAAGAGAATGATGGTCACTTCTTTTTATAGTCGATGACGTGCGAAGCGTCGATCCAAGAATCAAAACTGGGCGGATATCCTTTCCAACGTACTTTGACTTCTTTGACACGTCGTTTGCCCACTTTACGGTTTCTGCGTTTGACAATGCCTTTGATGTCGTACACGTCGTCTTTTCTGGTGACACGACTTGATTTGAAATAAGTACGGGCTAGCGTTTTGGTGAGTACTTAACATCCACGGCTGTCTTGCTGAGCACCTTTTTCCTCCTTTACCACGTTCGGACAGAAAAATGAGTGTGTGGTGAGACAATTCCCACTCATGTTTAAAGCCTTTCAGTCAGGTTGTTAAGGACTAGTTAGTCCTACACCTAAGTGGCTAAATTTAAAAATAGTCTGTGAGTACATAAAAGCCTGGGGGATGACACTCTCTTTCCTTCCCCAGGAGTAATTAAAAATCACGCGGTGCGTTATTAAACCAGTGATACATGCTCCATTAGAGCGAAAATCACTTTAATTCAAGTAAGCAAGCAAGCAAGTTCGGGTACCGTCTCTAGCACTCTTGATGACACCAACTGTCTGGGTTATTTTCTTTCTTGCAAGCCCCTATGTTCCACTTCTGTTTGTGATAATAACTTGTGATACTTCACATTTTCTAAAGTGGAAATCTTTACAAGCCGTACAAAATACAAAACTTATATGACTTTGGCTTTTGACACTTGCACAGACTCTTCACTTTATAAGTGTCACGAGAAAATTGTATATCCAATTTTTACCATTTTCAAAAACACGCACACACTTTCAGCTTGACCAGAAATATGTACATCTTGTTTTGTGGATAAGTCACAGACAAGTCCAAGCATATATAGGTGGTTATGAACGTTAGGAATATCCCCTCATTTTTTCAGAAATATCAAAGCTTGTATGTGCATTTTCCCATTTCCACTCTATATTAGTGCTTAGATTTGTTCCAAAAAAAGAAAAAGAAACGAAACAATTTTGAAGAAAAAACAACTGAATTTTGAATTCAGGTTCCTCTCTGTTTATAATTTTTTTTCAAGTTGATGGTGCATGACAGAGTACATTCGCCTACCTTTCCAAAGTGAGAGGCATTTCTTCACATGTCATTGCCTTTGTTAAATTCGGTTTCATTGGTTAGTTATCGTTAATCTTTAATTTTTTTGATGCATTTCTTTTTGATAGAAGATTTAAGGCTTTCTATTGTTGTAACGGTATTTATGTTGTTTAGTCTGTTGATGAAATTATCTGTAGCAAAGTGCTTAAGATTTTTCAGTTTTTTTATTATTTGAAGCCCTACAAAAGGAGACCAAGTTTGTCTTCAAAGACGATTGAAACTCTAAATTACACGGAAAACATCGTTGTGTTTAATCTAATCATGCTTGCCGTATCTCTTTGTGTTTTAGAGGTCATATTTCTTCTTAAGTAAATACACGCATCAATAGACAGACAGATTGGGTCATCATCCTTGAGTTTGACTGTACTTTCGGTTCTTTACTTCATACAAACCCCAAATTTATTAGTTTGAAAGAAAAAAAAGATAGCATGCCCCTCAATACTGTAACACGTCTGTTCTGACTCTACCGATGTGAGTGTGAGTGTTTATGTTAAAATGTTTAAGTGAGATATAAAAAAATGGTCAGCTTGAAAACGCGAACCAATACTGTGACGCTCAGTATTTTGATGTGGTAAGAATGGTACAACACACACAAAGAGGGCTTGTAAGTTCACATTTCAGTCAGTCTGCACTGTAATGGTAACAACGCAAGAACATAGGGATTATTATGCCACACAGTCCTAGAACAAAACAATGCATCACCCGTTGTAAGCCATTTCATTGGCTATACTTATTTTCTTACCGCGTTCGCTTCGAATTGACTTGAGTAGCTATTCAGACAGTGACGAGAATGGCCATGCTTTACTGAGTCTATCCTATAGGCGATTTATATAAAAAAAATATTTTTAAAAATTAAACTAATGCACGAACAATCGTACCATGGGCGATCCCATGGAAATTGTGTCCGTCTTATTGCAAAATACATCAACATTTAATTTAACCGTGCAGATCGCTAGAACAAACCTCTGGTAATATACATTTTGAAACATGCTGTGTGACACGGATCGCCATTGTCGCTTGGTGTCTGCTTTCTTGTTCGAAAAGAGATCGTTTCGTCTTGACTATAAAAATTTAATTTGACTAAGTTTTACGCACTACTTGAACTCATACATTTACGTTGTAGGTGTAAGTCGTCGTTCTCAGTTTTCTGGAAGTTCGTTTTTGCGTTTCTCAGATGTGATACTATATTTTACGGACTGAACGAAATTTCTTTTGTCGTGAAGCAATACTCGTGGTTTTGTGGCATATGTGGAGAACATCGATGAAAGCTCAGTTATGACGTCTTCGAAATCGCTGACACGGATTTGAGCTAACACTTCAGCTCTTGTGTGAGGCGACACGGCACGTCATTGCCTTTTACTTTATCAATGAAATCGTTTCATCTTATTGCAAAATTACATTTGACTAGGCTTCATACGCAGCAGGTCCCTGTACATAGGGAGAGTGTCTTAGCGTCAGAGTATTCATTCCACTCTCAAACGATCAAGAAGATGGAAGAGTCAGCACAGATCGACCTGCTGGTCAAATACTTGCTAAAAGTCATACGAAAGCATAATTCACAGGCGAAAGTGGCAACAAAACTTACTCTTTTGGTCGTTGATTTGATGAGAGTCATACGAAAGTGTGTAAGTGCTGATGAAGTTTGCTATATCTGCAAAGGTAAATGGGTATTTGTATCCCGAATACCTGCTTCGTCTAAGAAAGAGAGACAAAAGTGAATATGCCTAATATCGCTGTCGGGAGAAAGGACACTGGGATTCAGAGTGCCCTACGAGTAAAGAGAAGAAACAGAAACAAAACGAAACAGAGAAGAGGGATTCAGAAGAAGAAGAAATTGAAGATGATGAAGAACTTGTGCCAGTAAAGACATGGAAATGGAAAAATTGACAATGTGAGCCGATGCGTTGGCCCTGATGTGAAATTTCACACTACCTTCTAAAAGAGAATAGACCAGAAAGAAAACGTAAGTGTCTCTTAGTCTTGACATTCTATAATAAGGATGACGTGTTTTGTATTTTACTCACACTTTATGAAATTGTGCTCTTTCACCTATCTCTATCCCTCTGGAACATGTTTGAGTTAGAACTGAAATGAAAGGATGTTTTCCTTCACGCACGCTCTTTAGGTATGCAAGTCGGTAAACAATAGTCAGTCTATTCATCCATCATTTTGTGTCTTGATGTTTCCTAAATCACACACTGATGCCATAAAATAACGGGTTAAATGGGTTTTGTAGTGTTGGGGGTGGGGTGGGGTGTAGGTGCTTGGCAGAGTTGGTCATTGCAGGTGAGGGTTTAGGTGCTTTCAAAAAACTTTTTCTTCTTCACTCTGTGTTAATGGAATATAATGGGTTATTTTCTTCATTCTATGTTGATAGTATATATAAAGGGTTATTTCTTCACTCCGTGTGGATAGTGTATAATGCTTTTCTTCTTCCCTCTGTGTGGTTAGTATATTATGGCTTTTTTCCTCTTCCCTCTTTGAGGATAGCGTATATTGGGTTATTTATTTCTTCTTCCCTCTGCGTAGATTGTAGATATGGGGTTTATTTTTTTACATCTCACCTCCGTGTGGATAGTAGGTATGGGATTTGTATTCTTCCTCTTCCATGTGTAGATAGTATATTTGGGTTAGTATTATCTCCCTTCTGTGTGGATAGTATATTTGGGGTTTGTATTTTTCCTCTTCCCTCTCTGTGTGTGTGTGTGTGTGTGTGTGTGTGTATTCGCGTACGTTATGTAAATCGTATATTTTGTTGTTGTTTTTCTTCTTCCTCCCGAATGTAGATGATATATTTGGGGTTTGTCCGCGTTAGCGACGTTGTGTGGATAGTATATTTGGGAATTGTATGCGTTCGGGTACGTTTGTATGGATAGTATATTTGGTTTTGTTTTCCCTCCCTTCCGTGTGGATAGTATATTTTGAGTTTGTATGCATTAGCGACGTTGTGTAGATAGTATATTTGGGGTTTGTATGCGTTCGCGTACGTTTGTGTGGATAGTATATTTGGGGTTTGTATGCGTTAGCGACGTTGTGTGGATAGTATAATTGGGGTTTGTATGCGTTCGCGTACGTTTGTGTGGATAGTATATTTGGGGTTTGTATGCGTTAGAGACGTTGTGTGGATAGTATATTTGGGGTTTGTATGCGTTCGCGTACGTTTGTGTGGATAGTATATTTGCGGTTTGTATGCGTTCGCGTACGTTTGTGTGAATAGTATATTTTGGGTTTGTATGCGTTAGCGACGTTGTGTGGATAGTATATTTGGGGTTTGTATGCGTTCGCGTACGTTTGTGTGGATAGTATATTTGGGGTTTGTATGCGTTAGCGACGTTGTGTGGATAGAATATTTGGGGTTTGTATGCATTCGCGTACGTTTGTGTGGATAGTATATTTTAATTTTGGTTTTATTCTTCGATCTGTTGTGTGTGTGTGTGTGTGTTAGTGTAAGAACGTCTGGATAGTATATTTGTTGGGTTTTTCCTCTTCCCTGTGTGAATAGTATATTTTGGGTTTGTTTTTTTGTTCTTCTCTCTGTGGTGTGTGTGTGTGTGTGTGTGTATTGGTCTCTGTTTGTCCCTATAAAACTCCCTTTATCCCTATCAAATACATTCTACCTACCTACCTACAGTAGCGCGTATTCAGGTCAGCCACTTGCAACACTGTTGCCATTTATCCCCTAGTTTCCAATGCAGTGACGTCACTGACGCTGGAAATTTTGATACTATAAATATGGACTTGGGGTTTTCCACAGGTTGTAGCTATACATATGTACTAGAGTTCATAAACAGGAACGTCACTCAAGCTGAGGCTATAAAAAGATAGTGGGGTTTTCCAAAGGAATAATCCACAAGTTGTAGTATAAATAGATAGTGGGATTTCATATGCATTTTACCTGATTATAGCTATAAATAGATACATGAGTGTTTATCCACGATCGTCACACAAGTTGATATTGTAAGTAGTTACTAATTTTATCCATTTTAATCTAAACCATTGTAACTTAATTTTCGGGGATATGTTTATTTTCCTTTAAATTCTGGGACAATTTCGTCATTTTAGCGTTACTTTTAGTCACATCCATTTTGTCGTTGAGCATTTCCTTGATTATAGCTATTTATAGCATCATTACAATTAATCAAATTTTTGAACACCCCAGCAAGATTTCAGGTCTTGGTAATGCTTTATATATAAATCTCACGCTTGTACTAGTGTATATATGTCTCTGTCTCTGTTGTGTTTGACCCTCTGCCATCATTGTCCCTAGACAATCCCACCATGTTCAATTCCCCTTGACGCTATACAGACCCACCATGTTCAATTTCCATATGTTAAATTCCCCTAGTCCCTAGACAGACCCACACTCTATTCCCATGTTCAATTCCCCTTGTCCCTAGAGTGACCCAGCAATTTTTCCCATGTTCAATTTCCCTTGACGCTATACATTCCCACCCTGTTTAAATTCCCTTGACGCTATACAGTCCCACCCTGTTTAAATTCCCTTGACGCTATACAGTCCCACCCTGTTTAAATTCCCTTGACGCTATACAGTCCCATATTCCCATGTTCAATTCCCCTTGTCGCTCAACAGTCCCAAACTCTATTCCCATGTTAATTTCCCTTGTCGCTAAACAGTCCCACGATTTTTCGTCCATGTTAAATTTCCATTGTCGCTAGACAGTCTCAGGGTGGTTAATGTTAAATTTCCATTGTCGCTAGACAGTCCCAAGGGGGGTCTGTAATGCTAATTCCCATTGTCGCTAGATCGTCCCCATTCACTACTCACACGACACACGGATACATAACGCGCGAAGGGTGAAGTGCTATGCCATAAACACACTTGGCCTTACAACCAGGTGAGCAAAACAGGAAATCAAAATTACCTACTTTTTGTGCCAGTGTGTTTTCATAACAAAGATATGTCAATGTCTGAAATGTGAAAACTGTATGGCTTCACGTGTGAAAGATCTGTGTGAACTGCATATTTTGTCAACGTTTTCTTTTAGCCCTTTAAATTTAGGTCGCTTTTACTTTGTTTTGATATAACTAGGTTATCCGCAGTATTTCTGTTGCAATTTCCAAAATGACGGCTAATCAGATACTTAACAGAGTATGTTCATAAGGTAGAGACGTTTCATGAAAGCTGGGTCCGATCTAATCCGCACTATTCTAACAATTCAGAAGGTGTATATAACCATTATGGTATTGGTGTTGCTTTCAGAATTGTATTAATACTGTAGCAATTTAAAATAGTCATATGTGCCTGAATATCATTTTTTATTATAAAGATTTTAAAATTACTGTAGTCTTCAATGTAGTTCCAGCAAAAAAAGAAAAATAATAAACATCAAGAAGTCTCAATCTGGATATGCATCATTTATATATCAAAGTCAAGTATAAAAAAAAAAAACTTGCGCTTATTTTCATATGATTGCTAAATACAAATGTCATGGAGAAGAAACAAAACAATAAAAGTAACAATTATTTTTTACCTGAAGTTACTTAACTACTTACAACTTTGAACAGTATTATAACCGAACGAAATTATGGTGCTCTTCAAGTGATGACATTGGCGGTTGTCACAAAGTTTGCATTGTGCTTTTTTCTTTCTCTCATGTGAACACAATTAAAATGTTCTCATGCTGCGTCGCGTAGATTGCATACTGGTTTGCTGTCGGGTGAGAAACTTTAAGGGATAAGAGTTGGTGTTTTTGTACAAAGTATGGTCGGCAAATCACATTACATATCACGGGAGCCGTCTCAAAAATTGAATAACTCACTTGGCACGTTCACATCGGTAATATCATAACGGAGGTACTGGGCCACGCTTACCTATACTTCCAACCCAGAACCCGTTCTAGATTACCCATAAGCTTTCCCAGCTATGGACAGTTTGCACACGTGTGGATTGACATTGCAGCTCGCGTCACGGGTTTAGAGGTTCAGGAACAGTGATAGGTAAAGCATGGTCTCTGATATCTCCATTCTGATACTACAGCAGAACTGAGACAGATCGATATGTGCCGAAAACTATTTGTGAATTCCAGTGGAATACATAACCACTGTAAGCTCCACCGTTTGACACAGACGATATTGTGAAAAAAATTGCGTCTGTAGCTATTGAGGAAATTAAATTGCCTTACCAATGGCATGTTTGTAACATCACAGAAAAGAATAAAACGTTATTTAGCTTGAATACTTGATATTGATTTCGATAAAGAGGCCAGAAAAGGAATATACATTTTTAATAAGTATCCGGAGCTTCTTAATAAATTCAGAAATTAAGTTAGAGATCGTGTTGGAACGATTACGATGAAAACTTAGCGAAGAATATAATAAAGCGACAGAAACGTCTTTGCATGATAGTATACAAGAAAAGTTTAAGTACCTGGCGTTAACTGAATTATTGGTAAGCGAAGAAGCAAAGACTGTGAAGGTATTATAACGTCCAGTGAAAATTCACAATGAAAAACATTGACGATCAAGACAAAGAGTACAGATTAGAAAATGATTCTGGCATAAAATAAATCAATGGCATCCACACTCAACTTTCATGTGTTATACGAACTGATGTACAACGCTTCAGTATACAAGTACTCCAATGCAATTCGGTTTATTTGCGGTTTACAATTTAAACCGATTGACAAGTTAAAGTTGTCACAACACAGAATTATTTATGTCGCTTGATGGATTCTTGAAATAAAACCTGTCATCGAGACTATCTCCTCATGCTTCAGATACCACTTTTTGCTCATGACGAGATATATAGAATCTATGTTGGGGTTTGGACCGAGGCAAGAAAATCCCAGTCAAGCTTGCCCGAGTGGGGAGACATATAATGTAACACCGCGACTAGGATTTCCTTGTCTCGGTCCAAACCCCAACGTAGATTATTTTTCTCACCCAATATTTTCCTTTAAAGTAAAAAGAATTCTTCACTAGTGTTCATGTCCAATGTTTACATGCGGCGCATGAATATAAATATGTTAATGAGGGCTGTGTTGTGACAGTTGCGTCCGAAGTACGCAGTTTATACGCGTGAGCAAAGAAAAATAATAACATAAAACGTCGCATAATTAGGTGTTATCACATTTAATATATGGATGTTATATGAAATTGACAATAAATAATTAATATTTATTACAAGAAACTGTTTTATTTTCATCAGTTCCAATTTTTAAAAATTATATCGTAAATAATAAAACGATACTGGCTACTCAGCTCTACTGTAGTTAAACTTAGTACAAGCTGTATTTATTGATTCATTACTTGGATTTACGTCGCGTAAGCCCAAAAGGGCATGTGCGACGGGTTTATCCCCGCACAGCGGGATACTAAATGTTCCTGGGAGAAGGAATTAGTGCCGCATCCCCTAGGCGTTTATGTGCTCGTAGGACTATATGTCTCTAACTGGGGGTTTGTTTGGAGGGGGGGGGGGCACCAGGCAGATCCCCCGCTAATTTTCCAAAAAATAAAATAAAAGGTGTTTTACGTGTGTATGTTGCCCCCGAAGGTATGTATGTCTGTCTTATTTTAACAAAAGAATTTCGATAAAAATATTTGTTAGCTACAAAAAATTTTGTCGGGGTATTATTTTTTCCCCTAGTGTTATCTAAAGGGTTGTTCGTCCGATTATGGGCTTTGTCCCCAGTGTTGGAGTTCCTTCCCCCTTTTTTGGATCTGTGCCAACGATCTCCTAAGTCCCGTGTGTGATATATGTGTTTTGCTATATATTGTGTCCATGCTATATATTTAGATGTAGGGACGGCAGTCTCAGTCAAATTATATCCCAGTTGTCTTACAATTAAATTTTTTAATTTTGTAGAGAAAACAGTGTATTTCAAGATTTAAAAAAAAAAGATCCTAATGTTTCACATGCGTGATCATAGTGTGTCGTTTTCTCTTTTTATCTTAATTGCTGTGAAGGCTAATCCTGAGTAAGGAGCAGCATTTTCTTTATTCGTTTATGCATCCCTTATATGCGGGTTTTTAGCCGTTTCATTTATCATTAGAGATATAAAAGTTCCAAAAGGGTTTTATTCTTGGGTTAGTCCCTAAAAGTTAGTGAGGGTAACTCTTGGTTATTTTACCAAATGTATAGTTTGTCCCCGTATAGTTGTTCCGTTTGTCCATTTCCAAACATGTGGGGTTATCTGACGCTCTTCCGAAGGTCTTTTCTCTTCGCGTAGCGCCATGTGACATAGCCCTTCGGCGTCTGTGCGTCACACTTCTCCCACATGGAGGTCCCCTGTATCCCTATGTTAGAAATGAGTGCAAAGGACAGAATACTGTATCGGTGCTTTATTAGTATTATGTAGTGCAAACAGTTATTTAGTATTGCGTTGTTGGTTAGATTTTATTGTTTTCTCTAAATAGTCTGCAATAGTTTGATATTGTATATTGGTACTGTGAGGTGAGAGATGAAGGCCGGGCTCCAGCCCGTATTTGACGCTACTCGCCCCTAGCTGGGCGGTATACCGAAGCCCCTCCCACATCTCCCCTCTCCCTGGCCAAGACACACAACCTTGAAAAGTAGACTTATTGTTAAAGAGAGGATTCTTTATACGGAGTAGAAAAAAGAAAAAGAAAGAGAAAAAAGAAGAAAAATAAAAAAGGTTATTTAATTATTTTTATTGCTAGACCACAAGATAGCATAGTAGTTGTAATGTAGTCAATTATTTTTAAAATCACTTTAGTTTCAAAACTTACATCTAGATATAAAATATTGTTTCTGTGATACTTGTACTTTTTACATATTTCCAGAATTAGCAATATCCTTCTTTTTTATTATTTATTTAATTATTTTTTTTTTGTCGCATTGGGCGATCATATGGAGTTTTGTGACATAGGCAACTTTACATAAAGGGCATTTCGGCATTGTTCTGATCATACGATGTCTGAGAGATTCTTCGCCTGTAAGCCAGGCGTTGTGCAGATATTTAAAAATTATGCTTTGAATTTTGACAGATCTTATGTTCTCAACAATTTTTCCCAGTTTTTTTTCCCCAGTTTACCCCCCTCCCCTTGTTCTGTTCTACTCTACATGTTATTCTTTTCGTTATATTCTCTCTTATCCAATCATATGTTTCTCCTGTATCCGATGTCCATAATTCTGCTTGATCTCTATATTTTAAAAGTGTTTCCTTAACATATCTGAATTTTCGTAGCACTTCGATTTTTTTCGTAATTTTATTATTTCTGTATATCTCCGGTCGGCTTCTTATGGTGAAGCCGAACCAGTAGATATATAGTGCCTCCCACAATGTCTTAGATTCGGGTTGTACTTTTTTCAGTCTATTTATTATATTAGTTACTTTTAGTAGTAGTGGGTTTGGAAGTCCCAACCCCCCTCTACTTTGTGCTCTATACAGAGTCTCCTTAATAATATAATGGTTTTTGTAATTCCATATGTAGTTTATTATTTCCTTAGCCAACTTATTCAGAATTTTATTTTTCATGTCTGTTGATCTAATTGTATATTTAATATTTGAATACAAATATGTTTTTGCCACTTGGGCCTGCTCCATGATACAAAGTGGCGTTAGGGCTCAGATTTTCGTATTTTCTCTTATTTTATTGATTATATTTTGTAGTTTTCTGTAGTGTCTTTTTTCCCCAAAATATACCCCTAGATCTTTCACTGTATCTCTCAGTAGGTGTGGAGGTAACCCGGGGTGGTTCCCTCTCCAGTTGCCCATTTTCAAGATTTCGGTCTTGTCGTGGTTGATTTTTGAGCCTGATGCTTTCCGAAATGTTCAAATTCTTTCTCTAGATATTTATAGGATTTTGCATCTCTTATAAAGTTTGTACAATCATCAGCAAGCTGGAGCATTTTAAATTCCTCTTTTAGATTTGGTACTTGGATACCTTGTATTTCTTGGTTGTTGCGTATTTTGTGACTTAGAATTTCGATTGCTATTACGTATAATAACATTGATAGTGGGCAACCTCACGGATCGTTGTATGTCAAATTCTTTCGTGAATTTTCCATTTACCTGTACACATGAGGTTATTCCTGTGTATAGGATTTCAGTCCACGTTCGGAAATTTGATCCGAAACCAAATTTTTCTAGTGCTTTCTGTATATAGTTGTGTTCTAATCGGTCAAAGGCTTTTTCTTGGTCGAAGAACACCATAGCACCCTTCGTACCTGTTTCATTAATATAGTTTATTATAGTCTTAATATCTAAAGTATTATTTGAATGTCTCTCTCTTTTCCTCCACAAGTTTGATTTGCATTAATTATTTTACTTAACCCACCCTTTACTCTATTTGTTAATATTCTGCTTAAAAGTTTATAATCCGCATTCAAAAGTGATATCGGTCTCCTATTCTTGATGTCATCCCTATCCCCTTCCCTTTATAAACAATTGTAATAATCCCTTCCCTCATTGATTTAGACATGTTATTTGCTTTAAAAAAATATTATTGTATAAAGCATTCAGGATCGGCGTTAGTTCACCGTGGAACTTTTGGTAGAATTCCGCGGTGAGCCCGTCTTTCCGTGGTGATTTCTTTTTCGTAATTGTAGCGATATTTCTCGTGATTTCTTCGTCCTAGATGACATCATCACACAAGTCTTTGTGTTCCGTTGGTATCATTTCACACTCAATATGTGTTCGGTAGTTTTCAATTGTATTATGATCGATGCATTGTGAGGTATATAAATCTTCATAGTAAGAGAAAATACTATTTAAAATATCCGATTTTTCTGTATAGATTACATTATTTACTTTTATTTTGTCAAGGATTTTACACCCCCCCCCTTCTCAATACTTCCTGTTTATATAGACTCTGCGCTTTTTTGTAAATTTCCGTGAATTTCCTCGCGCTGATAGTTCTTCCCTGGAATTTGTCTTCTTCTATTTCCTTTTATTATTTATCAATTGTTTCTTTTCTTCTTCATTCCTTGTTTTATCTAAATTTATTTTTAATTGATTCTTATCTTTTTTTAATTTCTCTGCCCTTGCATTTGAATATTGTATGGCTTTTCTTTTTATTATCTTCTTTAAAGTGTCCCATTCTTTATTATATCTCGAGTCTCCATATTTTTAAAGGCATCATTTTCATTTCTTATTATATTTGTAAATTCTAGGTCATTAAAAATTGTATTGTTTAATTTCCGCTGTCCGGGACCTTACTTACATCTGTTTTTTATTTTTAGTTCAACAAACACCATATTGTTATCAGATAATTTAAAATCAGTTATATTTGCATTTTTATATATTGTTGGATTAAAATGTGTCCCATGGAATCGATCTAGTTTGCTTGCTTGGCCAAGTTTGTATTCATAGGTATATTCCCTTCTTATTCGATTCACTTTCCTATATATAACGCACATTTTATGTCTGTTTATTTGGTTTATCATTTCTTGTCTAAAAAAGCTTATCATTTCTTGTCAAATCAGATAGTCTGTCAATTTCATCTCCTACCCAGTTAAAATCACCCCCTAGAATGAAGTTTTCCATGGAGTATTCCTGTAAATAAGTAAAAAGGTTTTTTAATAAAAATTTGTTTTTTTTGCATCTATCTGCTGGTATATATACTTTTTTATATGCCATTTTTTAATTTTAATATGTATTAGACGCCCTTTAAAAAAATAACCTCATCAAGACGTTCCCAACTTATTCCTTGTTTTTTTAAATATATTATATAATTGTAGCTACTCCACCCCTAGTGTCCTTATTTATATAATCGTTGCAGATAACAAGCATTTAGTTTGTCTTCTGATAAGTATTTTAGTTCTGGTGAGATTCCATTGTGCGTTTCTTGTATCAGGATCACATCAAAGTTTGTTTCTTTGGTAAGTTTTTCTACTTTTGCTTTATCTATTCCGTTACTATTAATAGCCGTAATTCGGAAGTTTACTTCTTCCATTTTTAAGGCTACACTTAACCAGGTGCCGCATCACTGTAATTTATAATATCCACATGTATGTATTGTTATCTTATGTTTGTTGGATTAGAGTTTAGATATATATATATATATATATATATATATATATATATATATATATATATATATATATATATATATATGTTAGCAGAGCTCTGGGTTATGTTCAGAGTCTCTTTAGATTTTTGTACTTTCTCTTCGGTTATTTCCTCTAAGCTTGTTTCGTCTTCTCTTTTGTTATTTCCTTCTTCGGTATCTGTTTCTAAGTCAGAGTCTTTCCATATCATTGTTGCTGTCTGACCTTGTTTCGTTTTCCGTTTCGTCCATTTGTCTATTTTTATTTGTTGTTCTTGTCACAATTGTTGTCCTTACTGGCGGAATTACTGTTTGTTGGGTTTTGTTTTATCCATTGTCATCTAAGCTCAGCTCTCCTTCCAGGGAGGAGCTTAATGAGGCAGTCTGGTGTTTCCTCTTTTTTGGGGCCGGGGTGGACGTAAGGGGTATAACCCACCATTAAGTCCAACGGACCTACTTCCTCTCTTGTTTCTTCGTTCTCTATGGGATCGTCATCCTCAATTTGAATCACGAAGCATGGATTTATTGCTTGGATATTCTCCTCAAATCCACTTACTTCTGATTTAGAGGGGTTGGGGGGTTGGGGGGTGTTTGGAAATCATCCCACTCTAGATCTTTCCCCTTTGTTATGTCATTTGGTTGCACCTGTGCGCTGCTAACCCCCGTTGTATCAACTACTGTGTCGTAGTCTGGGCATTTGTCCCTAGGGTTGTTGTTTGATCATCCGTAATCGGAATTTGGGCTTTTGGATCTTTGTCAATTTCCCCCCTCATTTGGTGCTAACGTTGCTGCTGCAACGCTATCATAGGTGTTGGGGACATAGGGGTTTGAGCAATCTTTAGGCGCATGTCCCACTTTTCTACATCGTGTACAGGCTCTTTCCTTCTCACAGTCCTTATACCAGGATTTGACTAAAAATCTCAGCACATAAAAGAATGTTGGGATTTTGCCTGCGTCTTTCTTTGCTACGGTAATAATTCTTACTCCCGTTTTAATGGTCTGGTACCCCAATACCGTTGCCATATTTTTGTCCCTTGATATTTACTCTAAATTTGTGTAGCATCTTCTCTACTAATACTTCGCTATCCACCTCGAGAGGGAGCCCGGATATGAAGATCTCTCTTATTTTCGGCTCTACCTCCATTGTTATGGGTGGTGCTCTTGATACCAGTGCTTTAAATCCCTTGACTTCTATTTCACTTTCGTCAATTAGGGGAATATCAAACTCTACCTCCCTTGTTATGGGTGGTGCTCTTGCTACCAGTGCTTTAAATCCCTTGACTTTTATTTCACTTTTGTCAATTAGGGCAATATCAAACTCTCTAGGGTAAATAATACATTTATTTACCCCCCCCCCCCCGCTCTGAATTCCTTCTATCTTGTCTATTATGTCTCTAACGACCTGAATGAAGGGCTTTCATGAGTGGGATTGGGCCTAACACACACTCATGTTAACAAAGAGTTGATTTCAGTCCGCTATTGACTGTACTAGGTGTCGATCCAAGAAGTATGTAACGCTCGTTGCGATTGGTAGCAACGATGACGTCACATCGGGACCCCTAGCTTCAGGCGGGTGGAAATTGTTCCTATCTCCGCCGTTATACGATGTCCGAGAGAGGCAAGAGGGCAAGGAACTCAGCAAGCCAGCCATGGATGTCGTGCACTCCCAAGAACGCCAGCCCGTACTTTGTCAAATTTAGTCTAGTTGTACTAATGGACAATAAAAAATGCCAATGATGTGTTAGCCACCTGTGCGATTGGGACAAATCAAAACAAGTTGTAAAATTTTCCTACGTTCTAACAATCGTAAAAATTACAGTACATAGTGTACGTTGTAGATGCCCTACAAATTTTTAATAACTAATATGTCTGAGCGACACATAAAAAGTTTGGTCACTGTTAGGCCATAAAAGGTTTGAATTTTGAAGCGGTGGATTGAAGGATCAAGCTAGTGTACATAATAATTTTATCGAAACGGGATACCAAGCCAAAATGGTTCCTTGGATAAGAGGCAATATTGGTAGCCATTAAAAGGGCTTTTTAAGCAAAAGTTCCCCGTTTTTCTTCTGCTTCTTGACATTTCTCCGCAGTCCTTTTTCCTCTCAGGTAATTTCGGGGAAATGGTAGCTGTGTAGTCTAAAAATATAGTTAGCTGCTTCTACTAGCTGCTGGACTGGGTAGTTCTTGTAGGCCTCTGGATAGAATTGTGTAAGGATTCTGACACCATAGTGCCACTCGCTATTCATTTATTTTTGCTTTTATTTATGTTAGGTGTTTCATGCGCGCGTTGTACGCTTACCTGTGTCCGACTGAGGCAAGGGAAGAAATGACCAGGAAGGCAGGCGACCATCTGCAGGCAGGAGTCCGCTCATTCCAGGGTACTGGTCTAAATGGATGTACTTGCACGAATTTTGAGTTTTGGCTGTAACGAAGAGTAACATCTTGCTTTAGATTATTCACGGATAATTAGAGATCTGTGTCACTATCGTATATAATTATTCTTTACATTTTTGGAGGTGAAACTGTTTGTGTCATACTTGTGTTGTCCTTAATATTCATTGTAAAATTACCCCCGTGTATAATAGACCCTCCAAAAAAGAAATGTAGCGGATAACCATGTGCTAAACTTTCAAGTTCATGGATTCTTTGAACATTTATTTTTCTGTCCTGAAAATATGGCAAGTGCTACAGTGAAATTTGCTTATGGATTAATGTGTTGACGGATAAATGATTCCTTCTGGCTGGTAAGGGCATTATTTGTCATTAAATATTGTATGTATATTTTTGATTCAACCGGGGCACAATGGAGATGCTTAACAAAATTAGAATAAAGCATGTTTTATATAACACTTTTCTGGCTGTTACTAAGTTTTCCGTAGTTGTTAAGAGAGTTGGGAGGCTATGAAGTGTATAGGTCTATAGTTTATGTGCATGGGTCAGTGTTTTCAGTTATTGTTCATTTCACACATCATTGAGAATTTTATCCTATCTGTAGCATATTCATTTTTCATGTCAGCGTCATTAAATATAGCTAACAGTATATACTTTGTTTCACACGAAGTATTTAAAACTAGTTAGGTAGCTTTAGCTACATTTAATGACGCTGACCTGAAAATATACTGAGCTAGGCCTGCATATAGGATAAGATTGACCATACTGCATGGAACGAACTAGCATAATACCAAAAAGCTTGACATCGTATGCGTTTGTGTCTTTGTCTCTCTTGAAATGATTCTTTTTTTTATGGTGTTTTCTCAAAGATGGATTTACCTTAAGTTACTATCTTTCTGTTATATATTTGTTGCTGTTGTAGTTGTTTGATTTTAGTACAACTACGTCAGGCACAGCAGTAGACAACAAGGGTTTCCTTTTGTAAAAGTAGTTCTGAGCGGGTGGACACCTTAACTGAGACGAATGGTCTCAGATGACTAGACTGAGATAAGAAAAGTAAGGTTAGCAAAACAGCTAGATTTCTCTGTCGCATGGGTGAGAAAAAATGAAGTCAACTGAAGAAAGAACAGGCAGAAGCAACCCAAAATCTATGAAACGAGAACAGATTAACAGCATTTCATGTTCAAGAATACAATCAGCATGTAATATATAAAGAAAAACTTCGAGGGCATTAGGACACATGTAAAGTCGTATACCATGGATGACGTGAACTTTGCAACCGAACATGCCATTATGAATATTGTAAAGCACATTTGATCCCGTTACGTCATTCGTTGTGTTATGCCATCCGTTGCATTAAATATTTCTTTGGAAGGAAAGTCGACAAGCCTCGTTTCCTTGTAATGAAAAATGTATACAGATAGTGGTATATAAATTATATATATATATATATATATATATATATATATATATATATATATATATATATATATATATATATATATATGGTAAGATTCAAATGCTGCTTGAAATGACAATAATATCGAACTATATCCTGCATTCAAATGTGAAAAGAAGGAAAAGTAAGAAGATGTAGAAAGTGGAATTAGTGTTCAAAAACTTGCATAAATCTGAGTACTGATGAGTATGGTTTAATACTCTGGAACATGTTTTATATTATGACATTTCTCTCCCGCCCCCGCCCCCAATATTTATATTCTTTTAGTACTCGTTACATGTTGGTATGAAAGTCTGATGATACATGGTCACCACAAAGGGGTGCATGTGAGTAAGCTAGGTCACAACGCACACAGATGCGTGTTGTTAACAAAATTCAGATAAAGAGGCATCATACAGAGGTGGATGCTGGTTAACTATTCTGGTGATAAAGGGACACCACACACATAAGTGAAAACTGGTTAACTGCCCTGATTGTAGTTAATGGGGCCACTCTAGCGACAATGGGACTTTAATGTTAAAATAGGGGGTATGCACTTTGGCGACAATGGGAATTTAACATGGGAATGTCACCTTAAGGTCAATGGGAATTGAACATTGGTGACGTCATGGGATTTATAGGGTCAAAACGTTTTATAGGGTTAATGTATTTGTAGGGACAAAGGGTTGATAGGGACAAAATAGACATACAGAAACAAACAAATACACATCCAAACACACAGAAAAGAGGACAAAAATGTTATAAAGAAAGACTCCCATGTTAAATTCGCATTGTCGCCAAAGTACAAAGTGACATTCCCATGTTAAATTCCCATTGTCCCCTCTGCTACCCTGAACGTAACACTAAAAATCTAAAAATCAGTTTTTACAACGAACCATAGAAGACTTGTACGAGACCACTTGCCAGCGACGCTTGAAGCTAGAACAGCAAGGATACGAAGTGGTGGAAATGTGGGAACATGAGTACGATCACCGTTTGAAAACCGATCCCGAGTTTAAACGCATCGTAGAAAGTTACAAGTTGATGGACCCACTGAACGCGAGGGACAGTTTGTACGGAGGAAGGACAAAGGCCGCATGTTTGTTGTAACAAGCCGACGAGGAGAATGGAGAAGAAATCAAATACTTGGACGTGTGTGTTCGCTGTATCCTTAAGTGTGCAAATACTGTCGCTTTCCTGCAGGGCACACGCAATTGATGACGGAACACACTGACCTGGACAACATTCGACAATACGAAGGCTTGATCAAGTTCAAAGTAATGCCTCCCAACGACTTGTATCATCCCGTGTTACCTCACCATTGCCAAGGAAAACTGATGTTTCCCTTGTGCCGTACTTGTGCCCAAACGTGCAATCAAGATCAGCCTTGTCAGAACATCCAGGAAGAAAGCGCCTCGACGGGAACGTGGGTCAGCGTGGAATTGTTCAAAGCTCAGGACATGGGATACCAACTGTTAGAAGTGTACGAAATTTACCACTTTCCCAAGACAGAACAGTACCACAAGGGTGACCAAACTCAGAAAGGCATTTTCGCAGACTACGTGGATGCCTTTTTGAAACTGAAACAAGAAGACAGCGGCTATCCTTCCTGGTGTCATACTCCCGAAGACCAAAAGATATTCAAAGAGAAATACCGGGAGCAGGAAGGCAACACTTTAGACCACATCGAGAAAAACGAAGGAAGGCGATCGTTTGCCTAAGTGATGTTAAATTGTTTGTGGAGTAAAATGGCACAACGCCCGTATTCCCTCAAGAGAGAGTATTTGACACAACCTTCCCGTTACTTCCAGATGATTCACGACAAAATCAAATACATGAAACACGTGCACGTCGTTCGTGAGGATTTGGCACCTTGGCACGGACAGTTGCATCTACATCGATCGCATGGGTCAGAAAACACCCTGACATCGAAGGAGACCGTTTAGGAGCCTGGACAGAGGAACACCCCGACGACAAGATTCTAAGTTTCGCTAGTGGCGGTCCTAAACATTACGGCTACGAATACCGGGACCCACAAGGAGAAGTGCACACTGAGTGTAAAGTGAAAGGATTGACTCTCAATTATCGCACCGGCCAAGTGGTGAACTTTGGCGTATTGAAAGAAGACTTGCAGTCTGGAGAGGATGTAAACTTTAAGATGACCACCCACGAACCGAACAAGATTGTACGTTTACCCACTCACCAAATTGTCAGTCGACCCTTGGAAAAGCTGTATCAAATCGTGTACCAGAAGCGAATGAGGCTTCCCAACCACTTCACTTTGCCGTACGGTCACGTCGATATTGGGCAGCATATAAAAAGGGAAGTAGTAAATGGGGGCACTAGAGCGACAATGGGACTTAGCATTAAAAACACCCCCTGGGCAAATATAGCGACAATGGAAATTTAACATGGAGAAAAATCGTGGGCAAATATAGCGACAAGGGAATTGAGCATGGAGAAAAATTGTGGGCAACTTTAGCGACAAGGGGAATTGAACATGGAGAAAAATCGTGGGCAAATATAGCGACAAGGGAAATTGAACATGGAGAAAAATCGTGGGTCACTCTAGCGACAAGGGGAATTGAACATGGGGGAATAAAGTGTGGGTCTGTCTAGGGACAAGGGGAATTGAACATGGGATTTTTTTTTTAAAAAAAGGGGTAGGCAAATGAAAGTCATTCTCTTCTCGAGAAATGTGGGTGGCCCTGAAAAGGGCCTTTGGGTTTATGTTAATATGCCCTTAACATAAAGGGCATCTGCGGCATCTTCTTGTCCTCAAGCTGCGTCTTACTCGAGGGCCATAAATCAGTGTCCTCTTGAGGCAACCTTGTCTTTCTACGTACACTCTTCGTATCCACAGACTGGTGTCTGACTTGTCGACAACGGTCCACTTGGACCGGACATACATGAGCATGTCCGTCCTAAACATCATTGAAGACACAAGGGTGGATGATTCGACTGTGGTCCACATCTTGAAGCGACGAGAACAGGTGAATCAATGCAGTGAACTGCGCTTATTTATAGGTAGAGGAAGGATTGAAACGGATTGAGTTCATTCACCAATCCGAACACGCGTTACAAAATTCAGTCAGCCCGCATCCAATCCCAAGAGAGCAGTTTGTGACGTCACGTGGTCTATATAGATTCGCTAGCGCCTGTGTGCAGTCAATCTATGTGACAGCGATTCAACATGACGGAAACTCAGAAAACGATTCATTGGGGTGCACCAGCAGTGGAGACCACCCAAGGGAACCCGGACTTACTTTCAGAAGAGGTAAATTGGGATTTTGTGGATTTTCTTACCTCGCAAGAATTTGTTCCGGAACCTTCGTTACCTTCTTCATTACCGCAAGTGGAGAATTTTAGACAGAGACAGAAAGAAGAATTGGAGAAATTTATACAACGACAAAAGGAAGCGGAACAAGCTTTTCTCCTACAGCAACAGCAGCAAGAAGAAGAGGTAAGAAAAAAACAACAGCAACAACAGCAAGAAGAAGTAGCAGCAAAGAAACAAGAGGGTGAAAATCAAACGGTCACGGTACTGTTGGACATTTTAGCGGAGTTAAGAAGTCTGAAACAAATGTATCAGACTTCTTTATTACGACCAAAGAGAATACGACCTTCCCGAGCTAAACACGTCAACCCTGTGACAAAGCCTGTCGTACCACCCTTAGTGATTTCAACCAAATCATCATCATCATCAACAGTACGCAGTCCAGAAGTAGGCCTCGGCCGTGGCAAAGGCTTAAGGCAGTTAAAGTTGATTACTTAAACTCACCCCTACACCAAAAAAGGCCCTTTTCAGGGCCACCCACGTCTCTCGAAAAGAAATACAATTTCAATTGCCAATAACTCAAAAAACCCCATTTTACCCCTATAGTACGTGTATATGAGTGCGTGAGTGTAGCTTCTTATTTTAAAATCAAAACTCAAAGACACTTACCTTATATAATTAATTTATTCTTTTATCCATTGTTACAATCCAATTCACAATTCACATCATAACACTTTAAAAAATGTTCATTGACTTCTTCTTTCTCCTTGTTTAGTCTCTCTGTTTTTTAAATTTCTTCACCGTCACAGGCTTTTCCTCTTCTTCCTCCTCACTTTCTTCCCTTCTTCTTTTCTTCTCCTGTTTATTGTTCTTCACCTGTCTGCTTTCTTCCTCTGCAGAATCCCTCTCTTCTTCCCAATAATCCCTCTCTTCTTCTGAAGAATCCCTCTTTTCTTCTGACTCCTCTTGTTTCTTTTTTGGGCAATCTGGTGACCAATGTCCTTTTTCTTGACAATAATAACAGGTATCTTGACTTCTGTCTTTTTTAGCCCCTTTTTTTCTTTTTTGACGGTCTGGACACTCTGAAGACCAATGCCCTTTCTTCTGACAGATATAGCAAGTATCTTGACTTTTATCTCGAAAGGAAGGAGAGTAGTCCGTGGGCTGGTCTGAAGAGAATTTTCTGATGACCCCTCGCAAAGCTCTGACGAAACGTTCGATTTGGCTAGTCTCTTCCATCGTTGTGCTCGGTTTGAGAGTGAAATGAATAGTGAAAGGACAAGACACACACCCTTTTATATACGCTGGTCTGCCATGACTATAAATTAGTCCATGGTGTTTAAACTTGAGTCATTTGACGTTTTGCACTCAAGATGAAACGATCCAATTCATTCGAGAAGAAAGAAGAAGAAAGTAAGAGGCAGAAACGTCATCTATCGCCTCGTACCAGGGCTGAAATCTTGGCACAAATTCATGCCAGTGATTTTGAAGAGGACATGAGTGAACCAGAATCCGAACCCTCTAAACCAAGTTCGTCACCCTTAGTCAACCCTGAAAAATACTATTCCATTCGAGAGACGGAAAAGCGCTCCTCTAGAAAATTTAGAACCACGGCTTACAAATACACGGTGAAGTTTAAAGATTTCAAGGCTGAAGTGCCGTTAGAGAAAGCAGAATTGTTCATCACTGGGGTGTGGGATTCTTTGCTCACCGCACTCAAGCGACAATGTCAACCCAAAGAAGACGATCGCTTGAGACTTTCCATACAACATGACGGTTTGAAATCCCCTGTTTGGATTGAGTTTAGCACCCCTGCAGAATTGACCGCTTCCAAAGTCATGGACAAGATTCAACACGTGCAACAATCTAATGACCAGTTTGACATCACCGATGGAAAAGCACACTGGACATGACCCATGTCTCTCCTCCTCAAGGGACCGGACGCAAAAAGATGTTATTGGTGAACGAGCTTCGCAGCATTAAGCGTAGCCTTGTCCAAATTCACAACCCTCAAGACAAGATGTGTTTAGCTCGAGCCATCGTGGTGGGACGAACCTATGCCAACAAGAACGACACGGCAGAATGGAAAAGAGCCTGGAAAACTATTCAACGATCCGATCGAGCCAAACAACGAAACGAAGCAGAACTCCTGTTGCAACAAGCTGGCCTATCCAAAGACACACCCTGTGGTATTCCTGAAATGCAAAAAATTGCAACATGCCCTAGCTCCACGATACACCTTGAAAGTGCACCCTCAAGAATTGCGCGGACCTCTGTTGTTTCGAGGCCAAGACTTTAAGGACGGAAAATACATTCATGTCTATTATCACGATGAACATTTCGATACCATTACCAGTATCACCGGATTCCTGGGATACAGTTATTACTGTGAGAAATGTGACCATGGTTATAATAATCGAGAGCAACACAAGCATTGTGGATTGAAATGCTCAGGATGTTTGGCCTCTTCACCCTGTCTGAGCGAAGGACCAGTCTCTTGTTCAACTTGTCTGCGCACGTTTGTCAGCCCTGCCTGTTACCAACAACATCTGAAGACGCAAGGTTCACAGCAGAAATGTGCTTGTCTACTCCTGAGATTGTGCCCTACGTGTGGACAAGGCATACGTATCAATAGTACCAAGGCACACGTATGTCGAGGAAAGAAAAAATGTCACATTTGTCACCACATCGTGGACTTGGAACACCAATGCTACGTGCAAAAATACCAACCCCAACCAGAGAAAGAGGACGGTCACAAGAAGAAAAGCAATTTCATCTTTTTCGATTTCGAATGCATGCAAGAGACTGGCATTCACATTCCTAATTTCTGCGTGGCTCATCGAGCGTGCGAGAAGTGCATTCAAGAACCTATCTTCAGTCATTGCCCTCACTGCAGCAAGATTCCTGGAGGGCGTGAAAAAATCTTTCGGGGACCGAACACGTTAGCCGATTTTGCCCAATGGGTTTTAGACCCCGTCGACAAGACGTGGAGCCAAGAGGACATCGAACGTTACGGAGATTGTCATCGTCATGCCACGGTGATGGCTCACAATTTTTCCGGATACGATGGACAGTTTCTTCTCAGATACTATACGGAACATGGCACCGAACGTCCTAAAGTGGCTTTGAACGGAGCCAAAATCATTTTCATGCAAGTGGGACAAGTACAGTTTAAAGATTCGATGAGCTATTTGGCCATGCCTTTGAGTCGAATGCCTAAAACGTTTGGAATGACACAAATGGCTAAAGGGTACTTTCCACACTTTTTCAATATGGAAGCCAATCAACACGCCGTTCTACCCCATTTACCGGAGGCTCACTATTACGACCCCGACAACATGCGTACCGAACAACGAGAAGCTTTCTACGCTTGGTACCAGGCTCACGCCTCGGACCCTTTCGACTTTCAGGAAGAAATGCTAAAGTATTGTCGTTCCGACGTGGACATTTTACGGCGTTGCTGTGGAAAATTTCGAGAACTGTTCATGGAACACGGAGGGGTCGATCCTTTGAAAGAAGCTTGCACCATTACCAAAGCGTGTTCCTTAGTGTACCGGCAACGATTCATGCTTGAAAACACCGTGGTTGTCATCAGCCCTCAAACGATCCACTATATCAAACGTCAATACTCGGTCAAAGCCCTACGCTGGTTACATTACTTGTGCGACAAGGAAGACAAGTGGATTCAGCATGTTCGCAACGGAGGGGGCGAAAAGACCATTGGAACGTATTCGGTCGATGGCTGGGACTTAGAAAACCCGAAGACCGTGTACGAGTTTAACGGTTGCTTATTTCACGGATGTCCCGTCTGTTACCCTGATCGTAGCACTAAAAATCAGTTTTTACAACGAACCATGGAAGACTTGTACCAGGACACTTGTCAGCGGCGCCTAAATTTGGAACAGGAAGGATACCAAGTGGTGGAAATGTGGGAACACGAGTACGATCACCGTATGAAAACCGATCCCGAGTTTAAACGCCTCGTGGAAAGTTACCAGTTCATGGACCCACTGAACCCGAGGGATAGTTTGTACGGAGGAAGGACCAATGCCACCTGTTTGCTGTACCAAGCCGACGAAGAGAAAGGAGAAGAAATGAAATACTTGGACGTGTGTTCGCTGTATCCCTACGTGTGCAAATATTGTCGCTTTCCTGTAGGGCACCCACAATTGTTCACGGAACACATCGACCTGAAAAACATTCGACAATACGAAGGCTTGATCAAGTGTAGAGTTTTGCCTCCCACGAACCTATACCATCCCGTCTTACCTCACCATTGTCAAGGCAAACTGATGTTTCCATTGTGCCGTACTTGTGCCGAAACGTGCAACCAAGACCAACCTTGTCAGCACACCCAGGAAGAACGGGCCTTGACGGGAACCTGGGTCAGCGTAGAATTGTTCAAAGCTCTGGACATGGGATACCAACTGTTAGAAGTGTACGAAATTTGCCACTTTCCCAAGACACAACAATACCACAAGGGTGATCCCAGTCAGAAAGGCATTTTCGCTGACTACGTGGATGCCTTTTTGAAACTGAAACAAGAAGCCAGCGGCTATCCTTCCTGGTGTCACACTCCCGAAGACCAAATACAATTCAAAGAGAAATACTATGAACAAGAAGGCATCTCTTTAGACCACATCGAGAAAAACGAAGGCAGGCGATCGTTTGCCAAAGTGATGTTAAATTGCTTGTGGGGTAAAATGGCACAACGACCGTGTTTACCCAAGACGGAATATTTGACAGAACCTTCCCGCTACTTCCAGATGATTCACGACAAAACCAAATACATGAAACACGTGGACGTCGTTCGCGAGGATTTGATCTTGGTCAATTACGAAGAAGATCTGGACTTTGTACAAGACGACCCTTTTGGAAATGTCATCATTGCGGCTTACGTGACAGCCCATGCTCGCTTAAAATTGTACGAAGCTTTAGAACTGTTAGGGGAACGCGTCCTGTACTTTGACACGGACAGTTGCATTTACATCCACCACCCGAGTCAACAGCACCCTAACATCGAAGGAGACCGTTTAGGAGCCTGGACAGACGAGGATCCCGACGACAAGATTCTAAGTTTCGTCAGTGGCGGTCCCAAAAATTACGGCTACGAATACCGGGACAAACAAGGAGAAGTGCACTCGCAGTGCAAAGTGAAAGGATTGACTCTGAATTATCGTACCAGTCGAGTGGTGAACTTTGGGGTACTGAAAGAAGCCTTGCAGTCTGGAAAAGATCAACACTTTAAAGTGACCACCTATCAACCGAACAAGATTGTACGTTTACCCACTCACCACATCGTCAGTCGACCCCTGGAAAAGGTCTATCAAATCGTGTACCAGAAGCGATTGAGACTTCCCAATCACTTTACGTTGCCGTACGGTCACATCGGTATTGGTCTGTATATAAAAAATGAACCCTAGGCAAGATGGATAGTTCATTGTGACTACCAAGACCAAGCGAACAAGATGAATACTTTCAGAGAAACACAAAACAAGTTGTTTAGAAAGGCACAATTCAAGTGTGGGGCTTCGGAAGTGGAATGCGATTGTGAGCCTTGCGATGGGTACGATGCTGTACGTTGTGACCTTAGCGATGCCGTAAAGCATCATGGGAACTTTAGTGTCACTACCCCTATCATGGAAAGGGATGCTGTGCGTGTCAAACCTGAGGGATGCGAAAGCGATGCCGCTCGTCCACTTGGACATTTTACTGGGTTTCGTTTTAAAGGGGAATGTCAACCTTCACGTCTACTCCCCTACGGATGTCATCCAGCCCTGAGCAAACTCCTGTTCATGTCACCCAACCCTCATCGAAACGAACCTGTGAAAGACGAATATTCGTTTCCTGTGCGTTTGTCGGAATACTGCGACTTTGAAAATCGTCTTCAATCGTTCAAAGGAAAATGGCCTAAGTATCTGGGAGGACCAACCCCCGAAGAATTAGCCAGAGCCGGATTGTTCTACTTGGGCGAAGGAGATAAAGTCAAGTGCTTCAGTTGCGGTGTGTCACTTCATTACTGGGAACCGCAAGATTCGGCCTACGTAGAACATGCTCGTTGGTCACCGAATTGTCATTACTTACCCTTAGTGGGACCGAGACATTGAAGTAACTTACCATGTCGTTGATGAAGAAGAAACCAGATTGGTTAGGAGTCAAATGCGGGACATCAACGAGACCAGTATTTAAACTTCATTTGAAAAACGATATTGAATCATTACCTAAAGAACTACAAGAGAAGATTTACAAGGAAGTGTGGCAGGGACTTGCAAGAGTGAAATCTCAATGGTTGACTGTAGAACTTTTGTGTCGAGAAATTTACAAGAGGAAAGTGAAAAAAGTCAACCAGTGTGTTAGATTCCTTTGGGTCAAGTGTGCATTCGTCCTATTGTATTACTCTAAGTCGTTTACATCAAAAGAGTTCAGTGACATTCTTGGACGTTACCCTGCATGGCAGTGGTCAGAAATTACTCACTATGTGGATTACTTTCGCTCTAGGAGAAGATTGTGAATTGTACGGACTGACCTATTCATGGATACTTTGCTAGAGAACATTAGTGCCTTGCCTGTGGAGTTGAGAGAACGCATTTACCGAGAACTGATGAAAATACAAGTGAAACGCAAACTCAAAGCTATTGAACCGTTTTTAAATTATGCTCTGTTCCAAAGTATAAGAAGACTGATTATGAGTGGATATTACATCAGGCACAAAGGTAAACAAGGCTATTGGCCACCACCCAAGGATTCCAAAAACAGTGTATATACTTATGGATACTTTACAAGAGAACATTTTGGGCTTGCCTGAGGAGATGAGAGAAAGGATTATAAAATCAGGCTGCCATGCCACGGATTATGTCACATATTATTGAACAGATTCCGTGGAAGGAACTCAATGACCATATTCTAACCGTGGATCATTACCATCAATTATTACAAGAACTGTATCCATTCAATTTGGGTCGACAAGTGGTGTGTGTCTTAGTGACTTGTTTTCTGGGATTTCGTTTACCAGCCGATTCTTTGTGGACTCTTTACGATCAGTACTTACCATCCAATGGCCTTAAATGGTCACGAAAGACTCCTTTTGCTCCAAGCCTTGCAGTTTCATCTGGATACTTCTCGACCTCAACAGGAAAAAAAGATTCGTCAACTTTTAGCTACCGAAGACGTGTATGACGATGTGTGTGTAGCTTGTGACTTACACCCTCATTGGACAAATGTTCGTGACTGGAAAAAGGGGGGTTTTTGAGGCTTGGACCCAAAAAGTGGCCCAGTATGCACAAGAGTCGTTCAAGGAAAAAAGTTACTTTTCAACCTGTTAGTGACAGTGCCAGAAGAACCCGTCACCGAGAACAACCACTCGCTTCAGGACAGGACTGTCGTGGACATTCCTGAAAGTTCATTCCAGGAGGACACCTGTGTGACAATACCTCTTGTAGAGACTGTAAGAACATTACACAATGTCCCTAGGACATCTTGGTTACCCAAAACATGTTGTACAGAGACTTGTTTATATTCCACTTTGATCGTTTTAATGTGTTTTTTATTCCTGTACATCACTATTTGGGTTTTATGTATTTTTGTCTTTCGTGTTGTTCATATTTGAAACATTTAATAAACGTGTTCTGAAAAAAGTATATAAACTCTCGTCTTGTTTGTTTTCGTGTCACAAGTGACATTTCTGACACTATGGCTACCTCTGCTGTCTCTGCTCCCTCTAAAAACTACTGTCAAAGTCATCGACGAACACTTAGATCGTGCCAGTTGGGAGGCTTTGTATCTTCGCCATCCCTTTAACATGCTCATTGCTGGACCTAGCGGTTCAGGCAAAACCGAATTCGTCAAACGTTTGGTCGAACATAAACATCATTTGATCGATCGGCCACCTCAGCGGATCGTGTGGTGTTACAAAGAGTGGCAATCGGCGTAAAGCCTCTTGCGAGAAAGTCAAGGCGATTCCATCGTGTTTGTGGAAGGCATTCCTAAAGAAGACGACGGCATCGTCTCTGACTCCCGTCAAACCCATTTGGTCATTTTCGACGACATGTTAGGAGAAGACGAAGAAGAAATTAAACTGTGGTTCACGCGCAAAGGGCATCACCGTAATGCCAGTGTCGTTTACATCACCCAAAACTTGTTTCAACAAAGTAAAGCCCATCGCACCATCAGTCTCAATGCGCATTACGTGGTCTTGTTTAAAAGCCCTCGAGATAAATCGCAAGTGCAAGTCTTAGCCAAACAGTTAGGAACGCCTTGGCTGACTCAGGCGTACGACGATGCCACTCAAACGCCACACGCCTATTTACTCGTCGATTTGAAACCTACGACCCCCGAGGATTTGCGATTTCGTACCCACTTGTTTCACCACTGGTGCCAAGACGGAGGGCCTGTCCTGTACACGTCTCCGTCCTCGACTTAACTTCACTCCACATAAAAAAAATCTCAGACCCTTTTCGTCTGTCTCACACACATTTTGAACATGACGTCCCTTCAGTCGCATCTTCCCGTCAAATTGATTCGTGCCTTGTATGGCATCAGTCGAGAAAAAAATCCACAAATACGAGCTCGTGTCTTAGAAGCTAGTCTCAAAGAAGTCTTACGATGGTTCACGGTGACGGAACGTCAATTACTCCAAGGGATCATTCAGATTCCTCATGAAACCAAACGCTTTTTCGATCGAAACAAAGTCGCTTTAGTCCAACTGGCCGATCCCCGCATCGACACTCAAACCAAAAAACAAATCATTTTGAAACCTGGAGGGAGCGGTACTCTAGGAGGGGTCATCATTCGCTCTCTCTTAAGATGGGATTCTAATGCCCCCAAACTTCTCCCCAAGAAAAAGGTCAAACGAAGCCCCAAGAAGAAGAAAAAGACCAGGTCCCCAAGGAGAACTTCTCCAGTGGCGGGACCCTCCTCTGACCAGACGCCACCCCGGAAAAAGAAAAGAAGCCCCC
The DNA here is from genome assembly GCA_028554795.2 of Sinohyriopsis cumingii. Lineage (NCBI taxonomy): Eukaryota > Metazoa > Mollusca > Bivalvia > Unionida > Unionidae > Sinohyriopsis > Sinohyriopsis cumingii. Next base: position 71,618,976 of record CM068839.1, read on the forward strand.
AGAAAAAGAAACAGAGAAAAAGTCCCCAGAAAAAGAAAAGCCCATAGAAGAAAACTAGTCGCAAGAGAGGCACTTCGGCCAGGACGCAACCTTACACTCGCAAACCATGACCTGCCACGGCGGTGACTGCGTCTCCGGCAGCCTCAAGTTCATCCACCTCTCCGTTGATGACACCAAGAACTGAAGAGTACTTGGAGACGTTGATCACACCAAGAACTTCTCCGTTGATGACCCCAAAAAGAACTTCCCCAGTGGCAGGACCCTCCAATTTAGTGGCAGTGGCTGCTGCTCACAAAGTACCTTCTCCCAAAATCAAAGTCCAAGAAAGATCGGGCATGTTACAAAGTTTACTGGATTTGTCCAAGCAAGAACTGGCTCGATTTAGTCCGTTACGTACCCCTGCACGACGTGTCATGCCTGTCCTCAAATTGATACTACGTAAAGACAATCAGTGGCGACGCGTTCCAGTATAAAAAGGCCTGTGACCAAGTCGGGGGTATCAGTGTTTTTGGTGCTCCTGAAGACTCAAAGATGTCACCCTCCAGAAAACCCCAAGGAAAGAAAAGGAAAGGACTGCCACCACGTTTAGTCAAACATGGGGACATGTTATCTGTCCTGTCCAAAGCTTCTCCACCTCTACGAAAAAAACTCATTCAATCGGCCTCCAAAGAGGTCATCGATACCGTGTGCGAATGTTGTTTGAACGTCTTGAAAGGCACGATCCCTTTGTCCAAACACCAGAAACAATGCTTAGGCAAACATCGTCACGTTCTTCGCCAAATGGTTCAAAAGAAAATTCCCATTCGTCAAAAGAAGAAGATGTTGGTCCAACGTGGAGGCATTTTACCTCTCTTGTTAGGCCCTTTACTGAAAGGAGTCTTGGGAACCATGTTGGGAGGACTGGTGGGAGCAAGATAAAAAGGCCCTCGGAAGTCCCAAGATCTCAGAATCGACCCCTGACAAACCCATGGAAGGACGAAAACTAGCTTTAGTGCCTTACAAACGATGGATGGAATACCATCGGTGGCAAGAACAACGCACCCCGCATTTACCTCCCAATCCCCATTTGAGCGAGATGTTCCAGTTACAACACGAATTGCAGTCCTTGACGGATCGCCAAGATTTGTCCGAAACAGAAAAATCGCAAAAGTACGGTCAACTCTTGCAACGACTGCAACTCTTTCACCAGAAAGCTTTAGACGAAACAGCTCTACCCACTCTGAAAGATTTTAAGACCTTGATGAAAAGTCCAGCACCATCACCAGTACCAGTACCACCACTACCAGTGACCAAGACAGAAAAAGGAGAAGAATAAGAAGAAGAGTTTCAAACTCCACCAGAAAAAGTACGCAAGTTAACAACACCACCTACCTCCAGAATTGGATGGATTAAAAAGATGATGGCCACCCCTTCTTCATCACAAGAGAAAAAGAAAATGAAGACAGAAGTGAAGACAGAAGTGAAACAAGAACCGATATCCCCCACTCAGACATCCTCCTCGACACCTATTGCTGGTCGCACACGCAAAGCATTGCAATCCAAGAAAATACCCCAAGAGAAAAAGAGTAGCATCTTCCAAGAGTGGGTGCCTTATTAACACACAAACACACAAAAAATGGAAAAAGTCTTAGCCAGCATTTACTACGATCCCTCGCATCATGCAGGTTACGCAGGAGTTCAAAAATTGTATCGTGCTGCCAAAACTCGACTGAAAAGTCTCTGTTTACCTCAAGTGCAACGATGGTTACAAGAACAAGCTACCTACACTTTACACAAACCCATTCGACGCAAGTTTGCCAGAAGTCGCACCCGAGTGGAAGGCATCGATCATTAATGGCAAGCCGATTTAGCCGATGTCTCTCATTTGGCCAGCTACAATCGTGGCTACAAATATTTGTTTTGTGTCATCGACGTTTTTTCCAAATTTGCCTGGGTCGTGCCATTGACTTCCAAATCGAGCAGCGAGTTAGTGCGAGCCCTGCAACGAGTGTTGAAACAAAGTGGTCGTCACCCTCTTCGATGGCAAACGGACAAAGGTACCGAATTTCTGAACCAAGCTTTCCAAAAAGAATTAAAGAAACGTGACATTCATTTTTTACCACCGAGAATCCCGAAACCAAAGCCAGCATCGTGGAACGTTTTCAACGCACTTTGAAAGAACGCATGTGGAAATATTTTACGCATCACCACACTCTGAAGTACATCGACATCTTACCGCACCTGATGCAAGCGTACAACCAATCTTACCATCGAAGCATCGGACGTGCCCCGCAAGAAGTGACTCCCGAAAACGAAGTGCAGGTGTTTGAGTGTCTGTTTGGTACGTCCCCGACGAGGGCTGTCCCCAAGAAAAGTGGAGAGTTGACCGTAGGAGACTGGGTGCGCATTGATAAAACCAAACGCACTTTCGACAAAGGTTACTTACCTAACTGGACGACCGAATTGTTTCGCGTCACTGGACGAGTGCATGGCCGTCATCCTACCGTCTGTAAATTGGAAGACATGAACGGAGAAGTGCTCAAAGGAACGTTTTATTTGCCCGAGTTACAACGTGTGACCAAAAAAGAAGACGACGTGTACGACATCGAAAGCATTCTCGAACGCAGAACCCGGAAAGTGGGCAAACGACGTGTCAAAGAAGTCAAAGTACGTTGGAAAGGATATCCACCCAGTTTTGATTCTTGGATCGACGCTTCGCAAGTCATCGACTATAAAAAGAAGTGATCATCATGCCCTTTCACACAGACGCAGCTAGGTCGACCACTCCTTCACCTAGTTCTTCTGTGCAAGATTTACAAAAACAACCCTTGTGTGTATGGTGCGGAGAACGTGTGCCTAAAACGCAAATCGTCTTTTTCTGCCAAATCTTCGTAGTGTATTGTGTCATCGGTGCAGCCATTGCCAATCTGAGTTTGCAACAAGGGGACAAACAATTGTGGACCATTTTATTGAGCAGTTGCATCGGTTACGTGCTTCCCAATCCCTCCCTGAAATTCTCTTCCAACGAGAACCACAGGAACCTTGTGTCCAGTGCCAGTGCCAGTCACCACTCCAACCACAACCACAACCAGAACCCCATTTTGGGCGGAGACACGCCTCTGACGTCCAGTAACCCCTCGGAGAACCACAGAACTCTGGAATTATGAGTCACCAAAACCAATTTTACTTAACCTTACCCAGTGACAGTTCCATGGAGGTGTTTCCCAACAACACGTTGTGCTGTTACACGGCCAAATTACCTCAGGCCTTCCCGTTAGATCACGAAGCCCATTGGGAAGTGGCTTTAGTGGAAATCATTCACCCAACCCAAGTCCTCAATGTCCTTCCCAATCAAAATTTTTTTACGGTCCAAGTTCATGACGAGCAAGTGCAACATTGGTTGGATAGCAATAGCAAATATGACAAGAAAACCCGTAACAAAGAAAATCCAAACTGGACCGACTATTACTTCTTCCTTCTCCCAGGCTATTATTTTAGTGGTCAACATTTGGTCAGCACCATAGCCACCAGGTTTAATGGCATGTTTCTGAAAGCTTTGGAGAACAAAAAATGTGTCACCCTGGAATACCACAAAACAGCTCGTCGCTTCCTAATGAAATTTCCTGAGGGGGGTAAAATCCTGTCTTTCTTATTTTGTCCTGAATTGTTTGCCATGTTGGGCGGAGACATGGAACTGAGGAAGAAAGTAGAACAAAAAGGCGAATTTCTGACAACGATTCTTTTGCCAGGTATTTTCGTGCCCCGGTAGAACTGAACCAAGGACTGAATTTGATGTTCGTGTACTCCGATGTGGTGGAGTACAACGTGGTGGGACACACCTTTGTGCCGTTACTGCGTGTCATTCCTTTCAAAGTGGATTCTGCCACGAACGCGGACTAAGAAGGTGGAAACACTTATCACGTCCACCGCGAATTTGTACATCCTCACTATTTGCCTGTCAGCAAGTCGTATTTGGACACGGTCAACATTACTATAAAGGAGATCTGGGACAAAATATTCCATTCACCAAAGGAAAAGTCACGGTGAAACTCCATTTTCGAAAACGGTTCTCTCACGACTCGTAAGTCATGTATCCAGTGTACCGAGGGGTTGCTCGACAGCGAGGACACGGTTTAGGAGATATGTTAAAATCGGCCTTTCGTTCGGTGGCCCCGGTGTTGAAACCGATGGTGACACGCGGATTGCACGCCTTGAAAGATGCGGCACTGACGCAAGGCAAAGAATTTCTCCAAAATGTCATCATCGACAAACAAAACCCTAAAGAAGCCTTCATGAGGGCAGGCAAAAATGTCTTGCTGCTAACAGGCAAAGACCTTTTGGGCCGACTAGACACACCTATAAATGCCCTGCACGCTACCGAGTCAGGCATTCAGCAAGGACAAGGCAGAAAGAGACGACGAAGAAAACACCCTTTCACCAGACTTCACACGTCTAAAGCGAGAAAGGCGAAGAAAAGAAGAACCGTTCGAGACTTAGACGTTTTCGATTATTGAGACACAGAGAAAAAATGATGCACCGAGAATCTTGCGCTTGTTCCAAGTCGGAACTGGATCTGTTTGCCATGCCCCCCACGATGATGACGATGCAAGAATCCCAATGGGTGGAATTTCACCCCGTCTCCTCTTTGACGGATTCCGCTCCCATCGAGTTTGAAATCAAGGGACAGCCCGAAGATTACATCGATCTGAATAGCAGTTACTTGTACCTGAAAGTCAAAGTTCAAGATAAGACTGGAGGTCCTATAGACGATGAAGCAGTAGCTCCCGTCAACAATTTCATGCATTCCTTGTTCAGTGGAGTGGACTTGTACTTGAATAACAAACTAGTCAGTAGCAGCATGGATACTTACCCTTATCGTGCCTACCTGGAAAATCTCTTGACGTACGGAATAGACGCCAAGAACACTCATCTCAATGCCTGTGTGGTATTGGAAGCTGACGAAGCTGACAAGTTTGAAAATTTCGAAACTAGTGCAACCAAAGAAAACAATGATGGATTTGTAGAACGAAGAAACAAAATCGTGGGAGTCGACAAAAGTTTAGAACTAATGGATCGTTTGCATTTGGACATGTGGTTGCAAGAAAAGTATTTGCTCAACGGAGTGAATGTTCGCCTGAGACTGAATCGCAGCAGTACCGCTTTCCATTTATTGGCTAACGCTGACGAGTACAAAACCAAAATCCAAGAAGCCAGACTCTACGTACGACGCGTGGAAGTGTTACCCAAAGTGGGAAACGACATTAGTCAGACGTTGAACAGAACGACCGCCAAGTATCCGATCCGACGCGTGGAAGTGAAAACTTTCACTATTCCCAAGGGACAGCGATCCATGATCGAAGATCATCTGTTCCAAGGACAGTTACCCAAACGTTTAATCCTTGGTATCGTCGAGAATACAGCCTTCAACGGAGCTATCGCTAAAAATCCTTTCTACTTTCAACACTTTGGCGTGTCCAAGATCGAAGTCAGTCGCGATGGCAAGACCTTGTGTACCCGACCTTTCGAACCCGACTTTGAGAAGAAGAATTACTTGAGATCGTACTTGTCCTTGTACGAAGCCACCGGACAATTAGGAACCAACACCAGTCACGGTATTACGTACGAGGATTATGCAGAAGGTTATGCTTTGTGGGCTTTTGATTTCACTCCAGACCAAGGCAGCGACGAGGGACATTTTCACCCTATAAAATCCGGCCAGATTCGTGTGGAAATTCAGTTTGCAAACCGAGACCCTGATGTAACGGTGAACGTCATCCTGTATGCAGAATTCGATAATACGATAGAAATCAACAGTTTGAGAGAAGTCATTCTAGATTATTAGAAGTCATGGAAGACTGTTATCCCTCTTTACCTAGCGGAGAAACTTTGGACATGAAATGTGAAGAGACCATGGAAAAAGAAGAAGTGATCATGATGAAGTCGAGATGGCCAGAACAAGAAGCCCATTTAGTCTGCTGTTTTGCCAAACACTTGGTCGAAAAAATGACGGAATTGATCAAGAAAAATTGCTATGGATGTCAAAACGATCATCCCAGTCAAATTCAACACGATAAATGCCTGATGTTGAGTTAAGAAGAAAAATTGGACGAATATCTGGACGATGCTTGGAGTCTCATCTCGGACGAAGACGTGTGGCACCAGTGGTATAAAGACTTGCGTGAACATTCTTGTCCACCATTAACCACTCAAGAGATCCATCGTATCGAAGCTCTCCTGAATCAAAGTGAGGAGACGAAACGAAGAAACGGTTATTTGTCAGACATTTTCAAGCAAAAAGTCAGGATCGAATTGATGACTTATTATTACCTGTGAAGAAGAAGAAGAAGAAGAAGAAGAAGAAGAAGAAGAAGAAAACACACAAAAACATGGATACCTGGGAACTTTATAACCTTTTGAACCACAGTTCGTATACGGCTTCTTGGAATCCTGTCGTCTGTGCTAAAGATGAACTCCATCATCGCAAACCTCAAGACCATCTGGCTTATGTGATCAACACGGACGACAGTCATCTCCCAGGAACCCACTGGGTAGCCGTTTACTTTCCTGAAGAAGAATGTGTGGAATATTTCGATTCGTACGGATTGCCCCCTTTGGAAGACGATATCATTGACTTTATGAGAAGAAATGCTCAAACCACCCGATTCAATAATGTGAAATTACAAGGCACAGATTCCTTGGTGAGTAGTATATGGGGCCACCCTAGCGACAATGGGAATTAGCATTACAGAACCCCTTGTGCCACTCTAGCGACAAGGGAAATTTAACATGGAGAAAAACCCTGGGTCACTCTAGCGACAAGGGGAATTGAACATGGAAATTGAATATGGGAATGTCACCTGGGGATCAGTGGGAATTAAACATTGGTAACGTCATAGGTTTATAGGGTCAAAACCTTTTATAGGGTGAAATGTATTTGTAGGGACAAAGGGTTGATAGGGACAAACATAGACATACAGAAACAAACAAATACACATTCAAACACACAGAAAAGAGGACAGAAATATTCTAAAGAAAGACTCACAGATAGAATAGAGACTCGATAAAGAAAAGTCTGTTGTATGGGTTCAAAACATTTATTCAAGTACATATATACATGGGCTCTCTGGCCTGTGCTTTGGTCTAAGCACTATCCATTAAATACATAAACATGTGAACATAAAAGAAACATATTTACGAGTTGTTTAGTTATTGACTCTAGTAAACTAATGTTTAAAATTAACGTTCACTCCTTTCTAAAATCACTTCATATGCAACGAATTTACATTAAATGTTCGTTTATAAGAAAAAGTTAAAACAAAACAAGTAACAAACAATCAAATAAGAGAAAGTTCGTGTTTGTCTCTCTATCCGTTACACACGTTGTTTAAAATCTGGTCAGCTACCACTTGTGTCCCAGCATAGATGTTTCCGATCTCGTATTCCCTGTCAGTCGTAAATCTGCTGTTACGTCCATCGTGCTAGGTACACTTATCGGTAAGCAGATCAAGAGCAGTGATCGTCTTCTTCCCATGGAGGTACAACATATGCCATATGAATAGTCACTTTTCCATCGGTGATGTCAAATTTTTCTCTCACCGACCGCACGTCTTCAATAACCCTCAAAAGCTTGGAAGAAGTTATTTCTGCAGGTGTGCTAAATCCGAGACATACAGGCGAGTTCAAACTGTCGTGATACATAGATAGGCTCAAACGACCTTCATCTTTGACTTGGCAGTGACATTTGAGTTCCTCTAACAGTGAGTCAAGTAGATCCGTAATGAAACCTGATACTTCCTCGGCTGGAACGTCAGACGCGAAGTCTTTAAATTTCACCGTGTAGGTGTAAGTTGTCGTTCTAAATTTTCTCGAGGTCGCTGTCTGGGTCATTTGGAGGCTAAAATACTCCTTTAGGTCTATTGAATCCTTTCCCTTCTTGAACGCACTTTGCTGTGACGGTATGGTGGTGAAAGAGGTCAATGATGTTTGTTCCTTCTCTTTTTTCTTCTGCGTAGAGTTATTCATCTTTCTCGTCGCTTGTCCTTGCAATGAAGTGTCGTTCTTGGAAGTCGTCCCTTTTTATACTGAGTGATATCAGCATGTCCATAAGGTAAAGTTTTGTGGTCTGGAAGTTTCACTGGTTGCACGTAGTTTGTCATGGCATTAGTACATAACAACTAAGATGTGGTATTGCATTGGTGATGTGATCGTGAGGCATAGAATCACACCCGAGTTTCTCGTTGGACTTGAGGGTTACGCTCTATACTTGCTGTTTGAAAGGATTCATTTTTGTCGATTGGTCTTGGTAGTGACAATGAACTATTGGTCTTGGACGTTGTCCCTTTTTATATGCTGACCAATATCGATGTGACCGTACGGCAACGTAAAGTGATTGGGAAGTCTCACTCGCTTCTGGTACACGATTTGATAGATTTTTTCCAGGGGTCGACTGACGATGTGGTGAGTGGGTAAACGTACAATCTTGTTCGGTTGGTGAGTGGTCACTTTAAAGTTTCCATCCTCTCCCGATTGCAAGGCTTCTTTCAATACCCCAAAGTTGACCACTCGACTGGTACGATAATTCAGAGTCAGTCCTTTCACTTTGCACTCCGTGTGCACTTCTCCTTGTTTGTCCCGGTATTGGTAGCCGTAATTTTTAGGACCGCCGCTCGCGAAACATAGAATCTTGTCATCGGGGTGTTCGTCTGTCCAGGCTCCTAAACGGTTTTCTTCGATGTTAGGGTGTTGCTGACCCGGTCGATCGATGTAGATGAAACTGTCCGTGTCAAAGTACAGGACGCGTTCCCCTAACAGTTCTAAAGTTTCGTACAATTTTCGCGAGCACGGGCTGTCACGTAAGCCGCAATGATGACATTTCCAAAAGGGTCGTCTTGTACAAAGTCCAGATCTTCTTCGTAATTGACCAAGATCAAATCCTCGCGAACGACGTCCACGTGTTTCATGTATTTGGTTTTGTCGTGAATCATCTGGAAGTAGCGGGAAGGTTCTGTCAAATATTCCGTCTTGGGTATTCTGCGGCTGGTCGCTACTCTACTTGCCCTGAATTTACAACCAAACAATGTGTTGCACATTGTAAGTGACTTCATTGGTCAGTCGATATTTTCCACCACCTTAGCTTCAAATTGGTTTCACTTGTTATTCGCACCGCGAGATGATCAGACGCGTTTTTCTGTACCTGACCATTAGTCACTTCACAAACAATAAAACTAACACACAAATGATCACGCCATGGGCGACTCATGGAAATTATGTTATGCAGCAACAGCCGCAGAATAAAAAAAAAAACAAAAAAAAAAAACACGTCCGATCTTGTCACTGTGCGAAACGGTACTGAAGTCAATTCGAAGCGAAAGCGGTAAGAAAATAAGTATAGCCAATGAAATCGTTTATGATGAGTGATGCATTGTTTTTTTCTTAGGTAGTGTGGCAAAATAATGCCAACGCAAGAGCGTTGTTACCATTGCAGTGCAGACAGATTGGAGAGTGTAAACGTACAAACCCTTTGTTGCGTATTGTACCATTTTTTCTTGCCAGATCAAATACTAAACGGCCACAGTACTGGTTCGCGTTTTGAAACTGACAAACATTTTTAATCTTACTCAAACATTTTGACAAGCAAACTCACATGAATAGAGACAGAAGTGTAAAATATCGGTTGGCCAATGAAGTCATTTACAACGCGTAACACAATGTTTGGTTGTAAATTCAGAGCAAGTAGTGTAGCGACCAGCCGCAGAATAAAAAAAAAAAAAAAAAAACACGTCCGATCTTGTCACTGTGCGAAAAGGTACTGAAGTCAATTAGAAGCGAAAGCGGTAAGAAAATATGTATAGCCAATGAAATCGTTTATGATGAGTGATGAATTGTTTTTTCTTATGTAGTGTGGCAAAATAATGTCAACGCAAGAGCGTTGTTACCATTGCAGTGCAGACGGATTGGAGTGTAAATGTACAATCCCTCTGTTGCGTATTGTACCATTTCTTCTTGCCACATGAAAATATTAAACGGCCACAGTACTGGTTCGAGTTTTGAAACTGACAAACATTTTTAATCTTACTCAAACATTTTGTCAAGCACACTCACATCAACATAGACAGATGTGTTACAGTACCAGGTGTCAGTTTTTTGTTATTTTTTCCCATCAAGCTAGTAATTTTGGGGTTTGTATGAAGTAAAGAAACTAAAAGTACAGTGAACCTCAAGGATGATAACCCAAGCTGTCTATCCATTGATGTATGTATTTACATCAGAAGAAATATGATCCTAAAACAAAAAGATATAAGGCAAGTATGATTAGAACGAACACAAAGACAGCAAATTGTAGTAACAAAGGTATGTTTTCCTTCACGTCCGCGTAACTTAAAGTTTCAATCTCCTTGCAAGACAAACTTGGTACCTTTTGTAGAGCTTGAAATAAAAAACTGAACAAACTTAAACACTTTGCTATAGATACATGCATTTTCTTTTTTGCAGCAGCAGACTAAACAACATAAATAAATTAAATCTTCTAGCAAAAAAGAAATACATCATAAAAATAGAATTAAAGATTAACGATGACTAACCAACAAAACCAAATTTAGCAAAGGCAATGACATGTGTAGAAATGCCTCTCAGTTTGAGAAAGTATTTGGATGTCATATGCCATGTACCAACAACTTTAAAAAAAATGTATAAACAGAGAGAAACCTTAATTCAAAATTTAATTTTGTTCCAAATTGTTTGTGTTTTTAGGGAATATACCTAAGCACTAATAAAGGGTGGAACAGGGAAGATACACATAAAAGCTTTGATATTTCTGAAAAAAATGAGGTGATATTCCTACAGTTCTTAACCAGCTATATATGCTGGGACGGGTCTGTTGGATATCCACAAATAAAGAAGTACAGATTCTGGTCACGTTGCAAGTGTGTGGGTGTTTTGGAAAATGGTAAAACTTGGATACACTATTTTCTCGTGACACTTATAAAGTGAAGAGTCTGTACAACTGTCAGAAGCCAAAGTCATATAACTTTTGTACGGTTTGTAAAGATTTCCACTTTAGAAAATGTGAAGTATCACAAGTTATTATCACAAACAGAAATGGAACATAGGGGCTTGACAGTTGTTGTTTAGACACCTCCGCTCAACTTCACAACTTACTTGCTCTGTCTCATATTTTGATCTTAAGGAAAGATCATCTTTGTGCAGCAACAGTGGTAACAGCAGGAGGAGACGCCGTCACTGCTGTCGAAAAAGGGTAGTTCTTTTAAAAATGCGTTTAGTATATTTTTTAAAAATATCAGATGAAGAAACGTGTGTTAAAACAGGGTTGGTAGAATGTATTAAGCGACAAAGTAGAAGTGACTGAGAGAAGGAGACAACGTTGTCGAGTGGCGTAGTTTTCTGGAGTACGTACGTGTCCCAGCGACACAGTGCCGGCGTCTCTAGCTCTCTTGAAGACACCAACTGTCTGGGTTATTTTCTTGCAACTTTTTTCTTTCGTGGTAGGGTTTGAATCGAAGGGTCATCAAGATGCATGAGGTGTTTAAGACGCACCGCTGTCGTTGGGCTCCTATATGCTTGGCTTTCACTTGCCCTTGTGAAATATACCAAGTCATTGTGACAACAAGAGGTAGAGAGGGTATATATGGAGAGAATGAACTTGGTTAAATCATTTCTGAATCAGCAATCGAGATGAAACGATCGCACGATTTCAGTGAGAGAGAAGAAGAACGTAAGAGGCAGCGAAGTGACGTATCGCCTCACACACGAAAAGAAGTGTTCGCTCAAAACGAAGACATGAGCAAACCTGAACCAACACCTTCCACGTCTGCGACCAGACATAGAGAGCCCACTCCAAACCAAAGTCCACCAGTTAACCCTGAAAAGTACTATCACATTCGAGAGACGGAAAAGAGGCCCTCTAGAAAATTTAGAACCACGACTTACACCTACACGGTGAAGTTTAAAGATTTCAAGTCCGACGTACCATTGGAGAAAGCAGAAGGGTTTATCACCGAGATGTGGGATTCTTTGCTCACCACACTAAAGCGACAATGTCAACCCAAAGAAGACGATTTCTTGACACTATCCATAGATCACGACAGCTTGAAATCCCCTGTTTGGATCGAGTTTAGCAGACCCGCAGAACTAACCCCTTCCAAAGTCATGGACAAGATTCAACACGTACAACAATCTAATGATCAGTTTGACATCACCGATGGTAAAGCCACACTGAAAATGGCCCACGTCTCTCCTCCTCAAGGGACTGGACGCAAAAAGGTCTTATTGGTGGACGACCTTCGCAACACCAAAACAAGTCTCGTCCGAATTAACAACCCTCAAGACCAGATGTGTTTAGCCCGTGCCATCGTGGTGGGACGAACCTATGCCAACAAGAACGACACGGTAGAATGGAAAAGAACCTGGAAAACTATTCAACGATCCGATCGAGCCAAACAACGAAATGAAGCAGAACTCCTGTTACAACAAGCCGGACTGTCCAAAGACACACCCTGTGGCATTCCTGAGATGCAAAAATTGCAAGATGCCCTAGCTCCAAGCTACACCTTGAAAGTGCACCCTCAAGAAGTCCGCGGACCTCTGTTGTATCGAGGCCAAGACTTTAAGGGCGGAAAATACATTCATGTCTATTATCACGATGAACATTTCGATACCATTACCGCCATCCCCGGATTCCTGGGATACAGATATTACTGTGAGAAATGTGACCGTGGTTATAATAATCGAGAGCAACACAAACATTGTGGATCGAAATGCCCAGGATGTTTGGCCTCTCCACCCTGTCTGAGCGAAGGGCAAAAACCATTGCATTGTCCTGCTTGTCTGCGCACGTTTGTCAGCCCTGCCTGTTACCAACAACATCTGAAGACGCAAGGTTCACAGCAGAAATGTGCTTGTCAACTCCTGAGATTGTGCCCTACGTGTAGACAAGGCATACGTACCAATAGTACCAAGGCACACGTATGGTCAGGGGAAAAAAAATGTCACATTTGTCATCACATCGTGGACTTGAAACACCATTGCTACGTGCAAAAATACCAACCCCAACCAGAGAAAGAGGATGGTCACAAGAAGAAAAGCAATTTCATCTTTTTCGATTTCGAATGCATGCAAGAGACTGGCATTCACATTCCTAATTTCTGCGTGGCTCATCGAGCGTGCGAGAAGTGCATTCAAGAACCTATCTTCAGTCATTGTCCTTACTGCAGCAAGATTCCTGGAGGACGTGAAAAATCTTTCGGGGACCGCACACGCTAGCCGATTTCGATCGATGGGTCTTAGACCCCATCGACAAGACGTGGAGCCAAGAGGACATCGAACGTTACGGAGATTGTCATCGTCATCCCACGATGATGGCTCACAATTTCTCCGGATACGATGGACAGTTTCTTCTCAGATACTATACGGAACATGGCACCGAACGTCCTAAAGTGACTTTGAACGGAGCCAAAATCATTTTCATGCAAGTGGGACAAGTACAGTTTAAAGATTCGATGAGCTATTTGGCCATGCCTTTGAGTCGAATGCCTAAAACGTTTGGAATTACAGAAATGGCTAAAGGGTACTTTCCACACTTTTTCAATACGGAAGCCAATCAACACGCCGTTCTACCCCATTTACCTGAGGCTCACTATTACGACCCCGACAACATGCGTACCGAACAACGAGAAGCTTTCTACGCTTGGTACCAGGCTCACGCGTCGGACCCTTTCGACTTTCAGGAAGAAATGCTAAAGTATTGTCGTTCCGACGTGGACATTTTACGGCGTTGCTGTGGAAAATTTCGAGAACTGTTCATGGAACACGGAGGGGTCGATCCTTTGAAAGAAGCTTGCACCATTGCCAAAGCGTGTTCCTTAGTGTATCGACAACGATTCATGCCTGAAAACACCGTGGCTGTCATCAGCCCTCAAACGACCAACTTTGTCAAACGTCAATACTCGGTCAAAGCCCTACGCTGGTTACATTACTTGTGCGACAAGGAAAACAAATGGATTCAGCATGCCCGCAACTGAGGGGGTGAAAAGACCATCGGAACGTATTCGGTAGATGGCTGGGACTTAGAAAACCCAAAGACCGTGTACGAGTTTAACGGTTGCTTATTTCACGGATGTCCCGTCTGTTACCCTGATCGTAGCACTAAAAATCAGTTTTTACAACGAACCATGGAAGACTTGTACCAGGACACTTGTCAGCGGCGCCTAAAGTTGGAACAGGAAGGATACCAAGTGGTGGAAATGTGGGAACACGAGTACGATCACCGTATGAAAACCGATCCCGAGTTTAAACGCCTCGTGGAAAGTTACCAGTTCATGGACCCACTGAACCCGAGGGATAGTTTGTACGGAGGAAGGACCAATGCCACCTGTTTGCTGTACCAAGCCGACGAAGAGAAAGGAGAAGAAATCAAGTACTTGGACGTGTGTTCGCTGTATCCCTACGTGTGCAAATATTGTCGCTTTCCTGTAGGGCACCCACAATTGTTAACGGAACGCATCGACCTGAAAAACATTCGACAATACGAAGGCTTGATCAAGTGTAGAGTTTTGCCTCCCACGAACCTATACCATCCCGTCTTACCTCACCATTGTCAAGGCAAACTGATGTTTCCATTGTGCCGTACTTGTGCCGAAACGTGCAACCAAGACCAACCTTGTCAGCACACCCAGGAAGAACGGGCCTTGACGGGAACCTGGGTCAGCGTAGAATTGTTCAAAGCTCTGGACATGGAATACCAACTGTTAGAAGTGTACGAAATTTGCCACTTTCCCAAGACACAACAATACCACAAGGGTGATCCCAGTCAGAAAGGCATTTTCGCTGACTACGTGGATGCCTTTTTGAAACTGAAACAAGAAGCCAGCGGCTATCCTTCCTGGTGTCACACTCCCGAAGACCAAATACAATTCAAAGAGAAATACTATGAACAAGAAGGCATCTCTTTAGACCACATCGAGAAAAACGAAGGCAGGCGATCATTTGCCAAAGTGATGTTAAATTGCTTGTGGGGTAAAATGGCACAACGACCGTGTTTACCTAAGACGGAATATTTGACAGAACCTTCCCGCTACTTCCAGATGATTCACGACAAAACCAAATACATGAAACACGTGGACGTCGTTCGCGAGGATTTGATCTTGGTCAATTACGAAGAAGATCTGGACTTTGTACAAGACGACCCTTTTGGAAATGTCATCATTGCGGCTTACGTGACAGCCCGTGCTCGCTAAGATTGTACGAAACTTTAGAACTGTTAGGGGAACGCGTCCTGTACTTTGACACAGACAGTTTCATCTACATCGATCGACCGGGTCAGCAACACCCTAACATCGAAGAAAACCGTTTAGGAGCCTGGACAGACGAACACCCCGATGACAAGATTCTAAGTTTCGCGAGCGGCGGTCCTAAAAATTACGGCTACCAATACCGGGACAAACAAGGAGAAGTGCACACGGAGTGCAAAGTGAAAGGACTGACTCTGAATTATCGTGCCAGTCGAGTGGTCAACTTTGGGGTATTGAAAGAAGCCTTGCAATCGGGAGAGGATGGAAACTTTAAAGTGACCACTCACCAACCGAACAAGATTGTACGTTTACCCACTCACCACATCGTCAGTCGACCCCTGGAAAAAATCTATCAAATCGTGTACCAGAAGCGAGTGAGACTTCCCAATCACTTTACGTTGCCGTACGGTCACATCGATATTGGTCAGCATATAAAAAGGGACAACGTCCAAGACCAATAGTTCATTGTCACTACCAAGACCAATCGACAAAAATGAATCCTTTCAAACAGCAAGTATAGAGCGTAACCCTCAAGTCCAACGAGAAACTCGGGTGTGATTCTATGCCTCACGATCACATCACCAATGCAATACCACATCTTAGTTGTTATGTACTAATGCCATGACAAACTACGTGCAACCAGTGAAACTTCCAGACCACAAAACTTTACCTTATGGACATGCTGATATCACTCAGTATAAAAAGGGACGACTTCCAAGAACGACACTTCATTGCAAGGACAAGCGACGAGAAAGATGAATAACTCTACGCAGAAGAAAAAAGAGAAGGAACAAACATTATTGACCTCTTTCACCACCATACCGTCACAGCAAAGTGCGTTCAAGAAGGGAAAGGATTCAATAGACCTAAAGGAGTATTTTAGCCTCCAAATGACCCAGACAGCGACCTCGAGAAAATTTAGAACGACAACTTACACCTACACGGTGAAATTTAAAGACTTCGCGTCTGACGTTCCAGCCGAGGAAGTATCAGGTTTCATTACGGATCTACTTGACTCACTGTTAGAGGAACTCAAATGTCACTGCCAAGTCAAAGATGAAGGTCGTTTGAGCCTATCTATGTATCACGACAGTTTGAACTCGCCTGTATGTCTCGGATTTAGCACACCTGCAGAAATAACTTCTTCCAAACTTTTGAGGGTTATTGAAGACGTGCGGTCGGTGAGAGAAAAATTTGACATCACCGATGGAAAAGTGACTATTCATATGGCATATGTTGTACCTCCATGGGAAGAAGACGATCACTGCTCTTGATCTACTTACCGATAAGTGTACCTAGCACGATGGACGTAACAGCAGATTTACGACTGACAGGGAATACGAGATCGGAAACATCTATGCTGGGACACAAGTGGTAGCTGACCAGATTTTAAACAACGTGTGTAACGGATAGAGAGACAAACACGAACTTTCTCTTATTTGATTGTTTGTTACTTGTTTTGTTTTAACTTTTTCTTATAAACGAACATTTAATGTAAATTCGTTGCATATGAAGTGATTTTAGAAAGGAGTGAACGTTAATTTTAAACATTAGTTTACTAGAGTCAATAACTAAACAACTCGTAAATATGTTTCTTTTATGTTCACATGTTTATGTATTTAATGGATAGTGCTTAGACCAAAGCACAGGCCAGAGAGCCCATGTATATATGTACTTGAATAAATGTTTTGAACCCATACAACAGACTTTTCTTTATCGAGTCTCTATTCTATCTGTGAGTCTTTCTTTAGAATATTTCTGTCCTCTTTTCTGTGTGTTTGAATGTGTATTTGTTTGTTTCTGTATGTCTATGTTTGTCCCTATCAACCCTTTGCCCCTACAAATACATTTCACCCTATAAAAGGTTTTGACCCTATAAACCTATGACGTTACCAATGTTTAATTCCCACTGATCCCCAGGTGACATTCCCATGTTCAATTTCCATGTTCAATTCCCCTTGTCGCTAGAGTGACCCAGGGTTTTTCTCCATGTTAAATTTCCCTTGTCGCTAGAGTGGCACAAGGGGTTCTGTAATGCTAATTCCCATTGTCGCTAGGGTGGCCCCATATACTACTTTGGTGTGTGGACAGTACTGTGTGTATTTTCTGCATCATCGCAGCCTGGGCTATTCCTTAGGACATTTAGTGACTCATTTTGATCCTCGTTCTTCTTCCAGAAATGATGTGAAAGTAGATCGATGGTTCTGTGACCATTATGCTTATCTTTTGTCTCAAGCTAGGAAACGTAGTGTCCATCAATGGCCTAATGACTTCCAACAGTGGAAATCACAATTTCATTCACAACGTTGTCAGCCCTGTTTAAAGTAGAGTGTGATTTGAAAAAATGTTTGTGATTTGAAAAAAATGTTTGATGTTATAATGTTGGATTATTGTTAAAAAATGTTAGAGTTGTTGGTTAGTGTTAATGATTTTTGAATAAAAAATGTTGTGTTTTGAAAAAAATGCCTTTGTCTTTTATTTGACTATAAGAATGTTTGATTCATGCTCTTTGACTTCTTACTATCCCTCTCATAACACTCATTGAATTTTAAAAAGGTGCGACGAAAAATATGAATCACTCTACGCAGATGAAAAACGAGAAGGAACAAGCATCATTGACCTCTTTCACTACCATACCGTCACAGCAAACTGCGTCCAAGAAGGGAAAGGATTCAGTAGACCTAAAGGAGTATTTTAGCATACAAATGACTCAGACAGCAACCTCGAGAAAATTTAGGACGACAACTTACACCTACACGATGAAATTTAAAGACTTCGCGTCTGACGTTCCAGCCGAGGAAGTAGCAGGTTTCATTACGGACCTGCTTGACTCACTGTTAGAGGAACTCAGATGTCACTGCCAAGTCAAATATCGAGGTCGTTTGAGCCTATCTATGTATCACGACAATTTGAACTCGGCTGTATATCTGGGGTTTAGTACTCCTGCAGAACTAACTTCTTCCAAACCTTTGAGGGCTATAGAAGACGTGCAGACGATGAGAGAAAAATTTGACATCATCTATGGAAAAGTGACCATTCATATGGCATACGTTGTACCTCCATGGAAAGAAGACGATGACTGCACTTGATCTGCTTACCGATAAGTGTACCTAGCACGATGGACATAACAGCAGATTTACGAATGAAAGGGAGTACGTGATAGGAAACATCTACGCTGGAACACAAATGGTAGCTGACCAGATGTTTAACAACGTGTGAGACGGATATAGAGAGAAACATGAAGTCTGTCCTATTTGATTGGTTGTTACTTGTTTTGTTTTACCTTTTTCTTATAAATGAACATTAAATGTAAATACGTTGCATATGAAGTGATTTTAGAAAGGAGTGAACTTTAATTTTAAACAGTAGTTTACTAGTGCCAAGAACTAAATAACTCGTAAATACGTTTGTTTCATGTCCAATGTTTATGTATTACATGGATAGTGCTTAGACAAAAGCAGAGGCCAGAGAGCCCATGTATATACTTTAATAAATGTTTTGAACCCATACAAGAGACTTTTCTTTTTCGAGTCGTTAGTAGTATATGGGGCCACCCTAGCGACAATGGGAATTAGCATTACAAAACCCCTTGGGCCACTCTAGCGACAAGGGAAATTTAACATGGAGAAAAACCCTGGGTCACTCTAGTGACAAGGGGAATTGAACATGGAAATTGAACATGGGAATGTCACCTGGGGATCAGTGGGAATTAAACATTGGTAACGTCATAGGTTTATAGGGTCAAAACCTTTTATAGGGTGAAATGTATTTGTAGGGACAAAGGGTTGATAGGGACAAACATAGACATACAGAAACAAACAAATACACATTGAAACACACAGAAAAAAGGACAGAAATATTTTAAAGAAAGACTCACAGATAGAATAGAGACTCGATAAAGAAAAGTCTGTTGTATGGGTTCAAAACATTTATTCAAGTACATATATACATGGGCTCTCTGGCCTGTGCTTTGGTCTAAGCACTATCCATTAAATACATAAACATTTGAACATAAAAGAAACATATTTACGAGTTGTTTAGTTATTGACTCTAGTAAACTAATGTTTAAAATTAACGTTCACTCCTTTCTAAAATCACTTCATATGCAACGAATTTACATTAAATGTTCGTTTATAAGAAAAAGTCAAAACAAAACAAGTAACAAACAATCAAATAAGAGAAAGTTCGTGTTTGTCTCTCTATCCGTTACACACGTTGTTTAATATCTGGTCAGCTACCACTTGTGTCCCAGCATAGATGTTTCCGATCTCGTATTCCCTGTCAGTCGTAAATCTGCTGTTACGTCCATCGTGCTAGGTACACTTATCGGTAAGCAGATCAAGAGCAGTGATCGTCTTCTTCCCATGGAGGTGCAACATATGCCATATGAATAGTCACTTTTCCATCGGTGATGTCAAATTTTTCTCTCACCGACCGCACGTCTTCAATAGCCCTCAAAAGTTTGGAAGAAGTTATTTCTGCAGGTGTGCTAAATCCGAGACATACAGGCGAGTTCAAACTGTCGTGATACATAGATAGGCTCAAACGACCTTCATCTTTGACTTGGCAATGACATTTGAATTTCTCTAACAGTGAGTCAAGTAGATCCGTAATGAAACCTGATACTTCCTCGGCTGGAACGTCAGACGCGAAGTCTTTAAATTTCATCGTGTAGGTGTAAGTTGTCGTTCTAAATTTTCTCGAGGTCGCTGTCTGGGTCATTTGGATGCTAAAATACTCCTTTAGGTCTATTGAATCCTTTTCCTTCTTGAACGCACTTTGCTGTGACGGTATGGTGGTGAAAGAGGTCAATGATGTTTGTTCCTTCTCTTTTTTCTTCTGCGTAGAGTTATTCATCTTTCTCGTCGCTTGTCCTCGCAATGAAGTGTCGTTCTTGGAAGTCGTCCCTTTTTATACTGGGTGATATCAGCATGTCCATAAGGTAAAGTTTTGTGGTCTGGAAGTTTCACTGGTTGCACGTAGTTTGTCATGGCATTAGTACATAACAACTAAGATGTGGTATTGCATTGGTGATGTGATCGTGAGGCATAGAATCACACCCGAGTTTCTCGTTGGACTTGAGTCTTACGCTCTATACTTGCTGTTTGAAAGGATTCATTTTTGTCGATTGGTCTTGGTAGTGACAATGAACTATTGGTCTTGGACGTTGTCCCTTTTTATATGCTGACCAATATCGATGTGACCGTACGGCAACGTAAAGTGATTGGGAAGTCTCACTCGCTTCTGGTACACGATTTGATAGATTTTTTCCAGGGGTCGACTGACGATGTGGTGAGTGGGTAAACGTACAATCTTGTTCGGTTGGTGAGTGGTCACTTTAAAGTTTCCATCCTCTCCCGATTGCAAGGCTTCTTTCAATACCCCAAAGTTGACCACTCGACTGGTACGATAATTCAGAGTCAGTCCTTTCACTTTGCACTCCGTGTGCACTTCTCCTTGTTTGTCCCGGTATTGGTAGCCGTAATTTTTAGGACCTCCACTCGCGAAACTTAGAATCTTGTCGTCGGGATGTTCGTCTGTCCAGGCTCCTAAACGGTTTTCTTCGATGTTAGGGTGTTGCTGACCCGGTCGATCGATGTAGATGCAACTGTCCGTGTCAAAGTACAGGACGCGTTCCCCTAACAGTTCTAAAGCTTCGTACAATTTTAAGCGAGCATGAGCTGTCACGTAAGCCGCAATGATGACATTTCCAAAAGGGTCGTCTTGTACAAAGTCCAGATCTTCTTCGTAATTGACCAAAATCAAATCCTCTCGAACGACGTCCACGTGTTTCATGTATTTGGTTTTGTCGTGAATCATCTGGAAGTAGCGGGAAGGTTCTGTCAAATATTCCGTCTTGGGTAAACACGGTCGTTGTGCCATTTTACCCCACAAGCAATTTAACATCACTTTGGCAAACGATCGCCTGCCTTCGTTTTTCTCGATGTGGTCTAAAGAGATGCCTTCTTGTTCATAGTATTTCTCTTTGAATTGTATTTGGTCTTCGGGAGTGTGACACCAGGAAGGATAGCCGCTGGCTTCTTGTTTCAGTTTCAAAAAGGCATCCACGTAGTCAGCGAAAATGCCTTTCTGACTGGGATCACCCTTGTGGTATTGTTGTGTCTTGGGAAAGTGGCAAATTTCGTACACTTCTAACAGTTCGTATCCCATGTCCAGAGCTTTGAACAATTCTACGCTGACCCAGGTTCCCGTCAAGGCACGTTCTTCCTGGGTGTGCTGACAAGGTTGGTCTTGGTTGCACGTTTCGGCACAAGTACGGCACAATGGAAACATCAGTTTGTCTTGACAATGGTGAGGTAAGACGGGATGGTATAGGTTCGTGGGAGGCAAAACTTTACACTTGATCAAGCCTTCGTATTGTCGAATGTTTTTCAGGTCGATGTGTTCCGTTAACAATTGCGGGTGCCCTACAGGAAAGCGACAATATTTGCACACGTAGGGATACAGCGAACACACGTCCAAGTATTTGATTTCTTCTCCTTTCTCTTCGTCGGCTTGGTACAGCAAACAGGTGGCATTGGTCCTTCCTCCGTACAAACTATCCCTCGGGTTCAGCGGGTCCATGAACTGGTAACTTTCCACGAGGCGTTTAAACTCGGGATCGGTTTTCAAGCGGTGATCGTATTCGTGTTCCCACATTTCCACCACTTGGTATCCTTCCTGTTCCAACTTTAGGCGTCGCTGACAAGTGTCCTGGTACAAGTCTTCCATGGTTCGTTGTAAAAACTGATTTTTAGTGCTACGATCAGGGTAACAGACGGGACATCCGTGAAATAAGCAACCGTTAAACTCGTACACGATCTTGGGGTTTTCTAAGTCCCAGCCATCTACCGAATATGTTCCGATGGTCTTTTCACCCCCTCCGTTGCGGGCATGCTGAATCCATTTGTTTTCCTTGTCGCACAAGTAATGTAACCAACGTAGGGCTTTGACCGAGTATTGACGTTTGACAAAGTTGGTCGTTTGAGGGCTGATGACAGCCACGGTATTTTCAGGCATGAATCGTTGTCGATACACTAAGGAACACGCTTTGGCAATGGTGCAAGCTTCTTTCAAAGGATCGACCCCTCCGTGTTCCATGAACAGTTCTCGAAATTTTCCACAGCAACGCCGCAAAATGTCCACGTCGGAACGACAATACTTTAGCATTTCTTCCTGAAAGTCGAAAGGGTCCGAGGCGTGAGCCTGGTACCAAGCGTAGAAAGCTTCTCGTTGTTCGGTACGCATGTTGTCGGGGTCGTAATAGTGAGCCTCAGGTAAATGGGGTAGAACGGCGTGTTGATTGGCTTCCGTATTGAAAAAGTGTGGAAAGTACCCTTTAGCCATTTCTGTAATTCCAAACGTTTTAGGCATTCGACTCAAAGGCATGGCCAAATAGCTCATCGAATCTTTAAACTGTACTTGTCCCACTTGCATGAAAATGATTTTGGCTCCGTTCAAAGTCACTTTAGGACGTTCGGTGCCATGTTCCGTATAGTATCTGAGAAGAAACTGTCCATCGTATCCGGAGAAATTGTGAGCCATCACCGTGGCATGACGATGACAATCTCCGTAACGTTCGATGTCCTCTTGGCTCCACGTCTTGTCGATGGGGTCTAAGACCCATCGAGCGAAATCGGCTAGCGTGTTCGGTCCCCGAAAGATTTTTTCACGTCCTCCAGGAATCTTGCTGCAGTGAGGGCAATGACTGAAGATAGGTTCTTGAATGCACTTCTCGCACGCTCGATGAGCCACGCAGAAATTAGGAATGTGAATGCCAGTCTCTTGCATGCATTCGAAATCGAAAAAGATGAAATTGCTTTTCTTCTTGTGACCATCCTCTTTCTCTGGTTGGGGTTGGTATTTTTGCACGTAGCATTGGTGGTTCAAGTCCACGATGTGATGACAAATGTGACATTTCTTTTTTCCTGAACATACGTGTGCCTTGGTACTATTGGTACGTATGCCTTGTCCACACGTAGGGCACAATCTCAGGAGTTGACAAGCACATTTCTGCTGTGAACCTTGCGTCTTCAGATGTTGTTGGTAACAGGCAGGGCTGAAAAACGTGCGCAGACAAGCAGGACAATGCAATGGTTTTTGCCCTTCGCTCAGACAGGGTGGAGAGGCCAAACATCCTCGGCATTTCGATCCACAATGTTTGTGTTGCTCTCGATTATTATAACCACGGTCACATTTCTCACAGTAATATCTGTATCCCAGGAATCCGGGGATGGCGGTAATGGTATCGAAATGTTCATCGTGATAATAGACATGAATGTATTTTCCGTCCTTAAAGTCTTGGCCTCGAAACAACAGAGGTCCGCGCACTTCTTGAGGGTGCACTTTCAAGGTGTATCGTGGAGCTAGGGCATCTTGCAATTTTTGCATCTCAGGAATGCCACAGGGTGTGTCTTTGGACAGTCCGGCTTGTTGTAACAGGAGTTCTGCTTCATTTCGTTGTTTGGCTCGATCGGATCGTTGAATAGTTTTCCAGGTTCTTTTCCATTCTACCGTGTCGTTCTTGTTGGCATAGGTTCGTCCCACCACGATGGCACGGGCTAAACACATCTGGTCTTGAGGGTTGTTAATTCGGACGAGACTTGTTTTGGTGTTGCGAAGGTCGTCCACCAATAAGACCTTTTTGCGTCCAGTCCCTTGAGGAGGAGAGACGTGGGCCATTTTCAGTGTGGCTTTACCATCGGTGATGTCAAACTGATCATTAGATTGTTGTACGTGTTGAATCTTGTCCATGACTTTGGAAGGGGTTAGTTCTGCGGGTCTGCTAAACTCGATCCAAACAGGGGATTTCAAGCTGTCGTGATCTATGGATAGTGTCAAGAAATCGTCTTCTTTGGGTTGACATTGTTGCTTTAGTGTGGTGAGCAAAGAATCCCACATCTCGGTGATAAACCCTTCTGCTTTCTCCAATGGTACGTCGGACTTGAAATCTTTAAACTTCACCGTGTAGGTGTAAGTCGTGGTTCTAAATTTTCTAGAGGGTCGCTTTTCCGTCTCTCGAATGTGATAGTACTTTTCAGGGTTAACTGGTGGACTTTGGTTTGGAGTGGGCTCTCTATGTCTGGTCGCAGACGTGGAAGGTGTTGGTTCAGGTTTGCTCATGTCTTCGTTTTGAGCGAACACTTCTTTTCGTGTGTGAGGCGATACGTCACTTCGCTGCCTCTTACGTTCTTCTTCTCTCTCACTGAAATCGTGTGATCGTTTCATCTCGATTGCTGATTCAGAAATGATTTAACCAAGTTCATTCTCTCCATATATACCCTCTCTACCTCTTGTTGTCACAATGACTTGGTATATTTCACAAGGGCAAGTGAAAGCCAAGCATATAGGAGCCCAACGACAGCGGTGCGTCTTAAACACCTCATGCATCTTGATGACCCTTCGATTCAAACCCTACCACGAAAGAAAAAAGTTGCAAGAAAAAAACCCAGACAGTTGGTGTCTTCAAGAGAGCTAGAGACGCCGGCACTGTGTCGCTGGGACACGTACGTACTCCAGAAAACTACGCCACTCGACAACGTTGTCTCCTTCTCTCAGTCACTTCTACTTTGTCGCTTAATACATTCTACCAACCCTGTTTTAACACACGTTTCTTCATCTGATATTTTTAAAAAATATACTAAACGCATTTTTAAAAGAACTACCCTTTTTCGACAGCAGTGACGGCGTCTCCTGCTGCTGTTACCACTGTTGCTGCACAAAAGATGATCTTTCCTTAAGATCAAAATATGAGACAGAGCAAGTAAGTTGTGAAGTTGAGCGGAGGTGTCTAAACAACAACTATCAAGCCCCTATGTTCCATTTCTGTTTGTGATAATAACTTGTGATACTTCACATTTTCTAAAGTGGAAATCTTTACAAACCGTACAAAAGTTATATGACTTTGGCTTCTGACAGTTGTACAGACTCTTCACTTTATAAGTGTCACGAGAAAATAGTGTATCCAAGTTTTACCATTTTCCAAAACACCCACACACTTGCAACGTGACCAGAATCTGTACTTCTTTATTTGTGGATATCCAACAGACCCGTCCCAGCATATATAGCTGGTTAAGAACTGTAGGAATATCACCTCATTTTTTTTCAGAAATATCAAAGCTTTTATGTGTATCTTCCCTGTTCACCCTTTATTAGTGCTTAGGTGTATTCCCTAAACAACACAAACAATTTGGAACAAAATTAAATTTTGAATTAAGGTTTCTCTCTGTTTATACATTTTTTTTTTCAAGTTGTTGGTACATGGCATATGACATCCAAATACTTTCTCAAACTGAGAGGCATTTCTACACGTCATTGCCTTTGTTAAATTCGGTTTTGTTGGTTAGTCATCGTTAATCTTTAATTCTATTTTTATGATGTATTTCTTTTTTGCTAGAAGATTTAATTTATTTATGTTGTTTAGTCTGCTGCTGCAAAAAAGAAAATGCATGTATCTATAGCAAAGTGTTTCAGTTTGTTCAGTTTTTTATTTCAAGCTCTACAAAAGGTACCAAGTTTGTCTTGCAAGGGGATTGAAACTTTAAGTTACGCGGACGTGAAGGAAAACATACCTTTGTTACTACAATTTGCTATCTTTGTGTTCGTTCTAATCATGCTTGCCTTATATCTTTTTGTTTTAGGATCATATTTCTTCTGATGTAAATACATACATCAATGGATAGACAGCTTGGGTTATCATCCTTGAGGTTCACTGTACTTTTAGTTTCTTTACTTCATACAAACCCCAAAATCACTAGCTTGAAGGGAAAAAAATAACAAAAAACTGACACCTGGTACTGTAACACATCTGTCTCTGTTGATGTGAGTGTGCTTGACAAAATGTCTGAGTAAGATTAAAAATGTTTGTCAGTTTCAAAACTCGAACCAGTACTGTGGCCGTTTAATATTTTCATGTGGCAAGAAGAAATGGTACAATACGCAACAAAGGGATTGTACATTTACACTACAAACTGTCTGCACTGCTATGGTAACAACGCTCTTGCGTTGACATTATTTTGCCACACTACCTAAGAAAAAACAATTCATCACTCATCATAAACGATTTCATTGGCTATACATATTTTCTTACCGCTTTCGCTTCGAATTGACTTCAGTACCTTTTCGCACAGTGACAAGATCGGACGTGTTTTTTGCTTTTTTTTTATTCTGCGGCTGGTCGCTACACTACTTGCTCTGAATTTACAACCAAACATTGTGTTACGCATTGTAAGTGACTTCATTGGGCCAACCGATATTTTACACTTCTGTCTCTATTCATATGAGTGTGCTTGTCAAAATGTTTGAGTAAGATTAAAAATGTTTGTCAGTTTCAAAACGCGAACCAGTACTGTGGCCGTTTAGTATTTGATCTGGCAAGAAGAAATGGTACAATACGCAACAAAGGGTTTGTACGTTTACACTCTCCAATCTGTCTGCACTGCAATGGTAACAACGCTCTTGCGTTGGCATTATTTTGCCACACTACCTAAGAAAAAAAAAACAATGCATCACTCATCATAAACGATTTCATTGGCTATACTTATTTTCTTACCGCTTTCGCTTCGAATTGACTTCAGTACCGTTTCGCACAGTGACAAGATCGGACGTGTTTTTTTTGTTTTTTTTTATTCTGCGGCTGGTCGCTACTCTACTTGCCCTGAATTTACAACCAAACAATGTGTTGCACATTGTAAGTGACTTCATTGGTCAGTCGATATTTTCCACCGCCTTAGCTTCAAATTGGTTTCACTTGTTATTCGCACCGCGAGATAATCAGACGCGTTTTTCTGTACCTGACCATTAGTCACTTCACAAACAATAAAACTAACACACACATGATCACGCCATGGGCGACTCATGGAAATTATGTTAGTCATGTTACGAAATATATCACGACTTGTTTGGATGTACTTTTCTGTGGTCACTCTTTAATCACATGCGTCTTCAGTTCACTCTTGTCATGTATTTTAAAGGGTGTATTTTTTCTATGGATGTGATTGTTATGTTCTATATGTTCTTTTATGTTTTCAGTGATTTTACTTTATATCTGTATTATAATTTTGATGTATAGACTATGTAGCCTGAAATAAAAAATTCTTATCTTATCTTATGTAAGTGGAATGAGTGTTTCTTTTTTCTTCCATCAGTAAATCTTTGGAAGAATGAAGCAAGCGACATTGCACTGTATAACCCTGCCTATGGTTATGTAATGTTCGTCCTATCCTCCTAAGACGAACATTGTTACATTTTTTGCTGAACCCATGTTTTGACTTTAGAATTCAGAGTTAACCATAGGCAGGGTTATACAGTGCAATGTCGCTTGCTTCATTCTTGAAAAAGCCGTGTGATTGTCTTTTTTTCTGAAAAACTGTAAATCTAATGTTAGAAGAAAAAAAATTCCGTGACATGTTTCAGTTCCAAAATAGGATAAAGTTAAAATACCAGAATTGTGCAAACTCAAGCTTTTATTTTATCCAAAGATTTACTGATGGAAGAAAAAAAATCGTTCTACAATTTTTTAGAGTGTAAACTTTTGAAAAAAATAAGATGACAAACGGAACAGTTCGCGTAATTATGGTGACCACTGATCACAATTTTGGAGAGATATCTTCAAACGGGAACATATTTCATTAGGGTATAAATCAAAACCAGAGAGAGAGAGAGAGAGAGAGAAAGCATGTATTCCTACTTTAAAAATATCACGACACGTACGTTTGTTTTTTTACGGTATATTTTCCTTATGAAAGTTTCAAAGAAACACTCATTCCACTTACATAAGATAAGATAAGAATTTTTTATTTCAGGCTACATAGTCTATACATCAAAATTATAATACAGATATAAAGTAAAATCACTGAAAACATAAAAGAACATATAGAACATAACAATCACATCCATAGAAAAAATACACCCTTTAAAATACATGACAAGAGTGAACTGAAGACGCATGTGATTAAAGAGTGACCACAGAAAAGTACATCCAAACAAGTCGTGATATATTTCGTAACATGACTAACATAATTTCCATGAGTCGCCCATGGCGTGATCATGTGTGTGTTAGTTTTATTGTTTGTGAAGTGACTAATGGTCAGGTACAGAAAAACGCGTCTGATTATCTCGCGGTGCGAATAACAAGTGAAACCAATTTGAAGCTAAGGCGGTGGAAAATATCGACTGACCAATGAAGTCACTTACAATGTGCAACACATTGTTTGGTTGTAAATTCAGGGCAAGTAGAGTAGCGACCAGCCGCAGAATAAAAAAAAAAAAAAAAAACACGTCCGATCTTGTCACTGTGCGAAACGGTACTGAAGTCAATTCGAAGCGAAAGCGGTAAGAAAATAAGTATAGCCAATGAAATCGTTTATGATGAGTGATGCATTGTTTTTTTTTTCTTAGGTAGTGTGGCAAAATAATGCCAACGCAAGAGCGTTGTTACCATTGCAGTGCAGACAGATTGGAGAGTGTAAACGTACAAACCCTTTGTTGCGTATTGTACCATTTCTTCTTGCCAGATCAAATACTAAACGGCCACAGTACTGGTTCGCGTTTTGAAACTGACAAACATTTTTAATCTTACTCAAACATTTTGACAAGCACACTCATATGAATAGAGACAGAAGTGTAAAATATCGGTTGGCCCAATGAAGTCACTTACAATGCGTAACACAATGTTTGGTTGTAAATTCAGTGCAAGTAGTGTAGCGACCAGCCGCAGAATAAAAAAAAGCAAAAAACACGTCCGATCTTGTCACTGTGCGAAAAGGTACTGAAGTCAATTCGAAGCGAAAGCGGTAAGAAAATATGTATAGCCAATGAAATCGTTTATGATGAGTGATGAATTGTTTTTTCTTAGGTAGTGTGGCAAAATAATGTCAACGCAAGAGCGTTGTTACCATAGCAGTGCAGACAGTTTGTAGTGTAAATGTACAATCCCTTTGTTGCGTATTGTACCATTTCTTCTTGCCACATGAAAATATTAAACGGCCACAGTACTGGTTCGAGTTTTGAAACTGACAAACATTTTTAATCTTACTCAGACATTTTGTCAAGCACACTCACATCAACAGAGACAGATGTGTTACAGTACCAGGTGTCAGTTTTTTGTTATTTTTTTCCCTTCAAGCTAGTGATTTTGGGGTTTGTATGAAGTAAAGAAACTAAAAGTACAGTGAACCTCAAGGATGATAACCCAAGCTGTCTATCCATTGATGTATGTATTTACATCAGAAGAAATATGATCCTAAAACAAAAAGATATAAGGCAAGCATGATTAGAACGAACACAAAGATAGCAAATTGTAGTAACAAAGGTATGTTTTCCTTCACGTCCGCGTAACTTAAAGTTTCAATCCCCTTGCAAGACAAACTTGGTACCTTTTGTAGAGCTTGAAATAAAAAACTGAACAAACTGAAACACTTTGCTATAGATACATGCATTTTCTTTTTTGCAGCAGCAGACTAAACAACATAAATAAATTAAATCTTCTAGCAAAAAAGAAATACATCATAAAAATAGAATTAAAGATTAACGATGACTAACCAACAAAACCGAATTTAACAAAGGCAATGACGTGTAGAAATGCCTCTCAGTTTGAGAAAGTATTTGGATGTCATATGCCATGTACCAACAACTTGAAAAAAAAAATGTATAAACAGAGAGAAACCTTAATTCAAAATTTAATTTTGTTCCAAATTGTTTGTGTTGTTTAGGGAATACACCTAAGCACTAATAAAGGGTGAACAGGGAAGATACACATAAAAGCTTTGATATTTCTGAAAAAAAATGAGGTGATATTCCTACAGTTCTTAACCAGCTATATATGCTGGGACGGGTCTGTTGGATATCCACAAATAAAGAAGTACAGATTCTGGTCACGTTGCAAGTGTGTGGGTGTTTTGGAAAATGGTAAAACTTGGATACACTATTTTCTCGTGACACTTATAAAGTGAAGAGTCTGTACAACTGTCAGAAGCCAAAGTCATATAACTTTTGTACGGTTTGTAAAGATTTCCACTTTAGAAAATGTGAAGTATCACAAGTTATTATCACAAACAGAAATGGAACATAGGGGCTTGATAGTTGTTGTTTAGACACCTCCGCTCAACTTCACAACTTACTTGCTCTGTCTCATATTTTGATCTTAAGGAAAGATCATCTTTTGTGCAGCAACAGTGGTAACAGCAGCAGGAGACGCCGTCACTGCTGTCGAAAAAGGGTAGTTCTTTTAAAAATGCGTTTAGTATATTTTTTAAAAATATCAGATGAAGAAACGTGTGTTAAAACAGGGTTGGTAGAATGTATTAAGCGACAAAGTAGAAGTGACTGAGAGAAGGAGACAACGTTGTCGAGTGGCGTAGTTTTCTGGAGTACGTACGTGTCCCAGCGACACAGTGCCGGCGTCTCTAGCTCTCTTGAAGACACCAACTGTCTGGGTTTTTTTCTTGCAACTTTTTTCTTTCGTGGTAGGGTTTGAATCGAAGGGTCATCAAGATGCATGAGGTGTTTAAGACGCACCGCTGTCGTTGGGCTCCTATATGCTTGGCTTTCACTTGCCCTTGTGAAATATACCAAGTCATTGTGACAACAAGAGGTAGAGAGGGTATATATGGAGAGAATGAACTTGGTTAAATCATTTCTGAATCAGCAATCGAGATGAAACGATCACACGATTTCAGTGAGAGAGAAGAAGAACGTAAGAGGCAGCGAAGTGACGTATCGCCTCACACACGAAAAGAAGTGTTCGCTCAAAACGAAGACATGAGCAAACCTGAACCAACACCTTCCACGTCTGCGACCAGACATAGAGAGCCCACTCCAAACCAAAGTCCACCAGTTAACCCTGAAAAGTACTATCACATTCGAGAGACGGAAAAGCGACCCTCTAGAAAATTTAGAACCACGACTTACACCTACACGGTGAAGTTTAAAGATTTCAAGTCCGACGTACCATTGGAGAAAGCAGAAGGGTTTATCACCGAGATGTGGGATTCTTTGCTCACCACACTAAAGCAACAATGTCAACCCAAAGAAGACGATTTCTTGACACTATCCATAGATCACGACAGCTTGAAATCCCCTGTTTGGATCGAGTTTAGCAGACCCGCAGAACTAACCCCTTCCAAAGTCATGGACAAGATTCAACACGTACAACAATCTAATGATCAGTTTGACATCACCGATGGTAAAGCCACACTGAAAATGGCCCACGTCTCTCCTCCTCAAGGGACTGGACGCAAAAAGGTCTTATTGGTGGACGACCTTCGCAACACCAAAACAAGTCTCGTCCGAATTAACAACCCTCAAGACCAGATGTGTTTAGCCCGTGCCATCGTGGTGGGACGAACCTATGCCAACAAGAACGACACGGTAGAATGGAAAAGAACCTGGAAAACTATTCAACGATCCGATCGAGCCAAACAACGAAATGAAGCAGAACTCCTGTTACAACAAGCCGGACTGTCCAAAGACACACCCTGTGGCATTCCTGAGATGCAAAAATTGCAAGATGCCCTAGCTCCACGATACACCTTGAAAGTGCACCCTCAAGAAGTGCGCGGACCTCTGTTGTTTCGAGGCCAAGACTTTAAGGACGGAAAATACATTCATGTCTATTATCACGATGAACATTTCGATACCATTACCGCCATCCCCGGATTCCTGGGATACAGATATTACTGTGAGAAATGTGACCGTGGTTATAATAATCGAGAGCAACACAAACATTGTGGATCGAAATGCCGAGGATGTTTGGCCTCTCCACCCTGTCTGAGCGAAGGGCAAAAACCATTGCATTGTCCTGCTTGTCTGCGCACGTTTTTCAGCCCTGCCTGTTACCAACAACATCTGAAGACGCAAGGTTCACATCAGAAATGTGCTTGTCAACTCCTGAGATTGTGCCCTACGTGTGGACAAGGCATACGTACCAATAGTACCAAGGCACACGTATGTTCAGGAAAAAAGAAATGTCACATTTGTCATCACATCGTGGACTTGAACCACCAATGCTACGTGCAAAAATACCAACCCCAACCAGAGAAAGAGGATGGTCACAAGAAGAAAAGCAATTTCATCTTTTTCGATTTCGAATGCATGCAAGAGACTGGCATTCACATTCCTAATTTCTGCGTGGCTCATCGAGCGTGCGAGAAGTGCATTCAAGAACCTATCTTCAGTCATTGCCCTCACTGCAGCAAGATTCCTGGAGGACGTGAAAAAATCTTTCGGGGACCGAACACGCTAGCCGATTTCGCTCGATGGGTCTTAGACCCCATCGACAAGACGTGGAGCCAAGAGGACATCGAACGTTACGGAGATTGTCATCGTCATGCCACGGTGATGGCTCACAATTTCTCCGGATACGATGGACAGTTTCTTCTCAGATACTATACGGAACATGGCACCGAACGTCCTAAAGTGACTTTGAACGGAGCCAAAATCATTTTCATGCAAGTGGGACAAGTACAGTTTAAAGATTCGATGAGCTATTTGGCCATGCCTTTGAGTCGAATGCCTAAAACGTTTGGAATGACAGAAATGGCTAAAGGGTACTTTCCACACTTTTTCAATACGGAAGCCAATCAACACGCCGTTCTACCCCATTTACCTGAGGCTCACTATTACGACCCCGACAACATGCGTACCGAACAACGAGAAGCTTTCTACGCTTGGTACCAGGCTCACGCCTCGGACCCTTTCGACTTTCAGGAAGAAATGCTAAAGTATTGTCGTTCCGACGTGGACATTTTGCGGCGTTGCTGTGGAAAATTTCGAGAACTGTTCATGGAACACGGAGGGGTCGATCCTTTGAAAGAAGCTTGCACCATTGCCAAAGCGTGTTCCTTAGTGTATCGACAACGATTCATGCCTGAAAATACCGTGGCTGTCATCAGCCCTCAAACGACCAACTTTGTCAAACGTCAATACTCGGTCAAAGCCCTACGTTGGTTACATTACTTGTGCGACAAGGAAAACAAATGGATTCAGCATGCCCGCAACGGAGGGGGTGAAAAGACCATCGGAACATATTCGGTAGATGGCTGGGACTTAGAAAACCCCAAGATCGTGTACGAGTTTAACGGTTGCTTATTTCACGGATGTCCCGTCTGTTACCCTGATCGTAGCACTAAAAATCAGTTTTTACAACGAACCATGGAAGACTTGTACCAGGACACTTGTCAGCGACGCCTAAAGTTGGAACAGGAAGGATACCAAGTGGTGGAAATGTGGGAACACGAATACGATCACCGCTTGAAAACCGATCCCGAGTTTAAACGCCTCGTGGAAAGTTACCAGTTCATGGACCCGCTGAACCCGAGGGATAGTTTGTACGGAGGAAGGACCAATGCCACCTGTTTGCTGTACCAAGCCGACGAAGAGAAAGGAGAAGAAATCAAATACTTGGACGTGTGTTCGCTGTATCCCTACGTGTGCAAATATTGTCGCTTTCCTGTAGGGCACCCGCAATTGTTAACGGAACACATCGACCTGAAAAACATTCGACAATACGAAGGCTTGATCAAGTGTAAAGTTTTGCCTCCCACGAACCTATACCATCCCGTCTTACCTCACCATTGTCAAGACAAACTGATGTTTCCATTGTGCCGTACTTGTGCCGAAACGTGCAACCAAGACCAACCTTGTCAGCACACCCAGGAAGAACGTGCCTTGACGGGAACCTGGGTCAGCGTAGAATTGTTCAAAGCTCTGGACATGGGATACGAACTGTTAGAAGTGTACGAAATTTGCCACTTTCCCAAGACACAACAATACCACAAGGGTGATCCCAGTCAGAAAGGCATTTTCGCTGACTACGTGGATGCCTTTTTGAAACTGAAACAAGAAGCCAGCGGCTATCCTTCCTGGTGTCACACTCCCGAAGACCAAATACAATTCAAAGAGAAATACTATGAACAAGAAGGCATCTCTTTAGACCACATCGAGAAAAACGAAGGCAGGCGATCGTTTGCCAAAGTGATGTTAAATTGGTTGTGGGGTAAAATGGCACAACGACCGTGTTTACCCAAGACGGAATATTTGACAGAACCTTCCCGCTACTTCCAGATGATTCACGACAAAACCAAATACATGAAACACGTGGACGTCGTTCGAGAGGATTTGATTTTGGTCAATTACGAAGAAGATCTGGACTTTGTACAAGACGACCCTTTTGGAAATGTCATCATTGCGGCTTACGTGACAGCTCATGCTCGCTTAAAATTGTACGAAGCTTTAGAACTGTTAGGGGAACGCGTCCTGTACTTTGACACGGACAGTTGCATCTACATCGATCGACCGGGTCAGCAACACCCTAACATCGAAGAAAACCGTTTAGGAGCCTGGACAGACGAACATCCCGACGACAAGATTCTAAGTTTCGCGAGTGGAGGTCCTAAAAATTACGGCTACCAATACCGGGACAAACAAGGAGAAGTGCACACGGAGTGCAAAGTGAAAGGACTGACTCTGAATTATCGTACCAGTCGAGTGGTCAACTTTGGGGTATTGAAAGAAGCCTTGCAATCGGGAGAGGATGGAAACTTTAAAGTGACCACTCACCAACCGAACAAGATTGTACGTTTACCCACTCACCACATCGTCAGTCGACCCCTGGAAAAAATCTATCAAATCGTGTACCAGAAGCGAGTGAGACTTCCCAATCACTTTACGTTGCCGTACGGTCACATCGATATTGGTCAGCATATAAAAAGGGACAACGTCCAAGACCAATAGTTCATTGTCACTACCAAGACCAATCGACAAAAATGAATCCTTTCAAACAGCAAGTATAGAGCGTAAGACTCAAGTCCAACGAGAAACTCGGGTGTGATTCTATGCCTCACGATCACATCACCAATGCAATACCACATCTTAGTTGTTATGTACTAATGCCATGACAAACTACGTGCAACCAGTGAAACTTCCAGACCACAAAACTTTACCTTATGGACATGCTGATATCACCCAGTATAAAAAGGGACGACTTCCAAGAACGACACTTCATTGCGAGGACAAGCGACGAGAAAGATGAATAACTCTACGCAGAAGAAAAAAGAGAAGGAACAAACATCATTGACCTCTTTCACCACCATACCGTCACAGCAAAGTGCGTTCAAGAAGGAAAAGGATTCAATAGACCTAAAGGAGTATTTTAGCATCCAAATGACCCAGACAGCGACCTCGAGAAAATTTAGAACGACAACTTACACCTACACGATGAAATTTAAAGACTTCGCGTCTGACGTTCCAGCCGAGGAAGTATCAGGTTTCATTACGGATCTACTTGACTCACTGTTAGAGAAATTCAAATGTCATTGCCAAGTCAAAGATGAAGGTCGTTTGAGCCTATCTATGTATCACGACAGTTTGAACTCGCCTGTATGTCTCGGATTTAGCACACCTGCAGAAATAACTTCTTCCAAACTTTTGAGGGCTATTGAAGACGTGCGGTCGGTGAGAAAAAAATTTGACATCACCGATGGAAAAGTGACTATTCATATGGCATATGTTGCACCTCCATGGGAAGAAGACGATCACTGCTCTTGATCTGCTTACCGATAAGTGTACCTAGCACGATGGACGTAACAGCAGATTTACGACTGACAGGGAATACGAGATCGGAAACATCTATGCTGGGACACAAGTGGTAGCTGACCAGATATTAAACAACGTGTGTAACGGATAGAGAGACAAACACGAACTTTCTCTTATTTGATTGTTTGTTACTTGTTTTGTTTTGACTTTTTCTTATAAACGAACATTTAATGTAAATTCGTTGCATATGAAGTGATTTTAGAAAGGAGTGAACGTTAATTTTAAACATTAGTTTACTAGAGTCAATAACTAAACAACTCGTAAATATGTTTCTTTTATGTTCAAATGTTTATGTATTTAATGGATAGTGCTTAGACCAAAGCACAGGCCAGAGAGCCCATGTATATATGTACTTGAATAAATGTTTTGAACCCATACAACAGACTTTTCTTTATCGAGTCTCTATTCTATCTGTGAGTCTTTCTTTAGAATATTTCTGTCCTTTTTTCTGTGTGTTTCAATGTGTATTTGTTTGTTTCTGTATGTCTATGTTTGTCCCTATCAACCCTTTGTCCCTACAAATACATTTCACCCTATAAAAGGTTTTGACCCTATAAACCTATGACGTTACCAATGTTTAATTCCCACTGATCCCCAGGTGACATTCCCATATTCAATTTCCATGTTCAATTCCCCTTGTCACTAGAGTGACCCAGGGTTTTTCTCCATGTTAAATTTCCCTTGTCGCTAGAGTGGCCCAAGGGGTTTTGTAATGCTAATTCCCATTGTCGCTAGGGTGGCCCCATATACTACTGTCGTTGTTGTTGTTGTTTGTTGTTTTTAGGGTTTAACGCCATTTTTCAGCACACGATAGACTATATATGGCGGCCAGTATTAATGGTGGAGGAAGAACCTGGGAAACCCCGGAGAAAACCACCGACCCACAAGAAGCTACTGGCAAGCTTTCTCACATACCCACATTTGCCGAATCCGAGACTCGAACCTACGCAGACAGAGGTGACTTTTTCGAGTCTCTATTCTATCTGTGAGTCTTTCTTTAGAACTTTTCTGTTCTCTTTTCTATGTGTTTGGATGTGCATTTGTTTGTTTCTGTATGTCTGTGTTTGTCCCTATCAACCCTTTGTCCCTACAAATACATTTCACCCTATAAAAAGCATTGAGCCTATAAACCCATGACGTCACCAATGTTCAATTCCCATTGACCCCCAGGTGACATTCCCATGTTAAATTCCCACTGACGCCAAAGTGCAAAACCCATATTTTAACGTTAAAGTCCCATTGACGCTAAAGTACCGGTCCTGTATTTCACATGTTCAGTTTCCCATGTTAAATTCTCCTTCACGCCAAAGAGCCGGGACCATGTTTTCAATGGTAAGTCCCATTGACGCTAAAGTGCCCCACTTAACTACTCCCTTTGCAGCAGTTACATTCTTGTGCACAGGAGGACTGAAACTATTTTAATACCAAAATGACTGCGGAAAACAAAAATGTTTATGAAATGGTAATTTCGGCAATGTTATCTGAATTAGTGCTCTTTAAATCTACGTATCTCTGCAAAGGGTTTATATTCATTATCATCGTCGTCGTCGTCATCATCATTGTCATCATCAAACCGATTAGTATAGAACACTATGAGCTCACTCCATCTCATCATAATTATCATCTGTCGTTCTAAGAGTGGAACCTAAGTAAAAGCTCTAATTAATGCGTATTGCTTAGTGCTCATATATAACGCATTCACGGTTTTCATGCACACAAATCGCATTTTTATATTGGTTTTAGATCTGATCTATTTATTACGTTCAGAATTAGATCAGCACCCACTACACATGTCTATATGTATGCATATGATTGTGTTTTGGCTCTCGTTCATCCATGGAAAGGAAACTAAACGAATGATAATGCTTTTTTTGTTTTTTTACTATCAATGGATAATGCATATGAAAACAATTTATCAAATCGTAGGCAACGTGATTTATGGTTCAATGACAACATCGGTGCTAAGAGATATTAAAACCACCCTCTGAGATCAATACATGCAAGATTATTTATCATCAAAATGGCAATATTTTAAAATTTATAATCCGATTGTAAGAATATTAAATCAAATTTATAACCAAAAACGTTTATCTACCTGTCTTGAAATTCAGGATGTCCAATAAATTATTGTCTAAAGTGCTCGATATGATAGACTTCCATATGAAGATAGAAATGCAGTGACGTACTAAGGGTAAATGGCGCCCGAGATAAGTGGTGTAAATGGCGCCCAAAGCGACGATGATTGCCCAAAAGCCCAGAATACGAGGCCCTTTGGGCCGAAGCGGGGGGAGGGTTATGCGAGGGAGTACATGCCCCCTCCTACCAGCTAGGTGGGTTGGGGAGAGCTGTGAGCTCCCCCAGCGGAATCCTGGCCGCAATTGTATCGGTTGTTTTGGCGCCCCAAGACACCTGGCGCCAGGTTACCCCACCCTCCAAGTTAATACGCTATTGAGAAAATGTACCAAAGATTAGAAAATTTATCTGGGAGACGAAATGCCTTTCGCACCTTTTTAAAATTCAAATATGGCTACCATCATATAGTAGATGACAAAAAATTCATGTTTTTATAAGCTTTAAGTGTTCTGATTAGGATAGATTAAAAAATTTACAGGCCAAGAAGATAACTGTTGAATGGAAAGCTAATTTAGCTCATGTTGCCTAAGTGGCTACAGCGTCCACCTCGGATGCGGATGGTCGAGGGTTCGAACCTAGGCCGTGTCATACCAAAGACATTTTTATATATTAAAAAAATCGTATTAACAGGTGCCTCGATAGGTGCTCGGCATTAAGAGGTTACTGTTGGTACTAGTCGGCCAGTTGTCGGGATAATGCGACTGAATGAGACATGATGCCACACGTCTTGCTTGATGCCCCAGTGCTAGAGATCACTATGAACTGCCACACTGCAAACATTGTAGCCATATGACTGAAAAATTGTTAAAGCTACGCTAAAAATCAAAATCACACACATAGATTCTCTCAGAGCATGCAAGCAGCCACTGACATTAATGCAGAAGAAAATGTGTACTTGCAAATTGCCTCGTACAATTTGCATCTATGAAGAATACAATATACATGGACAGAATTATGAAGTAGCATCTGCAAGCAGCCATTTACAATAATTTATCAAGGAAAAATAGAAAATACATGCATAGAATTACGGCGGTATTATCCCTCCATACAAAACAAGGTCATGGTGGGCTATTTGTAGATATTACGTAATTACACATTGCGATATATTCTCCGAATCACTTGGCCATATACGTGACAAATATGTATATCTCAGTAAGTCGGATTTTCGTGCAAAAGCATATCTATACTGACGTTATTCACATTAGGTGCGTATCGCATGTGGAAACAGTAGGCCTATTTCAAGGTGCGGCGGGGCCTTTTGAGTCACCGCATGTGAAGGACAAGTCTTATATGTTGTTTATTATTCAATCGTCTGCGTATTTCAGTCCATTGTGTGTGCTAACGATGCGAACTGTACAGCAGGAATATTGACTATTCGCATAATGCGAGGCTTACATGAAGTAAAAGGAGATACAGCGGATACCTTGGCTTTTCGTTAAGATTGGAGTCGGTTCATAGTAAACTAACCGAGAATGGCCTCGGATTTAGTCAGAACTATTCGTGATGATATGGACCTTAAATTGGCGTAAGTACGACAGAAAAGGCATATTCTTAACTGATTTACGATGTATTGATAAATCTCTGTGTGTGTGTGTTTATTGGTTTAGAGTTACCTCAGTCTGATTAAAAAACACTAGGCACAACATCGTTTTACAGTGACAGGTACTCAAGATTCTATTAAGGAGTGATCTATGCATATTTGTAAATGACAAGACGTGCCATGTCAACTATCTACATAAATACTTAGAGGGGAGCGAGTTGTCTCGTCATTTATATTAAATGACCGTGATATATTTCTGTAACTCAGGGTATATATCTTTTACCATAGTCCGAGTTTCATCTGATCCTTGTCACCCCATTTTTGATATTTGGACATTTAATGATTTATGTTGGGTTGTAGGGTCAGAGTCCATTTTTAGTCGAAAAGTTGGAATTCGCCGACCATTTGGTGTCGACATGGGGTAGCCGCTTACTAGCCGGCCCAGCAAACTTGAACGACCTTTCATCGAGATATACCTGCATGAAATCGATAGGAATATGATTTAGTTTCTCAGAAATTGCGATCATAGCATTCGTTATGTATTTAATCCGCTGACAGACGAGACGAAAGTGCTAGTTTCAGTAATGAGTTTTCCAAAGCCAGCTCCATAAAAGGACGGAAATTCCTTTAATAAAAAAATGGTCTCCATTTTTTTAGTTAGATATAGGATATATTCTCCAAAAATTCCTTTACTAACATTTTACTTATCATTATCAACCAGTTCTGGCTCATACAGTAGAACCTGACTTCAAAGACCACCCCTTATGACAAAAAATAATGGTCTTTCAAGAGAGGTAAACCATGAGAGGTAATAATTGCTATCTAATCAGTAGTTATGTGCAGGGAGAACATGGTCTCTCAAGACAGGTGGTCTTTCATAGCAGTGGTCTCTAGAGACAGGTTTTACTGTATATACTTTATCATTGGTTCACAATATTCCATATAATTTGTACCATGAGTCTTGTATTAACAACCAGTGGAGAAAAATATAAAATCTACCATGTACTTGGCAGGACTTGTGTGTTAATTATGCCTCGAAGGAAAGGTAACAATAATTAGATAACTTGTGTGTTAATTATGCCTCGAAGGAAAGGTAACAGTAATTAGATATTATAGTCCTGACATTTCCTATGGATGGCTTTTATCCCTTGATTTGTGTAAACAAAAGGTTTTCGTTAACATTCTGATTTTATTTGCATATTTGCAGATACAAAAGCTAATGTTGTTACTACTGTGAAGATAAACCATTGATTGTACTACGCATACAAATAATGTGCCTATTCATTTTTTTGAAAATTTGCTTTGTATATTTTTATTCAGTGTTTTGTTGAATTTGACATGCACACATGCACACACACACTATTTGCAAAGCAAATGATTCATTTTACAGGGAATATTCATAATATGACCCATTTTTTTAATTGTAGACACAGCCTCAAAATTATAAATATTACTAAACTGAATGTTCCAAAATTAGTATAATATTGAACTATTTTCTCAAGTTAACAGAAAAATTAGAATTTTAATAAAGAGCAATATATGATTATCTAAGTGAGAGATATAGAGGACGGATTAGACAAAATTGTATTCATCCTTGTCCTCATTATTTACACAAAGTTCACATTTCCTTTCATGCTGGGGTCCCAAGTGGGCAAGTGGTCTAAAGCGCTCACCATTACGGATCACTGCCATCTCACCTCTGTCTGCATGAGTTTGAGTCTCGGATTCTGCCAATGTGGTTATGTGAGAAAGCTTGCCAGTAGCTCCTCGTGGTTCAGTGGTTCTTTCCGGGGGTTTCCCGGGTTCTTCCTCCACCATTTATACTGGCCGCCATGTATAGCCTATCTTGAGCTGAAAAATGGCATTAAACCATACAACAACAAAAAAAATCCTTTCATGCTGTTGAGTCTCGATATTTAATTGATGTGATGAAACCCTCATGAACATACAGCCTTTTCTGTGGCTGACATTAGCAATTATTCTAAGATTGGAAGTGGTTTTGAAGATATCTTCCGTATGTTTATACATGTATGAAATATGTCATTTAGTCATTGGCTATAAAGCAATGAAAAGATATCAGGACTGAATTAGGGTAATACGAGACTGAACTAGGGTAATACAACACTGAATTAGGGTAACTAATACCAGACTGAGTTAGGGTAATACCAGATTGAACTAGGGTATTACAAGACTGATCTAGGGTAATACCAGACATCTATTGTATCTTTTTCACATTAGAAATATAGTTGTTATAATTCTCTTTTGCAATCAGTAAGCATTAATTATTATAGTATTTGACGAATTCAATTTTCTATATTTAGCAATTTGAACCAGTACTTAATGATGCGCAGATATCTATTTACATAAAGCAGATATCAGCCAAACTCTCCATACACAAACATATTGTTGTTACAAAGTTTTTAGAATCTAGTAACCACTTGCAATATTTTTTGTGTACCCGTTTCATATTATCTGCTTTCAGAAATCCCCAAATTTGACAGCAATATGACAAAATCAGAGATTTAAAGAATCAAATAAATAATACATTATATTCACTGGACATTATAGATTATTAGTGTTACTCAAAAGTCCGTTCATTGCTTTAATGCTTTTGTCAGCAGTAGTCTCTATAGCACGTCGAAACAAGCCTCAGTAGGTAAAAATGGGTCTTAAATAATTAAAAGTATCCATAATATCTACAAGTACATTTCTGTGCTTAAGTAAAACGTCTAGTCATCTTACTCTTTTTTTAAAAAATCATAACATTGTTTACAGATATATTTAGTCTTATTCACTATGCGTGTAATGTATCAAAGGATGCTTGTAGATCATCTGTTGTTTCCAAAATATGGCTGTACTGTCAGCAAACGGTAAAACATGTAAAGAAATTTCTTTTAAAATGATACCCGCCTCTGTATTTGATTGTAATACAGTTGCCATATCATCAAGAGTATGAGTAAACAGAAATGGATCGTCGAGGCTTTCTTGTAAGTTAATAGTCAAAATAATCGGAGTGCGTTTTATGTTTTACACATGACTGCACTGTAAACAGATTTTATTATTGCATTTTTGTCAAAATTAATAAAGGTACAAAAACTGTTTTCTTTTCTTCGAATAACTTTCAAATGAAAAAATAAAATATATAAATGGTATATACATAACTATTTTCTAACTATAATTAGGGACCTTTTCTTACGGGGAACAGTATACTAAGAAGTAAGTGTCACTGTAGTTCATGGAGTAAAACATTTAAAGCATTATATGGTTATGTGTGTGTTTGTGTGAATTGTAAAGACATTTGTACACATGCACTGTAAGAAAATAAACGTTCATTTCATCATTAGGTTTTTTCCATCCTACTTATAATCAAAACTGACCTCATTCACTTATTTGTATTTTTCATGTCTTATTACATTTGCTTCCATCCATCCATCCATTCATCCATACAGTTTCCACAGTACTATATGTAATCAATAATTGTATGATATCCTTTTGGGAAGTAGGACAACCAAAGCTGCTAACCTAAGTGCCATATAATGTTGTCACCACTCCCGTGGCCTAAGTGGTTAGAGCATCTGCCTTGGATGCAGGAGGTTGCAGATTTGAACCCCAGCAGAGTCATACCAGAGTTTGATAAAAAGGGTACTGGCAGCTGCCTTGCATGGTGCCCAGCATTAAGTGGCTACCATTGGGACTGGTCAGCCTGGTGTCAGGCCAATAGGCCAGTGTGATTTGGGAGGGGGTGTATGCTTGTCTGCAGCATGATACCCGTGTGCTAGGCATCACTATAAATTGTTAAGCTACATTAAAAATCCCAAAACAGAACATACACCCATACAGTGTAATCAAACTACATATAATAATAATAATAATAATAAATTGAATTATTGTCAAAAAGGAAGGTATGAAATAATATAAAGTCAAATCAACTTTTATATTGAAGGTATAGCAGCAGTCATTATTAGATAAGAGCGGACATGCCATATTTCCCAAATGCTGAAATATTCAACATCAAAATGACGATCTCGTGAAAGGTCAAGTGGAAGAGCCTATTTTTAGCTTTAGCTATTTTAAGCTTTTGGCTTTCACTAGTATTCAGATTTTTATTTCCTTTTTTATGCATCTAAGTATAACACAGAAACAAATACATTATGTATCAAAGTATAACACAGAAACAAATACATTATGTATCCAAGTATAACACAGAAACAAATACATTATGTATCCAAGCATAACACAGAAACAAATACATTATGTATCCAAGTATAACACAGAAACAAATACATTATGTATCCAAGTATAACACAGAAACAAATACATTATGTATCCAAGTATAACACAGAAACAAATACATTATGTATCCAAGCATAACACAGAAACAAATACATTATGTATCAAAGTATAACACAGAAACAAATACATTATGTATCCAAGTATAACACGGAAACAAATACATTATGTATCAAAGTATAACACGGAAACAAATACATACATTATGTATCCAAGTATAACACAGAAACAAATACATTATGTATCCAAGCATAACACGGAAACAAATACATTATGTATCAAAGTATAACACAGAAACAAATACATTATGTATCCAAGCATAACACAGAAACAAATACATTATGTATCAAAGTATAACACAGAAACAAATACATTATGTATCCAAGCATAACACAGAAACAAATACATTATGTATCAAAGTATAACACAGAAACAAATACATTATGTATCCAAGCATAACACAGAAACAAATACATTATGTATCAAAGCATAA
The DNA here is from genome assembly GCA_028554795.2 of Sinohyriopsis cumingii. Taxonomy (NCBI): domain Eukaryota; kingdom Metazoa; phylum Mollusca; class Bivalvia; order Unionida; family Unionidae; genus Sinohyriopsis; species Sinohyriopsis cumingii. The sequence goes on from CM068839.1 coordinate 71,663,308, forward strand.
CACAGAAACAAATACATTATGTATCCAAGCATAACACAGAAACAAATACATTATGTATCAAAGTATAACACAGAAACAAATACATTATGTATCCAAGTATAACACAGAAACAAATACATTATGTATCCAAGCATAACACAGAAACAAATACATTATGTATCAAAGTATAACACAGAAACAAATACATGATGTATCCAAGTATAACACAGAAACAAATGCATTATGTATTCAAGCATAACACAGAAACAAATACATTATGTATCAAAGTATAACAGAAACAAATACATTATGTATCCAAGTATAACACAGAAACAAATACATTATGTATCCAAGCATAACACAGAAACAAATACATTATGTATCGAAGTATAACTCAGAAACAAATACATTATGTATCCAAGTATAACACAGAAACAAATACATTATGTATTCAAGCATAACACAGAAACAAATACATTATGGATCAAAGTATAACACAGAAACAAATACATTATGTATCCAAGTATAACACAAACAAATACATTATGTATCCAAGTATAACACAGAAACCAGTACATTATCAATGTTGCACCTGTTGATATTATAATCCATTTCACGCATCAACATCTAAAAGGCTGAATAATCTCTTTGCACATCCATTAAGGCAGACACATTCACTTGATGGTAGATTCATTCACTTAAGAGTAGATTATTTGACTACTTGCAGATCACTACTGTTTTGTGATCTGATACCTGATTTTGTTTTTCTTTATCAGATCAAATGGCACACAGGACCAGCACTGTGATATGGGAATTGTTCCTACAATATACTTAATCTTCAATTTTTCAGCAGCGGTAAGCATTTGTAATATTTTCACGCACGTTTTGTGGTGATTGTGTGATAATTTTGTGCATGTTTTGCAGTTGTTTCACAATATTTTCATGTATTTTTAGTTAACTTTTAAAAGACGATGTTTCATTCGCTCTGATTGCAAATAAGAGATGATCAGCTTAACAAACATTGCGCTTGGACATCCCTTAAAAAAAGTCCCCATGTCATTATTTCATGCTTCAGCGACTTTTTCAGATTTTGATTTAACAGTTCATTTATTGTATGCAGTTTATGTTCTAATCATGAAACTTGAAAATCGGACACATATTGGCTACTACACCATTAAAACCAAAGGTGAAGGTGACCTACATTTTATGATTTACTAACATGGGGAAGTAATTGTGTTTATGATCATATTGTGCAACCTCGCCTAATCAGAAGGCCTTTTTTTGTCAACGATTTTGGAGGTAGGAACAAAGTGTTTTTTTCTGATGGTAAACTTTCCTTAATGATGGCAGTGTTATATAATTTGATCTATCACCCTCAGTAGGTTAACTGTACTGTACATGTGAATAAGTCTAGCAATTAGATGAGTGGAAGAAATAACACACAACTTTTATTTGGTGTTTTTTATTTAGTTTATGTTGGAACTGAGGCTTCTTATATGATACAGTGTCAGAGAAAGATCTGTACTAATCTTGACTGTTGCTGCCATACAATCTGTATTCACTTATACTTCTTTTGAATTAATTTCAAAGCATTTTTCTTATAATTGTGTTTAAATGTTTAGTTAACATCTTCCATTCTTTTCTGGTTGAGTGGCTTATTAAAGAAAATGTTAAATTTGTTCACGATGGGTTTTTTTTGTTGTTGCTTTCTTTGTTTTGGCATACCAAGTATCAACATCATTTTTATTTATTTTACTGGAAAAATTCAGTATGCTTAACTACTAATATAACCTGTAACAATGTACTTATTGGTCTTTGGCATAAATATTGACAAAATACCATGCCTAGAAACAGTGCTAGCTCCTGCTGAGCAGCAGAGAGAGTGAACAGCCAATTTTGGAACAAGTTTTTTTGGAAAAGACAAAGAGGGTGAACATATCATTTTTTCTAGCAAGCTCCAATCAAAGATAAAACCCTCTGCAAGGAAAAAAGACCTCCAATAACACCAAACCAAAGCCTCTAACTGATCAAGATTTTCTCTAATTGGGTCATTTTATTCTGTTATTTTCTTTGGTAAATTTGAAATGTATTTAACAGTAAGATTGGGGCCCCGAGTGGCCGAGTGGTCTAAAGCGCTCTTCGTTACGGATCACTGCCATCTCACCTCTGTCTGCGGCGGTTCGAGTCTAAGATTCAGCCAATGTGGGCATGTGAGAAAGCTTGCCAGTAGCTTCTCGTGGGTCGGTGGTTCTTTCCGGGGTTTTCCGGGTTCTTCCTCCACCATTAATACTGGCCGCCATGAATAGCCCATCGTGCTGAAAAATGGCGTTAAACCCCACAACAACAACAACAACAGTAAGATTATTAAAATATCTTTAGGATCAAGAAAAAATGGACCAAGACATTTTATGGGGCTTGAATCAACCAGGTCAACTAATTTAGTTGAGCTGACAAAAAAGATAATTGAGCCATCAAAAAAGATAATTGATTCAGCCAAAAAAAATAATTAATGATCTTTAGTCAGAGCATATAATCTGAAAAAATGTGTTGCAGTACACAAAATTTTTAAGGAAAAAGTAGAAAATGTTATACGTGAAGAAGCTGAAAAGGAAGAAAAGATTCTATAACAGGGTTACAAGGATTATGAACGCATTAAAACTTGTGCAACAACAAGATGAGTGAAAAAATTTAAATTTGATTTAATAATTTAGACAAAAATATTTTATATAATAGTAAAATAAGATCGTCAAATATAAGTCAGTGAAAAATATAGCTGTCAGACTCAATATTGTACGGACAATTCTTTAATTCGGCAAAGTGGGTATGTGAGAAAGCTTGCCAGTAGCTTCTTGTGGGTCGGTGGTTCTTTCCATGGTGTTTTCCCGGGTTCTTCTGCCACCATTAATACTGGCCGCCATGTATAGCCTATCGTGTGCTGAAAAATGGCGTTAAACCCTACAACAACAACAACTACAACAACAAAAAGTTTCAGCAACTTGTTGTTGTAGGGTTTAACCCATTTTTCAGCACATGATAGGCCATACATGGCAGCCAGTATTAATGGTGGAGGGAAAACCCCGGAAAGAACCACCAACCCATGAGAAGCTACTGGCGAGTTTTCTCACATATCCACATTAGCCGAATCCGAGACTTGAACCCACGCAGACAGAGGTGAGATGGCAGTGATCTGTAACGGAGAGTGCTTTAGACCATTCGGCCACTCTGGACCCCTTTCAGCAACTACATTTAAGGGAACTAAAACAATGTCATTAAGAATGAGAGTTTGTCTACCTCCACATGATATATCAACTTTGATATTTTGTCATCGTGAATCTACTGGTCGATATCATAACGGTACAGGTAATTCTTTCAAGTTTGATCAGTTTGTAAGACCTAATGGTGAAATTTATCAAACAGAATTTCTTCATACAAAAATGAAATACACCAACAATCATGAAAAGTTACTCAGTAATTGTTTTATTATTCCATCAGTCATGGCTTATTTTGCTAGAGAGAAATATTCATGGAAACCAACTCAGTTTGATTTTCTCAATGATTTAATATCAAGTTGTGTTGAATATGGATACGGTGGATTATGGAATACCAGATAAGATTGCAGAGATATGATATCACTTGATATGGCAGCGTGTTATCCAGGAAGTTTTCTTGGTATGGGAAAGTGTTTGGAATATTTTAATCAATTTGGACATCCAACACACGAAATGACCAGAGTATCGCTAAATGGACCTTTACCAGATTTTGATATAATGAGTTTTGCATGAATTACTTCATTCAAGTTTGCCGAATATCTTCATCCAATTTGTTACCTCTAGTTTGGTAAACATTTTTCAGAAAAAATTATGGGTGCCAGTAGTATTATTACGATATATGCTTGATGTAAAAATACTAATATCACTACCAGTGAGTGAAGCAATAATATCATATTGTCCACAGAAACAAGTTTGGTTGCCGGAAGAGAAAAAAACAATCTTTGGATCCCAATGAGGATGGGAAAAAAAATCGATTACGAAATAAAATTTCTAAGGTTCTCGGCAGAAAAATAATCGAAAAGTTCACACAAGGTGGTTCACATGATCATAAACGACATTGTTGTTGATTGGTTATCGATGATGCTGAACTTGACTTTATAATTGCTGTTACAATGAAGAAAAATAAATGTGTTAGTTGAGAAACAGCTTATTTGTCAAATGGAACTAAATATAGTACACGTGATCATAAACGACATTGTTGTTTATTAGTTATCGATGATGTTGAACTTGACGTTATAATTGCTGATACAATGAAGAAAAATAAATGTGTTAGTTGAGAAACAGCTTATTTGTCAAATGGAACTAAATTCAGTACTATTGTGAATTACACTGTTTGTGAATCACCGCATTTTATTCATTTTAAGGTCTTCACTGCTTGCATACGTTTCGATTAACCTGTGGTGAGCAGATTTCCTAAACTTGCTGTCAGAGTAGCAACAGATTCATTTTATATCGACATGAAACATATAGATCAATTAAAACAATTAAATATCAGAACTGAATCATCATGGAGAATAAAACGATCATGATGAAACAGCTGATGTTGAATGTAAAAACACTTATCATGAAAATAATCAAATGTCAATATCATTAGCAACATCAATAAATGATCCTGTAACAAAATGAACTAGCCCAATTAGAGAAATCTCGGTCGGTTAGAGGCTTCAGTTTGGTATTATTGACCTTGTGTTTTCATTTTCGTAGGAAGTTTTATTTTTGCAATTGGACCCTCCTAAATCTTGTAGGGTTCATCTCCCTGCTGCTTGCTGATTATTTGATTTCCCCATCTGTTGATGGAACACCTCCTTCTTCATGCTGCTTTATAATTCCCCTGCACTAAGGAACTGGTATCCAATCACAAGTGACCTCAGCCCACCAGGAGCATGTTCACCCATCCTTTAAACTGCATGTGGCCATAGAACACAATTAATTTTACTATATGTTCTCTACATTTGTTTCTCGGTACTGACCTTTCCACTGTGTGACAATCAATACAAATCATATGCTAATCTAAAATACCTTCAAAGATGATTTCACGGTGAAGTTCTTGTCAAAGGTTGATCTGCTCATTTTTGAGATGCGGACTGTCAACAGAGCAGCATGTAAACAAAACACAGATGTCACTTCCGGATCATCACCAAGGCCTTATTACTCACTGTGCACTGTCGCCGAAATACACAAGGACAACCACACCCTGAGCTCATATTCTCACGAATAAACAATTACCTTTAAATCCCTACCAAACATGCATAAATAAAACTTTTCTATCACCACCAAAGTAAGAGAGGAAAAAAAGTTCTAAAAATAGACTAGAACTACATTCGTGGGTACTGAACTGGAAGTACTATTTGTGACCCGATTCCATGTGACCACTGAGTCATGAATACTACAGTGTTAGACCTCTTCTTACTGTAACATTAGCTAGTACATCTGCAGACTTCTTATCAGAAATAGTGATGGGTGGACACTTCCATGAATACAATATTCTTATCAGCAATATTGATGGATGGACATTTCCATGAATACAGTATTACCTAATAGCCACACACACATCCTCCATTTATATATAAACCATTATCTGCACCATAGATTGTGTTCATGGTGTATATAGTGTTTTATGTTTTGTGGTTGGTGCAATCAAGGGAACTAATTCATAATAGCCAATACACTGCAGTTTTGTCTCCCTTTTGATACTTGTCCATTGTGGAACATGTCTGTTGCAGACACTCATGTATATAACCATGATTGTAATTTTGTCCTATTAGTAAAGATATTTTTAGAAAATCAAACCAGTGTTTGCTCCACTGTTGTCTTTCCACAAAATGCCCAAAATGTCTACTGGTAATTCTACCTGCTGCATACATGCATACATGCTGTGAATGATCATTTGCTTTAATCAGATTTGGTGATTTTATCATTTTCATTTTATGTTAACTTTCAGGAAATATTGTAGTTGAGTATTGTTGCACTAGTAAATAAAAATGTAGACACTACTCTTCCTGTATCAATGACTGTAGCTTTCATTTGGTATACACCCAGACTCTTCTGTATCAATGACTATAGATTTCATCTGGTATACACCCAGACTCTTCCTGTATCAGTGACTATAGATTTCATTTGGTATGCACCCATACTCTTCCTGTATCAATGACTATAGATTTCATTTGGTATACACTCAGACTTTTCCTGTATCAATGACTATAGATTTCATTTGACAAAGGTTGCTCCAAAGAAGTCACTAAATCAGAAGTACTAGAAATTGAATTTCTCGAAATTCCTGGATGTTTTTGTTTACATGTGGATGAAGCCGGCGTCTTAATATTTTAAATTTCGCTACATGTGAATCTACTTAAAATATACTTACTACTAATGTCGATTAAAGTTTACAGCTGTATGTAACATTTTACATCTCACACTCCATGTGAATAAGGCTACTATAATAACTTGCTTGAATTATTTGTCAAAATTATAAATCAGTCAAAACCACCATTGTTAAAACTTACTGTATGACCTAAACCACATTCTGGCACTAGATGCACCATAAGCAATCACTACTCATTTCATCATGCAAAAGTGAGCCACTGTGACTTGTATTCCATCAGTGTTTCCCTTTACCCTGATTTACGCTTCAGAGACCCCCAAGGTTTTAAATTGACCCCCAGTTTTGATACCAAGGAGATTTTTGAGTCTCAGTCTTGCACCCCTAGGGGATAAACTGTCCATTAATGAAACTATCTTACCTTCATATAATGAATACTGTTATTGGATGAGTCCTACACTTAGAAATATCAAGATCTTTACATGACTTTATACTTGCTTAATGTGTTTCCTTTCTTCCTGACAATTTGCATGTTGCCATATTGAATAATTTTGATGTACCAAAAGATAAAAGGAAAAAATGCCACAATTAGTGAAGGAATTTTAGAAATGCCTTTTCTCCATGTCTGCATCTCACAGAAATAAGTATCCTGATACCCATCAAAGATGGAAAATTAAATCATTAGAAATTCCCATTTATGGATTATACTGATTTACCTGATGAACTAGGTACTTTTTGAACAACTGTTATATAATGGGTATTCTCTGAATGATGCTTTTTCTCAAACAGGTTTGCAATGTTTTATTTGAATTTATTTCTTCCACAGGTTTTTATTATTACTCTGCTGACGTGTTTGGAAAAGAGAACTGGAAACAGTAGATGTCTCTGTAGCTGCTGCAGACCAGGAATTGTTTAGTAAGATTCTTTGGATTCTGCCTTTAGTTAAATGAGAAATTGACAGCTCAGCTGGATCCTCAGAGGACTCATGTTGATTATATGGCATTTAATCAGAGAACCTTATTATCAAAGACTATGACATAACAAGTACTAACAATACAAAAATAGCTAAAGTACATGTACATGGCAGCTTAACAATCATTATATGGGAGCATTAGGAGGAAACTCTCCAAGTAGTTTGTTTATTTTTACTTGTATAGGAAACGAACTATGCCACACTGTTGCTACTACATGAAAATTGTCTTAAGGGTGCAGGGGACAGTTTTTGTGCACAAATTTGATGTCACGTTAACTGGCCTAATAAGACAATTCATAAAACATAGAATACACCAGTGATGTCCAGAAATCTGTATTTTTCGATAGAATAAATCAAACATAAGAATATCATTCACTTGACCTGAGAAGTCAATGGAAGCTTGTAGCAAAAGATGTTTATGCACCCAAGCCCCGCATCTGTCAATGCATTTTTCATGTTCAAAGTTCATTTTTGATACATAGTGATAATCATAGTGCAAGCATCTGTCAATGCATTTTTCATGTTCAAAGTTCATTTTTGATACATAGTGATAATCATAGTGCAAATGCTAGCCTTTTTCCTCTGTGATAATATTGATAAACTTAGCTAAACCGCTTGATGCAATTCAAAATAGTTGCCATCCTGGCCGTTTTTGAGATATTGTCCTTGCCTTGAACCCACATCTGCTGCAGTGGGTGGCTAGTTCTGCTTCCGAGCTGACTATTAGTATTTCAGTGTGTCTAGATGCTGTGTAGAAACTAAGAGTGATGTAATGCCTCACAGCAATTTCAAGAACAGCACAAGCCCGAAACAAATATATTCATAGCATTAAACAGTAATATCTACAAAAGGCACGTTGTAAGCTGAAGGTAAGAAATTTCGACGGGCCAATTTTTTAAAATGTCACATGCCACCTTAACCTTGGCAGGGCTAAATCAGTAGTATGATACTGTCAGAATTTAAATATTTATAATTTCATTTGTAACTGCAGTTTCAGATACGATGCTTCTTGTAATACACATGACAAAGAAAGCCTAAATGCTTAAAGATACCCATATTATTTGTTTGGGTTGTGCAAAGTATTAGATATGAAATTCACAGTAACTTCATATCAAAGTTTAATTGTATTGAAAAGAATATCAGTTAAATCCAGGCTAATATTGTAAGGTCATTTCATTATCTCATGAGGATAGGAGGTCATCAGATTTAAGTTTATTTTATAGTCTGAGTTACACATTTGGACTTGTCAAACTTTATAGTGCAAGTTTCTTTTTTGTGTTCTTACATTCTTTTTTGTCAGGTATATTATCAAGTCATTAAAATGTTAATAAAGCGAACCTGAAAAGGATGACAGTTAAAGCAAACTGAAACTTCAAATTGTTCAGATAGTTAAATAAATGATTAGGGATAGAAAGGTCCAATCAGTAAAGAACAATACACTGGGAATACAGAATGCACTACTACAAAATATGTGGGGATGTGCCTTGTATGAATTTCTTTTCTTACATTTCATGTTGATTGAGTTGATACATGTATCTTGCTTCAAGGCAGAGCTGTGTGATTGGTTTGGTTTGATTTGATTTGCTGTTTTATGCCAAATGAATACAAAAAGGTTATATATAACTGGTATCCTGCTAAAGGAAGTAGAATAAATTGTCTTGCCCAGGGGTACATCCCAGTAGCCAGCTGGGGCTAATTCAATGGCAGGACTCAAACCGATACTGTCTGGTTGTGAGTCAGACACGCTAATATGTGAGCGAGCACAGTTGTCTGGATTCCTCTTCTTGTTCAGGAAGGGACATTCATAAATATTTTGTGTATGTATGAAAATGTAATAGTTAAACCCATCTCCAGCAAAGTGACATGGCAATGAATACTTTTATAAATGCAATTATTGTACATTTTTTGTCTTTCTCTCTTTTGCACACATTCACACACACACACACACACACACACAGACGTACCATTTAACTGATTGCAGCTGTCCCTCATTCATTCTGTCTGTCTCTCTTTCTCTCACGTACACATCTTTTAACTGGCCACATATTCATTCATTACAGCCCTATAAATTTAGTGGACGGCAATGTGAACCGTTTGGCATGTGCTGCAGCATTTGGCCTCACAGCATCAAAGTGCTTTGAATTGGCTCGAGGTAGCATAATTTCATCAAATATTTCATCATGGGCTTATTGTAAGTCTCTATTTCTCTCTCTTTCTCTCTCTCTCTTATTAATATTCATTCATATATGATAGTGTGAATTTTGAGTCTTGTGTGTATAAAAGTAGTAAAGACAATCTTAGGCAGATGCAAAAGGGATGGTTTAATGTTTTCAAAGTCAGTCTGTGCAAAATGTGTTTTTTTTTGTGTTATTTGGTATTCCAATTTTTTCTGTAAAAAAGGGGTTTGTTGCAAAAATTCAGTGCAGTAATGTATACTGAAACTATTTTAGATTAGAAGCTTTGGTAATTTTGTATGTTACGGCAAAATGCTTGTCCAGTTGTAATAGATTTGTTAGATTAAGCTGTATTTCCATTCTTTTAGTGTTTTAGTTTCTATAATTCCTGTATCTTTCACCAAGATATCATAGCTATTACTGTAACCTTTCCTAGATTTTTTTTTAAAAAAATGTATTTTTTGCAGTCCAATGTTTTTCCAAAATATCTGGTTCGGATTTAATTGATAATCGATTCATATATTATTTCACAGGATTTAAGAACCCCTGCATATTGCAAAACTTTGGTTCCAATATTATATATTTCATTTATTTTGTCATGAGAGAAATTCTCCATTACTCTCGACAGTATCATTTATTAATAGTATACTTTTTCAAACCATTTTTTTTTCTTCAGCGATATTGACCCGACAACCCATGTAGTTTCATTATGCATTAGGGGATTCAGCAAGGAAGTATGAAAAATCTTTGCAATAAACATTTTAGAGTATATGTTGTAAGAAATGAAAACATCCTCCCAAAATTTATTATCAGCATCCCTTATGTTCATTTCTGTATAATTGATATCAGATTTTTAAAACTCCTTCCAAAAATGAAAATAATGAAATAGTTATATTATTCCAGTTTTAAAGTATTGTCACCATTTTAAATTCATGGGTACATTATTATTTGTTTCTATACATGGTTGTGTTTCTTTATGTCTTTCTTATTTACTTTTATGAAAGGGACCATTGAGATAATAGCCATGCAATGTATTCTGTCAGTATGATTATATATAGATGCATGCATGCACAACATTATCCTTTTTTCCTTTTTTCTTGCTTTATCTTTGGTATATTCACTCTCTTTTCTCATTTCAGCATTATATGCAATGGTTTATGTTGTTTTGATGGGATTCAATTTTTATCCTTTCTTCCTCTGCCTGTCAACAAACTGGAAAGTTCTGGGCTCGATCCTAGGATTCATATATTCTGGTACCACGTAAGTTTATTTCTTTCGTTGTTCTAAAACTTTCCTTCCTTGCCATCTTAAAATTTTGCTGGCTTTGGTAAATTTGTGATGGATTTTTTTCCTTTTAAATTGTCTTTACAACAAAACTTATCATTCTTCATCTAGCTTTGTAACACCAGAGATGTTTATATTCTTTGTAAGTCTAACTTTTTAACCTTTCAAATCTAATAAAGATATTTTTCAGTTTATACTTATTTTCTTTTTGCAATCAGATTGATCCTCTCAGACTTTAATGTAAATTTTCATTAAAAGATTATGAAGGGTACATGATTATGATTACTTTATAATTTTACTTACTATTGTGGACAGTATCCATTTTTTTCCATATCAAATCTTTTCTTTGTCTGATCTTTCTTCTATTTCTTCCTCTTCCATTTTCTCAAAGTTTTGTTCCTGTTAATTGATTTAGAGCTAGCATTTGGCAAGCAGCTTTTCTCTCAATGTTTTCGTGATGTTTCCTTTGCGTACAAATAGCCTTGTCATTTTATATTCATATTTTCTTCATTCTTTATAGTTTTATCTTTGTTTCTTTTACATATTTTGGCATATTACCTTCTCCACCATTCCTTTCTTGTTATTTGCTCTGTCCCAGTACCCAATACTGTGTCATCTCCTTCTCTTTGCCACCCTACATCTTTTCAAACTTTCAAAATCATGTTTCCTTTTCTCGAATTATCTGGATTTATGTGACTTAATCCATTTCCTGTTTTAATAATGCAGATTCATAATCGTAACATGTATTATACATCTTTTTCCTCAAGGCAAACATTATATAAATATATAAGAGAGAGAGAGAGAAACTAAGAGACAGAGAGTCTTTTAATTTGATAGTGTTCAGAAGCAGTAATTGTTTTCATAGTATTTCTGGTTTTGAGAGTTGCGTCAAATGCACCCTTAAAAAGCTTTTAATTTAAGTCATAATTTTCAGTTTGTGTTCTTGCACTTAATTCATTTGCATTTGTGTCTATCTGCAAGTGTGTATCTTTTTTTTTTAAATAACTTGAATATTTCTAACTGAAACAGGTTGGCATACATGCTTTACGAGTTGATTCAGTGCCCCATCGATGACTTGCTGGTAAGTAGTAAACAAGTTGAAGACAGCATAACAACTTTTGTCCAGCAAAATTATTAATTTTCCCAAAGTTTCAGAAAGTTCATATTATGTGGAGGTATTTGTACAAGTAGAATAATTTGTTTTGTTGGTTTTTAAAAGCACGACAATGTTGGCTATATCCATGCCTAGGAAATGGGAGCTAATTGTATTGCACAGTATTGGCTATATCCATACCGTGGAAATGGGAGCTAATTGTATTGCACAATATTGGCTTTATCCATACCTTGGAAATGGGAGCTAATTGTATTGCACAGTATTGGCTTTATCCATACCTTGGAAATGGGAGCTAATTGTATTGCACAGTATTGGCTATATCCATACCGTGGAAATGGGAGCTAATTGTATTGCACAGTATTGGCTATATCCATACCGTGGAAATGGGAGCTAATTGTATTGCACAATATTGGCTTTATCCATACCTTGGAAATGGGAGCTAATTGTATTGCACAATATTGGCTATATCCATACCTTGGAAATGGGAGCTAAGTGTATTGCACACTATTGGCTATATTCATACCTAGAAATAAGAGCTAAGTGTATTGTACAGTATTGGCTATATCCATACCTAGAAATAAGAGCTAAGTGTATTGTACATTATTGGTTATATCCATACCTTGGAAATGGGAGCTAAGTGTATTGCACAATATTGGCTATACCTATACCTTGGAAATGGGGCTAAGTGTATTGCACAATATTGGCTATATCCATACCTTGGAAATGGGAGCTAAGTGTATTGCACAGTATTGGCTATATCCATACCTTGGAAATGGGAACTAAGTGTATTGCACAATATTGGCTATATCTATGCCTTGGAAATGGGAGCTAAGTGTATTGCACAGTATTGGCTATATCCATACCTTGGAAAGGGAGCTAAGTGTATTGCACAGTATTGGCTATATACATACCTAGAAATGGGAGCTAAGTGTATTGCACAATATTGGCTATATCCATACCTATGAAATGGGAGCTAAGTGTATTGTACACTATTGGCTATATTCATACCTAGAAATAAGAGCTAAGTGTATTGTACAATATTGGCTATATCCATACATAGAAATGGGAGCTAAGTGTATTGCACACTATTGGCTATATTCATACCTAGAAATAAGAGCTAAGTGTATTGTACAATATTGGCTATATCCATACCTAGAAATGGGAGCTAAGTGTATTGCACAATATTGGCTATATACATACCTAGAAATGGGAGCTAAGTCTATTGCACACTATTGGCTATATCCATACCTATGAAATGGGAGCTAAGTATATTGCACACTATTGGCTATATTCATACCTAGAAATAAGAGCTAAGTGTATTGTACAATATTGGCTATATCCATACCTAGAAATGGGAGCTAAGTGTATTGCACACTGGCACGCCGAAGCAGCCAACCCAGGTTGGCCTGGAAAGCAAGGTTTTAGGTCATGTATAATTTCACTAGTATGTATTTTTTGTTTCAAAATGTGTTATCAACCCTTAGGAATAAGATTAAAGTTACGTTATTGTAAAGTTTGTCAAATTTAGTTATTTTCCATTTTCGTAAACTGTTTTTGTAAATCATATGACTTTGTCTTTTTGGCTAAATAAGTTTAGATTTTCTTCCAAAACTTCAGAGGTGAATTTAGGATATTTTTATTTGTGTGCATTCATATTTTCTCTGTCACTTTTTGTAAGTGTTCATCTTTTAATTTACTTAGATTTTAAAGAATATCAGCAAGATTTCATAAAATATAATAAGTAATGACATTGAATTTACATAACATCAAATGAATCTATTAGATATTTGAGACTATGGGGAAAGTTAATATTGGCTTCATGCTATCTCAGAAATTAGAATGAACACACACACACAACACACACGCACAACAATCTCTCTCTCTCTCTCTTTTCATCATTTACTAACCAGACTATTATATAATTCCAGGATAGTGTGGAGGGAAAGGTTCTGTACTTTCTACCTCAGATGCTTTGTATGCTGTACACAACCTTCGTCTACCTACACACGTTGCTAATGCGAGTTATTTGGTTGTGGAGGAACAAAAATGAGACATCAGAGTATACAAATATTTCCGTATGACTGCCAATTTTGTATTCTTCTCCTTGATTTTTTTCTTTCTTTCTGTGTTTGGTTACACACACACACACACACACACTTGCTTTTAGAAGGTGTTGGTATGTATAGACTATCGGCAGTTTTACAAAGGCACATAACGACAGTCATGAAACACTCTCAATAGATAAAGCCTGCTTTAATTTTATGATTGATTTATACATTCAGTTTCCAAATTAGGCCTGTTGTGATCAAGCATAATCATGCATAATGGTAACTATAAAGGTTTAGCTGTAGAATATATGGTTTTAAGTTGTACATATCTTGATGGTGATTTTGGTCTAATTTATTTTTTTAAATTATGTTATGTATCTGAAGATACTAAATACCAAAGCAACAAAGCAATGGAATCAGTAAATATGCATTTCCTGGCCAAAATTAATCTGGTCAATATAGTCAACAATTACAGGCCAAAAATTGTAATAAGGCAAGTCATTACTCTTGGCTTGGGGATTTTAGTGTTCCCAAATCATAATGATTCATGCTTATCAATAATGCCCAAATCATAAAGACTCATGCTTATTATCAACGTCCAAATCATGATGATTCATGCTTATCAATAATGCCCAAATCATAAAGACTCATGCTTATTATCAACGTCCAAATCATGATGATTCATGCTTATCAATAATGCCCAAATCATAAAGACTCATGCTTTTTATCAAGGCCCAAATCATGATGATTCATGCTTATCAGTAATGCCCAAATCATAAAGACTCATGCTTATTATCAACGTCCAAATCATGATGATTCATGCTTATCAGTAATGCCCAAATCATAAAGACTCATGCTTATTATCAACGTCCAAATCATGATGATTCATGCTTATCAATAATGCCCAAATCATAAAGACTCATGCTTATTATCAACGTCCAAATCATGATGATTCATGCGTTTCAATAATGTCTGCATTATAATGACTCATGCTTTTTATCAAAGCCCAAATCATAATGATTCATACTTATCAATAATGCCCAAATCATAATGATGCATGCTTATCAATAATGTCTAAATCATAAAGACTTGTGCATATTATTAATGTCCAAATCATAATGATTCATGCTTATCAATGATGCCCAAATCATAACAGTTCACGCTTATTATCAATGCCCAAATTATAATGACATGCTTATTATCAATGCCCAAATCATAATGATTCACGCTTATCAATAATTCCCAAATTATAATGACACACGCTTATTATCAATGCCCAAATCATAATGATTCGTGTTTATTATTAATGTCTAAATCATAAAAACTCGTGCTTATTATCAATGCCCAAATCATAATGATTCATGCTTAGCAGTAATGCCTAAATCATAAATACTTATGCTTATTATCAATGCCCAAATCATAATGATTCATGCTTAGCAGTAATGCCTAAATCATAAAGACTTGTGCATGTCAAATTATAACAATTCATGCTTATCAATAATGCCCTAATCATAACGATTCATGCATTATCAATAATGCCTAAATCATAAAGACTCCTGCATGTTGTTAATGCCCAAATCATAACAATTCATGCTTATCAATAATGACCAAATCGTAATGACTCCTGCTTGTCAGTAATGCCCAAATTAGTAGCCCTATGTTTTTAACTCTGCAATCGTAACATTTGCAGAATTTAGGACCATATATGCAGTCAAATATTTCTAAGTATGCAAGTTTTAAGTTGTGATTTGTTAAGCATCATATACTCTATCCAGAAAAAAACAAAACGATGGTAATATATACAGTATTTTGAAAACCGGGCTTGCAACCATTTCTAGATCAAGGTGTTAGGGGGCCCTAGAGCAATTTAAAAAAAATTTCCATTTGCTTTATCTTTAATCCAGTACTCCTTGCAGCATGGTATTTCATGGCTGCTTTCAGCGATGTTAGATGTGACAAGGAACTCCTCGATTATTATTTGTTGCTGTCTACACAAGTTTGAAAAATGAAAATTTATGGACAACAGACAGAGTTTGGTGCTGTTGTTTTGCCAGAAACAACTTTAAAATAAGAAAAAAATACCCTGTCTAATTTGCTGTACAAACTTTTTATCCCTCCCTCGTTTTGTACTTCTGTTAACGTTCTACTACTTGACTACTGTTGCTACTACTACCACCACCATTACTACTAGTGGGTTTTTTTCCTCCATACTAGATGAAGTAAATCTACTCTCATTTTTACTTTGTAGAGAAGAAAACTAGCACAACCGCATCAACAAGAGCACGTGAAACTTCTGCTTAGGGGACGGAGAGCGATTGCAGAGGCTGGCATCAGTGTCCCGTAAGTATAGTCTTTTTGGAATACATAGTCATAAACTCAGCTTCTATAAATGTTTCAGTGTTTTTCTTTTCTTTCCATCTTAAGGATGGTTTCAGTAGGTCACTATGTTAGAAAAGTTCATTTAAACATTTAGGTAAATGTGATTTTTCTTTTAAATCGAGGGAAACTAAAAAATAAATTTATATGATCTAGATATGAATAATGTAGCGATGACTATTCATGCACACCAACTTCTTCAGTTTCAAAATTCAACGTTTGAGTTCACTTCATCATATGTTCAGTGGAGTAATTTTGAGATGTGTTGCGGATTAAAATAAAGATGGCAAAGGGTATAAGTTTTATTTCAATTTAGCTTTCACCCACTTTATTTCATTTATTTATTTTACAGTGATGTGGATAATGTACTGAAGATCTATACTTATAAACGGGATCCAACCTTTAGATATTCATCCAAGATAATAGTAACATTTACTGTTGCTTTACTATGTATATACCAGGTGAGTTGATGATTCCTTCATCATTGATCAGTTGAACTTGTTTGAACTTTTTTTATTGAAGTAAAACCTAATTTCTGGATCACTAAAAAAGATAAAATAATATACAGTTAGTTATAAAAGGAAATTATGAACTGTAACAATAAAAAAGTGTGAATGTTAGAAGAAGGAATTCCACATGATGATTTGTACAAACATCAGAAAATCTCTGCAGACTCAGAATTTTACGTCAGAGCTGAATACTACATATATCTTCAGATAGATTCCAACTTCAAGTCACGAGAGTGAAGACATGCTTACTGTGGATGAATAATAATACATCATACTGTAAATAGAATAAAATAATCTTTGCTTCTCTATGCCATGAAGTCAATGAGTTATAACTGTTGCATATATATTACATTCAAGCTTTGCTGTACAACAAATTACAAAACATGTTTTTATGTTCTGTTCTGTAGGCAGCTGTTACCTGGATATTTTATACCAAAGACATAGTCAAGAGTGGTAAAGAGTTCATCAAATCATTTGATTCCGGTAGTGAGGATATATTAATTTCTCTAGTGGATGTTGTTGCAGGTATGATATCAAAATGTGTGTGTGATGAAAGGTTTAGAGGTCAAAAAAAGTGAAACATCCTCTGTATCCTCACGCATTGAAGTGTCACAACATTGAAATGGACACAGCGTACATTCATCCATTTAATGATTAGAACTTTGGTAACAAAAACTCTTAAGAAACAAATATTAAAACGAAATATGAAAAGTTGACAATGATTGGTTAGATTGTTCAGTGTGCTTAAGTAGGTCACAGTAATTTTCACAATATTCCCTATCTAAGGTATATCAAATGCTTAAGCAGGTCACAGTAATTCTGACAATATTCCCTATCTAAGGTATATCAAATGCTTAAGTAGGTCACAGTAATTCTGACAATATTCCCTGTCTAAGGTATATCAAATGATTAAGCAGGTCACAGTAATTCTGACAATATTCCCTATCTAAGGTATATCAAATGCTTAAGCAGGTCACAGTAATTCTGACAATATTCCCTATCTAAGGTATATCAAATGCTTAAGCAGGTCACAGTAATTCTGACAATATTCCCCATCTAAGGTATATCAAATACTTAAGCAGGTCACAGTAATTCTGACAATATTCCCCATCTAAGGTATATCAAATACTTAAGCAGGTCACAGTAATTCTGACAATATTCCCTATCTAAGGTATATCAAATGCTTAAGTAGGTCACAGTAATTCTTACAATATTCTCTATCTAAGGTACATCAAACACAAATGTTGTTAGATTATGGTTTTGATTATTTTTCACACCTAAATGCCTGTAAATGTAATGCACCATTTATCAGTATTTCATAACATTATTTATTTTGACTTTTGGACATTTTCGATTTATAATGATTTTCAGATGGTATGTTTCTATTGTCTTTCAATAATTTATCATTAACACTATTAAAAGGATTAGAAACTTTGCGATATCAATGAAAGGAAACTATTTTATACAATTTTAAAACTTTAAATTTTTAAAAATTGCAAGAGCTAAGCTTAGGAAGTTTACGGTTTACAAATTTAAGCTTAACTTTCTTATTTTAAGCGATCACATGCAATAATTCTTTGAAGGTAATTAAAACATTAAATTTAAAGGGAGATATGTTTTCATCTAAAGGCAATGTTATATTTCTTTATGCATCAAACAAAATTACAAGAATCATCAGAATTAAAGAAAGAGAATCTTTGTGCAAATGACTTAGTATGGAAAATGAATATTACAAACTCATATAATGCCAGCTCAGTATGATGTTTTGGATAATTAGATAGATCTTAAAATAGCTGTGGCGGCATTAGTTAAAGTTTTGTTCCAGTTTCCACATCAAATTCATTTCATGGGTCTTCTGTTTAAATTCTTTTTAAGCATCATCAGCCATTGGACTGATTTTGTCTGGTTTAGTGACCTTGGTCAATGTTATTGGGATCCTTCTGAGTTATCGAGCAGACATTAAAAGGCTTTACAAGGGAGACTACTCTAAATTCTTAATAAAAAAGGAGGACATTACTGCATCATCTATAGTGGTAAGTAATCTTTAAAACCAGATTATCATTAATATTCATACAAATTTAAAATGTATAATGCAGCTGTAAAGGAATTTAGATAATATCATTATGACCATTATTATCATCATCATCATTTTATTATTATTTTTTTTCAGTCACGAAACTTAACCTATTCTGGATCACAAATTGCATATATGATGTGGGGTAAGAATTTTCACATATTTCCCTTTTTTTATTTTATGTTTTTATATTTTATTTGCTTTCAACTTTATCATGGTTGGTTGTAAAAAGCATTCTGTATAAGCATGTGAAAACTTTCTGTTTGCCACTGTCTGTTTACAAAAATAAGAAATTTCAAGATTATTTTGGTAAAAGCAACCATTTTCAGAGTTGTAGGATATTGACTAGGTAAAAATGCAAGAGGTTATCAACATCATCATGATCACCATTATCATAACAAAATACTTATATTACTAATATATCACAGTGATTACAAAGTTTTACTGTGCATTGTAACCAGCATCTTCATTGATTAAAATAACATCCTGTGACACCAGAAAGAGAAATGGTTTATGTATTCATGTGCCTACTTGCGTGTTTTGATAATAGTTTTAAAAAATGGTTAAAATGTAGTTCTGTTAATTATTTCTTGATGTTCATTATTTTGTATATCTATTTGTAATTATAAGAAGAGAACTTTGTATTTCGCAGGAATTGTGAAGCTCGAAAATCGATTACACATTATCTGTGAACAGACGTGGAAAAGAGCCTGTACAATATGAATTTAGTCAAATTCTTGAAACTTTTATTTACCATCTTGATAAAATCCATTTTTAACTAAAAGAAGCAATTTATTAGATGTTAATCTAACATAATTAAGACGGGGGTATTTTTCGCATAACTGTAAATGAGGACTCCTGTTTCAGGATTTCTAATTCTGTATGCTGTTTTTACCTCCCTTGGAGTAATTCTGGCAGTTTTTCTCATTCTACCCATAAGTGGAAAGCTGAGCAGCGATTTTCTGATCCCGATAAAGACCATAGCGTAAGTGTGCAGTTAATTTTAACCATATATGTACATGCTATATTTCTCTGATGATAAAACTTGTGGTTAAAGATAAGCCCATCCCCCTTAAAATAAAATAATTTGGGTTGTTCTGTTTACATTTTCTTATTTCTATTAATAAACCTGCCTTCCAGTTTTAAAACAAAGCTGGTCATCACCTGAAAGTTGATCTAGCGTTAGAGCTACATTCCAGTTCTGAAGAGAGTGGGATAAAATAATATTGGAATGAAAAGAAAGTAATATACCTTAGCAGTATGATCAGTCTTGGATGTGAACAGATACCAAGATGATTGTTATCTGGGGTATTTGACAAGATCAGCTCAATAAAAAATTACAAGGTGACACCTGCCTGTAGGAGAAATAATGTACTTGCCCTATTTCAGACTGTTTTATCTCAGCTGTATAAATAAGTAGCCAGACATACCAGTAGGTACAGCCTTGGGCCTAACATTTTCTTACAACTGTGTTAAAAATTCAAAGCCATGTTATAGTATAGCTTTGGTACTAACAGCAGCAGTATTATTCTCATGGATGTCGTAGTACATACTAATGTCACTCAGGAAGAAGTCTAAACTATTGATGTGACTCGTATTACACCAACTTTCTGCCCTTATACTAATATCAAAATACTGACTGTCCTGAATCATCACTTCATTGTGGAACATTGGTAGCCAATTAAAGGTGAAAAGTTTTACAGTGTGAACAATGACATGAAACAAACAGTACATACGAATCAACAGATTTGTATCCTATGCAGAGAACACCTTGATATAGGTTATGAATGGTCAACATTCAATCGAGAGCTATCCCGTTTGCATAATACAATGGACTACATGAATTGAATGTTTGAATTGATGCAGGTTTCTCAAGGAGAACTTTTCAATTACACACGTAACTTTGAAACTCAGGCCACAAATACCAAGTAAGGTATATTTAATATCCGTAATGATATTGTTGAAAGAATGGCAGTCTTGTGTAGTCCACAAGATCAGTGCCCATCGAAGCCATTTACACCAATCAGCTAAATTCACATTTGTTAAAAGATTCAGGTGCTGTACTCATGAGGTGTGACAACTTCCTTGGAGGAAATTCAGTCATCAACCTCACATCTTAAAATGTACACATGCACAACAGAACTATTATAAGACTTGATACAATTTAAAATGACCCTTGGCCATGATGCATTCTGAAATGACCCTTGGCCTTGATGCAATTTCAAATGACCCTTGGCCTTGACATTTCAAATGACCTTTGGTCTTGATGAAGTTTCAAATTACCCTTGGTCTTGATGCAGTTTCAAATGACCCTTGGCCTGAATGCAACTTCAAATGACCCTTAGCCTTGATGCAATTTCAAATGACCCATGGCTATCAAAGATGACACTGTTAGTTCTCTTGCCTGTGATTTATATGTCAAGTTGATTCATCATACCAAGCTGACTCATCATACCAAGTTGATTCATCATACCAAGCTGACTCATCATACAAAGCTGACTTGTAATACCAAGTTGATTCATCATACCAAGTTGACTTGTCATACCAAGTTGACTCATCATACCAAGTTGACTCATAATACCAAGTTGATTCATCATGCCAAGCTGACTCATCATACCAAGTTGACTCATCATACCAAGTTGATTCATCATGCCAAGCTGACTCATCATACCAAGTTGACTTGTCATACCAAGTTCATTCATCATGCCAAGTTGATTCATCATACCAAGTTAATTCATCATGCCAAGTTGATTCATCATACCAAGCTGACTCATCATACCAAGCTGATTCATCATGCCAAGTTAATTCATCATGCCAAGTTGATTCATCATACCATGTTGACTCATCATACCAAGCTGACTCATCATGCCAAGTTGACTCATCATACTATTGTTAATTCATCATGCCAAATTGATTCATCATGCCAAGTTGACTTATCATACCAAGTTGACTCATCATACCAAGTTAATTCATCATGCCAGATTGATTCATCATGCCAAGTTAATTCATCATGCCAAATTGATTCATCATGCCAAGTTGACTTGTCATACCAAGTTGACTTATCATACCAAGTTGACTCATCATACCAAGTTAATTCATCATGCCAGATTGATTCATCATGCCAAGTTAATTCATCATGCCAAATTGATTCATCATGCCAAGTTGACTTGTCATACCAAGTTGACTTATCATACCAAGTTGACTCATCATACCAAGTTAATTCATCATGCCAGATTGATTCATCATGCCAAGTTGACTTGTCATACCAAGTTGACTTATCATACCAAGTTGACTTATCATACCAAGTTGACTCATCATACATTCACATTTTATAAACTAAGAGTGTCACACAACCTTTCTGGAATGTAAACTTTTCAACATAAAGATTATTGGGAAATGTAATAAAATCACAATGTTAAGGAGTCATTTCAGATCTCATAAAGACATGAGAAGAGAAATAGGATTAAAATGAAAAACAGTGATAAATCGTCATGAACAATTTGGCACACATGATATACATGTATCTAGGACAGCTTTCAGGGAGGTATTTTTGTCTTAATTTCATACAAATTAAGTAAAAATATACATATGAAGAAAATTCTTGCTTGGTTTCAAGATTTCAAGATTTTAGCTCTACTATTCTTTGCCTAGAAGAGGCAAGGGATGGCTTGTTGTCCCATCATCTGTCTAATGCCTGTCCTTTAGCACAAATTTGTTGTTGCTATGCCTATACTATATGAGTTTTGATTTGAAACTTGCTGTGCACATTGATCCCATTGTACAGTTGGACCTAAAAGAAACTGGTGTCACTCGAACATTCAGGAAGATAACCACAGTGAACATCTTGTGTTCACTACCTTTCCTTAGAGAAAAGTCTTCTCAGCATGGGGTCTTCATCAGAAAACATCTCATGATGTCTACTTGGTTTTACAAACAAATGTTGTCATTTGGACATCCAGTATGGCTACCACAGTGGTAATCTTGAATACCTTGTTACATTTATTCCCACTGAATGGATGGTAATATTGTGATGCTGTTTGCACTGAAGGACTTCTTGTATCCAGTTGGTTCTAAATGAAAATGGTACCAATCTGATGTTCATTATGGCCACCATGGCCTCCATCTTTAAGATCTTGTTTTTGCTACTACACCAAAATGGAAAGTCATCTCAGCATGTGGTTTTCACCTTAGGACTTCTAACAAGGTCTAGTTTGTTCTAAATGAAAATGGTGCCACTAAGATATCCAGTACAGCCTCCACAGTGGCTATCTTGAAGATCTTGTTATTGCTACTTCTGATGAATGGAAATTCTTGTCAGCATGAGATTTTCAGAAAGAGAGTCCTAATGATGTCTGGTTAGTCCTGAATGAAAACATTGCCATTGTGACAG
The DNA here is from genome assembly GCA_028554795.2 of Sinohyriopsis cumingii. Taxonomy (NCBI): domain Eukaryota; kingdom Metazoa; phylum Mollusca; class Bivalvia; order Unionida; family Unionidae; genus Sinohyriopsis; species Sinohyriopsis cumingii. The sequence continues at coordinate 71,686,598 of CM068839.1, forward strand.
ACAACATGGCCATCTAAGCAGAAATCTTGAAATTATTGTTACCACAACTCCTCCCCGTTGGAAAGTTATATTGACATGGGGTTTTCACTGGAAGACTTTGTATGATGTCTGGTTGGTCCCAAATTAAAATGGTGCTGTTGTTTTTGTTGTTATAGGGTTTAACGCCATTTTCAGCACAAGATAGGCTATACATGGTGGCCAGTATTAATGGTGGAGGAAGAACCCGGGAAAACCCCAGAAAAAACCACCAACCCACGAGAAGCTACCGGCAAGCTTTCTCACATATCCACATTGGCCGAACCCGAGACTCGAACCCATGCAGACAGAGGTGAGATGGCAGTGATCCATGACGGAAAGTGCTTTAGACCACTTGGCCACTCGGGGCCCCAAAAATGGTGCTGATCTGACACCCACTATGATCAATCATGGCTGTTACCTTGAAAATAATGTTATTGCTACTACTAAATATATCAAAATGGGGTTTTCACAAGAAGACTTCTTATGATGTCTAGTTCGTCCTAAGGGAAGATGGTGCTGATCTGACATCCAACATGGCCACCATGGCAGCCATCTTGAAGATCCTGCTATTGCTGATCATCCTGAGTGAAAAGTCTTGACAGAATAGAGTTTTCATCAGAGTACATCTTACAAATAGATGGTCATATTCACATGGGTTTTCACACTTGATATGATGTCTAAGTGGTCCTAAATATAAAGGATACTCATCTTATTTCCAGTGTGGCTGCCACATTTGCTGATTTGAAAATCTTGTTATTGCTCAGAAATATCGGAGGTAGTTTAGACGCTAGGTAGTTAAAATGAAGAAATGGTCCGATCTTTGAATTCCAGGAAATTTTTTATGGTCAGTAGAGTCTTTGATCCTTCTGGGGACTTATATTCTTAATAGAATGGTTATGGTTTTTTTTTCAATTCTTAATTAGAATTTGATGTTCTTTTTATGATATAACATATACAGATCTTATCAAGGAATGATTACATATATAGACTTAGTAATTTAGTGGGATTTCATATTTTATTTAAATAATTTTGTAAAATTCAAAGCATGAAATAGAATCTCAGTAAAAAAACACATTTTAGAATATGCAGGTAACTGTTACATTTGTCTTTTTTATTACATTTGGGAATCAATTCACAAATGGAAATTGTTTTGCTGTGAGTTTTGTTGAATATTTTCCATATTGAGCAAAATAATAATTTACAAGATTTTACATTTTGTGAAGTAATGATTAACAAAATGTACATACATGTCCATCCTTTTACCGGGTACCTATTTGTCTTAAAGCCTTGTGTGTCTGTAGCTTAGAACCTGTCAGCAGTGACTGAGTAATGTAAAATTTTATACTAAAGCATTAACTACGCCTCATGTTTTCCTCCATTTAGACCAGGTATAGCGATAGCTATGATCGTATTCTACTTGCAAACGCTGATATGTAACCAAGCGTTTCTTCAGAAGATTGCAACAAACTCGGATGGGAAAGCTAGCTCTGTCTAGCACTGAATAACAGGTATGAATGTTTTTGAAGTTTTAAAAAAAGACTTAAGGGAGTTGCAGCTTTGGTCATTGTTCATTTAGAAAACATACAGAAATCAGGTTTGATTGTACATATATGTTTATTATAAATAAAACTGATTAAATAAAATATTGTCACATGAGTGCTTATATAGTATTTCCTTGATGATCATAGATGTTGCCAGATTTAAATACAGAATTTTGGTAAAAGCTAGAGAAAAATTGGAAATGCTCCCGAAGCTTTATATGTATATGTTTATATTTATATATATATATATATATATATATATATATATATATATATATATATATATATATATATGGCAATGATGCTATAAATTGCTTGCAGTGCTCTTACATTGATCATCATGTTAATGAAGAAATTATTTCTGTTTATACAAATGTGTAAAATGAAGGAAAATGTACATTACTGCAAGGTTTCATACATAGGATGGTAGAAAACGTTAAGTGTTTTGTAGTTTAATAAATATGACTCTGGCAACTTTAACTACACAACTTTTGCAGCAAGGTAGCAAGTAGCATACAGAGAACAAAAATAAAATGTCAGCATTTTGCACCTGAATTGCAATTGCTGAAATTTAATAAATGTTGTGATAAGTTTCAACTAGATGGGTTTGTTTGCCATGCAAAGACCTATAACTTTTTTTTGTTTATTTACAGGAAGGCATATCACAACGTTTCATACTTCTTGTTCTTCTTCTATATTTTTCTGGGGTTGTTTGGATGTTTGATGAACCGTATCGGTCGTAGTTTGTTGCTAGGTATAGTTTTCCTCGGCAGAATGGACAGATGTTGTCTTTTACCTGGATATGAATCGTTTGATAAAGGTAAACAAATTTGCACCTACTAATACAGTATTGTTTTTTTATATTTTTGTACAGTTGATGCAGAATGACCAAACCTATGCATTTTTACACAAATTGTGGAATTTTCACACAGCTTAAGATATTGTGTTGATTTTAGCCATTTTGTAGATTTTTTAAGTCATTTTTAAATTTGTGGAATTTCTTTACGTTTAATGGAATTTTTTAGTTCCTGTTTGTCATTGAATGCAAAATGGTAAAATCTTGCTGGTAAGATTCAAATAACATTTAGATGTTTAAGTACTCAGGAAAGCTTTGTTTGCATGTAGAGTAAAATGTTTTGGGACAAGGCAAACTTACCCTGTTCTTCAAAAACTAAACTAATTTTGCCCACAGCAATGTTTTAGAAATATTGTTTTGCAGATTTGGGGTGAAAATCTTTGTGATCACCTTGTTGATAATAAGTCTTACTGCTATATGATCTGCTTCTTACATCTGTTGGGAAGCAGTATGTATACAGGTGACAGTAATTTTATGATTTCTTTCACAAATTGCTATTTATGGAATTGTGACACATACCTGTGATATCTCAGTGTTAAAACACATCTGCTTACTGTTTCACAACATGAACTTAATTTCTCACAGAATGAGAAATTTCTTATGCTTATTCTCAGTAACGCAGTACACCCATTATTGACACCACTAGCCATAAGAGTCCAGGAGTATAGTGAGACTGCCTTACAGTGAAGTACATGATATAATTTTACTACTATATGTTAACAGATATTCACAGAATGATAAATATGGGGCCCCAGGTGGCCGAGTGGTCTAAATTGCTCACGTTACGGATCACTGCTATCTCATCTCTGTCTGTGTGGGTTTGAGTCTCAGTTTCAGCCAATGTGAGTATGTGAGAAAGCTTGCTAGTAGTTGCACGTGGGTCGGTGGTTCTTTCTGGTGTTTTCCTGGGTTCTTCCACCACCATTTGTACTGGCTGCCATGTATAGCCTATATTGTGCTGAAAAATGACATTAAACCCTACAACAGCAACAACAACAAAATGATAAATAATCTCCCACTTTATGCAATGGAATGAGTTAAAATGAAAGGTATTATGGTGTGGGAGTGCTGTATTTTAATCCAAAGAACAAACTTTGAAAGTGTTATCGTAACATGTAGTACATCTGAGTAAACCTGTATGGAAGAGTTCTAATAAGGATGCATATGAGAGAAAAGCTGTACAGAAGGGTTGTAATAAGAATACATCCAAGTAAAGCTGTACAGAAGGGTTATAATAAGGATGCATATGAGAGAAAAGCTGTACAGAAGGGTTGTAATAAGAATACATCCAAGTAAAACTGTACAGAAGGGTTATAATAAGGATGCATATGAGAGAAAAGCTGTACAGAAGGGTTGTAATAAGAATACATCCAAGTAAAACTGTACAGAAGGGTTATAATAAGGATGCATATGAGAGAAAAGCTGTACAGAAGGGTTGTAATAAGAATACATCCAAGTAAAACTGTACAGAAGGGTTATAATAAGGATACATCCAAGTAAAGCTATATAGAAGGATTATAATAAGGATACATATGAGAGAAAAGCTGTACAGAAGGGTTATAATAAGAATACATATGAGAGAAAAGCTGTACAGAAGGGTTATAATAAGAATACATATGAGAGAAAAGCTGTACAGAAGGGTTATAATAAGAATAGACAATTAGAGCTGTACAGAAGGGTTATAATAATACATCCAAGTAAAGCTGTACAGAAGCGTTAAAATAAGAATACATATGAGAGAAAAGCTGTACAGAAGGGTTATAATAAGGATACATCCAAGTAAAGCTATTTAGAAGGGTTATAATAAGGATGTATATGAGTAAAGCTGTACAGAAGGGTTATAATAAGAATACAGCCAAATAAAGCTGTACAGAAGGGTTGTAATAAGAATACATCCAAGTAAAGCTGTACAAAAGCATTAAAATAAGAATACATGTGAGAGAAAGCCTGTACAGAAGGGTTATAATAAGGATCATTCAGTCATATTCCAATCAGTCTGGAGCTAATTAAGGTACAGTAAATGCAGGGACTTGCACATACAGGGATTGGATACTTTCAGTCAATTTCATAATGCTAGAAGACAAACACCATATCAATCAAATTTTGATGGATTTAGCTGTGGGAAAAACTGAAGAGTGGAAAGAAAATGCATAGGTCTTATGCTGTCTCTTTTAAGATCAGATTAATGTCATTTAAATAAGCAAAACGTGGTCTTCCTTTGTTTCAAAGTTCTAAAGGGAACATCTGTGTTCTTCCCTTATTTGAAAGTTCTAAAGGGAACATCTGTTTTCTCTTATTTGAAAATTCTGAAGGTAACATCTGTTTCTTCCCTTATTTGAAATTTCTAAAGGGAACATCTGTGTTCTTCCGATATTTTAAATTAAAGTTCTAAAGGGAACATATATGTTCTTTGAAAGTTCTAAAGAGTGGTTCCCAAAGTGGGTGGTACTGCCCCCTGTGGGGCAATGTGATTCCCAGGGGAGGAGGCCCTAATGCTGAATAACGCTATAAGGTTGGTGGCGCTGAGAATAACCGGGGGGGGAGGGCATAAAAAGTTTGGGAACCACTGTTCAAAAGTCATCATCTGTGTTCTCTTATTTGAAACGTCTAAAGGGAACACATCTTATTTAAAAGTTATAAAGGGTTCATTTGTCTTCTTCCCTTATTTGAAAGTTCTAAAGGGATCAGTTGTCTTCTTCCCTTATTGGAAAGTTCTAAAGGAATCATTTGTCTTCTTCCCTTATTGGAAAGTTCTAAAGGAATCATTTGTCTTCTTCCATTATTTGAAAGTTCTAAAGGAATCATTTGTCTTCTTCCATTATTTTAAAGTTCTAAAGGAATCATTTGTCGTCTTCCCTTATTGGAAAGTTCTAAAGGAATCATTTGTCTTCTTCCCTTATTTGAAACATTTTGCTCTATTTATTTACCACCAAACACTAACCTAGTACCAAACGAACTCGATAATCTTGTTCAACAGCTTCCCGCACCCTTTGTTTTACTCGGGGATTTTAATGCCCATAACATTTTATGGGGATCGAATCATGTAAGTGACAGAGGTCACAAAGTTGAAGACTTTATTTCTAGACACGATCTGTGTCTATATAATACCAAAACACCTACATATTTACACCCAGGCACGGGTACATACACATGCATCGATTTGACAATTTGTTCTCCTTCGCTGCTTTTGGACTATGAATGGAAGGTCGCTGATGACCTTCACAGCAGCGATCACTTCCCAATCTCCCTTGTAAATCATAACTCTACAATTGATGAAGTAATTCCACAATGGAATTTAAAGAAGGCCGACTGGGCCAAATTCGAAACACTCTGTAAAACCAGGCTGAATGAGGATACAGTTTTCAATGTTAACGACCCCATTCAGCATTTTACATCTATTTTAACCGACATTGCAGAAGAATCTATCCCCAAGTCCTCAGCAAACTGTAAAAGAACCCTAAAACCTTGGCTCACTAAGGAATGTAAGGAAGCCATACGGCAACGCCGAGAAGCCTTGAAAAAATTTAACAATCATCCGACGCCCAAGAATTTAAGTAAATATCGTATTCTCCGGGCCAAAGCTCGCCGCACAATCAAAGAAAGTAAACGAGCATCATGGATGAAATATGTTTCCTCTTTAAACTCTCGTTCCTCAATTAAGAAAGTTTGGGACACGATCCGAAAAATAAACGGAAAGAGAAAACACCATTCTTTCCGACATCTAAAAGTGAACAATAACAATCTTAGCTCAAAACGTGACATAGCAAATGTTCTTGCTGATACATTCTCTAAAAATTCGTCATCATCTAATTATTCCGAAGCCTTCCAAAAATTGAAAACTCAAAAAGAAAAGTCACGTTTAAAATTCACATCCAACAACTCGGAAAGCTACAACCAGCTGTTTTCACTATCAGAACTTATGGAGGCTTTAGACAAGGCCCATGATACTTCCGCTGGGCCTGACAAAATACATTACCAGTTTTTAAAACATCTTCCAGAATCATCTTTAACATCTCTTTTAAAACTCTTCAATGATTTATGGATTACTGGTAACCTACCTAAAATATGGAAAGAAGCAACAGTAATACCAGTTCCCAAACCCGGTAAAGATAGTGAAGATCCTACCAACTATCGACCTATTGCACTCACAAGCTGCATGTGCAAAACAATGGAACGAATGATCAATTCTCGGCTTGTATGGTACCTGGAAACTAACAATTTAATATCTCCTTTCCAAAGTGGCTTTCGTTATGGACGGAGCACCAACGATCATCTGGTTAGACTAGAAACATTCATTCGCGATGCATTTATCAAGAAAGAACATTTAGTAGCGGTTTTCTTTGATTTAGAAAAGGCCTATGACACAACATGGAAGTACGGGATACTAAAAGACCTGCACGATCTAGGTCTAAAAGGCCGTCTGCCCTCTTTCATATCCAACTTTCTCTCCGACAGAGAATTCAAGGTACGAGTGGGCTGTACTCTCTCAGATTTGCGCGAGCAAGAGATGGGTGTGCCCCAGGGCAGTATTTTATCTGTGACACTTTTCAATATCAAAATTAATAACATCACCAAGTGTTTGACTCCTGGTGTGGATTGCTCACTATATGTTGATGATTTTCTCATATGTTATCGGTCAAAGCACATGCATACAATTGAAAGACAACTACAGCAAAATATCAACAAGATTCAAAATTGGTCTAGTACGAACGGTTTCAAATTCTCGAAATCAAAAACTGTATGTATGCATTTCTGTCAATTACGACGACACCACGATGAACCTAAACTCACGCTGGACGGAACACCTATTCCAGTTGTTGAGGAAACAAAATTTTTGGGTATTATCTTTGACAGAAAACTGACCTTTATTCCACACCTAAAAAACTTGAAAGCCAAATGCTTAAAAGCACTTGACCTACTTAAAGTAGTAGCACACACTGACTGGGGTGCTGATAGAAAAGTCATCCTGAATTTATATAGAACGTTTATTCGCTCCAAACTAGACTATGGTTGCGTTGTGTATGGTTCTGCCAGAAAATCGTATCTTAAAATGCTTGATCCAATTCATCATCAGGGAATAAGACTGGCTCTGGGAGCATTTAAAACATCCCCGTGTGAAAGCCTTCTAGCTGAGGCGAATGAACCACCGTTATCGCATCGTAGAGAAATGCTTTCAGCACAGTATGCTCTCAAATTAAAATCAGACCCTCTGAATCCTGCTTTTTCGGCTGTTTTTCAACCCAAATACAAAACTTTATACGAAAATAAACCAAACGCCATACCTTCCTTTGGCATTAGAATATCATCCAGCCTTGACACTACAAATATAGATCTTTCAAAAATTCAGAAAACATCCATCTCCGAAACACCACCCTGGCTAATTAAACAACCAAAAGTACGTTTTACGCTACACGATGGAAAAAAATCCGAAACAAACCCTTCTATCTTCCACAACTCTTACCATGAACTCCTCACCGAATTTAAAAACTACACGAGAATTTACACTGATGGATCAAAGGATGAGGAAAAGGCTGCTGCAGCCTTTGTTTGTGGAAATCACACAACGCAAGTTCGCTTACCAAATGGAGCATCAATTTTTACAGCCGAAATCAGAGCAATAGACCTTGCTCTGCAACATATAGAAAAGAATCGTATTTCAAACTGTATCATCTTCTCCGACTCGCTATCAGTACTTCAGTCACTATACAATAGAAAACTGGAGAACCCATTATTGAAAAACATACTCGTAAAAAATACCGAGCTGAGTGTCTCCCACAATATAATATACTGTTGGTTACCTAGCCACATTGGTATTAAAGGTAACGAAAAAGCAGATCGCGCTGCTAAAATGGCCCTTTCTCAAGAACCATCTGATTTTAAAATACCATATACAGATTTTAAACCTTGTATCAGAAAGTTCTTACGTCAGAAGTGGCAGGCATCATGGAATGATGCTGTAAATAACAAACTTCATGCAATCAAACCAACTCTAGGAGAATGGACTCCTTCCTACAGAACCATTCGTAGGGAGGAGGTAGTCATTGCAAGAATCCGAATTGGTCATACTTATATCACCCACACCCACATACTAAAAGGTGAAGACCCACCAGAGTGCGTTTCTTGCAATGAACCATTCACTGTCAAGCACTTTATGATAGAGTGCTTTGACCTACAACCTACGCGCGATCGTTATTACGTTGTGCATGATATGAAAGAACTTTTTGATAATATAAACATCACTCGTATTATCGAGTTCTTGAAAGCCGTAAATATTTACTCTAAACTCTGACTTTTATGCTATCACCTTGTGCAGTTTTATGCAATATACATTCCGTCCCATTTTAATACCTATTCATCTTTTTTACATCTCCCGTTGATCGGGAAGCTTTATTTTGCACCGTTACCATCTTACCGTTTTTAATTTCAACCATTTGTTCTTTTATATCGCTGGTCGATGTAGAACCTTTTATAAGTTTTAAAAGATTATACAAGTAACACTTTGTTTGGCGCTAAATAGCCTAAGAGTGCTGATGCGCCGTTAAAAAAAGAACAATCAATCAATCAATCAACCCTTATTTGAAAGTTCTAAAGGAATCATTTGTCTTCTTCCCATTATTTGAAAGTTCTAAAGGAATCATTTGTCTTCTTCCCTTATTTGAAAGTTCTAAAGGAATCATTTGTCTTCTTCCCTTATTTGAAAGTTCTAAATGGTTCATTTGTTATGTTTCTTTGTAACTGACATTTAAGATTTTCTAAAAATTGGTCAGAAGTAAAAGTTCTTTGAATCTTCAAGGCTTGTATTTGGTTACATATACATTTCTCCACAAACTGCATTTTTATTATTGCATGTAATAAAATGAATTGATATGTAAATTGATATACAATCTTGTTCATTAGCTGAAAGTTCAAAAAGGATTGTAGCTGTAAAATGTTTGCTAATGAGTTTTAAAGTTACCTTATGTACTTGCTTATAAATCGAGTCCAACTACAAACTACACCGAGATATGCCATCACATAATGTGCTGGCAGATCTGAGTCTGTGCAATTTGTTAGGAGTAATCAGTAGAACAGAAAAGATGGATCCTGATCTGCAGGTGCATTATGCTATGGCAGATCAGGATCTTTATTGTCTGCAGTTTGACTCTACTTATATGTGAATATATGCAGTAATTGATCAACAAGGTTGAGAGCATATTCACCGTATGTACGATGCCATGTACTGTGCTTACCCAGGTACACACATGAGCTAACTGAATGTAATACAGTACCAGATGTGACAGAGTTTCCAATCCCTGTACAAATTACTGGTAAAAAGTGAACTCAGATTTCTTCTTTGTGTTTTGACTGCTTTGGCGGCCTAGCTGTTAGAGCATCTGCCTCAGATGTGGGAGGTCGCAGGTTTTATCCCCAGCCGAGTCATACCAGAGGCTAATAAAAATGGTACTAATAGCTGCCTCGCTTGGCGTTCAGCATTAAGAGGTTAGTGTTAGGACTGGTCGGCCTCGTGTCAGGATAATGTGACTAGGTGGGACATCATGCTGTATGTCTGCGGCATGATGTCTCAGTGCCAGACATCACTATAAACTGCCACAAAGCAGACATCATAGCAATATGACTGAAAAATTGTTAAAGCTATGTCAAAAATCAAAATCACACACACACACTCTTTGCATTTCAAGTCAGTCAACATAAATCACATTAGAAAACTCAGATGTCACATCTCAAAAAAAAATTTGGTCAGACCTCACAGTTGGTACTCAGAAAGTATCATAGTGGTTATGACAGATATGGTATTTTGGAGAATTTTGATGGAAATGTAGAAATGAAATATGCATTTGATTCAGAATAAAATCAATAGAAACTAAATAGCCTGAGCCATGATTTACTTTAAGAATGACCCCATTTGTCAAGCCTGTCTTTCATGTAGCTAAAAAGTAAGAAAACAACCTGCAACACAGAGCTTGATCTTAATGGATGTGTTTATGAACAAATATATGGACACAGTATGACAAGCTTCTGTCAGGACATGTTTGACAAAATTTTCATTCACTTTTTGGATGTTAACTACAAACACCAGATATTTAAAATTTACAGATTTTCTAAAATATATTGTGGTCATTAAGATTATGTATTTACCTTAGCAATAATGTTAATTTATATGAATAAAGAATAAAAAAAGTAATAATTTATGCATCATTTTGTGATGATCAATGGAAGAAAAGATCTTCTAAAAAGCCTTTGAAGATAAAAGAAATAAAAAACTGATCTACACATGTTCCTTCAAGTGCTTGATTCTCATATTCTGTACCCTGTATACTTTTCTGAAATCAGTTCTTATATTAAAAAAAAACTTTCTGTAAGCTGTTTTGAATGTGTGTTTTTGGTGAAACACTAGCTGCACTGGAGAGCAGTTTGTTTTAAATTCATGGGAAGTAACTCTTATTGCCTTTTTTTTTCAGGTTACACAAGTTACATTTCTTTCCTCCGATTAGAAGAAACTCATCAGCATCCTGTACTTGTGACCTTCTGTGACCTTCTTTTGGACCACGTGCATAAGATCGGTGAGGAGAATATGATTAATTATGGTGCCGAACCAGACTGTCCACCGTCACGACTCAAAACAATGAACAATATGCAAAGGATGTGGCTAAAAGCATACACAATGGTACAAAACAATTTACAGAACCAGCGACAAGAAAAGGAGAATAAAGATGGTTTAAAAAGTGAAAAGGTGACGAAAGAAATCTCAAATGTTGTGAATGAAAATGTTGACATTGAAATATAATTGTTCATTTTCATCTTCATGCAGAAGACAATCTCGAGCTTTACCCAGAATTGTATTCATCTCTTTTTTGTGACAGAGTACATCTCAAGTGTTGTGAATGAAAATGTTTTGACACTGAAGTATAATTATGTATTTATTAACAATGTTACGTTAAATTTTCTGATACACTTCAAGCAGGAGACATTCCCGAGCTATACCCAGAATTTTATTCATCTCTTGTTTGTGACAGAGAACATCATAAATGTGAATGAAAATGTTGAAATTGAAATATAATTGTGCATTTATTAACACTGTTATATTGGATTTTCATACACTTCCTGTAAAGACATTCCCAAGATTTACTCATAATTTTATTCATCTCTTTTCTGTGACAGAGGAAATCTCAGGTGTTGTGAATGAAAATGTTGACACTGAAGTATAATTATGTATTTATTAACAATGTTATGTTATATTTTCTGATACACTTCAAGCAGGAGACATTCCCGAGCTTTACCCAGAATTTTATTCATCTCTTCTTTGTGACAGATGAAATCTCAAGTGTTATGAATGAAAATATTGACATTGAAGTATAATTATGTATTTATTAACACTGTTATGCTGTATTTTCTGATACACGTCCTGAAGAAGACATGATAAAGGATTAAGCATCATTTTATTTACATCTCTGTTTTGTGCATGCTGATCAGTATTTTTGTTCACTCAGAATAATGGAAAATAAAGAAATTTATTCCAGTGTGCTGTATATAAATTTTTAAACTGACAACACTTGGGGTCTAAATCCGAATTAAATGGGAATAGTATGTAAAGTTACAGTGACCCTAATGTCACTAAATGGGAATAGTATGTAAGTTACAGTGACCCTAATGTCACTAAATGGGAATAGTATGTAAGTTACAGTGACCCTAATGTCACTAAATGGGAATAGTATGTAAAGTTACAGTGACCCTAATGTCACTAAATGGGAATAGTATGTAAGTTACAGTGACCCTAATATCTTTGGTAATGACCATTGGTGATAAGTATTGCAAACTTTGACTTCGATGTATTTCAAAACATGGATCCCCTTGCAAACAGTACTTTTCTTTGTATATTCAGGCTAAGCTGGGAATAGGAATAAAAAAAGGACATTTTATGTTAATACTGGATAAATATAAAGCTAGTAGAAATATTAGACATGACTGGAGAAGAAAATATTCAAAATACCCCTTTTGTATATTGTCAAGCAAATTTGGAGATTTGGAAATGCCCTTGGTGAGCTCTGTGTGTGTGTGTGTGTGTGTGTGTTTGTGATTTGTGATGCCCTTGGTGAGCTTAAAAATAAAATTGGGCACAACATGCAATAGTTACTGCTATTCAAATACATTCAGTTATGTGTCACATAGATGTGTAACAACACATAATTTCACTAGACAAATGTCATTACCAAATAGTACACATCTTGCATACTGTAATTCAAGACCATGGTATTAGCCAGTCAAAAAACATTTTCCACAGAGTATTCAGAAATACAGCTGAACAGGATCCAACAAATCTTGTGCCAATAGTCCAGGGGCTACCAGAATTCTGAAATGGGTAACCAAATATTGAATTTGGTTAGCCCTCTGGGCTACTACATGATATGAATTATCCTGCAAGTTTTCAGAATTAAACAAATATTTCACAAAAGATTAACATAGTTAAAATGTCAAGACATGAGATGGCTGAAATACTTCCATAATGTTGGATCCTGATTAGATATGTGGTCCCCATTATTGTCAGATTCGATTAGTTCTTTAAAATATGCACTTGTAATCGTGTTAATCCAACAAAAAATGTTCCCATACAAAACTGGATAACCTGATTTCCAGATTTACAAGCAGTCTAATTGGTTAGCAGTTTACACTTAATCCATTATGGAAAACCGCTGAAAAGTAACAAGCGTTTACAACTGCCTCAGTTCTTTTACATCTAAGGTCAATAATTTTGCTGCAATCAATGAAAAGAAGACACACAAAAAATCAAAACAACACAGAGCATTGTTATTTCTTAAGTTAAATTCACAACTGACTAGTTCATGTCAATATTGTTTGCTTTTCCACACAGTTCTATTTACTTTGCTTTATTTGAAGTTAAATCGCAAGTATCTGAGGCTATTTCCCAAGTATTTTTTACATTATTGGGTTTACATGTTAAAGTGCAACTCCATAAAAAATAACAAAATACTTGGAACACTTTTTGAATAGGAAAATGAGAAAATCCTCACTTATTGCTCTGAAAATCAGTCACGAATTCTAACAAATTTACAAATATATGACATTTTCTAATTGGTTAAACATCAAAAATTTCCAGCAACATAATCCATTAAATAAATATAGAAACTTTTGACATTAATTGATGTTATTAATGTGATGTAATGCCAAAAGCATTACATTGTCATCCACATTTTGACAAAATCTTCCACACTGTACTAGAAAATGATAAATAACATTAAAAGTCTGGTCAAACTACAAAAAAACAGACCCTGATCTGTTGTTGCATAATGTGCCAGCAGATCAGAATCAATGTTTGTTACTGATAATTACTCCTAACAAACTATACAGAAGAAGATCTAGTTATGCATTGTGTGATGGTTGATATGGGTCTATTAAGTTTGCATTGTGATGGTAGATCTGGGTCCATTAAGTTTACATTGTGTGATGGTAGATCTGGGTCTGTTAAGTTTGCATTGTGTGATGGTTGATCTGGGTCTGTTATGTGTACATTGTGTAACGGTAGATCTTGGTCTATTAAGTTTGCATTGTGATGGTAGATCTAGGTCTATTAAGATTGCATTGTGTGATGGTAAATCTGGGTCTGTTAGGTTTGCATTGTGATGGTAGATCTGGGTCTATTAGGTTTGCATGTGTAATGGTAGATCTGGGTCTGTTAAGTTTGCATTGTGTGATGGTAGAGCAAGGTCTATGAAGATACATTGTGTGATGGTAGATCTGGGTCTATTAAGATTGCACTGTGTGATGGTAAATCTGGGTCTATTAGGTTTGCATTGTGATGGTAGATCTGGGTCTATTAGGTTTGCACGTGTGATGGTAGATCTGGGTCTGTTAAGTTTGCATTGTGTGATGGTAGATCTAGGTCTATGAAGATTACAGTGTGTGATGGTAGATCTGGGTCTATTAAGTTTGAATTGTGTGAGGGTAGATCTGGGTCTGTTAAATTTGCATTGTGTGATGGTAGAGCAAGGTCTATGAAGATACATTGTGTGATGGTAGATCTGGGTCTATTAAGATTGCATTGTGTGATGGTAAATCTGGGTCTATTAGGTTTGCATTGTGATGGTAGATCTGGGTCTATTAGGTTTGCGTGTGTGATGGTAGATCTGGGTCTGTTAAGTTTGCATTGTGTGATGGTAGATCTAGGTCTATGAAGATTACATTGTGTGATGGTAGATCTGGGTCTATTAAGTTTGAATTGTGTGATGGTAGATCTGGATCTATTAAGTTTGCATTGTTTGATGGTAGATCTGGGTCTATTAAGTTTACATTGTATGATGGTAGATCTGGGTCTATGAAGATTGCATTGTGTGATGGTTGATCTGGGTCTATTAAGTTTGAATTGTGTGATGGTAGATCTGGATCTATTAAGTTTGCATTGTTTGATGGTAGATCTGGGTCTATATTAGTTTGCAATGTGTGATGGTAGATCTGGGTCTATTAAGTTTGCATTGTTTGATAGTTGTTTCGTATATATGATTTTATATTTATTTTAATTTTATTGTTTGTCAGCTTTAATTTTTCATTACATGCTATACAGAAAATAGTTTGACCTTGACTGTTCATTTGTAAACACTTAACCTGACCTAGTTCCCAACCTTAATTCAAACAACCACGTGAACAAGTTCTTTTTTTTTATATTTATTTTTATTGTGGGGATAATAAGGTTGATTTTGAGGCTGTATAGGATATGTGACCCTAGGCTTGTAAATAGTTGTGAAGTAAACAACTTTTAAAAAAAATTATTATTAGAGTAAAATGATTGGTTTTTGTCACAGCCATGTTGAGAGTATGTGATGTAAACATGATCGTGTGACCCTCATATGGGTACCTATTTTGCATCTAAATATTACTGTATAACAATTGTTTTAGAGAAATAATATCAGTCTGGGATTAAAAAACTTGATGTCAAGTCATTTTGTTCTGTTGTAGCTAGTTTTCTAGCTCTATGTTAATTTTTCTTCATATTACATGTATTTGGATTCTAAAAGATTAATTCGTTTCTCTAGAAAAATTTGTATGCTCATACAGGATTCTTGAACAATGACATTTCTTACAAATTTTATTCAGATTTCAAACACCGGAGTGTTATTTCTTGTGTTTCTACAAGGAATTGTAGACAACAACACCTAACATGATACAGAATATGTCATCACTTTCCATCTTGGTTTCTTTGTCGGGACTTGAACTTGAATTCATTAGAACATTTCATTATTAGGACTTCTAAAATTTAATTTGTGGATTATTGTTAGATTATTTTTGGATTTGATTCTTAAAACTTTAAGTTCTTATTTTTTCACTTTTTTCTTCTTCCAGGGAAATAAATTATTCGCTAAATTTTTCAAAGCTTGTTGATTTCACTCTTTCTTTTGTTAATGTTTATTTGAGCCTAAACACGTACCATAAGATGGTAGTTCTAGGTCTATTAAGTCTGCATTGTTATTGTGGGTTTAATGGCATTTTTCAGCACACAATATTCTATGCATGGCGGCCAATATTTACGGTGGAGGAAAACCCTGGAAAGAACCACCGACCCACGAGAAGCTATTGGCAAGCTTTCTCACATACCCACATTGGCCGAATCCTAGACTCGAACCCACACAGACAGAGGTGAGATGGCAGTGATCCATAAAGAAGAGCTTTCTAGACCACATGGCCACTCGGGGCCCCCGCATTGTGATGGATCTGGGTATATTAAGTTTTCATTGTGTGATGGTAGATCTGGGTGTATTAAAATTGCATTTTGTGATTGTAGATCTATGTCTATTAACATTACATTTTGTGATTGTAGATCTGAGTATATTAAGTTTGCATTGTGATGGTAGATCTAGGTCTATTAAGATTGCATTTTTTGATGGTAGATCTGGGTCTTTTAAGATATCATTGTGTGTTGGTAGATCTAGGTCTATTAAGATTGCAGTGTGTAATGGTAGATCTGGGTCTATTAAGATTGCATTGTGTGATGGTAGATCTGGGTCTATTAAGTTTACATTATGTGATGGTAGATCTTGGTCTATTAAGATTGCATTGTGATGGTAGATCTGGGTCTTTTAAGATATCATTGTGTGTTGGTAGATCTAGGTCTATTAAGATTGCAGTGTGTAATGGTAGGTCTGGGTCTATTAAGATTGCATTGTGTGATGGTAGATCTGGGTCTATTAAGTTTACATTATGTGATGGTAGATCTGGGTCTATTAAGATTGCATTGTGATTGTAGATCTGTGTCTTTTAAGATTCCATTTTGTGGTTTTAGATCTGGGTCTATTAGGTTTACATTGTGTGATGGTAGATCTGGATTTATTAAGATTGCATTGTGTGATGGTAGATTTGGGTCTATTAAGATTGCAATGTGTGATGGTAGATCTGGGTCTATTAAGTTTGCATAGTGTATTGGTAGATCTCAGTCTATTAAGATTGCATTGTGTAATGGTAGATCTGGGTCTATTAAGATTGCATTTTGTGATGGTAGATCTGTGTCTATTAAGAATCCATTTTGTGGTTGTAGATCTGGGTCTATTAAGTTTACATTGTGTGATGGAAATCTGGGTCCATTAAAAGTTTACATTGTGTGATGGTAGATCTGGGTCTGTAAAGTTTTTGCATTGTGTGGTAGATTTGGGTATATTAAGATTGCATTGTGTGATGGTAGATCTAGGTCTATTAAGATTGCATTGTGTAATGGTAGATCTAGGTCTATTAAGATTGTCTTTTGTGATGGTAGAACTGGGTCTATTAAGATTGCATTGTGTGATGGTAGATCTGGGTCTATTGAGATTGCATTGTGATCTTAGATCTGTGTCTATTAAGAATCCATTTTGTGGTTGTAGATCTGGGTCTATTAAGTTTACATTGTGTGATGGTAGATCTGGGTCTATTAAGATTGCATTGTGGTGGTAGATCTTGGTCTATTAAGTTTGCATTGTGTGATGGTAGATCTGGGTCTGTTAAGTTTACATTGTGTGATGGTAGATCTGGGTTTGTTAAGTTTTTGCATTGTGTGGTAGATTTGGGTATATTAAGATTGCATTGTGTGATGGTAGATCTAGGTCTATTAAGATTGCATTGTGTAATGGTAGATCTGGGTCTATTAAGATTGCCTTTTGTGATGGTAGAACTGGGTCTATTAAGATTGCATTGTGTGATGGTAGATCTGGGTCTATTGAGATTGCATTGTGATCTTAGATCTGTGTCTATTAAGAATCCATTTTGTGGTTGTAGATCTGGGTCTGTTAAGTTTACATTGTGTGATGGTAGATCTGGGTCTATTAAGATTGCATTGTGATGGTAGATCTTGGTCTATTAAGTTTGCATTGTGTGATGGTAGATCTGGGTCTATTAAGTTTACATTGTGTAATGGTAGATCTGGGACTATCAAGATTGCATTGTGTATTGTAGATCTAGGTCTATTAAGATTGCATTGTGTAATGGTAGATCTGGGTCTATTAAGATTGCATTTTGTGACAGTAGATCTGGGTCTGTTAAGATTGCATTGTGTGGTGGTAGATCGGGGTCTATTGAAATTGCATTGTGATCATAGATCTGTGTCTATTAAGAATCTATTTTGTGGTTGTAAATCTGGGTCTGTTAAGTTTACATTGTGTGATGGCAGATCTGGGTCCATTAAGATTGCATTGTGATGGTAAATCTTGGTCTGTTAAGTTTTCATTGTGTGATGATAGATCTGGGTCTATTAAGTTTACATCGTGTAATGGTAGATCTGGGTCTATTAAGATTGCATTGTGATGGTAGAGCTATATCTATTAAGATTACATTGTGTAATGGTGGATCTGGGTCTATTATGTTTACACTGTGTGATGGTAGATCTGGGTCTATTAAGATTGCATTGTGATGGTAGAGCTATATCTATTAAGATTACATTGTGTAATGGTGGATCTGGGTCTATTATGTTTACACTGTGTGATGGTAGATCTGGGTCTATTAAGATTGCATTGTGATCGTAGATCTGTGTCTATTAAGAATCAAATTTGTGGTTGTAGATCTGGGTCTATTAAGATTGCATTGTGATGGTAGAGCTATGTCTATTAAGATTACATTGTGTAATGGTAGATCTGGGTCTATTATGTTTACATTGTGTGATGGCAGATCTGGGTCTGTTGAGTTTACATTTTGTGATGGTAGGTCTGGGTCTATTAAGATTGCAGGTGGATCCAGGTTTTCAGTTTTAGCGACAGATAGTTGGATACACTATCACAAATTTAAAATGTTACCTAAAGAGTCACTGATACAAATAATTTTTTTGACCGTATAGCCATCAATACATTTCAACAACCTTAAAATAGTTAAAGTCAATCCTTATTGACAACAATCAAGTAGTTTATATGAGATTAGACGGTTCCGTTTGATAACTTGTGAACTTTGGGGTCCATAGACTGTTGCACAAGTTATGGTGCAAGATTGTGGGGAAAACTCAAATATTTGTTAACAGTAATGTTAGTATCTTCAATTAATATGTGAGAATTATAATCTGCATTGTGTCATGCAGATACTCATCTAGGGGATTGTACAGTTGAATCGGTAAGTGACAGCCACCCATGGGAAAAGGTCAAACTGGTCTTTATACAAAAGTGACCTCTGAATGTAGGTTCACCAATCAAATTTGTATGTTAACAAATATCATGTGCCAAATATCATTATTTTCATAACTGTTTCAACAAATTTAGTTTTGCCCACTATTCAGCACATTCATACACGTACAAGTTGTTCTCTCACCAAGTTACATTTGACACGTGATGTACCCGTCTCACTTTACTCCATCCTATAAATTAAATCACTGGCCCATAAAAGTGCTCACCTATCTTCACTTGTTTCCTGTAACATGACAAAACACCAGTTTCACTACAACTGACAGTTAATGTATGACTGGAACAGAGGACGGACTCTTTTTTTTTTCCATTGGCCACTATGTATGGTCTGACTCTCTGTTTCATTGGCCACTATGTATGGACTGACTGTCTGTTTCATTGGCCACTATGTATGGTCTGACTCTGTTTCATTGGCCACTATGTATGGACTGACTGTCTGTTTCATTGGCCACTATTTATGGTCTGACTCTGTTTCATTGGCCACTATGTATGGACTGACTGTCTGTTTCATTGGCCACTATGTATGGTCTGACTCTGTTTCATTGGCCACTATTTATGGACTGACTCTGTTTCATTGGCCACTATGTATGGTTAGGTTTAGAAACAGCTGTTCAGACTTTCAACAATATCCAGATTAACTAGCTGCTCGTCTCTCTGATCTGAAAAGATAGCCCACTTATGTGAGAAGCCTGTGATGAATAAGGAATAAAGAAAGGCTTACAATGGCTATTGTTAGTAACATATGAACCAAAACTTCACCTGCCTTTATATAAAAGTTTTTATATACTGAATGAACCCTAAGCTGAATAAAATGTTATATAGCTCATTCATTTTCTCACCCATGCGACAGAGAAATCTAGTTGTTTTGCTAACCTTACTTTTCTTATCTCAGTCTGGTCATCCCAGATGAGTTGTCTCAGTCAAGGTGTCCATGCGGTAAGAACTACTTTAAAGAAAAAGAAAACCTTGTTGTCTTCTGCTCTGCCTGACGTAGTTGTACTAAAATCTAACAACAACAACAGCAACAAATCTATAATAAAAACATAGTAACTTAAGGTAAATCCATCTTTAAAAACACACCATGCAAAAACATTTCGAGAGAGATGAAGACAAATGCGCATGATGTCGAGCTTTTTGGTATTATGCTATTTCGTTCCACACAGCATGGTCAATTTTATCTATATGCAGGCCTAGCTAAGTACATTTTTCAGGTCAGCGTCATTAAACGTATCTAAAGCTACTGGACTAGTTTTAAATACTTTGTGTGAAACAAATTATATACTGTTAGCTACATTTAATGATGCTGACCTGAAAAATGACTGTGCTACAGATAGGATAAAATTCTAAAGACTATAGACCTATACATTTCATAGCCTCCCAACTCTCCTAACAACTATGGAACATTTAGTAACAGCTAGAAATGTGTTATATAAAACACGCTTTATTCTAATTTTGTTAATCATCTCCATTGTGCCCCGATTGAATAAAAAATGTAACTACAATATTTAAAGACAAATAATGCACTTACCAGCCAGAAGGAATCATTTATCCGTCAATACCTTAATCCATAAGCAAATTTCACTGTAGCACTTGCCATATTTCCAGGACAGAAAAATAAATGTTCAAAGAATCCGTGAACTTGAAAGTTTAGCACATGGTTATCTGCTAGAGTCCATTTTTGGAGGATCTATTATACACGGGGGTAATTTTACAATCAGTATTAAGGACAACACAAGTATGTAACACGCAGTTTCACTTCCTCCAAAGAAGAATAGCTATATACGAGTGACACAGATCTCTAATTACCCATGAATAATCTAAAGATTCTACAGATTGTACTAAGTATAACTACAGTAGAGCTGAGTAGCCAATATCGTTTTATTATTTACGATATAACTTTTCAAAATTGGAACGGATGAAAATAAAACAGTTTCTTGTAATAAATATTAATTATTTATTGTCAATTTCATATAACATCAATATATTAAATGTGATAATACCACATTATGCGACGTTTTATATTGTTATTTTTCTTTGCTCACGAGTATAAACAGTGTACTTCAGATGCAACGATCACACCACAGCCCTCATTAACATATTTATATTCATGCGCCACATGTAAACATTGGACGTGAACACTAATGAAGAATTCTTTTTACTTTAAAGGAAAATATTGGGTGAGAAAAATAATCTATGTTGGGGTTTGGACCGAGACAAGGAATCCCAGTTGCGGGTTTATATTATATATCCCCACTTGGGCAAGCCTCATAGGGAGACAAATAATATAAACCCTTGACTGGGATTTCCTTGTCTCGGTCCAAACCCCAACATAGATTCTATATATCTCTCCTATGAGATTGATTCTTTTAATTATCAGATATAACTCTAATTCAATGGTCTTTGTTTCCATCAGTAACTCTGGTAGAAAGGCTGTGGGCATTGTCAATATTTTCTGCTTTTACTGACAGTAATAAGTGCCTGTGCATTAACTGGAAGTTTTAAAATATCTGGCAGATTCATCTCTTTAAATGTTTCCCACTGTGACTTTTCCAGTAAAGAAGATCAATTAATAATTTCACATAAATGGAGTAGCATACAAAGAAAAAATACATGGTATCAAACTATACCTGTCATACAGGCATAAAAGGCCACTTACACTTCTGCTGCAACAACACAACTACTTTTCTCACCATCCAGCCAATTATTTTGATCCCCCCCCCCATGATAAAAGCTGCATGACTTGCAAATTTGACCTGTTGACGCCTTTTAGTTACACCAAAAGAGTGACTGGAGTATGGGGAGTACAAGTGAGGTAATGAATTGATTCACATGACCTGTCTTGAATCTTCATCGTGATAAACAGTTTAATTTACATATGTTGTGTTGTCAATGTTATTCTCAGGGGCAATGTAGAGCAGTGAGAAACCATTATTTGATTACAAAACACCTGGCTGATGACTGAAGAGAGCAGGTGACTGATATACATGAGTCTTATGTAAGAAATTTGCTGGCATGGGTGGGGATTATTAATCACTACCGAGACCAGGTTACTGCTACATAACAGCAATCATTTTAGATCAGGTGACCACTATATAAAGGCATCTGTTTGAAATCAGGTGACAACTAAATTGAAATAAAGGAATTGAAAGTTTTTTAAAAGCATTTAATTGTTAAAAAAATATTTTGGCAAACAGCACTGTTATATATACACATGTGCACATACAATCATTAATACTCTGTTTATCTTGCTACATTACCCAGCAGATAATAATGCCTGAAGAAATGAGCTATATATAAATGTTTAAGCAGATCACTGGAGCATAAAATATAGGTCATAGTGACATAATTTTGACTATTGTGTATCTATCCTCATGATACAATCAAATACCAAGTTATATGACTGCAGGAAACAAAATCTGAGAAACTCCGCTATATGCAAGCTCTAACCTAACAGTTATTGCCAGACAGACAGATTGAACACATTATGAACACATTCGGGGCCCTGAGTGGCCGAGTGGTCTAAAGTGTTGTCCGTTACGGATCACTGCCATCTCACCTCTATCTTCGTGTGTTCGAGTCTCGGATTCAGCCAACGTGGGTATGTGAGAAAGCTTGCCAGTAGCTTCTCATGGGTCGGTGGCTCCTTCCGGGGGTTTTCCCAGGTTCTTCCTCCATCATTAATACTGGCCACCATTAATACTGGCCTATCGTGTGCTGAAAAATGGCGTTAAACCCTACAACAACAACAAAATAATGAACACATTCAGCAGAATTGCTTTGCAATAAATCCCAAAATGTAATCTTGCAAGTGTAATGAAGGAGCTCTCTTGTAAAACCAAACTAATGCAGTGAAGTCACATGTTCCTGCATCTCTTTCATTCATCTCTTTCAACGACACTGCTTATGGTGGACCATGTCCACTTCTAGCATATCAACTTGTGTACAAATCCATGCTCATCTGAGAGCAACATATATAATTTTACCATTAAATCATCACAATCTGAATAGATGACAAGCTTGGTTTTATCCATTTAAGCATATATCTTTGATGGCAAACAAATTCCATTTAACCTGCTCTTTTGTCTGAACTTTCTAAAACATGCTGAAATTTATTCCCATGATTTTCCAGAATTAATTCTAAACAACTGTATGATAAAGGAATTTCATAATTTTAGGACAAGACAATAGCCAAGATTTAAGCAAACCAAATGTTTTTGCATAAAGAAAAAAGGCGTCAAGTACAACCCATAAGTGAAAAATTACAAATATACCCACATCTGCCATTAAATCAACCTCCAGTAGCTCAGGATCCATGCTGTTTGTTTTATTATGACTCCATCTGATGAGGGTAGATCCTGGTCTACCAGCATAGGATACACTTGCAATTCTGAGTCTATATATTTCATGGTGTAGTGTGTGATACAAGTGAATATACCATGGTTTATGATCTCCATCTTAATTAATCTGTACAGGTGGTGTTGCATACTTGTATGTCCCACGTCTATCTGCCAATAAGACACGTCCACCTGCCAACATCACAGACCCTGGTCTTCTCTCACACATTGGGAGATCTGGGTCTATGTTGTTTGTTCTACTAATTACTCCTAACAAACTGTACAGACACAGATCTACTGGTACATTATGCAACAGCTGATCTGGGTCTGTGCAGTTTTCACTTTGACAGAAATTATAACCAAGTATATATGGTACATGCTTAAATGGATATACTTGTATTTATGTGCACAGAATAACAGGATCTAAAAAATGCCAAAGTTTTCTTTGAAAAGTGTCACGATTTGCATTGTGTGTGATTTGGATTTTTAACATAGCTTTAACAATTTTTCAGTCATATTGTTATGATGTCTTCAAAGCGGAAGTTTATAGTGATGTCGAGCACTGGGGAATCATGCTGCAGACATGTAGCATGATGTCCCACCCAGTCACATTATCCTGACACCAGGCCGACCAGTCCTAACACTAACCTCTTGATGCTGAGCACCAAGCGAGGCAGCTGTTAGTACCATTTTTGTAAGTCTTTGGTATGGCTTGGACAGGGATTGAACCCACGACCTCCTGCAGCCAAGGCAGACTGTCTAACCACTAGGCCACCAGAGCAGTAGTCATGATTTGTAATATTCATATTTAAGCAAGAATAGGCTGACAATGATATATTATACTGGCCTTAAGTTTATATATATATATATATATATATATATATATATATACACACACACACACACACATATACACACATATATATACATACATATACATATATCAACAAGGATAATGTATGTAGTTTGTCAAATGAATACCTAACAGATCACTGAAATATACCAGTGTTATTATCATAATAAATGGCATTCATTAGCAGTGTTATTTTATTTAACTATACAGAAAGAGTGTGTGTGTACTATTTTTATTACAAAGAAATGGTTATTACAGGCATGTAGTATTTTGTATACTACACAAGAAAGGGTTAATAAAGCATGTAATAAATGTATTACTACATAGAAAGGATTATTACAGGCATGTAGTATTGTTGTTCTACAATGAAAGGGCAACTACATGTTTGTAATATTTTGTATACTACATTATCTTTCCTACCATTTTTATACAATATTGTGTAATTTTTCAGATTTGTAAGAAAGGGTAATAACCATGAACCAATGAATTTGAAGTGGACTAATTAAAAAAACAATTTTCTGGTTATAATATTAACATGCATTAAATTACTAATCTTGAAAAGATCTATTGTACAATGAAAGAAATAAATACCAATATACAATACTGTAAATAACACTAAAACATGCTTGTGGCAAATATCTTTCACAGATCACAATCATATTCCTTGACAGATCACAATAATGTTTCTTCACAGATTATTGATAATGTACTTTTATATCATCCACTGATCACTTCCAATTTACCTACAAAATATATTTTATTTTTCATGATAAAATTCAACAACAATGAAACTACTCAAAACTGAAACAACAGTACACCAGAATCTCAAGATCAAACTTTTTCTGCATCCTAAATCTTTCCTTTAAAATATTTTCCCCCCAGAATGAACTAAAACCTCTCAACTCTGAATACTGAAACAAATTTTGATTACAAATTTCAAACCACCCCAATAAAACCAAAACTCATTCCAAAGGTTTCAACAATGCCTGTAAACCTGACAAACTAAACGGTATTGTGTGGCAATGGTTTAGCCAAGATAGGACCAAAAACATTCCAATCTCAGGTCCCATAATACATGAGCACTCTTTTGCCACATAAGCACTTAGAAAAAGACATACTTTTTCACGTCTGGGAAGATCGCAGTAAACCCAAAACTATCAAACCGGAATTTCCATGGGGTCCCAAGTATTTTTCAGTTTTGAGGGGTATCACTGTATATTGTTTTAACATAGAAATTACAATATCATGATTTATTTCATCTGTACTTAATTAGTCTCTTTTGCAATAATATTTCTCTACCAATAAGCTTGACCTTTGACCTTATGACCATCCTGTAAGCTATCATGATCCTTAGGTAACTTCTGTTCTGAGTCTGGAAATCACCCAACTCTGGCAAAGAGGTTATCACTACCATATTGACATGTATAAATAACGTTATCACTACCACACTCACCAGTATATACTATAGAAAATCAGTTACAGAATACATCAGGAAACAGAAACATAATTTAATGTAATACTGTGCCTGTATTTGAAAAATGAAAACCAAAACAACAATACCAAAAAAAGGCTAAAAATAATTCATTATCAACCAGTTACACATAAATATCTTGTTGACAACTGTATGAAATAAGGATTTCTCAATTTTTATATTATGCATACATAGTTATTTGCATGTTAACACCAAGTAATGTACATATGTACATAATAAAAAGATAAACTGGCCTTAGATGTTGTAAGAAGTTCTGTTTTAAAATTAGTTATTTCCCAGAGAAAAAGTACAGCATTCACTGAAAGGAAAGAATAAACTGCTATAAAAAGTATGTGAAATCTTTAATTCCTAATACCATTTAATTAAATTTTGCAAATCATTTGAATCCATCCTTTGCAAAGGTAAATAACTCTTTGTGTACAACTGATGTATCTGCCACTTAATACAATGTGTACAACTGATGTATCTCACCCTTTATACAATATGTACAACTGATGTATCTCACCCTTTATACAATGTGTACAACTGATGTATTTGCCCCTTTATACAACATGTACAACTGATGTATCTGCCACTTAATACAATGTGTACAATTAATGTATCTCTCCCTTTATATGTGTACAACTGATGTATCTCTCCCTTTATACAATGTATACAATTGATGTATCTGCACTTTATACAGTGTGTATATTTGATGTATTTACCCCTTTCTCTGATTGATATTTGCAAATCAATTTTAAAACACATATGTCCAATCCCATTCTAATCAGTCAAGTTAATATATTACTGCTTCACTAGGCCAACAAATCAAGTCTTGTATATCTGTCATTGAAAGCAGGCCTACAATGCAAGTCTTGTATATCTGTCACTGAAAGCAGGCCTACAATGCAAGTCTTGTATATCTGTCATTGAAAGCAGGCCTACAATGCAAGTCTTGTACATTTGTCACTGAAAGCAGGCCTACAATGCAAGTATTGTATATATCTCATTGAAAGCTGGCCTACAATGCAAGTCTTGTATATCTGTCACTGAAAGCTGGCCTACAATGCAAGTCTTGTACATTTGTCAGTGAAAGCACGCCTACAATGCAAGTCTTGTATATCTGTCACTAAAAGCAAGCCAACTACACAAGTCTTATATATTTGTCATTGAAAGCTGGAGAGGGAGAGGGGGACTAACATGTTCAAACATAACTAATGTTTACTTAATTGAATATCAACCAATACATTCAGGTGTCAGCATGAAGTCTGAATTGTAAAACACAGATATAATGCCTGTACGTCATGTTAATTCAGTATTCTATTTTATCAAAACCCATTACAGCAAAAGCACTGACCAGCAAACTCTTCAGTCTCTATAAAAATGACAATGAACATTACAATATCATAATCATGGCTATAATTGGGAAAAATTGAATAAAGGATGCATACTTCTTGAATTTTACACATGGAAGCTTGGATAGTTTTTCTTTCAATCTAGCATATTTCTTGGATTGTACACAAAAAGGCCTTGATAGTCTTTATTCAATCTAGTATATTTCTTGGATTGTACACAAAAAGGCCTTGATAGTCTTTATTCAATCTAGTATATTTCTTGGATTGTCCACATAAAGGCCTTGAAAGTATTTATTCAATCTAGTATACTTCTTGAATTGTATGCATACAGGCCTTGATAATCTTTTTTTCAATCAGCATATTTCTTAAATTGTATACCAAAAGGCGGTGATAGTCTTTTTTTCAATTAGCTTTTTTTCAATCTAGTATACTTTTTGGGTTGTATGCATAAAGACCTCGATAGTCTTTTTTCAATCTAATATACTTCTTGGATTGTATGCATAAAGGCTTTGACAGTATTAATTCATTATAGCATATTTCTTTAATTGAACTCCTGAAGGCCTTTATAGTCTTTTTTCAATCAGTCATACTTCCTGGATTGTACACATGAAGGCCTTGATACTGTCAAGCAATTTAGCTGAAATAGTTGCATCTTGATCTTGTACACAGTGGAACAGATACATCAGTTATGATAAGTCAAACCACCCTATCACTGACAAACTGCTGTTTTGATTTACACTTCTCTTGTTTGTAAACAACAGCATTTAAATAGAAGATGTGGAAAAAAATTATACTTGAATTTAGGGTTAACTCTGCGTTGTTTTGTTACTGGTCCACTACAGCATAAACACTTATTGGTAAACTGTTTAGTCCATAAGAAAAATGGCCAAATGCATGACTACAACCTGGAAATTTTGAATAAAGGAAGCAATACTTTAAACATTTAAATTTCAATGTATCCACACAGCAAACATAATCTTTAGTTGTCAAACTCCAAAACGAAAGTGATGAATCCACCACCCCAACACCACCATAAACTTCTGGAATTATTTTCTTTATCAATAAACTTTTAGACATAAAAAGGTTATTTTAAAACAATGTACTGTTCACAAAACTGTATACTGGCCAGGAACTATATCACTAAGCTAAAGAGTGTGTACCTTGACAGGTGTGCAAGGAATTGAATGGTATTACTCAAGACCAAGTATACACATATTTACCTGGCATTCAAAACAATATTATACATGAACATAAACATTGCAGGTGTAAAAGTGTATGCACCTGTAATCATCAAAAATATATAAACATAAAATCTAGGACTAGTATCTCTGATGCACCATACATATAAAGACTTTGTGTTTCCAAAATAAATAAGTAAATATTCCTTGGCATAAATTATAATGTACCTTAAGAAAACATATATTTGGATATGATACTACATACATAAATAAAATAAACACTGTAGGTAGTCTCAGCATAGTGAGATTTGAAAAGATGAAAGACAATTTGGCTTATGAGTACATGTCTTTTGTTACAATCATCAACAAAGAACCTTTTATGAAAAATAACATACTGTACACCCACCCCCCCATCATAATTATGTTCATGACAGCTATAGATTATGCATTCTTACAGTGAGACTTGCCTTATTTTGAAAGTCATTACAGTGAGGGAGTTCTGTACAATATAAATAGCTCTTTACATGCAAAACGCATACAATATAAGAAAAATTTGAAAACTTAAGTTAAGCTTCAACAACAAAATGTTCTTCTTTTAAAAGATATAGATAAGAAATTTACATGTAGGTAGGATTTCTTCAGATCTCATCTACAGTCCTGTGCATGCACAGCTATTCCACACTAAAAAGCTGATTAGAAAGCCACAAATTGTTAACACTTGTATGAAAGCTCACCTTATACTGAGTAGATTTTAAGTATGTAATTATAGTAATGGACTCATTTTATGCAAACCACATTTTCATGGTGCTTGAAATCATCTTATACCTGATCATTAATTTAATTAGTTAACAGCAAAAAAGAATAGGATTCATAACAACAGCCATGTTATATCAAGAATAGTGTTATATCAGAAAAGGAATAGTATTATACTGAGGTACCTGACAGTGAGAGACTACTGTACTGTAAAAGGTTTTATTAGCACTGCAATATCTGATTAACAGCAAAAGGAATCTGCCATATTAACATCATTTATAATGACCCTGAAACATACAGAAAATGTATATCCACCAAGATATTTCAGATGATTAAATGTCAAAGCAAGGGTATTTGAACTTTGACAACTATGAAAGTAATTTCTCCCTCTTTTTCTTTAAAAACATGTGCACTAATTGCACATGGTCACCCACCTAATATTAACTGACCCTAAATCCACAAAAAGAGTTTCAAATGCCCTGTAAGATTATGAAGCTGAATGCAAGGCAAAGTCCTGAACGGGTATTGTATATGTCAATGGTAGGTCTATAGATTAAGAATTTTATTTTTACATAGCACGAGGGGTCCCAGGTGGTCAAGTGGTCAAGATGCCTTTACAGATCACTGACATCACACTTCTACTCACGTGAGTTAAAGTCCTGGCTCAGCCAACATGGGTATGTGAGAAAGCTTGTCAGTAGCTTCCTGTTGCTTTTTGGTTCTTGCTGGGGTTTTCCCAGGTTCTTCCTCCAGCAACTATACTGTCCACCATGTATGGCCAGTCATGTCCTCAAAATGGAATTAAACCCATAAAACCACAACCGTACAGCATACCACTGGAAAGCTGGTTTCAGGACAAACTCATAGAGATGTAAAATGCAGACCTTTATTACATATCTTACAAATGAACACACTCAAACTAACTTTGACTAGATTACATATATAATTATTTAATTAAATACCTCACTACATTTCTATTTATTTTTGACTGAATTTACTCCAATCTAGGAACAGAAATTCTTTACTGCAGTAAACTTCTGCTAATGGTCAAATTAATGTCACCAACATGGGAAGGAGGAGGGAGTGGGGATGAACTATACCAAAGAATCAATCGAGTATCTATAGATGAAATACAAGTTCCCGAATGTGGGAAACCAACTTTTCTTGAAAAATGTTTCTTCAATAATACTTACCTGATCATAATACCTTAAGAGAACTACCTCACAGATCCTGCCCTTCCATGCTAAAACATTTTAGTTAAAAAGTTAAGTTACCTGCCCACCTAGGTGGCACTTAGAGTGATCTCCCTTGATGCAGGGATTGGTGCCAAATCCAGTGAATACTTCAGTTACTAATGGAGTGGAAGGCATGCTCTCCATTTGACTGTAACTAAACAGAGGCTGAGAGGATGTACGTGTAGTACGATTTTGCAATCCCCTTTTCCATCAAATCCACCAGCGGTCAATTCCAGCATGCACATATGTGAGTGAAAAAGGAGGACTGAAGTGACCATTCTGTGTGTATTAGTTGATTCTTCTGGGATAGTGAGTACATTAATATCTGTAGCCAGCCTGGAATATGATGAACTTGTCCAGGGATTTGTCACTGAAGACACCAGCTTAGAAATTCCTAATGAAAAATGCCAAAGTCTGGGAACTTTGTTCCCCCTTGCTATATGGGGTAAGTCATCAGTGTTGCACAGAATGAGAATGCTCTTCCATGTAGATTCTCCTGTCACCAATGGAATGCTTTCCATATGGCTTATGTCTCTAGGATATTGATATGCAATAGTCAATTCTAAGTGATCCACTGTCCATTGGCCTCCTGGAATGATAGATGTGCCCCAAGCCCATTATGCACACATCTGTACAAACTGTCAACTTGAAGGCTGTACCTGCAAGGGACTACATGATGTAAGCCAAGTGAGGTAAGTCAAGTGAGGTTGTCCCATTCCTGAGGTGTGACCTCATATGCAATGTTAGTTCCAAGGAACAACATTTTGATCGCCATTGGGACAAATGAATCCTTGTAATGGTCTCGTACATAGGTGACCTATGACAGTGATGTCTGCTTTTGCATGGAGTAAACCCCTATGACAAAAGGAGTCTTGGGCTAAGAAATAGTTCTTTGTAACAAATGAAGCAATTGGCTGCCTTGGGTCCATAAGCACTAACTGGCCACAGCGTGGCATGAAACTGTCATGGTATATTACATTGTGTCTCCTCCAGCTGACGTTTTGCCCAAGGCAGGTCAGTGCACAGATGCAGGGATGGAATTTGTGATATTAGATCACTGTAAGCAGTACCCTCAGGCATATTTGAAAGCTAGGTTCAGTAATAACCATCAGCAATCTACAACTAATGGCATGGAGAGAAATTGGGGTAGAGTGATCTCCCTTGATGCAGAGATTAGTGCCATATCCCCTTCTTAACTGTTTTTCAAATACTCTCTTTTAACTTGTAATAGATCTTCAGTACTGTTCCCCCGATAAGTGCCCATACTAAGTATATAGTGTGGCACAATTGGCCATGGAGCAAGCTGGGTGCATTGTGGCAGTGTGGGTAGACAGCCTTAAGAGTGCCAGTGCACTGATGTTGGGATGGGATATGGAAAGTGGATCAATGTAAGCTGGCCACATAATTTAACACAATAGGCAGTACTGGCTTCATTAATGAGTTTGTATGGTCAAATTCAGATGGCAGAGTCTGAGAGTAATGGACCAGTGCCTTTGTATCCTCCATAAGTTTGGCGAATTCTTTATGTTGGTAGCGGGTTATAGGATATGTGCTCTACAAAACCTATCTGTTACAGTGTGCAAGATGGCAGCTGAGGTGCTTATTGACATGGACTTTACCATTCCCATGGCTGCTATGTGCATGTAACGCTCTCCAAGTCAGCCACTTGACCCAATAGCAATAACAGTTGAATGCCCACTGGTCTTTGTCGATGAGCATATCAAGAAATGCTGGAACTCTGAACCAAGTCACTGACAGAGAAAGAGAAGGAAAGCAAACCTCCAGTGGTAACTAATGAAAGACTTCCTTGACTGATGATCAGAAGGTAGTTTTCTCTTGTCAGTGAGATAAAGTAATGACGACAGAGATTATGAGCATGTTTCATCATGTCTAGGTGAACATGGCAACGGTGATGCCTCCTGTGCAATCTGAAATGAAAGTGGAGAAGATTGTCTAATGGAGTGGCCCACTATGCTTGTAGAACATCTGATTGGGATCTAATCGCTAAGAGTGTGTTATCTTTGAGTGACAAAGACAAGAGAATGTAGCAACTCCATATCCTGTGTATACTGGGGCACTAAACTGGATACTGAGTGCAACAAGTGATGTGTGGCCAATCCATAAAAGGGTCTTGCAGTATTTAGAAGGCAAACTGCACAAAGACCTGTCTTTTCACTTAAATGGTAAGATCATATGTGGGGTAGTAACATGTTGTGATCTGCAACATATGGCAGTGTCTCGTTTTGATGGAACAGTGCAATTTGTCTTTCATGACACTGTGCCTTTATTTGTACTGAGACAGGTTAGGGGATATTTGATCCAAAGAATGAATCCATACAGCTCTAACAAAGATCTTCTGTCTTTTGGCTGAATGGAAAGTGACGAATTGTGGTAGTGAGCTGTTTCAATCTAAGATGTATGGCAGCATCCAGTTCTGACCTAACAGTACCATTTAATCTTGCACAACACTCTGCCATTATTTGCACTGAGATGGATTAGGGGATATTTTATCCACAAACCCAGTCCATACTGTTGTGCAAGGTAATATGCAATTAGGCATGCTTTAAGCTTTATCTCACTCCAGTGTAGTTAATAAAGAACTACTGTCTTTAGCTTACAATGTACAATCGACTATGGTGGTGAGATATGGTAACTTCCAGACAGCTGCTACGTAAAGCTCCCTTTGAGTGGCAAAAGCTTGAAAAAAATGTGAAGCAACATCCCTTGGATAGTGAGGCACTAGGCTGGGCATCATTTGCAGTGATTGCCTTATGGCACTATGTGAATTAGGCTGATCCATGAGAGTGCCTATATTATGTGGGTTTGGCAAGTTGGACAAAGATTGTTTTGTCTTTTGTCTTGCAATGGACAATTGGCTGTGGTATTGACCTTTTGTATTCAATGCAATATGGCACAGTCTGGTAATGGTGGAACAGGGCCATCATCATTTGCATGATGTCCAATTCATTAAGTTTGGATGACATACAAGATATGGCTTGATAAGCTCTTGGCTTCTAATGGCAAGTTGAATTCAAGCTGATAATCCTAGTGATCAAGCCAATTGTTCCTAGTAGAGTTCTACATTTTCCAGTGAATGTTTTCCTTTAATCCCTTAGGCTGTAAAGGCAGCATCCTCTATGTTTTCCCATGTCATAATCCTTTGATTGAGCTGCGAGTTTGATACTTGCTCAGTGCCAAGCAAGAGAGGGAGGTTATTACAACTCCTTGTAATCTTGTCACATAACTGACATATGTTTAACTTCGGCCTTTAAGAGACTTCACAGGCTGTATGGTCAAAATGTTACTTACAAAGTCCAATCTTAGTCTCTGCATAAGCAACCACATATGATGATGAAGAGTTGGATTATATTTATGATGACTAGATGATGATGATTCCCAATGACTAGATGATGATGATTCCCAATGATTAGATGCTGATGATTCCCAATGACTAGATGCTGATCATTCCCAATGACTAGATGCTGATCATTCCCAATGATTAGATGCTGATCATTCCCAATGACTAGATGATGATCATTCCCAATGACTAGATGCTGATGATTCCCAATGACTAGATGCTGATGATTCCCAATTACTAGATGATGATGATGGAGGCTATCAGAACTTAATCAGACAATGAGGATGAATGATAGTTATAGGTTACTGCATTTGTATGGGAAAATATGAATGAGGTCATATTTTCCCATACAAATGCAGTAACCTTTTTTATTATATACTCATTTTCTTATTTTACCTAAAGCTTAATTATATAAACAAAAATACACTACAAGAAACAAAGTAACTGAATTTGAATGTATGCCGTATTCCAAACTAAATACACAAGTGCAGATTCATCATTACACAACAGCAACATTATTAATGCGCACATAACTCCACCCAGATAAATTTAAACTTACTCATGTGCTAGACATAACTTTTGAAAGAAAATGGTGTTTTGGTCAACTTAAAATTGAAATTTGGAGTCATATTGTGAATGAATGCACATTGCAACAACTTTTCCATTTGATCTAGGATGAATAGATTTTGGTATTTTTGTTGATTCTAAGAAATTTCATGATTATGGACTGGATTTAGCTGTGCCAATTCTACATGAAGTACATCGAATTTCAGCAGTGTGTTGACATCTACATGTGTGTTTCTGTTCTGCCAATGAATGTTTGAAATCATAATGTGGGAAAAATATGAAGTCATTCAATTGCAATTATCAAAAAGACATAGTGTTTATTTGATTTTGAGTGCAGTAAGGAGGATTTAACTGCACTTGGAATAAAGTTAAAATTACAGTACAATTTCGAAATGTGTAATCAAGCTTGAGAACCCATGACATGGCTCATGCAATTTGGAGGAAATTCAGGATGTAAAACTATAAGTATATTTTTGTCATTCTTATTACCACCTAAAGAAGACAGTTTATGCCTTGTCACCTGCATGTTTTTGGTAGGGCACCAGCATTGTTTTGACCCGTCTGGCATCTGCTAGCCTAAATCCAAAACATTGTATCAAAAAAGGTAACGCGGAATATTGCAAAGCAACTGGTTTGTGGCAGTCCATGAAACATCTGCTTTAGTTCATTCAAAAATAAATTTAATCAGCCAAAATGTACAGTGCCTACTACGTGAGTGTACATGATTTGTTTACAAAGTAGTTCCTAATACACTATTGGATACACGTGAGTGCAATATGAAGTGCACGAGTGCAATATCATAAAATACTGAACGATTCTGACAATGTAAATTTAACAGAGAAAAAAATGGGCATATAATAATGACATTTATTGGATAATGTGGAATTAACATTCACTGTTTATTTGTAAGATGTGTGGAATTGCCATACTGTGGGATATTGTGAACTGGATCATTCTGAGCAAATTTTATACCAGAAAGTTACCTAAAATTTGATCCATGGCTTTATCATATAAATGGATTTAAAATGACAAGCATTATAGAACTTAATGGATTTAAATTAGAATAAGATGTAAGTTGTCAATTTATATGTGACATTTTGCTCAATAATATAACTGTATTTTACAATGGTTATATTACTATTTTTTCTATCTATCTATCGATCCAGTTTGACTTGGTTTTTTTCTTCCAAAGTGCAACTCAGTTTCACAAACAAGTCACCCATTCATGTGGACATGACTTGGAAAATACACTCTGACTTATAGGAGAGTCAAAGAGAAATTGAATCAGCTTAAAGTATATTTGGTAAGAAAGACCAATTGACTGTCTATGCAAGTAACATAACATAAAGTAACTTTGAAGTGGATACTTTGACTAAACACTGTATAGAAAACTTACCTGTAGTTTTCTATACTACACACAATACAGGCACACAAAAATGTACCAAGCACCACTATTGATACTTGTCAAGTCAATGCTATAATAATTACTAATTATAAGAAAATGATAGCTGAAGAAAAGGTTAATTGATGGCTTATACAAGCATGATGTACATAACGAACAAAGTGGATGCAAATACTATATTACTGTTTTTTTTGTTCTAGGGTTTAATGCCATTTTTCAGCACTAGATAGGCTATACATGGCGGCCAATATAATTGGTGAAGGAAGAACCTTGGAAAACCCAGGGAAGAACCACCGACCCATGAGAAGCTACTGGCAGGCTTTCCCACGCCAGCCGAGCCTTGGACTCAAACCCACGCAGACAGAGGTGAGATGGCAGTGATCCGGAATGGTGAGCGCTTTAGACCACTCGGCCACTCTGGGCCCCTCTATATTACTATAGAAAACTAATCTGTATGTAACTGACCATATCAGAACTTATACAGCAATATTATACGAGTTTTCTATATCACACACCAGACCTGCACCTATTTAAATACATCTATTGTAATGTGATGCACTATAGACCTGTGGAGGCATGTGTCAAGGGTACAAAGTTATGATAATGAAAAGCCTGAACTTTGTCGTG
Source organism: Sinohyriopsis cumingii (assembly GCA_028554795.2). Taxonomy (NCBI): domain Eukaryota; kingdom Metazoa; phylum Mollusca; class Bivalvia; order Unionida; family Unionidae; genus Sinohyriopsis; species Sinohyriopsis cumingii. The sequence continues at coordinate 71,722,783 of CM068839.1, forward strand.
GAAGAAAGAAGGAAACGAAAAGTTGGAAGTTTATAGATGGAGCATACTTCCCTTCGAGGAGAACATTCCTCCTACTTAATCAAGGTCACAAACTTCCAAAATATTTGTATATGGATTCAAAGGCTGTTCTGTCTGTAATGAGTGTTCTACTATGTCTGTAGTGAGTGTTCTACTCTGTCTGTAGTGAGAGTGTTCTACTCTGTAGTGAGTGTGTTCTACTCTGTAGTGAGAGTGTTCTACTCTGTAGTGAGTGTTCTACTCTGTAGTAAGAGTGTTCTACTCTGTAGTGAGAGTGTTGTACTCTGTAGTGAGAGTGTTCTACTCTGTAGTAAGAGTGTTCTACTCTGTAGTGAGTGTTCTACTTTGTAGTAAGAGTGTTCTACTCTGTAATGAGTGTTATACTCTTTAGTGAGAGTGTTCTACTCTTTAGTGAGAGTGTTCTACTCTGTAGTAAGAGTGTTCTACTCTGTAGTGAGTGTTCTAGTCTGTAGTGAGTGTTCTACTCTGTAGTAAGAGTGTTCTACTCTGTAGTGAGTGTTCTACTCTGTAGTAAGAGTGTTCTACTCTGTAGTGAGTGTTCTACTCTGTAGTGAGAGTGTTCTACTCTGTAGTGAGAGTGTTCAACTCTGTAGTGAGTGTTCTACTCTGTAGTAAGAGTGTTCTACTCTGTAGTGTGTTCTACTCTGTAGTGAGAGTGTTCTACTCTGTAGAAAGAGTGTTCTACTCTGTAGTGAGAGTGTTCTACTCTGTAGTGAGAGTGTTCTACTCTGTGTGAGTGCTCTACTCTATAGTGAGAGTGTTCTACTCTGTAGTGAGTGTTCTACTCTGTAGTGAGTGTTCTACTCTGTAGTGAGTGTTCTACTTGATTTGCAAATTAAAGCATTATGAAGGGGTTATTGTTTTAAAGAAGAAATAATGAATCTGCTTTATAATCTAGTACAGGTGAAAACAGTGTATTAATGATACCACGTAAAAGTGAAGTATACAATTAAGCAGTCTGCCACACTATTTCTTACTTAAGCAGAAATGTAGGAAAAAAATCTGGTTTCTGCATCTCAGATGTAAAGTGTACAATGTGAAGGCTACAGCTTGCACAGTGGTTTGTGCTTTTGACTAGACTGTGTTTATTATAGGAATATATCTAAGAAGAATCTTCATGTCTATAAATGATGAAATTAGTTTTTATAATGTGACTGCAATCAAAATTAAATTTGGTTGTGAACTAATCAGTCTACATATAAATTGTAAAATTTGTAACTAATGGCTTACATTGGAGACAAAGGACAGACAGACAGACAGACAGTCATTATGTACTGCTGAGCAATAAACCTAAAAATATCTGCTGCCAAACAGTATGAAAAATTTGATGAAAAAAATGAAGATAATGTTGGGCCATGGGCTTTTCTTAACAACACATGTAAATAATAATAATTTTTAAATATTGTACAGATAAAAATAACCAAGTCAATCATTATTAAATAATCTAACATACATATAACCAATACCCTGTACCACTATCCTACAATTCATATGAAAACTTGCCTTTTTTACACTACAAATGATCTTTATAACAAAGCTGGAAAAACTCCTTTTCAAACAGCCTGGAACATTCACAAGCTAACAAAAGACCTACTCTGCTCACCTGTATGACTACAGCTAAACAGTCTATTGCTAGAGCAGTTGAGCAAAAAATCTGGGCTAGTTGGTTGCGGTCAGTTTGGTAAAGTAATGTTTAGACATTTGTGAGAGGTCATTTAAAGGTTTTTCTAGCTTTAGTAATGACAGTTAAGGCTGATGGTGGATCATCATTATTTGTACAGACTTGAAAGACATTCATGCCAGAATGGTTCAGTCTAATTTCAACAAATTCTGCTGAGTTTTTAATATAGAGGATTTCTAAATATAGAGGATTGCCAAATAGTAAATGGGCATCCTTTAGGTTAGGAGATTATTTTGTAATGGCCAATTTTGTAAAATTGGCACAAGTTTTTTTCTTATAAGAAGTAATTTACTCTTCTTAAAAAAGCTTTTAAAAAATTTTAGTCATATTTATCAGCAGATTTCAATCTTTCATGAACTTTGCTTTCCATCAAACATGGACAAATTCTGTTCATGTGTTTCTTGAGATGTTTTCTGTTGGTAATGGTGTCTGTCAGATCAGTGTTGTTTGCAATATTTTGATGCCAAGATGGATGAAAGACAATACACAAAGGTTCATATCATAGGCTCACTCTGACCTACAGTCAACTATTACCTGCCCAGAACTGTATGTAAAATTTGAAGGAAATATCAGAATTTATGGTGATCTTATCAAACTCTTAATTCAGTGTAAACAGAAAACTGCATTGAATATCAAGTATAATTTGACGTATCTGATTTACAACATATCTGAATAGAGTTGCAAATTATACCACTCCTGCTGTAATCATGGACAATGACTTCAGGGGAAGTAACCCCTTCTTCATCTACTGTCTTCTTCAGCTCTGCTCTGGCCTTTCGCACCACAAACCACATCAATGCAATTGTAAATAAAATCTGAAAAAGAAGAAAACACAAATGCATTTCTTAATGCAACCTTCAAATCATGCGAATTTTATATATATATATATATATATATATATATATATATATATATATATATATATATATATATATATGGAGAGAGCAAGGGTTCACATGCTTACTTATTCTGACAACACAGCAACAAATCAATGAAAGGTACAATGATTCTGACAACACAGCAACAAATCAAATGAAAATTACAATGATTCTGATAATACAGCAACAAATCAAATGAAAAGTACAATGATTCTGACCAAAAAACCTATACCTGTGTTTATAAACTGTGTTAGACTACATTGCTGACCAAAAATCTCATCTCTAAAATTAAAATATTTACAAACATTCATTAAACTACATTAGTCTAAAACATTTACGTCCCCATAAAACTTGTATGTCCCCACAAAATAAGGATGTCCCCACAAAACTTGTATGTCCCCATAAAACATGGATGTCCCCATGAAAGACAAAAAGTCAACGTCAAGAGAGTCCTAAACACTGCTACAAGGCATGAATCAGGTCAGGTATAAAACATGCCAATTTATAAAACTTTAATAAATATGAGCCATTTTCTATCCCTCACGCCACACCTTCAATTTTCTTCATATGATGTATTTTGCAAGCATGAGATGGTTTCATTTCCTTTCAGATATAAGTTATATGTTCAAATGTTGGTTGCCAAGGAAATGGTGTGTTGAGAAAATATCAAAGATAGGCACATTTGTCATCATTTCCATCAATCATGTGTTGATTTGGATGTGAGATTACCTAAACAATATGCATGATCTCACTCACTAAGAAAACCATCAAAAATCTTGATGATATAAGCCCATATTTCAAGTCCAATCAAAAATTTGATCTGAAATATGGCTTTCTGAGTGGTAAAAAGCTCAGCCAATCAGACGCAAGATCACCAAATTAGTTTCTCTGGATCTTGCCCATTATCAAACTTGTCAAGTATATTAATAGCACAGTCAAACCTGTCAAGAGCAGCTACCCATGAAAAAAGGTCAAATGGACCTTTATATGCCGGTAACCTCTGTATGCATGCTCACCTTTCAAACCTGGTTTATGAATAAACACCTATTACCTTGGTCATGATTATTATTATTATTATGTTTAATTGTTTTATTATGTCATCAACGGATATAGAATGTACAAGTCAACTAAATCGTTAAAAACATAATACATGCAGGGCCCCAGGTGGTCAAATCGTATAAAGCAGAGGTGAGCAAAATTTTCCAGTGCAAGTGCCGCATACACAAATTTACACCTTGTCGCGGGCCACATAGTTCATTAAGTAAAATAATTAATATTTGAAACAGCAAAAAACAAAAGGTTTTTCTAAATAACATCTAATTAATTTTTAGTTGTTAATATGTTGTTAATATTTGAAAACTTAAACTTAAAAAGAAGCACATTTATTTGATAAACAGAGTCAGTGTGAATGATAAATTGTTCCTAGACCACATGAAAACCTTTGGTGGGCCATATGTGGCCCGCAGGCCGTAATTTGCCCACCCGTGGTATAAAGTGCTCGCCTTTCACTGATCTAAACTCTGTCCACATGGGCTCCATACTTGGGCTTAGCCTATGTATAAAAAGTTTGACAGCAGATTCTCATAGGTCAGTGGTTCTTCTCAAGGTTTTCTCCGGATCCTGACAAGTTATACTGGCCACCATATAGAGCCTATCATATGCTGAAAAATGGCATTAATCCCACAACAATAACATGTATTTGTTGTTCTCTCTCAATGTTGTGTTCCAGATTGCTGTATTAAGCTCAATGAAATCTGTCTTAAAACTAAATACTCCTTTTACAAACTAAATGACAAAGATCTAATTTCACTAATAACCGACAGCTTACATACAACTACAAAACATAAAAAGAACTCTTGGTTTGTCTGTCATACATAATTAGGCTTAGAAACTGCTGTTCACACTTGAAAGTGTATTTGGATTAACCTGCTGATCAGTTCCCCCAGGCGTTCAAAAGACAGTTGGTTTACGTATGAGACTTGTGATGAATAGTGAAAGAAAAGTAGCTTATTGTAGCTGTTGTTATTAACTCATGAACCAAAACTTAACCGGCCTTTACATACAAATATTGTAAATATTGATAATCCCTGACCATAATGAAAAGTGATGTAGAGGTCAGTGTTAATTGGTAGAAGGGAAGTGGATCAACTATTAGAACAAACTTAAAGACCTAATAATGTTTCCTACCTTCAATATTTTCAGCATGTTCTTTCATGTTTTCTAATTTTATGGTGTTTGTTTTCTGTAATAATATCATTATATATATGTTTGTAGGTGTTGTCTAGTGTTGAAAAGCGCTTAGAGCGTCTAAAGATTAGGCGCTATACAAAGTCCTCATTATTATTATTATCATCTCGCTGATAGTTTAAATTTTGGTACTGACAGTCTCAATGAGTACCCCTGATTAATCATATTCAATGTGAACATTCAAATAATCAATTTAAAATAATATAAAACATAAAATAGAATACAATTTCATTACAAATTGATGGTGACATTGAACAATAGCTATCGCACTGGCACAAAAATCAACATCTATTTTTGTATCAAAAACACAACTATTTTTCACACCATCCAGCAAATGGTTCAACCCTTTTGTATCCATAATATTATTTTATAAAATTATATCCATAATATTATTTTACAAAATTATCATAAATATTCTGGTTTGAATGAAACTCAGAGCTATCCTGTTACCCTTCCCCACCCACCCCCAAAAAAGTTCTTAATGTTAAAAACCATTATATAATATACTGTCACATCTGAGTTAAACTGACAATGCTACTGGAGTATGGTGAGTACAAATTGACTGACATCACAAGTTGTTATTTAAAATATTAAGTATCATGCTTCCTTATGAAACAAAAGTTTAATTTGCATACACAGAGCAATCGCTGTCAGTACAAGCCAGCGACCATTTGAACTAGTAATAAACTTTTATTTGGTTTGGAAACAACTGGCTGTTGACCATGGATACCAGGTGACTGTTACACGTGTTATTTTTATACAGGAAGTTTGCCAGAAGGAAATTAAAATGGCTACTGAGACCAAGTGACTGCTGTACAAAGGTGACTATCCTGACAGGCTTGACTGCATAAATATATATTTTAAGCACGATCAAAATCCGATCAGAAATTTAACATCCAGATAGGTAATAAACCAATTAAATGCAAGATCGCAGTATGCATGAATTTTGCTAAAGTACCATATATAATCACTTACAAGATGAACCCAACTGCAAACTGCACAGACCCAGATCTGCCATTGCATAATGTAGTTCTGGGTCTGAGCAGTTTGTTAGGAATAATCAGTAGAACAAACAACATAAACCCTGATCTGCAGTTGCATTATGCTACAGCAGATAAGGATCTATGTTGTTTGCAGTTTAACTCAACTTATAAGCGAGTATAAAAGGTATATATATCAATTCTGACCAGAAATATCACTTCTAGAGTACGGACAAGCTCAGCCATTGAGATACAAGATCCCCTCATTAGCATGAATGGATCTTATTCATTGCTGAACTCGTCCGAGATCTCAATGATATTAGCATATATTAAGTTTGATAAAACTGAATGGGAAATATGACTGACAGAGAGGTAACAAGATTAAGAAATCACCACCCCACCATGAATGGATCTACTTATTAGATTTGGATGATATAAACCCATATTCCAAATTTTACTGGAACTGGATCCCAAATATGGACTCCAGTGTGGTAACAAGCAACTGCTGATGGAGAGACATATGACATACAATGCACAACATCCAATGCATGACAAATGCAGGGATATGCCAGCAGCACTCACTTGGCTTTACCATAAGAAGAATAACAAAAAAAATACCCATCATTTAAGACAATATATTTGCTGGTACATTCTTTTCTAATACCACAGCAGATGCAATATTTGTTGCTACAATACAGAAGTATTGCTTGTTAACATTAGTAAAAAAGATTTTTTAAAAAGTGAAAAGTTTAAACATTTAAATCACCGTGTAATAACTTGGACTGTTTGTCTTATGATGCAATCTCAGAAAACTAAACTAGTGTTCATTCAAACAGCCAATCACACTTCATAAGCTTACCATTTGATCACAATGAATGGTGTTCAATCAAACATTCTGTTACATTTCAAAATCTAGCTATCTGATCACATCAACTGCTTTAATAATTCATCCACTTCGAACATATCTCACCAGGTATTTTTTGTTAAATTCTGTGTTTAATTTTACTTGTTGTATTCCATGATTTTATCTTCTATATATAAATTTTGTGTGTTTAATGATGTGTTTGAGTGTTGTCATCAGACTGAATTGTTTGTGCTGCATTTTAAAATTAAAAAAATGCTTCATCATATGTGATCTCTCTGCGCTTACTCTGCTGTTAAGAATGGAGAGACCAATGGTCTCTGATTTTGTACACTACTAAATGATACTAAACTGTGTAACAAAATAAATGGCCATTTGTATACAGTAAAAATCATATTTACATCATAAATAATGTTTTATGTGTATCTCTTCTTCTTTCTTACCAGTACACACAGTTGCACATGAACAATATTGTTGCCTGTAAGACAGTTGCACATGAACAATACTGTTACCTGTAAGACATTTGCATGTCAACAATACTGTTACCTGTAAGACAGTTGCACATGAACAATAGTGTTACCTGTAAGACAGTTGCACATGAACAATATTGTTACCTGTAAGACAGCTGCACATGAACAATAGTTACCTGTAAGACAGTTGCACATGAACAATATTGTTATCTGTAAGACAGTTGCGCATGAACAACAGTTACCTGTTAGACAGTTGCACATAAACAATATTGTTACCTGTAAGACAGTTGCGCATGAACAATAGTTACCTGTAAGACAGTTGCACATGAACAATATTGTTACCTGTAAGACAGTTGTGCATGAACAATAGTTATCTGTAAGATGGTTGCGTATGAACAATATTGTTACCTGTAAGACAGTTGCGCATAAACAATATTGTTACCTGTAAGACAGTTGCACATAAACAATATTGTTACCTGTAAGACAGTTGCACATGAACAATACTGTTACCTGTAAAAGCTTTGAAATCTCATCTGATGAACACGCTTATGTCATGCACAATGAGTATGTATATCTTGTCATTTATTCTGTCCGTGATTCGTACTGATTTCAACAGACCACTCAAATTACAACACAATTAAACATTGAATAACACTCTGAAAATCTGTTTTATATTGTAAGATAGACTTCCTCTTAGTCCCTTTGTTTCACAATCAGCCCAAATTATGTACAAGCCTGGCATCTTTATTCTTCTTCAAAGACAGTCTATGTGAACAAAATGTTGCTGACAGTGTATATTTTATGTGATTCTACACATTTATTTTTCTCAAACATTGTATATGATTAAATTAAGTACTGCACTAGTTATGACAGTGATATATCCAAAATATCCAAATTCATATTATAATGAAGTACATTATAGTGAAGATTTTCCAGTGATTCTGCCCACCCATCCCAATGCCAATTGGAAACTATCTAATATTATGCATACTTCATCATAGATTAAGTGCTGTCACAGCCTTATCTAGCATGGTATGACCAAGAATGGAGGTACAGCTTTGGAGTTGTACAGTCTTCTAATGAAGGGGCATAACCAGCTGATGAGATACTGTGACAACCAGCTGTTCTAAAGGAAAATCAGAGAAAATTTATTTCAACTTTGCGCTCTGTTAATTCTAAAAAGTATCATTTGAATTTAGCACAAATAATGAAGCTATCCAACTTAAAGGCAAAGGAATTATGAAAAGTTTCAAATACAAATAAAAGTGGGCGTGATGTAAACCAAGTATCGCAATTATAAATTATTCTACTCTGGTTTATGTCTTTAAAGTGTTATGTCATGTTTAGATGACTTGATACCTGCAAAATAAAGATGATGTAGCCTGTTGTCTGATTGCTCTCATCTGTCAACACATCCTCCATAGAGCGAAGCGTAGAGCCAATATAACAGTTGAGAATGGCGAAAGGGAGGAGGCCCATCACAGAGGCAGCTATATAGGAAAGCAGGGAGATATTTGTCAGCTGAAACACAATAGGTAAGGGCTTTAATAAAATGGAAACAAATCTAGTCAGATTAAAGACCATACACTCGTCTTATCAAATATACAATGAAAAGGGTCTGCTGATCGGTAACAAATTAGCTAATGCGATCGTAAACGTTATGCACAACTGAATACCTGCTTGAATCATATCCATTTGCTAGGCTTTATCTATTCTTTAACAAGATTGTTATTGTGATTATTTTTATAATTACATATTTAATAAGAGACACAAGTTGAAATCATATCATTTTAAGTTCAATCTCTCCACAAATTCAGGACGTTATGATAAACGAGGTAAAAAGTGATGTCACACTGAGTCATATTGATGATGTCATAATGAACATGTGTCATTTCAAGGTTTGCATTATGCATTGAATTGACATAAAACACAATTCCGTAACTAAAGTGTATTATGTATTGAACTGACATAAAACACAATTCCATAACTCTTTCAAGTGTATTATGTATTGAATTGACATAAAACACAATTCCATAACTAAAGTGTATTATGTATTGAATTGACATAAAACACAATTCCATAATTCTTTCAAGTGTATTATGTACTGAATTGACATAAAACACAATTCCATAACTAAAGTGTATTATGCATTGAACTGACATAAAACACAATTCCATAATTCTTTCAAGTGTATTATGTACTGAATTGACATAAAACACAATTCCGTAACTAAAGAGTATTATGTATTGAATTTACATAAAACACAATTCCATAACTAAAGTGTATTATGTATTGAATTGACATAAAACACAATTCCATAACTAAAGTGTATTATGACATAAAACACAATTCCATAACTAAAGTGTATTATGACATAAAACACAATTCTATAACTAAAGTGTATTATGTATTGAATTGACATAAAACACAATTCCATAACTAAAGTGTATTATGTATTGAATTGACATAAAACACAATTCCATAACTAAAGTGTATTATGTATTGAATTGACATAAAACACAATTCCATAACTAAAGTGTATTATGTATTGAATTGACATAAAACACAATTCCATAACTATATTACACTTTACGGTAATCAGATTGTTCCAATAATAACTGCCTGGCTAACATCTGGTACATTCTATGAAAAGGCAAGCTGCTGAAGAACCCTGGTCAGGTTATTGCATGTCAATAGCAAGAAGAGAAGAAATGTGTTTATCCTGATTAATGTATCCACCATACTTACATGTATAATGCACATCTGAAAGGCATAGACTAGGATTCATCACTGCATAATGATGAAGATTCATAATGAAGAAGATTAGGGTCTAGGCTGGATGCTTGCAATAAAAAAAAAAAAACAACAGGCTCTGCTCTGCTGGCACAGTCTACAACAGATCTGTACCTGCACTACCATTTTACAGCAAGGTATATTATGCACAGATAAATACAGTATTAGTTTCTTGGTAACAGATTGTAACTACATGTATATATACATGACCTGCTTCTCTCTATTAATTCTTTGCCAATCTCATACATTTCACTGAATCAAACTGCAATCAGAAACATCACCCTGGTCAGCCATCATACAAACTGCAATTAGTTCATGGTTTATGCATATCGTTCATAAATTATTTCAAAATTATTCAAAGCTACAGTTATACTCACAATCACAGTATGTGGCAGCAAATCTACAGTACATGTACCCATTTGTTGTACATTTCAAGGAGGTTTTCCCCAAAAATTTAAACAGTAGCTAAGACAATTCTTTATTAGCTTCAGTGACATTTCCAGTTTTCTTCAATTTTTTTGCCAGATCTTGTGGTGTGAATCATCGAATCTCCCTGCTAATCAGGAAGATAGCATATTTGTACCTATATGCATATTTGATCTACATGCAGTTTTACTGAGTTTTAAATAATAACCCTTACATAGGTTAGAGTTGTGACATATGCATATACATGTATTTAAGCTCTATCATGAGTGCTCATTTCAAAATGAAATTTTAAAAAATGATTTTAACAATTTGCATTTTCTTTACACATTTCTTTTCTATGACATTATGACATATTTGTGATGTCATGAGTTGTTATTACATATGCTTAAATAAATATAAAAAATTATGAAATTGATTATATTAATGTCAAAACACACAGGTCATATGAAAAATACTGTTGTCAAAGTTTACCAGTGATGTGCATGTAAAACTCCATACTATATATTTATTATCACATCAAATCGTGAATGCCTCTTAGGCGAAGGAATAGAAAAAAATTATCCAGTCACGAAATTTCATCAGATAACTGAAATCTCTTGAAATCCATCTCCATCAGCACTGGCAGTAAGGTCAGTGTTGTCCCTATCCTGCTTTAGAAGGGTGCTGTACCTTAATTGCCCTAACTAGATGGTACCCTAATTGCCCTAACTAGATGGTACCCTAGGGACCTACCATGGAGGTAACCTTGAATATTTTGGAGGCTTAATATGTGTACATTCCAACTGCATGTCTTGGTCATCAACTTCACATCATTAACTCTACTTTCCACTTGCACTGCAAATATGATCTTAAATACACCAGTGGAGTGCATAAAACTGTGTTCTCATGTAGAGAGGGTGCCCTCAGATGAGACTTAAGCACACTTCAATACCCTGAGAGGCAACTAGTGGCCTCAAGACAAAAACACATGATATGTTCTAGTAATGCAAGCAACCATGCTACACAGTAGCAACACCAACATAGCAACATGGACAACACTATATACACAAATGGACCAGGTAGTAATCATGGTGTAAAATTGTAAATTTGTCACAATAACTGTATGATACAATTCATGGTACAGTGTGTATTGTATCACCACAAAAGTACTGTGATATGTTTTGTATCACTGCCCAAGCATCATGATAGTACTGCACATGCGATTTTTCAACTCCATGCATGGCAGTGCGAGTATAGAGTGTCGAAATGATGAATTTGTTTAAAAAATGCATTCAATAACTACTGCGGAATGGGCGTGGTCGAAATAGTATATGTGCTTGATTTACTGTTTCTGACCCTGCAAGCATGCTCTAACGACTTTGAGAGAGAGAGAGATAGAGAGAGATGCACCAATTTATCTACATCGTTATCTCTTTTGGGAACAATTTGCTTACTTTTTATACTGAAAAATTCAGCTGATTTAAACAAGTAGTTCTCATCTCGTTTTTTTCTGACATTACTGGTCCGCTAGCAGTAATGTCAGAAAAATAAGAGATCTACTTGTTAGTCTATCATTTGATTATAAACATTTCCAACAGTTCTCTCAAAGATAACGTATGATACATAATGCCAAAACAATTTTTGATATTATTAACATAATGAGGTACCTAAAAAACTGTATTATTACTATTTTTCGCATTAAATCTAAATTTTTTAAATACTACGTTATATGAATCTACAAATTCCTGTCCTTATTTATGTTGCAGTTCAAGCAATATATATTTTAATTATCATCTGAAAGTGAGTGAGATTTGTATTGCATGTAGTGAACAGAAAGAAATAAGCTGAAGAATTTAATAACAAAATAGCATTCATATGTGTCTGACATGAAACAAAATCACATGTACATTCGCATGTACACTTTTCAAAGATAAGTGCTCATGTGCAAACCAATAACCTAGCACAACAGAAGCTATCAACAAGGTTTGTTTTCTTTTGCTACTGTCATGTTAAGTTCACGTGCAACTATTAACCTGTCCCAAAAAAGCACAACAACTGATATTCTCCTGGTTTGTTTTCTCTGCTATTGTGTTGGCAATAAACATTGTTGTTGCTATTGCCATTTATCAACATACGGTACTTTAAATAGTGGCCAGTAAAACTGGTGAAAGAAGAACAACGAAAATTTGGGAATAACCACCAACCCACAGGAAAGTACTGGATAACTCCACAATGTACTCGGGAATAAGTGAATCTTACTGTACAGCCACAAGCTAGTCCATTGTTTGATTCTCGTAAAAGATAAGTGATAAAAAGAAGAACTTGTGAACTAAGCAGTACAGCTAGTATCACATTTATGCAATTGCCTGTTTATTGTCTTGCACAGCTTGCATCAGATTTAGTTTGAAATGGACAACGGTCTTGTACCGAACTACTTACAACGATATAGTTTTGCCTTTCTATTTTTAACAACCAGACCTTTAGCACTCGATCATTCAGCTCCCTTTCTATAAAAATACCTTGTATCAAAAGTAATTCTCGCATTTTAACTTACTAACAGAAATTGTAAGTAATGCAGGCATACAAAATCTCAAAACTTACTTGAACCAAGAGATACAAGCATTTGTGTCTGTGTGCGTGTGTTTGTGCATACTGCACATCAATTATATACCTGTCTATTTATGTCATCATGGAAACTTGAGCATCACATGTTTTTAGTCAAGTTCCTCTCTCTCTTTCTCTCATCATAATTCGTTGCACTGAACACGGAAACATTTTTTGGCACATGTTTCAGTAACATTTAAAGCATTCCCTGACTGCAAAGCTTTCTTTCAGGTAGCGGCCTCATCGTTCACACCAAGTCAAAAATGTTTTTCTTTTGTGATTCTGTTTATGTTTTGAATTTTTCACCAGTGTTAGTTAAAAAAATAACCTCATGATGCCTATTAACGTTAATCAAATTCTACTTTTTATATGCTTGATATGTCCAAATTTGTAGGCAATCTTCACAATTAAAATATTACAATTGACCAATTAAACATTTACATGTACACAAAAAAAACAACAGAAATCTGGATAAGTTCATAAGTGGTAAGAAAAGTAATACTTTTCTAGACATAATAGCCTTATGGAGGAAAAAGAAAGAAAGGAAATGTCATGCAGTTGTGAGCAGAGTCACAACCTTCTAATTCATGTGTGTGTGTGTGTGAATCACTGTATCCACTTGGCCACAGTAATTGCAGCTGTAAAGCAAAATGCCACTGTAGAGAAGCATCCAAACACTATCTGATAAAATTAGTTAACCCCTCTCTCTCTCTCTCTCTCTCTCTCTCTCTCTCTCTCTAACCAAAAGCACCAGCAGCAACAAACAGGAAACTGCACACTTTAATATCTGCATCGAAATAATTATAATAAATAGATCATTATTACGAATTGGTTACTGACACAACATTTCCATATGATTTACAATTTTTATGATGATACAAAAACAACAGGATATATGTGAAGTGATTGTCAATACATGCAGAATTCCCAAAATTTATGGGACATTACAATCGCTAAACAATGAGATTTTTAAAATTGTACATTTTATTATTTCAGTGCCAAGCTGAGTTCTGATTAATTTTGAACAATTGTCAAACGGCCATGTTAGCGGCAGAGCCATAATTGGGACATCTACGCACAAAGTCAAACTGACGTCATCTTTGAATGCTAATACTTATCAACTTTTTGTCAGTGGTCACCGCCTTGATTTATCCAAACATCCACTGATGTGAAGTCTTTGTTAGTGATAGAAGTGATAAACCATTTAATTTTCTACAAAAGAAAAAATGGGTTGGGTGGAGATAATGTTCATTTCATCACATAGAGAATTAAATTATTTGTTAAGTTTGACATAACTTGTTGCTTTTCCTTCTTTCTGTTACTTAGTTCAAGACTTTAAAGTTGTTACACCATGCAGATGACTTTTCATTCTGGACTAGTAACAATAACAAGATTTTCAAAATGTTTGTCCTGGTGGCCATTTTGGGCGTATCATTGATGCTATTTTCATTAAAGACAAAACTAGATATCATCACAAGTCGTTGGGTGAAACCCCATGATGATATAAATGTCCATTCAGGAGAAGTAGCGATAATAAGATTTTCAAGATGGCTGATGTTGTTGTTGTAGGGTTTAACGCCATTTTTCAGCACACGATAGGCCAGTATTAATGGTGGAGGAAGAAGAACCCGGAAAAACCCCAGAAAGAACCACCGACCCACGAGAAGCTACTGGCAAGCTTTCTCGCATACTCACATTAGCCAAATCCGAGACTCGAACCCACGCAGACAGACAGGTGAGATGGCAGTGATCCATAACGGAGTGCACTTTAGACCACTCGACCACTCGGGGCCCCTCAAGATGGCTGATGTGGTGGCCACACCAGATGTCCGAGCTGCGCCATTTTCATTTACGACTAACTAGAGGGATGAATGCGTGTGTAAAGTGTTATGGCAATTCTCCAAGTACAGTAGTTTATGAGAAGTATTGACAACAAACTTGTTTGGATTGATGACGGACCATCCCATATGCTCTTCTATAGAGACAAAAATCGGCCACTGTGTGTAATCGAGGGATGGCAAGGATTTACATGTTTTCTACTACATAAATCACAAAAGATTCTCTGTTTGGCATCAATGAATTTAGACGTGGATCATTTCTTGGACTGAACGATGAACTTGGCAATTTTGTTTAGAAACTTTGTGAAAAGATCAAATGAGATGAGCCAAGAGTGAGGGTGGAGACTGTTGTATAGGAGACAGCTCCCGTGCTGCAACAGGTCTTTCCTTCTTTGGTAATGTTCTGGGATGGTCTAACAGATGATCCAGAAGACTGTCATACCACGATCGCTGGGACCACAACGGGACTTTCAAAATCAGCTGAGAAGTAGAGTTCCTTACATTGTGAAGAATCTAATGGATCATCATGACAATTGGGACGGCATAAGCAAACACACAATCCCACTTCAGACTGAAGCCATCCACTTTATTATAAGAGTACATCAAATGAACAACTTCAGCTTTCATTATCTTGTTCATTTCATTCTGTAGCAAAATAAGTATCAAGGCATGTCAAAACTTAGACAAATTCCGTTTGCAAATGTAAGTATTTTGGGGTTAAAGGGCAAACTGACGAAGATTGTAATGAGATTCAAAAGAGTACTAAGGTTGCATGAACTTATGGTTCAGATCAGGAGTCTGCAACCTATTTTATATAGTGTACCACTTTTTTCTGGATTAATTACAAAAAGAACAAGCGTGTGCTACCAGTAAGAGTGCAACAGTGTTAAAATCGAGCTTTTTTGGTAGTCCTACGATGTTAAGATGTACCACATATTATTTATGTTTTAGTGCCTCACCCTGAACATAAATATCAAGGCCGAGGTCTTACATTGTAGAACTAGATTTATGGCTGCACTTTGCATGTCAGCATGCTGTAGGTTGCTGACCCCTGTAAAATTTAGATAAAACAGTAGTCAAATGTAAGAAAGCATGTGATGCCTGGCTTAATGTTCAGAATAAGGCCTTTCCCTGAACTGACAAAATTCAGTCTGATTCTAATGGACAAACAAGAGCTATTTTGTCAGTGATGTAAATTATTTGCAAAGTTCAACTCAATGACAACTACTGGTTCTCTCATCTGGACATTTCGCCACTTCACATAACCCAAATATGCTTATGGGAGGGGACTGCAGCTTTTGCTGGTGAGACTCCTGTTTTTACCAAAATAGTAGTCCTGGACTCCTAGCTGTAAAATCCATTATCTCTCTCTCTCTCTCTCTCTCTCTCTCTCTCTCTCTCTCTCTCTATATATATATATATATATATATATATATATATATATATATATATATATATATATATGATGTTGTAAAAAAACAGCTTGCAGAATACCCTGGAAGACTTCTCCTTTTTCATTTGTTGTTACTATATAAGCAGATACCACAATGGTGGCTTCTATGGGAAGGAATGGAAT
This sequence comes from Sinohyriopsis cumingii, assembly GCA_028554795.2. Lineage (NCBI taxonomy): Eukaryota > Metazoa > Mollusca > Bivalvia > Unionida > Unionidae > Sinohyriopsis > Sinohyriopsis cumingii. The sequence goes on from CM068839.1 coordinate 71,739,156, forward strand.
AATTTTTTTAGCACAACAATCTCTTTTAAGTGTTTTTGTTTAATATAAATGTCATCCACAGTTGCTATGTTCACTGGCCACTGGGTTACATATCATAGCAATTCAGCAAAATGGATGACAAGAAAAGTCGTTATACAAATAAGATGGACAGCAACTCTCTACAGAAGTTTTGGCTTAATGGCATCTGATTCAAGCAAAGTCATAGGTGACAAAAGTCAAAACTTCATTGTGACACCACAGTTCCAATACAAACAGACAAAAGGCTATAAATGTATAAATACTAAAACTGGGTCTACTGAAGAACTGAATACTGAAGAGGGGAAATTCACCCCTCCATTTCAGTGAGGAAATTTTCTAAATATAAGAGAGATCTTACAAAAAAATAATGATAGGGAAGAAAATGTAATGCAAGATATTCACACATTCTTTTGATTATTCCGTGTTACGTTTTACAAATTAGCACGAGATCCTAGTCATGCACCCAAGAACTGTCCCTGGTAAAGTCCAGTATATATTTCAACACTAAACTTCATTTCAGAACACCTGGCAATTAGAGGGTTTATTATGTAGGTATATGGTCAGAAGAAAGAGAAGTCCCTAGTCCATCTTATGGAAGTCCCTAGTCCATCTAATGGTATAATTCTGAGAAGTTGAGCATATATTATGTTGGGATATCCATTAATGGAAAGTTCAGGGTTCTCAGTGGTCAGTGCTGAAATGTCAAAAATCAGTTGTTTTTGAAAGTCATGAGTTCATAGCTGGAATTGTTCACTATTCATGAAAAAATGGGGCTTAAAATTTCTTGTCTCATGCTGAATAAAGAGCAAAACTTGTACAATATTTTGAACAAGTCATACAAACTGACAGCGAGACTTATATGTCCATTACTGATTTCTGTACAGTACAAGTACTTCTCTTTCTTATTATGTATGACTAATGTTTATTTGGCATATCAAAACAGATAAAAGAAATTATTTATATATATTTTTTCATCATATCTATTTTTAACTTTTATAATTATATTTAACGCCAAAAAGATACCCATATAACTACGATAGTTTATATTAATCAAATATCATGGATGAACATCACAAATGGTGACTATATACTCTGATGTCATCTGTCAAAAGAACATGTCAGTTAATTATTTCCCAATAATTTTACTCTTTACAAACTTGGCAATAATCCTTTCTGCTTTAAAGTTTATGGCCCTTTTTGAAGGTTGGAATTGCACTCACCAGCATCCTTATACCACTCCCATATCATCACTCCATTTCCATCTTTCAAAACATTTCTCACCCATCTAAGTTCACTTTTCCATATTTAAAAAAAAATCTAAAACTTTGGTATATTTACTCTGCTTTTTCTCAGAGGTAACACAAACTTTCTGATTTTTTAGAGTGACAGTTGTTTCTGTGACTGAGACAGGAAAGAAAATATACTTTTTATGTCATTGTGACTCAAAAGTTCAGACGTTTTCACTGAGCAATGCTTGGTAATTTTTTACTGAATTATAGCTTAATTAAAACATCACGACACATTTTTTAATGTTTCTCCAACTGAAGCAAATTAATCCTCAATACAACACAATTAAAGTTTGTATAATTACCTTTGAAAATTGACTTCAAGAGCTGCCTTATGTTTTGTCTAGCTGATTATAAGCTGATGCTCAAACAAAAAATGCCAGTAGTGGATCTAAAGTTAATCATTCAGGTTATAACTGTTTCAATCATCCCCTGACTTTTAAAGTCTAACCTTCATTCAACAATGCATGGCATTAGTGACCTGTAAGCTTCATCCAGTTTATAATAACTTTACATAGGTGTGACATTTCATGCTAAGGTGTAAAGAGTAGTGGAGCAAATGTCACATACAGTAAATTTGTTATGGGCAGCACACACTAGTGTAATTAAGAGTGATGTTCCAGGTTAGATCTACATGCATCATAAATATGCAGACTAAAATTTCCATGCATCAGAAATGAGTTATACTTAAATTCCATGCATCAAAATCCAAGTGTACATGTCTGTTGTGAACCATGAAATTTTCAGAAAATTTTTATGATATAAATTATGAATATGCTGGGTAACAATTCAAGACATGAATGCAGATGTCTAAACTGTACATCATACTATCTAGCATATTTGTCACTAAAATGATAGATTTAAAACAGAGATGGAATTATGAAATATGTCAACTTGTTACAATCACAAAAAAGATCTTAAGAAGCTGGCACTTGACATGTTGTACTGAAATATGAATTATAAGCCATTTAATTCATAGAATAGAAAATCTAGATGCAAAGAGTTGTATTTAATGCAAATGAAAAAATACTCACTGAAAAAAGTCCATTTTGAAGACCAAAAGGTATAGGTGTTAGCCGTGTTAAAGCAACCACTTTGAATCCCTGTACCCCTTCCACCACTCGTATCACTGGAGTTATATTCTCATTGTACAAATGAGTCATTATATATACACGGCAACATTTTTTCATTGTCAAATGTGCCACAGTCACGCCAACAGCTCCACCTGTAGCAACCACAATGGAGCCATAGACAAATCCATACAAGTACCCTGCAGCAAGGATAAGCAACAGAAATCCCCAAGCTATTGGGAAAGACACAATAGTAAAAAGTATTATAAATATCGAAAAAGAGACTGGCGTTTCAACTTTCTCTAACCACAGCAACAAATTCTTTACGTGATCTCTACACAAAATAACAATGGTACATATTATAGAAATCACAAAAATTGAGGTAAGAAACACTCTATAACAGCTCTGACGCTGATTAGTGACAGGCAATTGTTCCAAGATGTGATTGTCAATAATGTTAGTAGGTGTTTTTGGCAGGGCATCCAAGTAATGGACCAGTTCATTAGGATCATAGATTGCATGATCTGAGAGGAAGACTTGTTCTACTTTAGAGGATTCACCAATAAGTAGTTCTTTGGCATGAATTTTTGACAATCCACTCGACCAGGTTGCCATTTTTACATCTTCATATCTTTCTTAACCACTGCTAAGGCATAGCACCAATAGTGGATCATTCATAATACTTAAAACTTAAAACACATTGCAACAACTAATGAATCATTGCTGAAAATTTAATCTAATGCTTCTCAACAATGCACTGTGAACAACGCTGATGAACTCTTCAAGTCCTCTTTCAACTGAAATGTACAAATGTACTTAACTGTAGAAATGTACTAATGTACTGAAGGGCAGAAATGTACTAATGTACCTAACCACAGAATTGTACCTGTATTTGAAATCAGTAATCTAATCAACACTGGAAAGATCTTTGTGAAGAATTGGAACTTCTGAAACATGAAAAGGCATCTCCATCATAACTGTTATAGAAGCACCTACTGCACTGGAATCAGTCTGCTCCTTTAATATACGTGTTAGAAATCTTGTGTTCATATGAACGAATATGTCTTCCTTTTGGGTTGTTGATCCATGGTTACAAAATCACAAACGCATCAATTCTGATCTTACAAATTTGCAATTTCTGCTGTGTGATCATCATCTGTCACACAATGATACCACCTGATTACCGAATTTATATACCTTTGGGATAGATAGCTCATCAATGCCATAATCATTCAATTATCCAACAGACCAGCTGACACATTTTCATAAATACGACCAATACTGAGGTTAAACTGCAGTGCAACATGGATGGGCTGATCATGTACACACTGACATAAATCAGCGTGATGAACTCTAAACTTTGGTCGCCCAATCAAAATCCCTGACATCATCACAAGTTGCATCTGGACCCAGATTTAGTACATCGGTGACGAAACTGGCTCCCGTGTTGGTACGGACAGTCATCTCCTTGTCCTTACTTTAATATTTGTCACTATCCGTTCCTCTTTGGGTTTGTTGCTCATTTCCGTGAGAAGAATAATAAAGTTTGATTAATGCATTGTTACTGATCAGCCTTTGATGCATACTTGATGCGCTGTCAGTTTACAATGGTTATTGGTAGCAGGTGCGATACATTATCAAGCCTAACCGCAGAAATAGCCGAGGCCTTCCGAATGGGCTCGCATTGAGTGTACATTTTGCTCGCTCACAACAATACAAAATTACTTGCATGCCCCTTCTGTATTTATTAATCACAGGTTTCGCAGTTACATCCCTTAGACCACAAACCCTGCTCACGTCAAGGGGGGGGGGAGGGATTCAAAATGGCCAAGAAGTAATTAACTAAAGCTAACTTGTGGTTCAAAGAAAAACAAAATGTAAGGAGAATTAATAGTGTTACTTTACAAAAATACCAAGAGCAGACGCAAGAGTAATAGCATGGAACAAAGCTGCAATTAAGGTTAAAATCTATATGAAATTTGTGAAAAGGAATGATTTTAGTTTGGTTTTTTTTAATAGAAATTTTCTGTTGCATAGATTGTTTTCAAGGATCTTTTAAACACTTTATTTTGTACATAAACTGATGGTATAGCACATACGAGAAGGTTTTGTAATCGCATAGAAAAGAGTATGACGAGAAGCAGAAGAAAAAGGAAAATGCACATGTGTGTACATAACAGTAGTAACATTATGGGGCTTATGATATTTTTTTACTTTATCTGTGTACAAAGTCGTCGGTGGTTATCCATGTCCGCCAGCACGGTCTAACATTCCACCATGCTGATTATTTTATTCTGGACAGTCATCAAATAGAGTTTATTAATTGTACTCATACTACCTTGTGCTTCCACGCAAGGTGTCGAATAGATACGTATTCGTGAATGTAATCCTGTCGAAATTATTTTATCAGTACAGCCAGCGACATTGGTTGCTATCGATATTGCCCGACAACAATTCCTGTTGATGTTGCTATGACAGTCACCGCGGTTGCGATTTCCTTTACATTCAGACCAAATGTGATGATTCCACAAACTGCAATGGCGACAGCACGCACGCGTTTGTAATTCACAAGTAATGAAGTTACTTTGGCGATTTCATCCGCAGCTATTGAAAAATCACAATCTCGTTCGGGTCGATGTCAACAATAAACCAGCTGGTAAACTTGGTCAAATCCGCTTTGGTGGCAAACCTGTTCAGATCAATATCAGCACCGTTTGGTTTGAGTGTGGTTCGTAAATGCTAAAAGACATTTCGTAAACTATAAGGCGTACTTTCTAAGTGATAAGGTAAAATCAACAAGTATGCCTGGCGTTCGTGAACGTTCAAGTGCATGAACAGCTTCAACAAGATGTCCGCATATTGATCGGTTCAGCACAGTGTACGAAAATTACCACTTTCCCAAGACACAAAAATACCACAAGGGTGGCGAGACTCAGAAAGGCATTTTCGCAGACTACATGGATGCTTTTTTGAAACTGAAACAAGAAGCCAGCGGCTATCCTTCCTGGTGTCATACTCTCGAAGACCAAAAGACATTCAAAGAGAAATACCGGGAGCAGGAAGGTATCACTTTAGACCACATCGAGAAAAATGAAGGAAGGCGATCGTTTGCCAAAGTGATGTTAAACTGCTTGTGGGGCAAAATGGCACAACGACCGTGTTTCCTCAAGACAGAGTATCTGAGAGAACCTTCCCCGTACTTCCAGATGATTCACGACAAAACCAAATACTTCATGTAACACGTGGACGTCGTTCGTGAGGATTTGATCTTAGTCAATTACGAAGAAGATCTGGACTTTGTACATGGTGACGAATTTGGAAATGTCATCATTGCGGGTTACGTGACAGCATATGCTCGCTTAAAATTGTACGAAGCTTTAGAACTGTTAGGTGATCATGTCCTGTACTTTGGCACGGACAGTTGCATCTACATCAATCGCATGGGTCAGCAACACCCTGACATCGAAGGAGACCGTTTAGGAGCCTGGACAGACGAATACCCCCGACGACAAGATTCTAAGTTTCGCTAGCGGCGGTCCTAAAAATTACGGCTACGCATACCGGGACCCACAAGGCGAAGTGCACACCGAGTGTAAAGTGAAAGGATTGACTCTCATATATCGTACCAGTCGAGTGGTGAACTTTGGCGTATTGAAAGAAGCCTTGCAGTGTGGAGAGGATGGAAACTTTAAAGTGACCAACCACGAACCGCACAAGATTGTACGTTTACACACGCACTAAATCGTCAGTCGACACTTGGAAAAGCTGTATCAAATCGTGTACCAGAAGCGAGTGAGGCTTCCCAACCACTTCACTTTGCCGTACGGTCACGTCGATATTGGTCAGCACATAAAAATGGACAATATGCAAGACCGATAGTTCATTGTCATTACCAACGTCAACCGAAAAAAATGAACCCTTTCAAACAGCAAATATCGAGCGTAAGACTCAAGTCGTACGAGAAACTCAGGTGTGATTCTATGCCTCACGATCACATCACCAATGCAGTACCACATATTAGTTGTTTATGTAAAAACGCCATGACAAACTACGTGCAACCAGTGCAACATTCAGACCACAAGACTTTACCTCATGGACATGCTGACATTACCCAGTATAAAAAGGGACGACTTCCAAGAACGACACTTCATTGCGAGGACAAGCGACGAGAAAGATGAATCACTCTACTCAGAAGAAAAAAGAGAAGGAACAAATATCATTGGCCTCTTTCACCACCATACCGTCATAGCAAAGTGTGTCCATGAAGAGAACGGATTCAGTAGACCTAAAGGAGTATTTTTGCATCCAAATGACTCAGATAGCGACGACGAGAAAATTTAGGACGACAACTTACACCTACACGGTGAAATTTAAAGACTTCGCGTCTGACGTTCCAGCCGAAGAAGTAGCAGGTTTCATTACGGACCTACTTGACTCACTGTTAGAGGAACTCAAGTGTCATTGCCAAGTCAAAGATCGAGGTCGCTTGAGCTTATCTGTGTATCACGACATTTTGAACTCGCCTGTATGTCTTGGGTTTAGCACTCCTGCAGAACTAACTTCTTCCAAACTTTTGAGGGCTATATAAGAGGTGCAGACGATGAGAGAAAAATTTGACATCATCTACGGAAAAGTGACCATTCATATGGCATACGTTGTATGGGAAGAAGACGATGACTGCACTTGATCTGCTTACCGAAAAGTGTACCTAGCACGATGGACATAACAGCAGATTTACGAATGAAAGGGAGTAGGTGATGGGAAACATCAACGCTGGGACACAAATGGTAGCTGACCATTGTTTGTTTGTTTCTGTATGTCTATGTTTGTCCCTATCAACCCTTTGTCCCTACAAATACATTTCACCCTATACAACGTTTTGACCCTATAAACCCCAAGACGTCACCAATGTTCAATTCCCATCGACCCCCAGGTGATATTCCCATGTTAAATTCCCATTGACGCCAAAGTACAAACCCCCTAGTTTAACGTTAAAGTCCCATTGACGCTAAAGTGTCCAACTTACCTACTTTCCTCCAACTACAGCATCTTATCAGAGAGAATTGCAGTAACGCATCTGTAACTGACGGGGTGGTAAGTGGGGAGTCGCCTACAAGTAAATGAAAGTGTATGTCAACCATAGGTGGTCTGAACCGGCCTAGGCGTTCTAACGAAAATGAACAAATCGGGTACAACGTCGAAAAACCATTCTCTGAAATTTGCTGTCCTCTAGCAACATTTTGTTTCAGCCTATGAACGAACACAGATTGCGATGTACGCGCATGACACGATTGCTTGTGAAGTCCAATAAAAAAAAATTTAAGATGGTTCCTAATAACCGTTTAACCGCAAAGAAAATTCAGACACTTATATCTTGACAAATATCATCTGATTAACATTTTGTCAACGGTACACCCGAGCTACAGTTCAAAATGCTATGAATACTTCTTGGTGAATCCATGTTGGGTAGTTATTTGCCATGATAACTACTGAATGTGTCTTCTTTACAAGTATGTTCTAAGCGCGTAGAATGATAGAGTTGATATGTGCCTCCAGAACTGTGTAAACGACAACAAACGTGTTTCTGAAGCCACCGAAGAGATTAGCAAAGGCATCCAAAATGCTAATTTCAACAACGCGCCTTTGCGTACGGAAGCACCTTGATTATACCAAATTGCATCATTTTCAGTAGGTTTTCTGTACAATATGGCTGTATGCCAGGCTCAGGAAATAGCCTTGAGATCATCTCTGCAAAACCCAGATATATGACTGAGAGGAAACGCATATGAAAGCGACAGTTTGTTTCCTTTTAAGTTGACCTCGACTCTGTGCGAATCCAAAGATGTATTTGGGTTGTTTCTAAACACCATAGGAGCATCGCTGGCACAATGTCTGTCAAGCATAACAGCTGGTTGTGGGTCCTCAAAAGCAGCATATGAAAGCTGATGAAGGTTATACTGGAACTGATCAGCCTCACTGGATCCATCCTTGTAAAATATGGATGGACGCACTGATCTTACATGATCGTCACTTTAACTAGCGAGTCCAATAGTCTTCAACGCTACTCAGACATGTTGTTCATTTTCTTTCCGTGGATGAAATAATATGTGCGGCTATACAACGAAATTATATGGTTGTTAATAAATCCAAATCGGTCATTTTCGAGGTAATTATTTATTTTTTCTTCTTCAGTTTTTCATCAGTATCCAAGACGGCCTCACATTGTAAGTCTATTTGTCCCTGTTGATTGGGATTCTTAGCAGGGTCCGATCTTATGTTACGTGTTTAGGCTCGAATAAACAGTAACAAAAGAAAGAGTGAAAGCAACAAACTTTGAAAAATTTAACAAATGATTTATTTCCCTGGAAGTAAAAAAAAAACACTATAAAAAATGAAAAAATAAGAACTTACGGTTTTAAGAATCAAATCCAAAAATAATCCAAGAATAATCCACGAATTAAATTTTAGAAGTCCTAATAATGAAATGTTCTAATGAATTCAAGTTCGAGTCGCGACGAAGAATCCAAAATGGAAGGCGATGACGTTATTGTAGTCATTATGGTGTTGTATCGTCTACAGTTCTTTCTATTGCATAGTCAATAATATTCCGGTGTTTGAATCTCCAAATAAAATTGAAAGTAATGTCTTTGTTCAAGAATTCTGTATGAGCACTCAAATATTTCCAGGAAAAGAATTAATCTTTTAGAATCCAAAAAATCTGAATAAAAAGTATAAATCCTAACTGACACAACAAACACTTTCCAGTGCAAAGCGAAAGCCCCAACTGAGAAATATCTCTATAAACAAAGATTATTAAGTAACTTGAAACGCAAAACAGATTCCCGGATGAGGGTCAACCCTCCAGAATTTTCGAGAAGTATTTACGTCTAAAAGCACGTAGTCCCAGTATGACCTTGACAAAAACCAATCAATTTTTTCTAAGAATACGATAAAAATAAAACATTGTTTACTTGTCTCGGTGATTTCTGAATTAAGGTCGGGAACTAGGTCACCATAAAATACAAAGTTAGGTGTTTACGATTAACTCTAAGGTCAAACTATTTTCTGAAAGAATATTGAGTTCCTAGTAAACAAAACTACATTATTTTGACATGTACTGAAAGTAAAAATAACAAAAATTAAAACTTACAAACAGACAATTAAATTAAATCAAATATAAATTAAACCAAATATACATAACAAATAATACTGAAAATCTTTTTTGCCTCGACCTATTTTCAAAGGCGTGCCCATGTGCCCATGGATCGGATACTTCTTTAATTTATGTCATTGTTTCTACATTATCGATTTAGTCTAATACCCTTTGGTGGCTTTGCCACTCGAGTCCAGGCCCAGTCGACAACTGTAATCCACTTATATTTCCACATTTGCAATCATGGAAGCAGTTAGACATTATTGAGCAGCTTCATTGATGATTTTACTGACCGTCATGGAAATTGTTTTTGTTGATGGAAGTGTAATCAACTTTGGTTCAAATCGCTAATTCTCTTAGCTGATCTCGAATCAGTTGAACCTCTCACAACATCAGATTTGTTAACCAATGCGCAGAAACTTTTTTGTTCTTATCAACGACTCGTACTGCAGCTTGTTTAGCAGTCGGTGAAGCGTGCATAGACAAGCCACGAGCACCTTTGGTGCGTCAATGAACAATCCTGAACATCACCGAGGCCATTTCCATAGTATGTCATGTATTCTAGCGCTGACAACAAGCAAGAGTATCACATATCCACGTACGATTGCCATGATATGAAATATCAGTTCGTTCTCTAATGTACACTTGTATTGTAGAGGTATCCAGAGGAGATCTATCATGTGCCTGACCTGGTATACAAAATAAATCCAAGATGCGTCAACTGGGAATTTTGGCACGGAAGATAAAATGGAACCGCGAGAGTAATCGATTCGTTCCACGGGTCCTGAAAATCCAAACAATATGTAACCCTAAAACGCTACACTTGTGAAAACTACGCTTTCGGAATGGCTGCCAATAGCTAACATGTTGCATTGTCTGAATCATTGAGGCAATCCTGACAACGTGAGGCGCAATACGGTATCCATACCCTCCCGGTCCTATACGCAGAATTTGTTGGTTTCGGGAAATCTCCGAAACATCGTTGGCCCAACCGAGAATTGTTCTTATTGAGACCGTGTGATTCCATCCTCTTACGGTTGATATTTAATCGAGATGACAGAGTTGAGTGAGGGTTCGTGTTCGCGTGTGAAAAATAAAGTCTTTGCCAGTCATTAATATAATTCTTCATCGAATCTTATCATTGATTCCATGTACTACACGCCCGTGGGAAGTTCAACGTCTTGCCAGGTTAAGCTAGCATCCTCCAAAAATACAAAGGATTATTAACCGGAAGACCATCGAATGGTCGTGACCGGATACTAGGCGAACTGTAACACACGCGCTGAGACGCTAGTGCGATCTCGAGTATGCGGGAGTCCAATGTAGAGAAAGTCACATCAGATTTTGTTTTCGTTGGTGAGATTATAATGATCATTGTAACGCTTCGGGTTGTATTTACAACAAGACGCTGCATCGCAACATATGCTCCATAAAACACGAATTATTTCCATGGAAAACGCTTCAGAATTCATCATCCTTGCCGTAATATACATGATTGATGTCTTCATTAAGTTAGTGTATTAATAAAGGAAAGGGCCACAGGTCCATAATAGCGTTGGTGAGTAACCGCTGACAACTCGATGCGGCCTCACTGATAACTTCTAATGCATTGTTGTCCGCGCGAACTGACCACAATAGTATTTCCAACCGATCTACGAGCTCTTTTATCTGTTGTTGGTCCACAGATACGTATAATTTAAACCCTCTTGTCCCTCGCTTACGTACACTTTTGCGTCCACTACCACAGAGATCTTTTCCATGTTTCAGTTGTTCCTCCTCCGATGGGGAGAGATATTCGTCTTCTTCATTTGAGGCAGATCCCCAAAGCTAGACCCATAGATTTATTTCAGAGCTACTTTGAATGTACAGAGGAAAGACTCTCAGGATCAATTGGTCTTTATTCTACTTAAGATTTTATAGTCGTGAACATTCTTCTTAAACTCAGGCCACGTGCTATCTTTGCTGCTTATTCTTTCTTTCCAGTCCACTCCGTGGGTCTGCCACGCGGGTCTGCCATCACGGATGTGACTCGGATCCGTGTTTTTAAGTAGCTAAAACTCCAATATATAGTTTCTAAATTATTTGGCATTGGGTACACTGTCAGCAACCCCTAGTTAAAGATCGTCTGCCGTGCTTTTTTATTACATGCTGAAATTTATGTGTTTAATTGTGATACGTACTCTTGTGGAACATGCACGCATAGCAGCGTTGAACAATTAAACCACATGCGCAATTGGGTTAAAACCAGCTGGGCAAATTAGACAAAAGACTGTCACAGTTACCCACAAAATAGTTTCACAACCACTCACATTAGACTCACACGAAAACAATTTGGTTAGGTATCTAGATTCACAGGGTGAGTTGGGAGACGGACAACGTCGTGCTCACTCATGCTTACTGACCCAGTATGATTCAACGTTACATTTTCTATCTCAGACCCGATCGATATTCCGGGGAAATCAACATTTAGCACAACTGAGTGCTTATTGACTTTGGACTATCACATTATTTTGTTATTATTGTGAACTCATTCAAAGATATTATGGAGTACCACCATTGTGGTACATCAGGACATTCAAGACTATTTTAATTCATTCTGAACATTCTTTATTTTTGGACTTGTGATGACATTAAGGATTATTTGCGATTTAAATCACAATACTGTAAGTCTTTTTAACATTTTTATTTTGTATTGTGGTGAAATATTGTTTCTTAAATTTACTTAAAATTGTTGGCTTCATTACCTTCTGTTACATATTTTAAGAAATAGTCGTAATACGTGACTGTGATGTTATGCGTTGTGCAGGGGTTACATGGCCAGGTATGCTAAGTTCCACATTGAGAACAATGGAAACACTGAATCCGGACGGTAACGCTGTCTCATCCGTGTGCTATAAAGTTGATACAATTTCCAGACGCATTTTTGATAGAAGATTTACATCGTCTCTGTTTGGCTTACATAAGCTTGGGATAATCGCCCTTGAATCTTGAAGACTTCGGTAGCGCTTGTGTGCAGTTGAATTCTGAAATTTTTTGTTGGTCAACACACTCGACAGCTTCAGCGCAAATGAAACTTTTTGTTTAAGTGTGCAGCTGCTGCATGAAGCCGTCTTACGCTCTTATACGATTCGACTGTACGACCCGCCAACGGAAGAAAGATAACTGTAACACTGGGCATCGGAGCAACGGGATGGTACCAGCGCAATTCAGCGCATACTATGCGGCTCCGTAGCGGATAAAGGCTGGTCCACTCAGAACGTTACCGTTGAAATTTTAATGTCATATGTCCATATGAACTTTCATCACAAACAGTTACATTCAACGTGTGAATCAGGGATTCACGACATATGATATCGAAATTTCAACCACCGCTGTGTACTTCAAGATATTAAATGTAAAATCTCGATCTAGAAAATGGAACTTTAAGGACATGCAATTTGATCCAACACGTGATAATGGATTTCTCGACATACAACATCGATATTTCAACTGCAACTTTCTCATTGGACCAGCCTTGTCCGCTACGGCGCCTCTTACGAAGGATAACGCGGTAAAGGTTAACTGGTCTCGGGTATAAATTTCATGTTGGCGATCGTATGCTACAAGTGTTTATTTGTGTGTTTGATTTTCATTTATTGTTTTACCTAGCTTTAACAATTTTGCAGTCATATCACTTCGATATCTGCAGTGTGGTAATTTATAGTGATGTCAAACACTGGGGCATTATGCCGCAGACAAGTAGCATGATGTCACACCAAGTCACATTATCCTGACACCAGGCCGACCAGCTCTAAAAACTAACCTCTTAATGCTGAACGCCTAGCGAGGCGACTGTTAGTACCATTTTTATAAAATGGTATGCATAAGTCGGGCGGGGTTCGAATCCACGATCTCCCGCATCCGAGGCGGACGCTCTAACCACTAGGTCACCAGAGTGGTCACTACAACAAGTATATCGGGCACAAATTTCATATTGGCGACCGTATGGTACAACAGGTCCTAATGATAATTACGTTTCTATTTTTAGTTGAGACCTGAAACGGTAAAAGATTCAATTAAGTTACTGAACTACCTGAAGCAAATAAATAAATTTAAAAGAAAGAAGTAGGAAAAGAATGAATGTACATGTAAATGGCACCGTGCAAGTAAAACGAAAACAGATTATACTAAACCAGTAACAAGTCTAAGCTGTCATCTACATATATATTTAAACGAGATAAAGGATGAGACGTGTTCCACCTTGATTTCTTAAGATTCCAAATTGACGAGGCAGTCAAATTTGCAAAACAAATAATGATAAAATAAAATAAATGTAACACTATTGTGGAGTTCAACCAAAAAATAGAAAATGGCATACAAAGTTTTTAATCGTATAGGAGATGGCATGGTCGCTATTTCTAGTGGAAAGGATGTGACAGTTAGAGGTTTGGGCCTCGCATGAATAAGTACAGAATGTATGATCTTTCCAGCTTTGTTAGAACTACTTTCCTTGGTTGCGCTGAACAATTTTTCAGGGGAAAGTTTATGTGCTGCAAAGTTTTAAAGCATGATGATGTAATATCTGGCGTAAGTAATTTAAGCAGTATTCATGAATGGTGCCTAAGGCAATAAGTGACAACAAGATTAACCATTAGGGGTAACAGATACAAGGAATTAAGAATGCTATCAGAAAGAAATATGCAAATCAATGAAAGGTCAAAACGTTGAATAACATGGATACAGAAATATACAAATCAATGAAAGGTAAAAACATTGAATAACATGGATATAGAAGTATACAAGTCAACGAAAGGTCAGAACGTTGAATGACATAGATATAGATTTTGTAATTGTCTAATCGCTGCTGCAGTGCAGAACCACGATCGAGCAAGTTTACATTTGATTAATTGTCTGATTTTGATCCGCTTTGTTACAAAATAAATTCGCCTGTTGAAAAAAAATCCCCATAGTTTCAAGGTCAAGGCAGCTAAAACAATGCAGTCTAGTAACCAGGATTGCAAATTAAATGTAAAACTATCGAAAGCTTGTGTAATAAGCTGGAGTAACCGGATTCCTGGAATCCACTGTGATCTTACCACTTACCCACCTCAGCTTTTTACAATACAATTATGCATTATACCGGATACCCTCATCACTTTGGGTATTCCAGATACGTTCGACCTGGATGTGTTAGGAGTAGAAACCCTTATGAACTTGTTGCAAAGTTGGCTGCCAGATTGGTTCCTGGTTATATCACTGCATAAAGTCAATAAACACATCAGCTTAACATTTTAGATGAACCTCTGAAAGGATTCTGATACAATGATTGACTGCACGTGTATCGTGTTGAGTAGGGTCCTGGAAACGTGCCCACAGCTGACGAGAGAAGAAGAAGAAGAAATACAAACAATCTCATGAAAAAAGGTGAGTACATTATTATTATTTTATTTTATATGGAAGTTTACGTATGCTGGTTGGCTGGTTGGGAAAGTTCACTTTTTTATTAAAGGTTTACTAAATTAATTGAAATAGTGTGGTAGCAGACTTCAGTATTTCATTGTGAAGTTCACAACGTCGATCTCCAAATAATGTTGCATATTTGGATGCCTATTTGGGTATATTATTGTGTCTATATGGGATATATGACATGCTGTTCGCAGTTCAGTAAGTGATATTCAAAATTTCTTAATATTAAATTAGCAAGAGATTTTGTATATGTAAATTATTTGCAAGATGAATATATAGTATTGCTGTACAAGAGGAATCATGTAATGAATTCCAGTTTTGAATAAACTGATCTTTCAAGTGTTGCTTTACATATCAACAGTACAAACACCCTGTTGCAAACATGTGTCCGAAGCCACGTGTTTCTAAGGGTTCTTTCATTTTTACTACCCGCGACTAATTTGGTTTTACTGTTATCAGTGGTGTCACTGGCGTTGGTGTCACCCAGTGCGGTAACTCATGGTGTCAACCCCATGGACCTACTTCCTGCACAAAAATTCTAAATTTGTATAGACAGTCATGTGCGGTAACTCATGGTGTTACCCCCATGAACCTCCTTCCTGCACAAAAATTAAAAAATTTATAGTCATTTTGGTGTTACCACTTCTGATACTGTCACCCGGTCCGGTCCGCATCCCCCGCACCCCCACAGTGACGACACTGACTGTTTTGCCTTACGTAAAATGTTAGCAATAATTTTAGTCTCTCTCTCTCTCTCTCTCTCTCTCTTTCTCTCTCTCTCTCTCCAGACTCTTTATTAGTTGGTTCCTTGTTGTAATTAAGATAGAGTCAAGCATCAAAATCATTCAGGGTCCCCGGGTAGCCCAGTGGTCTAAGGTGCTCGCCTCTACAGGTCACTGACATCTCAACTCAATCCGCGTGGTATCGAGTCTCATGCAAGTTCAACAAGGACATGTAAGAAAGCTTGTCAGTAACTTCTCATTAGTTGATTGTTCTTCTCGAGGGTTTTCAAAGTTTTTCCTCGACCAGATATACTGGCCGCCATGTATAGCCTATCATGTGCTGAAAAATGGCGTTAAAGCAACAACAACAATGAAATTATTCACATTTTGACGTAGTTCTGGTTTGGAGCCCTCATCTGTGGTAACTGATCCCAAGTACTTGAAGCTTGTTACTCGTTCCAGCTTCTGTCCACTGACCTTTATTTCTGCACTGATGCCGTTTGTGTTGTTTGTCATCAGTTTGGTTTTTTCAGCGCTAATCTCCATACCGTATGCTGTGGAGGTTGTGTCTAGGCGCTCAAACAAGTCAGCCAGTTCTTTTTCCTCTCCTGCTAAACCATCAATATCATCTGTGAAGCGAAGGTTGGTGAATGTTCTTCCGATGCTGATAGTGCCCTTGTGGTCATGCAAGGCATCCTCCATGATCCTTTCCAGGAAAACGTGGACGAGTGTAGGTGACAGTATACATCCGTGTCTGACTCCAACTGTTGTTCGAAACCAATATCCTCTGCTGACACTGATGAAGACAGCACTGGTGGCTTTGTTATAGAGGTGCTCAAACAACCTGCACCAGGTCTGAGCTGATGTTGTACTTCCTCATAGTTGCCCATAAGGCCGCATGTCATACCCTATCAGAAGCTTTTTTGAAATCTATAAAGACGTGGTATGGATTCTGCTGATGCTGAAAGTATTTCTCGCAAAGGAGTCTGAAATTGAAGATTTGTTCTGTGGTGCTCTTTTCTGCTCGGAAGCCTGCCTGCTCTTCAGCAATGATTTTCTCTGTTGAGGCTTTAGTCTGTTGAGAATTATCTTCTGCATGACTTTGATTGGGTGACTGATCAGACTGATGGTTCTGTAGTTTTGGCATAGCTGTATGTTTCTTTTCTTGGGGTGCAGGATGGCCAAGGATTGATTGCATGTGGTGGGCCATTCTCCTGTCTGCCATATCTTGTTGCAGATTATTGTCAGGACTGTGACTATCTCTTCTCCTCCCGTTTGAATGAGCTCTGCTGGTATGTTGTCAACACCAGCTGACTTTCCTTTCTTTAGTAGCCTAACTGCAATTTCTACTTCTTCACGAACAATGGGGTTATCATCAATTTCTTCTGCCTGAGGGAAATTTAGTTCTGCTGGATCTCCCTGGGTCTTATGATTGTACAATTCTAAGCAGTATTCTATCAATCGCTTGAGGATCTCTTGATTTTCTGCGAGGCATTTTTCTGATTTGTCTTCGATGGTGGTCACAGTTTTCCCTTGTTTATGGGTTGATAGATCTTTCACCAGCTGATATGCCAGTTTGCTATAATTTCTACTCAGAATGTCTTCGATTTTGCAGCATTGTCTTTCTATCCAGGATTATTTTGCCTTTCTCATGCTTTTCCTGATCATGTTGTTTATCTCTGTATTCTCTAGCTCCTTTATGATCTTTTTTCTTCCCTTTTTCAGTTTTCTTCTTTTGTCGCATAGTTCAAGGACATCTGTTGTTTGACCCAAGGTTTCTTTGTTCACGATATTTGCCAATGATATCGCTAGCTGTGCTAGTCACAGCTGTGTTGAATGTGGTTGTTAAGGACTCGAGGTCGGTGTCTTGGCTATCCAGGGTTATCAATGGTGCAAATTTACCACCTATCATTGCTTGGAAGGATTCTGCGACTTTTGGATCTTGCAATTTTTCAAGATCAAATCTGATTCTTGGTTGGTTAGGCTTTTTGATCGTTTTCAGGTGGAGGCGAAACGTTGTCATTAATAAATCATGGTCACTTCCAATATCTGCTCCTGGAAAACTTCGTGTTCTGGCGATATTCAGTCCCGTGCAGAACAGTTTTTTCATCAAGATGTAGTCAATCTGCTTGTGATGTTGTCCATCTGGACTGTGCCAGGTCCATCTTCTAGATGCTTTTTGAGGGCCGAATGTGTTCGGTTGCACAAGATTGGTGTAGGCAGCAAACCCCAAGAGCCTGAGTCCTCTTTCATTTGTTTCTGCATTGCAGAAGGGTCCACGTGCTTTGCCTGTTTGTCTGTGAATCAGTTCCCGTCGTTGCATTAAGTCTCCTTGTACAAATAGAATGTCCTTCTTGGGTGAGTTGTCAATGACATCTTGCAGTTAGTTGTAAAATTTCTCCTCGTTATCATCATAGATGTGGGTGCTTAGGCCTGTATGATTGTCGTGTTGAAGGGAGTCGCCCTCAGGCGTATGGTAATGAGCCTGCTTAACACTGGGCAGCAAGCCATAATGCTGTTCACAATGCCCATGTGGACGAGAAATCCAACGCCATGACTGTGTTTGTCTCCTCTTCCGCTGAAGTAGGGCTTATGCCCTTCATCTGTTGTTATTTCGCCAATGTTTTTCCAGCGCACTTCGCAGAGACCAATAATGTCCCAGTTGTACCTCTCCAACGTATGTGTAAGTTATTTCAACTTTCCCACTTCTTATGTTATCTGTTAAGGCTGGAATAAACAGTAATACAAGAAAGAGTGAAAAAACAAGCTTTGAAAAATATAAAAAATTATTTATTCCCCTGGAAAGTACTGTAAAAGTGGAGAAAAAAAAGAACTTACGGTTTTCCAAAAATAATTCAAGAATAATTCACGAATAAAATTTTAGAAGCCCTAATACTGAAGTGTCCTAATGATTTCAAGTTCGAGTCCCCACGAAGAATCCAAGATGGAAGGCGATGGCGTATGCTGTATCCTGTTCAGTGTTGTTGTCTACAGTTCCTTGTAGAAACACAATAAATAATCATCCGGTTTTGGAAATCCAAATAAAATTTTTAAGAAATGTCTTTGTTCAAGAATTCTGTATAAGCATAAAAATGTTTTCTTCAGAGAAACGAATTTATCTTTAAAAATCCAAAGAATTTGAAGAAAAAATAACATTTAACCCGATAACTGGCTACAACAGCAGGAAATTACTTAACATCAAGAGTTTTTAAGCCCAGACTGTGAGATCTCTCTCTAAACATCACTGTTAAAACTAAGTAGTGCGCAATTTTGGAAATGCCTAATTGCGAAATAGAGGATCACCTGATCATGTTTACATGTTTAAAAAAATCACCTAGCCCCAGCATAACCTTGATAAAAACCAATCATTTTACACCGAGAAAAAAGTTGTTTACGTCACTAAACTATTAATAAGGCTAGGTTAACGTATTCATTACATCCTCGATCTCCTTCTTATTATTCCCACATTAAAAAAGGAACTTGTTCACGTGTCTGTTACTAATTTTAAATTAAGGACGGGAACTAGGTCAGCTTTAATTGTTTACCAAATAAACTGTCATGGTCAAACTATTTTCTATAAAATTATCGAGTTCCTAGTAAACAGAACTACATTATTTTTGACATATAATGAAATTGAAAAAAATAGAAAGATTTGAAAACTTACCAACAATTAAATCGGATATAAATTAAATCAAATGTACATAACACTTACTCCCATAAAGAAAAAGATTTATATGATCAAGCTTTTTTTTTTTTACCACAGACTAATTATAGAAGAGGTTAAAAAGAACCCATAAATTACACATATTGTGCATGAAATAATACATTGTTATACACGGGAAAGTGCGTCTGCTATTAAGTTATCTTTTCCCTTGATGTGCCTGATGTCCGCATTATATTCCTGTAATAACAAACTCTACCTTAATAGTCTTTGATTTTTATTTTTCATCTTGACGATGAAACTAAGGGGTTTGTTGTCACTAAACACAATAATCGAAGATGCCAATATCAAAGCCAAACATGCCTTCTCGACTGTTGAGTAATTTCTTTGATACTTATTTAATTTTTTTTAATAAAAATAACACTCCGGATGATTAATACCATTTTCATCACCTTGATTCAAAACTGCTCCAATCCCAACATCACTTGCATCAATAGACAATTTAAATGATTGGCTGAAATTTGGAGCTGTAAGAACTGGCGCGCTTTTAAGTATGACTTTTAACTTGTCAAAAGCCTCCTGAGATTTTTCAGTCCAAAGGAACTTGTTTTTCTTACTCAATAAATTTCCGATAGTATCCGGTCATCCCTAAAAATCGCATCAGTTGTTTTTATGTACAGGCACAGGGAATTCAGAGATAGCATTGTCCATGTCCTACGATATGTCATAGAAAAGTTACGCTAGCACGGCAAAACTCACTTTTAGATAAATTAATTGTCAAACATGCATCAGTGAGTCTGTCAAAGAATTTCCGTATTGCTGCTAAATGTTCTTTCCAGGTGTCGTTTTAGATGATGACGTCATCGATGTAAGCATCACAATTCTCTAGGCCAGAGGTGATCATATTCAGGAGACGTTGAAATGTACTTGGCGACATTTTCATCCCAAACGGCATTACTTTATATTGGTAAAGTCCATCTGGAGTCACGAATGCCGAACTTTCCTTTGCTCTTTCCGTTAGTGGAATTCGCCAAAATCCTTTCAGAAGGTTAAATTTGGTGGCATAGTTAGCATTCCCCATCTTATCAATACAGTCATTGATTCTTCGTAATGGGAAAGAATCTGTTTTTGTCACACTATTAACCTTCCTATAATCAGTACACATATGGAAAGTTTTATCTGGTTTTGGAACATGTACGATGAACTCCAGTCACTTTTACTGGGCTTTATAAAATCATTCTCCAGCAAATACTGAATTTCTCTTTTCAAGTATTCTTGTTTATGAGGGTTCGTCCTGTACGGGTGTCGTTCCACAGGTTTGGAATTTACAATTTCAAGGTCATGGAAAATTTTGTTCGTTCTTGTAGGAACATCTGGAAATAAGTGATCAAATTTAAATAATAACTGTTTAAGTTCATTTCTTTCTTGCACTAGCAAATGTGAAAGTGTCTGGTCCAGATCTTTCATAATTTCTGAATTCCGAAGATTTGTCACTCCAATATCAGTAGAATCCGATGATATTCCTTCACTTAAATCTTCAAGAAGTGGAACAAGTACAACTAAATTAATTGCATGTTTAAGCTGGCTATCTCTTTCAGTATGCTCTTATAGGACGTTTATGTCACAGAGTTGTGTTTTTACGACTCCCATGAGTATTTATGGTGTAATTTAAATCATTTATTTTCCTGTCAACTGTGTATGGACCATAATACTTTGCCATATAATTGGCCTGAAGAGGATTTTGTGGAAGAGGCAAGAGAGCCAGGACTTTCACCCGACTGAAAGCTCCTTTCCTTCCAGTTTTTGTCATATCTTGACTTCATTTTTGATTGAGCAGAGTGCAGATTTGCTCTTGCGACCGCACAAGTCTTTGACAACTTATACTTAAAATTAGAAACGTAATAATCAAGAAGATTAATTTCAGTATCTTTATTAGAAAGATGTTTCTCTTTCAATCACTTCAATGATCCACACAGAGTGTGTCCAAAAACCAGTTCAAAGGGACTAAAGCTTAGAGAGTCTTGAACTGATTCCCTAACAGCAAACAATAGGAAATGAATGCCTTCATCTCAATCTTTACCCGTATCAAAACAATAAGATCGAATCATATTTGTCAAAGTCTGATGAAATCTTTATAATGCCCCTTGGCTCTCATGGTGATAGGCAGAAGATATGAATTGTTGGATGCCTAATCTGTACATAACTTGCTGGAAAATTCCAGACATGAAATTTGAGCCTTGATCAGACTGGACAGATTTGGGAAGGCCAAACTGAGTAAAAAAAAACTTTATCAAAGCTTTTACTATTGTTTTAGATTTTATATTCCTCAAAGGAATTACTTCTGGAAACCTTGTTGACGCACACATAATGGTCAACAGGTACTGTTTATCTGACGTGGTCTTCGGTAAGGGACCAACACTATCTACCATACTTCTACTAAATGGTTCGTCAAAGGCACGAATAGGTTTTAGATGAGCCTTAGGTATTTTCTGATTGGGTCTTCCTACCATTTCATAGATATGACAAGATCTACAGTATTTACCAACATCACTTTTGAGTTTTGGCCAATAGAAGTGAGTCAAGATCTTGTGATAAGTTTTATTAATCCCTAAATGACCAGCCAATGGAGTTTCATGGGCCAGACTAAGTATTTCCTGTCTGTAAGGTTTTGGAACTACAATTTGATAGTTCACTGACCATTCATCACCAGCAGGTACCTCGGGAGATCTCCATTTTCTCATAATAATTCCATTTTTAATGAATAACAGACAGGAACTTTAGTAGCTTCAGTTTCACTAATGGCCATTTGAAACAAACAGGAGATCTCGGGATCTTTTTCCTGTTCGACGACAAGTGATTGTCGTTTGTCACCCTGATTAGAATAAAGAGAATATGTAGTTTAAAGAAGATCAATGTGATCAATACCTTCTGATTGATCCAAAAAATATTGAAAGTGACCTCTTCAAAATGCCAGACCAATACATATGTCAGCTAAAGGAATAGTTTCCTTATCAACATCATTTTCATGAGCTTTCTTTGCCATAGCTCTGGTAACTGCACAAATTGGGAAGAAATCAGGAAATTGTTTTTCAACTGGATCGACTTTGATCCAAGCAAGGCTTGTCAGTTACAAGTGGATTCACCACAACCTTGTGTCCAGCTAGGTCGTTGCCTAGTAATAAATAAATGCCCTTAAAGGTAAAAAATACACTGTGCCGACTGTCACGGGCCCTGAGATTAAGTCTGATGACAAATTTATACAATGGAGAGGAACATTAACAAGGTCGCACTCTACTCCCTGAATACAAACACTCTCATTAGAAGAAGACTTCTCAGAAAAAGGCAAAATACCTGACAATAAAAGACTGAGAAGCCCCTGTGTCCCTTAAAATTTTAATAGGGATAGGGTTAGCGGAATCACCCAAGAGTGATATCATATAGAACCCTTCGATATGAATGGCTCATAATTCTCCATAATAAAATCAGACTGGGGTTTATTAGACCCAGCAAATGTATTGCTTTCCATACATGACCGTGAGCTTCACCTCTTAGAAATAAGAGCATCTGGAATAGGTCTGTCTTGATTCTGATGCCTATTTTTCAATTTGTAGCAATCAGAAATAACGTGTCCTTCTTTCTTGCAATAGGTACACGTAGGAAGAGACAATGATCTTGAATCAAGCTTATCAGAAGCTTGATTTTTAGAAGTTGTGCCAGTTTGAGTCTTAGAAGGGCTTGTATTAGGCTGAAATACTTTTCTGCCAGAAGATTGTTGAGTAGAAATCTTATTTACAAAAAGAACTTTATGAGTTGAAGAATACTCATCAGCAGTTCGAGCAGCATTTTCCAAGGTTTCAATCTGATGCTCGTCAAGATAAGACTTAATGTCACTATAGACACAGTTTTTTTTTTTAATCTTCAAGGAATACAAGTTGTTTGAGACTTAATAATCTCTTTCAACTTTCTTGGCTAAGCACCATCTATTAAATAACTGCTCTTTTTCTCTAGCAAATTCGACATGAGTTTGTCCAGCTTCTTTTTCATAGTTTCTGAATTTTTGCCGATAAGCTTCAGGGACTAACTCATAACCCCTTAAGATGCATTCCTTAACCACATCATAGTTACCACTTTGGTGAACTGACAGTGAATAATTGTAAATATTACTTGCCTTACCTGTGAGTACACATTGTAATAATTGAGTCCAATGCTCCCTTGGCCATTTCAAATCTTCAGCAAATTTTTCAAAACGAGTGAAATATTTGTCTACTTCTTTTTCGCTGAAAAGTGGCACTAATCTAATATTCTTTGCAAGATCAAAACTTAAATTTGTATTTGAAGTATGATTGTGCTTTTCACTTGCTAGTTCCATTTCTTTCATTCTACATTGATATTCCCTCTCTTGTTTATTTTTCTCCAACTGTAAATGGATTTGCTCTTTCTGTAGTTGTGTTTGTTCTGTTTGTAACTGCATTTGTCTTTCTTTCTTCCTTATCTAACTGCATTTGCATCCGTTTTTCTTTCTCTTTCCTCACTCTCTTTCTCTCTCTCTCTCTCTTCTCCTTCTCAAATTGTAACTTTATTTGTTTTTCTTGTAACTGCATTTGTCTTTCTCTTTCTTCTTTCTGAAGTTCCAGCTTCCTCAACTCCAATTCCATGTTGTATTTTAATTCTAATTCCTTCAGTTTTATATCAGAGTCTGATACAGACTTACTGATCGAAACCAAAGCACTTTTATCCAAAACATTCTTTTGTACCAAATACTAAACCAAAATATTTCTTATTTC
The DNA here is from genome assembly GCA_028554795.2 of Sinohyriopsis cumingii. Taxonomy (NCBI): domain Eukaryota; kingdom Metazoa; phylum Mollusca; class Bivalvia; order Unionida; family Unionidae; genus Sinohyriopsis; species Sinohyriopsis cumingii. The sequence continues at coordinate 71,763,295 of CM068839.1, forward strand.
TTGTTTCGTTAAGGAAGCCTTTACGTCAGAAAGGTAGTATTTTCTGGCAAGTTGAATCAATTCATCTTTTTTTTTTTTTTAAAAAAAAAGATCTAGTTGTTCCTGTGTAGGATTTGAAAGAAAGATTTCCATTTTTGATGATATTTTAAAAAAAGCTTGTCGATTTCACTATGATTTCAAACTCTATGGGGAATTCAAATTCAAAACAAAGTTTTCTGAAATATTCTAGCCAAAATTCCTAAATCGAGGACGAGCGCCCAATTCTTATGTTAGGTGTTTTGGCTGGAATAAACAGTAACACGAGAAAGAGTGAAAACAACAAGCTTTGAAAAAATATAGCAAATTATTTATTTCCCTGAAAATGACTGTAAAAATGAGAAAAATTGAATTTTTGGTTTTAGGAATCAAATCCAAAAATAATCCAAGAATAATCCACGAATAAAATTTTAGAAGTCCTAATAATGAAATGTTCCAATGGTTTTAAGTTCGAGTCCCCACGAAGAATCCAAGATGGAAGGCGATGGCGTATGCTGTATCCTGTTCAGTGTTGTTGTCTACAGTTCCTTGTAAAAAATACAATAAATAATCATCCAGTTTTGGAAATCCAAATAAAATTTTTAAGAAATGTCTTTGTTCAAGAATTCTTTATGAGCACAAAAACATTTCCAGAGAAACGAATTTATCTTTTAGAATCCAAATAATCTGAAGAAAAATTAACATATAACCCGAAAGCTGGCTACAACAGAAGGAAACGACTTGACATCAAGAGTTTCTAAGCCCAGACTGTGAGATCTCTCCCTAAACATCACTGTTAAAACTAAGTAATGCGCAATTTTGGAAATGCCTAATTGCGAAATAGAGGATCGCGTGATCATGTTTACATATAAAAAAATCACGTAGCCGAAGTATGACCTTGATAACAACCATCCATTTTACTCCGAGAAAAAAGTTGTTTACTTCACTAAAACTATTTATAAGCCTAGGGTCACGTATTCAATACATCCTCGATCTAGCTCTTATTATTCCCACAATAAAAATAAATTTAAAAAGAACTTGTTCACGTGGCTGTTACTAATTTTGAATTAAGGTTGGGAACTAGGTGAGCTTTAAATGTTTACCAAATAAACTGTCAAGGTCAAACTATCTTGTGGAAAAGTATCGAGTTCCTAGTAAACAGAACTACATTGTTTCGACATATAATGAAATAAAAAAAAAGAAAGATTGTAAAACTTACAAACAATTAAATCAGGTATAAATTGAATTAAATTTTCATTACACACTGCCCTCAGTGTTCTAACGTGCCATGTACCGATGGTGATGTCGTGTCTCCCACGGATCTTGTTATTGGGGGTACTAGTAGCATAATTGTCACCTCCGCCCGGGTGTGCAGCGGAAGGCGCGGTCATTCTTGACCCGTGCTGCGACCGATCCGGTATGGTAGAATTATTAGTTGTCTTCATGTGGTGTGTCAACGGCAATATACAGCCTGGAGGAGCCTATCCCTCTCTCCAGACTGGACGACCACAGCCGAAATCCACGTGCGGCACGCACTGGCTCTGAGCACATGGTCGTTGAGCTCATCTAAGAGCCATTCAGCCCTGGCCGTTGACTCGATTGAGGAAGATTTCCGCCCAGTGATGCTGTGCTGTCATCACACTACTTTACCCATAGAGTGTCTTATTCCATTTCGTACGGATCTAATGGACCTGTACGACTGACATACGTATCTATCAAGAAACAATGAATTTACCGATAAACTTTATTTGACAAAAATCGCTAGTATTCAGTCAGTGACCGAAATAATTGAATGTACTCGCAAATTGTTAAACTCCTTCCAGAATTATATTGCTGTTAGTAAATAGGTACCCATGTCATACGTATCTGCCAAATATGAGCAACTACACGAAAATGAACCATGGATATCGACAAAGTGGTGTCATTTGGACACTCGTAGATGATGTATACTTACTGAATTCAATTTTAATTGAATGCTGGATCCGTCAATTGGCTATGAATTTGTTACAATGAGAGGCAAACGGAGATGAAAGAGTATCGATACAAAATAACCAGGAAGGTTATACATAAAAGCAAAAAGTAAAAAATGAAAAAGACCTCAGGGTTGTATACTTTTTCTAGCAATACCATGCGAATGAGGTGGAAAAACAAATTCTGCCTGTAAAATCATGGGTACATTCCGTAAAGGTCATTGGTACAAACCGTAAAGGCATTGGTACTCCGTCAAATCATTGGTACACGCAGTAAAGTAATTGATACATTCCGTAAAATCATTGGTACACTCCATTTAGTCATTGGTACACTCTAGGAAAAAGCATTGTTGTTCAGAAGAAAGAAGACAACTACATAAAAGAAACAAACCTGGTCAAAATGTTTGTGTTGTTATCTTGGCCAGGGAAAGGGTAGGTTTCATCAGTAAATTCAGAAATGTAATCTACTGTTCACGTTTTACTCCATTTTCTTCTTTCCTTTAAAGTTTCCTTTCATTTCTTAATTTAATTTTTTGTGCTTTTTTATTATAGGCAAATCATTTAATAACTTGGGTCGAATTATACCTACGCGTCATACACAAATACTAAATTTTAATTGAATTTTGTTGTAAAAGAATAATATTCAAAGAAGTGTGTAAAATTGGTAGGATGTTGGCTTTAATTTCCAGTTTACCTTTTTCACTCGTCTCTTTCGCTGTTTACATCTATTTTCATAGTCGCACCCCAATCAAAGTAATGCAGATGTTAAAATAGATTCTGTAAGAAAAAACATACTATTATAAAATTAGGCAGAAAAGACTATCGACTTACCTTTCTGACAATGATTTAATTGGTGGCCGATTACGCCATTACTACTACTCATATCTGATACAACTACAACTGTGTCTATTCCAATATAAGGGGCGTAACTCGTCCGACCATATAGCGATATATAAGCTATCAAAATCTCGTACGTGAATCGCTTGACTACGCACATGCCTATTGCGATAATTTGTTTTTAATAGGTAGGTGAGAATGATTCTTGACAATATTGTTTTCTACATCACGTCCTTGCAATGCCAGACCTTAAGCTGATTATTACACTTCCACCACTAATGATGAATTCAGTCGACGTCCTCTTTGCTAGCATTGGAACCTTGGCTAGCGGATGTCTTACGTAACGCCAAACTCCACCTATGTACCACCACTTGTCAGTTATTTGTTGCTTATTCAAAATTCCGATGAACCTATCATGGCCAACGTTGGATAAGTAACGAAATGACAAGCTTGTCTGACTTAAAAGACGGTTGCTGAATGCCTGGACAGTTTGCAGAATGTGAACAAATGTATCAATCCAGTCTTTAATATGAACGATATAACGTTTAAGGTCGGAGTTTAAGAATTTCGTTATCTTTCTCTTTAATTTGCGAATATTGACTAAAACAGTGTCTCTAAATAAGTAATACAGATTTAACAAGAATAACTGAAGTTATCTTAAACTGACAACTTGTCACTTTAACAGATTATCTAATTATATGTCCATCCGTCCGTCCATTGGTAAATGTTGAACATTGAAATGGTCAGCTGACCAGTCCTATCATTATCTAGAGGGAATTGTTGCATAATTTCATCCATGTGTTCGTACAGGATGCTTGACGGATCGAATATTCAGTAAAAATAATGGTACCTTTTCGTATTGACTGCATAACATATGGTATACAAATTAACATTGCTTTAATTTCACGTGTGTGTGTGTGTGTGTGTGTGTGTGAGTCTGTGTGTGTGTGTTTGTGTGTGTGTTTACATTTGCAAAGATACACTTTGACCGTCTATACAAATTTGATCATTAGTTATTAGAGCAATCTATGCTCTCTATTAATCCATATAAATAATTATGAGACAAACAAATCACGTCACAGTTCCATGGCGCTGTTGATCAAAGGAACGACGGGTTTATGTAATAACATATAACAGTCATATGTGATGCGCAGGTAATATTTTCTATTTGCGTCATTGACATTTCTATCAAAAGCTATATAACAACTAAACTTCCATCGAAATTTTAATAATTAATATCACCGCCATCAGCATACTGGACTCGCCATCCAAAGGGTGCAGTTTCGAATCTTACCATCGGATCAGCATGGTCGGCTACCGTAGTGTGTTCTTGGGCAAGGTACTTTACTTAAATTTCTTTGACGCTATAAATAACCATAGCACCAAAGCAAACATGAGAGAGAGAGAGAGAGAGAGAGAGAGAGAGAGAGAGAGAGAGAGAGAGAGAGATGGGGGGGGGCAATTATGGGTTGGGGTAACAGATAATAATGGATAAATTAAGTATCTAATGGAGTGGAAAGACAGACATACAAGCAGATAGAAAAGTCTTTAAATGTGCATTTATTTATGAATACAATGTCCATGAAAGTTATGGCCATGCGAGGCGTTCTGTATTTAATTAGTTGCTAAGTATTTACATGAAATGAAGCAATCATAAGTTTCATGAGGATTAATTATTATGTCCTTGGTATCCAACAACAACTCTAAAAGAGCGTTCATACGTCGATAATAACATCATGAACATCATTATCATCTCAAAGAATCGAAGACTGTTTTTGTGGGAATCTTCAGAAGTGTGCTGGGAAGCCTGCGAAAGTGTGTTAATTTCATATGGGTGTCTTTATCAAATAAAACCCAAACAACAACACACACGCCAAAAAACAAACCAGTGAAGTTTGCCAATTTATCAGATGACTACTTCGTTTTCAAAAGATAAAATAATTCCACTTATGCGTTTCAAATTTTCCCTTGGTTGTAATATTGATTTCCAAAACCGATTTAAAAAAAAACAAAAAACGCGTTCTTTATAAATATTAAGTAGTGGGTTGCATCAATCTGCAAACTATAGCTGTGCTTACAAATACACATGTGGCTTGACATTTTAGCGCACACCTGCAGTATTTACAGAGGGCGCTCACTAGCGGAAGTAGTGATCTTCAGTGGTAACCCAACATGGCGTTAAGCCATGACTGGCTATTGCACTCGGCTAGTTTCTTATGGATTTTTACTCTCTTATTAGGAGATTCTCATAGCAAGAAAACACAGACATGTAAGTATATCTTTAATCGTTCTGCTCGGTGATGTTTGTTTGTTAAATACCATGTATAGCTTATTTAGTTGTGGAAAATGTGCGCCAGGTTGACCCCCATCTGAAACCAATCATCAGTGAATAGAAAAGACCGCACAACGTGAATTTACAGTCGTCTGTTGTTTTCTGCTCGTGACATTGCTCAGAATGGATAAATTTTGTCATAAAATCCCCGTATATCTTCAAAGAAATGTGAAGATTTCTTATCACTTTGTAATCTTCATTTATCTTTATGAAAAATAAATATGCCGGTTTTATTGCTCAGCCTCCTATTTGCCGTGGATAGCTTGGTGAAGAGAGAAAATCAATTCAGTCTGGCTTAAACATGGGCTTGCTTTTTACGTGTAGCTTGTTTTCTCTACCAGGATCCCGATGCTGTCTCTGACCGCCGTTCTTCTTTGTTTTGAGGCTTTTATTTTGTTTGAGAGTCCAAATATTCTTATCTCACATCAGACGGACTCGCTAGTCGCTATACAATTATTTTGCTTGGATAATTCTTTTTTTGTTGCAGTATCCCCCAATCAAATAAATATTAACATATAGGTTCTTTTGGTCTGTCCTGGTTTTAACATAAGCACAGTCTGTTTTATAATAGTTGTGTCCATTTTTTTAATTTTTAAAAATATTCGTTTTACAGTAACTTCTCCATATATAGTTCTATAAAAAATCTCAGAAAAAAGAAAATAAATTTGGTATAAAAAAGATGATTTGCAAATAAGATCTTATCATATTTCACAGTTCATCAAAGTTTTCAGTCATACCTTTAAGAATTGGGAAATTATTGGAAGTTCAGTCAAATTAGAAACAACTTTGGTTTTTAAGGTAAGCTTTCATGATAGATTTCTGAAGTTGCCTTCATCCATAAATTTCGACATATACACATTTGCAACTAAGGGAAGAATTCAGCTTCAAATCAGTAACATTTTTTAAATTGAAGAAAAGGCATTTAGCATGTTCCGACAGTTTGATTAGACAAACTTTTTGTTTCTGTGATGAAACCATGTCATATGTTCCAAGTTGAGACTTTTAGCCTCTGAGAAATTTAGAATTTCATAAAGGAATGTCTTATTTATTACTTTGAAAAAAAAAGAAAACAAGTTTTTAATTAAAGCAAGCAGAGTGTAATTATCTTCTGGGCAGATATGCAGTTATTGTTATAACGGCACGAATACATAAACAAAATTGTTGAAGTTTTAAAAAAACCCACTGAAGATGACAATTCTGATGATTTTATAGTGGTCCAATTTTCAAGTGTTTTACAGGCTGTTATGGGTACTTGCCTAGCAATCCCTTTGTCACCATTGTTAGTGAACCCTAAAAGAACTTGCTATGTACTAATTGGATGGATGATCTTTAGATTTCAGTTTAAGTGTTCCAGGATTATATATATATATATATATATATATATATATATATATATATATATATATATATATGAACTTCAACAATACGCATAATATTAAGAAAAAGGACCATATTCAGATATCGTATTTACTTGTAGATGTGAAAATTCCATGTGCACAGAACCTGCAATAGAACAAAATATAGGTTGTGGCCATGGGGCAATGGTAACTCCATCAGTTTTGTGTCATATTTCATGTTGTAAACAATTAACCACATTGCCTTTTTCAAAACACACTATCTTTACTGGGACTAAAAATATTAGGGGTGATGTAAATACCTTTTTTAAGGGGGAGTGAAGCAGACAGTATGTCTTGCAAAAATGATTTTTTTTTATGTATTCAGTTGATTTTTTGATTTGAACAAAATGTTTTATAATTTAGAATGAATCCTGCATTTGCACATTTTCTATTAAACCCATAACTTCTGACTAGATACGTGTCCCCAGAAACTAATTTGCCCAATCCATTTACCAATTTTTCTCACATTTTGTTGGGGTTACACACACACACACACCATGACATTGTACAAATTATCAGATATTGTAACAAGTTTACTAGACCAAATGTATGATTTTGATTGTGCTTGTGATTATTTAATTGAAATAATGCAGTCTTGGTTTTAGTGTGATGTTTATGAACGTCAGCATTTTGTTGAGGTTTTGCATGAAGTAATATTCATTATATCTCTTTATTCTGTATGAACTTTCTTTGCCACTTACGTTTCTCACAGGGTTGTAATAGTAGTAGTGGTTCAGCTTAGTAAGCAGTGTGAGAAGATTACATTTTAACAGAATAAAATTCACAAGATGCCATGTGATTGAAAATACATCCAACATTTCACTCATTACCAGTGTTTAATATGGATACTCTCTGTACCAGTATAGCCTTTTTAACTTCTTCATACCTGGTCTAAGTATTGCACTGTTTCCTACAGTGTGTTCTTTTATACACTTTCTGCCCCTTTAATGGTGCAGTAAATTTACTACCAGTTGAAAGATATGTTTTCGGCATCACAACTCTGTGGCATATATGCTTCTGTGCCTGTCAAAAGCTAATCATGTTGGAGAGATTTGAGAAGATTAAATGTTTCAAGTCAGCCATGTGCATTCCACTTTGATTGAGAACTGCAGTCTGGATTTAATTTATATTTGTGGGCATCCATGATGATCATTTTAAATTGTTTAACAGAAAACACTTAAAATCTGTCCAGATATCTACCTATCATTGAAATATATTTAGGGTATTTGAATGTGTGGTTCACAGCAGCAACCAAATCTACAAAAAACTGAGACACATGGAGTGATAGTGGCTTCACAGTATGATATTGGCTATTGACATATATTTGTAACCTAAATTTCAACATTGTTCTTCTAGCAAATTTAATTATTTTTTTTCTGGGCATATAAGCACACACTTATGATAGTACAGTCTTAACCATCAATATATTTCTGGGTGCGTTTGATTATATATGACTCAGTTTGACAAAGTGTTCTCAAAGTGATCAAGTACTAAAATTTGACATGTGCATGGAGTAGCCAGAACTTATCACAGCGACATAATTTATATCAGTCAAATCCACCACATGCACAGGCTTCTCAATATGATTTTAAATTTGCAGCCTAGGGCTCCTTCCTTGAAAACCATTTGCATTACCTGCCATAAAACTAGGAGTCCCAGTAATGAAATTTTTGTTCATGAAAAATTGTGTGTATTGTAGTGTTACCATTACATGTTGCTGTTGTTGGGATGGTGCTGGCATTAATAAAGTTGTCACCCAAAAATCACCAACCTCAATATTTTGTTGCCAGTTATATAAAAAAATATCACGATTTTTATAATACAGTACTATCCGTCTATCTCAATATCCATGTGACCAACATAATCTTGTCAATTTAAGTGGATGTAGAGATAAGTGGGGGGAGGGCTACAAAAGTAAAATTTTGCATATAAATGAAATTTGTAAGAGGTGACCTGCTTTAAAAAATTGTAAGCAAAAGTGAAAGTGAACTTTCTCTGAATTTCATGTAATATACAATTGAAAGTGGGGGCCTACTTTGGGTTCCAGAAAAAAGGAGATGATCTGGCAAATAATGACAATCAAAACCTGGCAAAAGAGATTTGCAAGTTGTGCAAAAGAGAATACATGTCCATTGGTTAATAAAAGACATGTGTACAAAATCTCAAACAGATGCATGTTTGTTTTGATTTTATATTTTCTTGGTGCATATTTTTATATTATTTTATATGATCTCACCCCACCCCCCCGCCCCATTACGGTACTTTGGTTATCACTATAATTGATTGTGGGGCTAACCTATCGGCCTGTTTGATAATGGTTGTTACCGCCCCTGACAATAGGCTCGCTTGAAGAGCTCTTGTGTGAATTTACAATCCATATTTCCGGTGACCAATACTCCGATTATGGATGCATCAACTAGCTAGTTGCTAACCTTAAGCGATACCAAATTAAAAATACCAACTTTTTTATTTTGCTGTTTAACACATTTCTGTTGGCATAGATCAATCGAGAGTGATGAGGAACATATAAATTGATATCAAATTTGTCATGATCACTGGTTGTATATGATTGGTGTGACTTGTTTGCATATGCGGAAAACATTTGTACATAACAACCATTATCGAACAGGCTTATACATTAAGGTAATTGTTACGTGTCACACTGACGACTACAAAATGTGCTGCAAGAGCATCTACAAAATTTTGCATCCTTACGATGTACATAAATATTGTTTTGTATTATAATATATGCCTAAAGAGTCAATCACACTGCATTTACTTAACACTTCTTAAAATAAAATGTTCTGTTAAGAAATTTCCAAATAAAACATTTGATGTGTTTATATTCATTTATGATTTTAGATAGGATTCAAATCAATTACCTAAGTTCATTGCATTGGCAGTATCTAGTGTTTCTTCTAAGAGTATTATCAGCCTAGCAGGTAGTTGAACAAGCTAAATATTGTCTCAGCTCAAACTAGAAAATGTGAATGTGATGGCTTTTCTCTATAAGAATATCAAGTCATAATCTTGCTCAGAATGATTTAGTTGTACCTTCATGCTTTACCTTAGCCAATATTTTGAAGATTCTTCAGTTCAGAGTTGAAATTTCTGGAATTTCTAGTTATAAAAGACGACAGTTAATGTTAATTAAGTTCATCCTCTAACTATAATTATTATAGTCATTTATCTGTCTGACCATTACATTATTTACAAATGACAAATGATTTTACCTGTTCTTAAGTTCTTGTTATAAACAAATAAATATAATTTTGAAAATTTGTTTTAACCTGTTCTTGTTATAAACAAAAGAACATGATTTTGATTTTAAAAAATATTTTTAAATTAGCGAACAACAATCCTAAATAATTAAGCCCTATTACAAAATTTTGATTATATATCAGTTAGACCCTGGCTAAAATTGATGCATTACTTTGATCATTTCTGTCATGTGGCAGCCATATTTAATCGATTAATAATTGATCATGGATTGGTTGGTGTAACTGCTGATTGCTCATGTAGTTTCAGCTGATTCCCAATACTACTGCATACTACATGCAGATTTTTTAAAATTTTATAAACAAGCCTAAATTTCCCCTTCATGTTTAGGATCAATAAAATAATTTCTGGTCCAGGTGTTCTTTGTTTTACCAGTGCATTCTTCCTTCCACAGTCACAACTCTGTTTGCATTAACCTATTAACCTAATAATTTCCTATTATTTGTATCTTTTTGGGCCAAAAAAAATATTTGACCAGTCATTTCATGAATCTCTCAGTCTCTTTGACATTTTTTCTCTTTATCAAAACCAGTTTTACTAATTTAAATTCTCTCAGCCAGTCACGTAAGAAGGATGTTCATCTGAAACCCTGCACATGGCACCAAGGAATTATGTAAAGTTGCTATCGGAAACGTACACAGCAATAGTCACTTGAAAATGAATGTATTTCTGTATGACACCGCAAAAATATGTGAGGAATTGCCATCGAAAACGTACACAGCAATAGTCACTTGAAAATGAATGGATTTCTATATGACGCCGCAAAAATATGTGAGGAGTTGCCATCGAAAACGTACACAGCAATAGTCACTTGAAAATGAATGTATTTCTGTATGACACCGCAAAAATATTTGAGGAGTTGCCATCGAAAACGTACACAGCAATAGTCACTTGAAAATGAATGTATTTCTGTATGACACCGCAAAAATATGTGAGGAGTTGCCATCAGAAATGTACACAGCAATAGTCACTTGAAAATGAATGTATTTCTGTATGACACTGCAAAAATATGTGAGGATTTGCCATCGGAAAAGTACACAGCAATAGTCACTTGAAAATGAATGTATTTCTGTATGACACTGCAAAAATATGTGAGGATTTGCCATTGGAAAAGAACACAGCAATAGTCACTTGAAAATGAATGTATTTCTGTATGACACTGCAAAAATATGCAAAGAGTTGCCATCGGAAAAGTACACAGCAATAGTCACTTGAAAATGAATGTATTTCTGTATGACACCGTAAAAATATGCAAGGACTTGCTATCGGAAAAGTACACAGCAATATCCACTTGAAATGAATGTATTTCTGTACATGACACCTGAAGAGCCAATTTTATGAGGGGCTAAAGGGATTAAAAATTTCTTCAATCATGTTTTTTGTGAGTTTGTGTAAAAGACATATATGCTGATTAGCTAGAGCTGTGCAGGACAGTAATATTACCAATTGACTAGCTGTAACTATTAAATCTCAAATAACATTTTACATTGACTAACTGTAACCAATAAATTCCAAGTTACGAACAACATTTTAAATTGACTTGGTGAAGCCCAAATTACAAATAACATTATAAATTCACTAACTAGATCATTGTATTTATTTATTGTTGCAATGTTGTGTGCTGAGTTTTTCTTTTATGTGTGACTCAAAACATGCATAGGGAGAACAAGATACATCTATGATGCAGTTTCTCAATTTCGGTTACAAGACTTACTCCTCATACTGATGCACTATAAATATTGCAAATTTCATGGATATAGTTTTTTGGGAAGAAATAAAATCTGTCTATCCACTGTCCTTAATGTCTGTATATTTTGTACAAGGATCTCAACTTGAAACAATTTTTAAAAAAACAATTCTCTTCAAAAGCTGAAGCAGTGTACGTACTGATTCATACTGCCACCGATGTTGCCATGCCATAGGTGTAATCTTGCACAGTGTTGGGTATAAATTAAAATTTAAAGATTAATGATCAGCTCAGCAGAACCATTCAACCATTGCATTTAATTACAAGATATTTTCTATAACCATTCAACCAATGCATTTAATTATTGGTTGGAGATACTTTCTATAACCATTCAACCATTGCATTTAATTGGTTTGACATATTTTCTATGAATGTTACATACATATACATTGTCGTGGGTCAGTGGTTCTTTCTGGGGTTTTCCCAGGTTCTTCCTCCACCATTAATACTGGCCACTGTATAGCCTATCGTGTGCTGAAAAATGGCGTTAAAACCCCACAACAACAGCAATATACATTATCAACCTTCTCAGATTCACAGAATTCACAGAATTAGACTGGTGATTGATAACTATTTAGAGCATGCATCTAAAATAATTTATCATTGATCTAATAAACGTTTGGTTGTTATGCCGTAATCTAAGCAGTATTCCAAAGCAAATGATTTAAACAATTTATAATTGATCATTTAAAATCATTTGATTGGCATTTTGGCTTTTCTGATCAATCATCAATTATTTTGAATAAATTAACCCTGTTAGGAATGTATACTCAGCTTTTTTTCAGTCCTGTATTATTTTCTCTGTAAACATTTGAATAAACTTGAAAATATGCAGTATGAATTCCTTTTAAAGTTGTTGTTATGGGTTTTATGCCATTTTTCAGCACATGATGAAACATGATAAGTTAGCTACACATTTCATCCGTTACATTTGGTGGAGGAATAATGTGTGTGTGTGTTAAGAACCTAAAATCCACAAAAATCTACTGGCAAGCTTTCTCACATGTTCATGTTGGTTGAATCAGATACTCAACCCACACAGGTGAGATGTCAGTGATCTTTGAAGGTGAGTGCCTTTGACCAATTGGCCACCTGGGGTCACCCATAACATAACAAAAGTTTAAAAAAAAATTGATACAGCAGGAAAAGAGCTGCAGTAGATAAGCAAATACAAATTAAAATTTTCTCCAATTTCATTTGTCAGAAAATAATTGAATGAAATTACACAATCATGTTAAGTTTTTGGCTTTTTATCATGTGTAGGTAATGAAAATTTACAAACCCAAGTCAAAATGTTGAGTGAATTTTTCAGGCAGTCAGGGATTTTACAATCATCAATTTAGGACTGTAGAGAATGTTGCTCATTTTGTTCATGAAAAATGTGACATTTTTTTAAAGTTTATTTTCCGTTTTTATTATTATTCAAGCTCATAAAAATACTTTGCTCTCTCTCTTATCAATACTAATGTTCATTTACCAGAAAAGTGATTTACCAGAATGCACAATCAAATACAGGTCATTGCCATTGTCAACTTGTATATTTTTATAACAGCTGTTCTTATATTCAGGAAAAACCTTAAGTACTCAACAACAAAAAAAACCCTATGTGCTTTATGTTTATTAAATTGTTACAAAGTTATATATATATATATATATATATATATATATATATATATATATATATATATATATATATATATATATAGAGAGAGAGAGAGAGAGAGAGAGAGAGAGAGAGAGAGAGATCATCTGTATCATAGTCTTTATCATGATGCAACTTTTAAATCTCTTTTATTTCAATTTAATTTTTATTAACTGTTAAAATTGGGGTTTGAGTGTGCATTCAGGTTGAGGTATCATATGAATATGCTTGTGTGAAAGTTTGTTCTGGGTGAACATTTTTTAGTATTTGCCTGACTGGATGAGATGAAGGATATAAATTTTTCAACCCCATGTGGTCTTTTTGTGATACAATGTATGAGGATGGTGATATGATACACTGTATCATCATGAAATTAGTGAGATTTCTAATAAACTTTTCTCAGTTGTTACATCTCTATTCATGGTCTCAAGTTTTCCATGCCAGACTTCAGTGACTGGGTTATGCTAATTTATTGACAATTCTTTTGGGATATAAAGAACAAGTGAATGATGTAATCATAGGGTTTAATGATATGTCAGTACAACCCTGGCTATATAGTGTTGGTAAAAAGTTGTAGAGAAATGGAAATGTAAAAGTTGCCAAAAACTTCAGGTAAAAAAACCATTCCAGATAAATGTAAACCTACACTCAAAGGATAAACAGTAAAGATGTTAAAGTTCCTTGGAAGGTTATAAAATAAAAGATAAATGAAACATTTAAAGGTAGGCAAAAATTTGTATCATTAACCACATTTAAGAAAAGCAAACTAACTTTTCTCTGGTGTTATCTCATCAGAAAGCTTCTTAATTGAGTTCTGATGAGAGAATTTGTGTCTCCAATGGGGAAAGATAATACACTTGACAGTAATATGGATGCTGGAATTGGCGTGCACTCAATAACAGGATTCCCCATAAAAAGCTTTAAATTCGCCACCCCCCCCCCCCAACCTGTAATGGTATGTATGTGGTTTGTTAGATCTGCCACCAAATCTGTATTGGTCTGTAGGTGGTTTGATAGATCTGCCACCAAACCTGTATTGGTATGTAGGTGGTTTTATAGATCTGCCACCAAACCTGTATTGGTATGTAGGTGGTTTTATAGATCTGCCACCAAATCTGTATTAACATGTCCATGTTTCAGTTCCCAAACCTGTAATAGTATGTATGTGGTTCAATATATCAGTCTTCAAACCTGTAATGGTATGTATGTGGTTCAATATGTCAGTCTTCAAACCTGTAATGGTTTGTAGGTGGTTCGATATATCAGTCCCCAAACCTTTAATGGTGTGTAGGTGGTTCGATATATCAGTCCCCAAACCTGTAATGGCATTTAGGTGGTTTGATATATCAGTCTCCAAACCTGTAATGGCATTTAGGCGGTTTGATATATCAGTCCCCAAACCTGTAATGGCATTTAGGTGGTTTGATATATCAGTCCCCAAACCTGTAATGGTATGTAGGTGGTTTCACTGATCATCACCTAAACCTGTATTGGTATGTTGTTGTAAATCAGTCCACAAGCCACCAAGATACAGTACCAGTACTGGTTTGTGGAGCTGATAACTATACTGTAATGTTACAAAATTGAGATATTTATGTAATTTACCTCGTCACCTGAGATTGTGTACTTGTTGTTTATATTGTCCATAACATGCATATTATAATTGTATGTATGTAACGTGAGTTATAAAGTTTTACTGTTGTACGAGTCTCACAATGGCCTAAGTTACATTTTCCTTACAATCTCCTTACTTAAAATCTTTTTAGTTTTTCCCACTTAACTTTTCAATGTGAAATTTTTGCAGAGTCATGGTTGTTGTTGTTGTAGGGTTTAACACCATTTTTCAGTACACGATATGCTATACATGGCAGCCAGTATTAATGGTGGAGGAAAAACCTGGGAAACCCCTGGGAAGAACCAGCGACCCTCAAGAAGCTACTGGCGAGCTTTCTCACATACCCACATTGGCCAAATCCTAGACTTGAACCCATGCAGGCAGAGGTGAGATGGCAGTGATCTGTAACGGAGAGCGCTTTAGACCACTCGTTCACTCAGGACCCCCAGAGTCATGGTCTGTAATTTAATTTGTGATCCTAATTTTCATATACACTTAATGAGATGATCAAACAGAAAGGTACATTGTAATTGGTTTAGTACGTCACCTGGTATTTGAAAAACGAAAACCATGATGACACATGCTACTTAAAACAGACTGAAAACGAGTTGATGTTTTATAATAATTGTGGAAAATCGTTTTTATCTCTCCAGTGCGAGATATGTCATGACTCATCACTTTTGTAATTCACATTGTTCATGCCATATCTTAATCATAAAATGTTTTGTAAAATGTTCGCATTGAATACTTTGACCCCATTATCTAATATATATCATTAATCATTCCCAGAAAAATTATTGGGTTTGTAGATTGCTAAATTTTATTTGCAAGACATTCATAAATTTGTAGACACCATTATAATCAGATGAAATCAATATTCTGCTTCTTGGATTAGGTAAGGACAAAAGTCTTTTGAATTAATCTTTGAAAGCTGTTTTTTCGTGTACACTTGAGGGGGTGAGAGAACTGAAAAACCTTGATGCCCAAAAGGTGATTAAGCTCACCTTGCTAAAGACCATCTAACTCATTCATATGTCAACATGAAGCTTGATTCTATGATAGTCATAAGACACTACAAAAATATTAACATGTCATGACAATGCATGCATCTTTATTAATGGTTTATTACAACCCAAGTAGTGGTTGGTTAATTGTTCAGTCTGCATGAAAATGGCTTGTCATACTTGGGGCTATTACAGGGTAAATATGAATTAAGAAAGCAATATTTCTGAACTTTTTTTGCATGAAAACTCCAGTAGTATCGTTTCAGGCTACTGAATACTGAAAAAGTTTGATTTTTTGCTTGGTGATCATGCATATCAGTTCTGACTTAGTGGCACAAAAAGCTGTTTTGATGTACAATTCTTATTTGGAAACAACATCATATGTTTCACGATGTCAAGATCTGTTGATATTTAGATTGGATGGATCCTGGATGGAGGTTTTTCTTCGAGAGACAATGAGTGTCTCTTGGCCTCTCGTCACTCACAGAAATCTCCAGTATATGCAAAATTATGTTTGAAAAATTATACTTTTTGCAATTTTTTCACGCCTTGCATCCAACATATTATATATACTATAATACTGCCTGTGATCATGTGACTATGAACTGGCTTTATCAGAGCAAGACAGTTTAGTTGTTAATTTCAAGTAGCATAAAATAATTGACACCCCTTTGAGTCTGACAGCAGTGTCTGTTGGCTTTAGTGTTTGAGGTTTGTCAGTGTGGATTATAAATACTACGTGTGGTCAAAAGTAAACTGGAAAGGATTCAGTACATTAATTGATTATAATTGAATTACTAAAGAGCTCAGTTAACATAAAATGGGATAATTTTTAGCTTTGGTGTTTAAAGTTTGTTGAGATGTCTACATATGTAATATCTGCTGATACAAAAATAAAACCATTTAAGCAACCAAAATATATGACACAAAAGTCAGTGATGAATGTAAACAGGAATTTTAGTGGTTAGAATCAAGTTTGAAGGACATGAAGTTGCATTCTGCCCTTCCCATAAAGCTGCAGTGCCAACAATGACATTACGCATCATGCAAACATTAATGCATGTTAAATGAGACAACAAATATGCAATCACTGAAATCCATGTTTATGGAATCTGCATCAAATGCAGATAAAGATATACATGCCAAAACACTGTCAGCTTTATAGCAGAACATCATCTCCTATTTAAGATTGCAGATAATTTTCCGATCTAGTGAAAGTAATGTTCCTGACTAGGAAATTGCTCAAACGTTCTCATACAAGCAGTCACAAACTACTCGCATAGTGTCCCAAGTAAGTAAAGAATTATGATGACTAGAGCAGAATGATTTTGTGGCATTTGGTAGGTTGGGGTGGGGTGCACCCAATATATCATTTAAATTACTATGGAAGTCCCACCCAGGCTCTCTGTTGTAGGAAGTGAAATTAGTGATAGAGAGGTAAAGCTCCAAGCCCCCAGCCAGCAATGCCGACAGTTAAATGATCGAGAACACAGGTGAAATTCAAAGGAATAACAATTTAATACAATTCAATATTCAAATGATAATAATTTCCCAATCTCTCTTCTTCCTCTCGACCAAGTGATAGCCTATTGCATCCTGTGATTTATAGTGTGAGATCGCTTTTCCACCTGTCCTTGTTTTCTACTCATCTGTATCTCTCCTATCCCGCCTATTCCTTCTCTCCTTCCGACTTCCCTCCTAACTCCTTCTCCATGACTGCTCCTTCTCCAATTTCTCCTCCTCGACTCCTTTTCCTTCACCTCCTTGACTCTGCTATCCGACTAGCCTTCGATTCACAATTGACTTCTCCACTAGTCTCTATTTCGTCTCTCTCCTAGAGACTCGGGACTAAACCACACCGGAAGTCTGTCCCCTAAAAACTTCCTGTGAAAACACAAGGATGTTAGCAGATTTCCTTAGCCATCTCATCTCACACTAAACCAACAGTCAATCATCAGATAAAAGCTATTACATTTTTTGGTCATGCGTTCATGCTAATCGAAATATCCATACGCTCTTGTATGGTAAACAACATCATAATAAAAGCACGGTATCAACTACATGTACTTATCATAAAGACATCACTAAATTGCATCACATCCATATATATCTTCTTAATCTAAATATACTGAACTATAGCACAGCAGTCAGATGCATCTCTGTGTATTACACTCCCACAAGTGTACACAAATATTCAAATATCCATATTAACTAATTTTACACACTGCAACCATTTTCCAAAGTTACAATTCAATTCAACAGTTGCAAAATCGAGAATATCACATGAATAAATGCACTAGTTTACTACGAATTAACCAAATAGCAAATTACAATATTAATTCTAACTATGAGCTAGCAGTCTACATAATTCTTTACATAATCATAACTCATTTCTCAAATACGCATGTAAATTAAACACTACAAAAAGGTAATTCTATGTACTAACGATTCTAGTAATGAAGTATACATACTGCACATAATTACAATTACAATGCCGTAATATTCTGCAACAATCAAGCAAATAACTCGCTGATCTTTACGAAGCTTTGTCTTTCCTTAGAATTTCCTAAGTTTTCCCGCCAATACACAAGTGGCTTCCCGGAGTTATTGCTACAACCTCTCAGCATGATGTTTCACAATGACTGGGGTTTCTAGTCAAAAATACTGTTAAATTCGGGTTGAAATGGTGACCCCCCCCTCTCTCAGTTCCGACTGGATATCAATTCTACACTGTTCTATTAAACTTAGCAAACAATGCTCCTGCCGTCTGTCAACGTGGTGAGATTTGCAACGCCAATAAGGGTTCTTTGTTCTTCAGTGTCCACATGTGATTTTTGACACCCAACAAGCGAGCTCTCGTAACAATTACGAACAGGACCACTATAGCCGCAGGGTCTAACATATATACATGGCTTCTAACCAACTCCTTTGTTCTTGACTTACGTAATTGCGGGCAGGCAATGTGACAGATTTACTTGATGATCATGGAGGATTTCAGAATTGTAAACTCGGGATGAATTCTCGGACATTAGATAGAGATATTTATAAGATACTCTAAATTTAAAAAATGTTGACATAACTTCAGGTTTGTGCATATTTATAATTTCTCTATGATCAGGTACCCAGGTAATGTTGGCAACTGTGTGTTTTACTATGTGAGGAAATAAGGTGCTTTATTATTCTGATACTGTATCAACCATCAACGTGGACCTCAAAAATCTAAATGTAACCCCTGGATTTGACCACATAGTGGTCACTTGACTCCAAATATGGAACTGTGGGAATTCCATTGTCTTTTTATGAGTGTTTAAATGATATTTATATAAATGCTCAGGAAAGCTTATGTTAATGTGTTGAAAGTCTGATTCTAAATTTTACTTCATGGTCAAATTTGAAAACTGACAGACCCAAAGAAAACGACAGGAAGCATGTGTTTTTTCTTCAGGTAGTTGAGGGAAAATCCACATATTATGCAGAGCGACGTGTAAAGCTGCTTGTTATATGTGCTAGATGTATCTAAAAAGCCTTTCTGCTAGTTCCCTTGGTATAGAGCCAGAGATATTTTGATTGTTAAAGAGCAGAGGGTTAGGACCATAGGAAATGAAAAACTCAAAGTACATGTAATTATGATTGTGAAGGATGAATGCTCATGGCTAGTGTGCTTGAGTGCTCTTTGGACAAATAGTGAATGGAGCCACTTAAGACTCTTGTTACATCTGTCACTGAGGTCTTTAATCTGACCAGCACAGCACTAACAATATTGACTGGATAACACTGGACTATCAAATCCTTTATTCTTGTAATTTGTCCAGTGCTTTGTAAATTGAATTCAAAGCAAATGAGGTTCAGTACAGGGCCCTTGGTATGTTTTGGTGCTTTACATGATCATTACATATTTTGTTTTCAATTACACAACTTGTGATTTAAAATGTACTATTGGAGGTAAAGGGAAAGATGATTTCAGGAGTGGCCAAGCTATAACACTTTGGACCCTTGGAGTACTAGAAAGAGCCTTGATTGGTGGTGGAGTGTCTACTTTGGACCCTTGGAGTATTAAAAAGAAACTTGTTTGGTGGTGGATGGTGTGCTGTGATGCTATTTCAAATTCTAAAAATGGGAATTTGTGAGGGCAAGCCATAGAAGTTGATAATACTTGTTTTGTATCCATTGCACAAACAGTGTTACACTGAGCGAACCCAGATGATATTTGCTTAGCCCAAACTGCCAGTGACCCTACCCCTCTAAATTTAACAGATCCACATACATGTATTTTGATCATAATAGGAAGGGGAAGCAACAGTATTGCAGTTACCCATTTTTTTATACTGGGATACCAAATTTCTTTGTTTTGTGGTTGCTCCTAACTGTAGATGTACAGAGCCAGTGAAAAAATTAATCATATGTGATGCAGAACTCCCTTTCTTGTGTTCTTATTGATTTATTTCTAGCAATCAACAAAGCTCAGATTTTGACAGTTTAGCAGCATTACTGTAAATAAATGTTGTCTTTTACAAGTCTTTGTTTTATTTTTTTGAAACATAAATTATAAACATGTCCTTTTTATTATTGCACATATATGTATGCATTATTCATTAGCTGCCGTTTTACTTACTGCATTAAATCAATATGCAGGCTCATTACATATAGAGAGCGCAACATTTAACAACTAGTATTGTTGAAAATAAATGATAGGATAATGAAATGATCTTGAAAAATTAAATTTATGCTTATGTACAACATTCCTTTCTGGTGTAGCTGCTGTTGAAAAGATGTATAAAAATATTGAACGTATTTTCTTCAGTTCTGTATGACTATGATCATGTGTCAGTTGTAATCAATCTGGAAAAAAATGAATTATCTAGATAAAGTATATATTATTTATATAAAGCATAGATAATTGCAAACATTTATAATTATAATTATAGGTATGACTCTTTCCCATTAAAAATTTAAATCCTGTTGAAAGCACATATGATCTCATTTCATCAATGCATTTTTAATCGAGAAAGAACAAGCAGTAAAACACTAACTGTTTTGAAGTCTTTGTTAAATTCTCTCTCTCTTGTGTGTGTGTATACACCTACCCATCTCCCAGAACTACTGCTTAACACTTCACTGATTTTCAGACACCACTAAATAAGCATCCTGTCGATTAAGTTCCCTGTTATATACACAATTGTGCCAAATAGATAATCATGAAATCGCATAGTTAGTATACAGATTCAACTTATCAAAGACACGTATAGTTGGGCCCAATCATCTCTGACATTTTTTGTGGATAATCTAGCCTTAATGTGGCCAATCTTCACACTATGATTGTCAGAACACAACTTTGTAAAACTTTATATACAGTGGTTTCAGAAAAGAAATGTTATATAGGTATGCTTGAATATATACATTGCTTGGTGTTGTTGGTTTGAATAACCAGCTTGGTGTTGTTGATTTGAATGACCACTGGGCATGGTGTTGTTGGTTTGAATAGCCACTTGGCTTGGTGTTGTTGACTTGAATATCCACTTGGTTTGATGTTGTTGGTTTGATTATCCACTTGGCTTGGTGTTGTTGGCTTGCATAACCACTTGGCTTGGTGTTGTTGGCTTGAATGTCCACTTGGCATGGTGTTGTTGGTTTGAATATCAACTTGGCATGGTGTTGTTGGTTTGAATAACAATTTAGCTTGGTATTATTGGCTTGAATGACCACTTGGCTTTGTGTTGTTGGTTTGAATTACCACTTGGCTTGGTGTTGGATTGAATATCCACTTGGCTTGGTGCTGTTGCCTTGAATAACTACATGGCTTGGTGTTGTTGGCTTGAATAACCACAGGACAGGGCTAGACCTTGTTGCCTGCATCAGCTCTGCATAATGTTGAGCACTTAGTTGAAACCACAGTTTAAGAGATGGATCTAGACATGTGTTTGATTATTGTTTATAGTGCTTTAATACTGTTTTAACCATTCAGGCATCCAACTTTTGTTTTTTGGCATGTTTTTCTTTGTTTTTTCTTTATTGTAGTCTTTATTTTCATATTTATATAAATTTATCAAATGAAATTAAATACCTATAAATCTGCAAAATTGGAGGCAAATCCATGAATTTAAACACCCATGAAAATATCTTTCTTTTTTGTCTTTTTTTCAAAACAATTAAAGTTGCCTTTGTGGTGGAGGATAAAGGAGAATGAGGACTACTTGGGGATTTAGTCTGTGAAAGAAAACTTTGCAACATTGTTCAACAAATAAAACATTTTAATCGTGAGTTCATATTGAATGAAATAACAAAAAACATATCAGCATTAGGTTGAAAGTAATCAGGGAAAGCATCAAGAGCTATTTCAGTTTAACCCACCCAATTTTTCATGGCTGCATGAGCATAGAGAAAGGCGGGTTGGAGTGAGGCGGGAACATGTTGATTGGGTTATCAGTGATCATCCTGCTACTGTATCTTTCTTTCTGAAATGTGTAGCACTGACTGACTGGTATAGAATACATAATGAAGTTTTTCAGTGTAGTCAGTGTACCAGAAACAATTGGTTGTCAAATGTCTTTATTGCAAACCATTTAGCATGAACAGCGGATTTTGATAATACATACATTTTGATCCCTTCTCAGTTTATCAGACTTGTGTTTCAGAAAAGACAATGGTCCCAGAATCAGATTTTTCGAGGTATGGATATACATAAGGTACAGGGAGAGAATTGATGCAGTATTTGATATGGGGAAAAATGGCAACACTGGTAGTTAAGGAATGGAACATGGTATATGGACTAACTTTGCATATGAAATTGTTGTGTTTTGTTTATTTTTTTCAGGTCAGCGATGCTTTGTTATATTCAACCAAGAGTGAATAGTTTTGAGAAGTTTGCAGCCGTTGCACTTAGCAGATTTATTTTGTTAGGGCAGGAAAAACTGCTCTACTTTCCTAGAATCTAGATTTTCATAGGTAATGCAAAACTGTTGGAAATTTTTCCATCATAATCCATATGAAATTATGGGAAAGTGACTGAAACTTTTACCTGCTCGAACAGAATTTGTAAATTGAACTAGGCTGTTGGAAATGGGATCCCAAGACATTTTTCTGTCATACACATGTAACTAACATCAGGGCTTCATACAGTTCAGTGTATCCTGTTGAATTGCATATGCCTTCTTTAATGAATCATGTCATATTCACTGTTTGTCATTTTTATTTGAAAAATGGTAGGACAAGACAGAAATGTTACAAATGTGGTCTACATTATTATAAGTGAATTATGCCAGTGTGGTTTAGACCATTATGGGTGATATGATACGTCTATGCCAGTAATCAATAATTATTGTGATACACAACCTACGCTATGTTACATATGGAGATGCATGCAAAGTAAAGAATCAAACAACTGATGATTAGTTATGACCATGGAAGATTAAAACTGTGTATATATATATATATAATATATATATATATATATATATATATATATATATATATATATATATATATATAATCAATTTTTCACTATTTTTATTTTTCTATTTTTTAATCAATTTTTCATAGGGGGGCCTGGGTGGCTCAGTTTTATAAACCATCCACCTTTACTGATCACTACGATCTCATCTCTGTCCACATGGGTTCGAGTGTTACATGGGTATATGAGAAAGCTTGCAAGCAGCTTCCAATAGGTTGGTCAATGTTCTTACTGGGGTTTCTTCCTCCACCAATTATTCTGGCGGAATGGATAGCCTATCGTGTGCTGAAAAATGGTGTTAAACGCACATCTTTGCCATTAGTATCAATTTTTGCATCCAAACAACAGACTTGTTAATGCACCAATATACATCAATAAATCATTTGACCCTGGGAGAAAATATTGGAACAATTATTTTAATGCTTTGTTTTTAAGTGCCTTCATTTTTTCATTTGGAAAAGATGACACATTTACCAGCAGTGCTGTTTCCCAGTCTTGTTGGTAAGTACCCATCCATAGTGCATACCAGTAATATCTGCATTAAGGTATCTTTACCTTTATCAATTACTCAACAGGTCACTAGTATTACCTGAAAGGTCAATATAGATGGTACATACAGACTAGAGCACTCAAAAGGATTATTTAAAACAGTCAGCTGTTCATGGGAAACAATTGTCAGCCACATTGACAGCTTAAATCAATTTGCACAAGAGTGCAGGCTAATCTTCAGTGAGCCAAGGGTTCCTGTATGTATGTGAATAAATCTTTTTATCAGTGAAAATTGAATCAATTTTGATAGAATATGACATTTTGGTGGCCCTTAGGTCCTAGATTTTGTAGATAAATGTTATAGTGGCACACAAGAGTTAACTCTGGTGAAGTTTATTATTGTAGGCATTAGTGCCAAATTAGTAATATAAAAATTGTTGTACTGCCTAAGGTGTGTATTAATACAGGGGACAAATGTATTTAAGAAGTCACAGAAATCTCTTACCCATAGTTTCAGTCATTTATGACAAATTAGCACCTGTTACCATGGGGACCATGGTAGCTCAGTAGGTACAGCTTTGGATTCTTACTTCAAGGGCTGCATGTTTAATAACTGCCCAGGTCAGCTGCATCAGTGTGTCATTGCAATATGCACTTAACTTCCATTTTCTTGGCATGATGTGGCTAACAATGTGTTAAAATACAATCAGCTCAATATAAAATTTACTGTTCTTATTTATTGGAAAATTGATCCATTACTACTGTACATATTTTAAGATTTACAAGAGTAGAAAAATCTTGTCCTCCTCAAGCTCATCATTTAACATCAGAAAGAGGAATTTGAGTAATTTTAAAGACAGGCTACAGTCAGTTCTATTTTAAAATGAATTATAATCAGGTGTACATGGATTGACAGGATCATAGTCAACAGCCAGCATCTTGATACTTTGATTGTATACCATGCAGCTTGTTTGCAGTAAATTGCTCTCTGCTCTATTATCTGCAAGCTGAATATCCGTATTTATATTTGCGAGCTGAATATCCATATTTATATTGCTAGCTGAATATCCGTATTTATATTTGCGAGCTGAATATCCATATTTATATTTGCTAGCTGAATATCCATATTTATATTTGCAAGCTGAATATCCATATTTATATTTGCAAGCTGAATATCCATACATTTCTATTTATATTTGCTAGCTGAAGATCCATATCTATATTTGCTAGCTGAAGATCCATATCTATATTTGCTAGCTGAATATCAATACATTTGTATTTATATTTGCTAGCTGAATATCCATATTTATACTTGCTAGCTGAATATCCATATTTATACTTGCTAGCTGAATATCCATATTTATATTTGCAAGCTGAATATCCATACATTTCTATTTATATTTGCTAGCTGAAGATCCATATCTATATTTGCTAGCTGAAGATCCATATCTATATTTGCTAGCTGAAGATCCATATCTATATTTGCTAGCTGAATATCCATATTTATACTTGCTAGCTGAATATCCATATTTATATTTGCGAGCTGAATATCCATATTTATATTGCTAGCTGAATATCCATATTTATATTTGCTAGCTGAATATCCATATTTATATTTGCTAGCTGAATATCCATATTTATATTTGCAAGCTGAATATCCATATTTATATTTGCAAGCTGAATATCCATACATTTCTATTTATATTTGCTAGCTGAAGATCCATATCTATATTTGCTAGCTGAAGATCCATATCTATATTTGCTAGCTGAATATCAATACATTTGTATTTATATTTGCTAGCTGAATATCCATATTTATATTTGCAAGCTGAATATCCATACATTTCTATTTGTATTTGCTAGCTGAAGATCCATATCTATATTTGCTAGCTGAAGATCCATATCTATATTTGCTAGCTGAATATCAATACATTTGTATTTATATTTGCTAGCTGAATATCCATATCTATATTTGCTAGCTGAATATCCATATTTATATTTGCTAGCTGAATATCCATATTTATACTTGCTAGCTGAATATCCATATTTATATTTGCGAGCTGAATATCCATCTTTATATTTGCAAGCTGAATATCCATACATTTCTATTTATATTTGCTAGCTGAAGATCCATATTTATATTTGCTAGCTGAATATCAATACATTTGTATTTATATTTGCTAGCTGAATATCCATATTTATATTTGCAAGCTGAATATCCATACATTTCTATTTATATTTGCTAGCTGAAGATCCATATCTATATTTGCTAGCTGAAGATCCATATCTATATTTGCTAGCTGAATATCAATACATTTGTATTTATATTTGCTAGCTGAATATCCATATCTATATTTGCTAGCTGAATATCCATATTTATATTTGCTAGCTGAATATCCATATTTATACTTGCTAGCTGAATATCCATATTTATATTTGCGAGCTGAATATCCATCTTTATATTTGCAAGCTGAATATCCATACATTTCTATTTATATTTGCTAGCTGAAGATCCATATTTATATTTGCTAGCTGAATATCAATACATTTGTATTTATATTTGCTAGCTGAATATCCATATTTATATTTGCAAGCTGAATATCCATACATTTCTATTTATATTTGCTAGCTGAAGATCCATATCTATATTTGCTAGCTGAAGATCCATATCTATATTTGCTAGCTGAATATCAATACATTTGTATTTATATTTGCTAGCTGAATATCCATATCTATATTTGCTAGCTGAATATCCATATTTATATTTGCTAGCTGAATATCCATATTTATACTTGCTAGCTGAATATCCATATTTATATTTGCGAGCTGAATATCCATATTTATATTTGCAAGCTGAATATCCATACATTTCTATTTATATTTGCTAGCTGAATATCCATATCTATATTTGCTAGCTGAATATCCATATTTATATTTGCTAGCTGAATATCCATATTTATACTTGCTAGCTGAATATCCATATTTATATTTGCGAGCTGAATATCCATATTTATATTGCTAGCTGAATATCCATATTTATATTTGCTAGCTGAATATCCATATTTATATTTGCTAGCTGAATATCCATATTTATATTTGCAAGCTGAATATCCATACATTTGTATTTATATTTGCTAGCTGAATATCCATATCTATATTTGCTAGCTGAATATCCATATTTATATTTGCTAGCTGAATATTCATATTTATACTTGCTAGCTGAATATCCATATTTATATTTGCTAGCTGAATATCCATATTTATATTTGCAAGCTGAATATCCATACATTTGTATTTATATTTGCTAGCTGAATATCCATATTTATACTTGCTAGCTGAATATCCATATTTATATTTGCTAGCTGAATATCCATATCTATATTTGCTAGCTGAATATCCATGTGTTTATGGGCTTGGATCCTTTTTTTTTTTTTTTTTTTTTTGCTTTATTTTGTCCCAGATTGGTCATGCAGTCAGCTAAATGCCCAATACCTGTTAACTCTTGACATTCTTGGTGTATCTTTTACCCAGCTGGCTAATATTAGTGCTTTAGATTTTTAGGAATTATGTCTGCTACATCAATTTAGCTAAACTTTTCCCAAATACAAGTGCTGCCTTTGTTGCTTGGGGAAGAAAGGTTAGGATATTCCTGCTTATTGGTCAAGGCAAACAAGTCACTCTGACATTTTTCCACCTTGGATAGAATTTCACTAATGCTCAATATCACTTTGTCAGTAGAAACTGATAGTCCCTGACACATAGGTTTCAATGCATTACTCTAGTCATTTGTAGGCACTAATATTAGTCATAGTTTAACTCAGGAATTAAAAAAAACCAACAACAAACAATATACATGTGTTCCCCATTACAACGAACCTCATTATAACTGATTTTGGATATAACACGGTACTATTTTGTACCCTTGATTAAAATCATACCAATAAAGGTTGAAAGAAGACAAGGTGAAAACTAGTTGTATATCTTCATTTCAATTTGAGAACACAATTATTTAAACAAAACATTGACAGTGTCCTCTGTACCATGGTTCTGTATCTTACTATATTCTCAATATATCAAGGTTTTGTATGTATTGTGGTACTTAGTATAACACTTTGCTGTGTGTAATGTGGTCATTGGTTATTGACCCTGACTATAATGAGGGAGAGTTGTATGTCTCAGTCCAGTATTTTCATAGTTCTGCATGCAGTTGGACAGAAAAAAAACAAAACAAAACCAGCCTTTTTTCCCAGCATTCAGAGTCAAGGACTTTCAAAACATACAGTTTGTTTCTAAGTAAGTTTGCAAGGGTAAGCGCTGAAACGGAAGCAGTTCAATTTGCATTCTTGTACATTAGTACATAGCTATCATAATGGCAGAGTTTTTCATTAGTTTCATCCCCAGTTGGTTCAGGATGCAGAACTGAGAACCAGCGTGGATCTGCTGAATGGCATAAGAGGCAAGAAGTCGAAGGTAACTTTGTGGTTAGTGTACCGGATGTTTTCAGATCCTATCATCAGATCCTCTTGGGCCGACTATCATAATGTGCCCTTCTTTTTCACATGGACATGACTCTTTTCTAGCTGGAAATCACTGCACACAACGGTTCTATGTCATAATAATGCTAGAAATCGTATTGCTTAACATTTATAATTTTGTTGAATTTTATCGTGTCCACAAATTAAACATGTGGAAACCTTACCAAATTAAATGCAACATGGTAAAGAAGATTAAAATTGGAAGCTACCAGTCACTGACAGTAATTTGATAGTCTTTTTATGGCATGAAGCCATAGTGGCTCGCTTGATGAAGCATCAGACTCTTCTTGATATAGCCACTAATGTGTTAAAAGTGCCATTATAACCAGCACAAACTTCTTTTGGTATTTTTTCTTGGTACATTAAGAGTTTTCTAAGAATTCAGGGTACTTTGTCTTTGTCTGACACTACCACTTAATAAACATAACATCCGTCACTGTTGCTGCTGCTGCTGCTGAACAGGTAAAAAATGTGTTTGCTATTGCACTGGTTTTTAAATTAGGGTAGGTAGGTATTTTTGTTTTAACATTATATTTTATTTTATATATTATAATGATAAGTACATATAATGTACTAAGCACTTCATGTACTGGGTGAATCCAGCTCAGATGCAAAAATCAATTTTGGAATTTTTTATATTTTAAAAATGTTATAAAATTTTTTTTTAATTATGGGGGTTGTGGAAATGCTAGGGTTGGCACTGAAAAACCAGGACAGTTGGCTAACCAGAAACACACTTTTTGGCCACACATGTGTGTACCCATTAGTAGAGCCATTCATTGAAACAAACCCATTGATGATGATGATGATGACGACGATGATAACAGTGACCACACAATCTGAACTCTGACACATTGTTATACTCAACCTCAAAATCTGTGCCTCAGTGTTCAAGCCCAGGAAAAGCGAAAGATACATCTTGATTTTCGTGTCCTGTACAGTTAGTATCAATAAAGTTGAATGGTTGTGATCTCATTAGATTCAAAGTTATAATCAGGAGCTAAGGGATGGTACCTAGTGTCAGTTGTACTTGTAAATTTATCTTTTTATCCCCCATGAGTATGTGTTGATAGGTTGGGAATCTCAGTACCTTCCAACATTATAACCCAGGGACTTGTTGTTGCAAGTCGTTGGTGATAATATGTGATTCTCCTTTATCAGCTGTGGCTGGCTGTGTGGAGATGTCCTCTTTTTTCCATGAGTTTTCATAAACAAACACAACACCACAGTGTAACAATTCCTTACACAATGAAAGTGTTCATGGGGACCAGCAATGGCACAGTTGATGTTATTCTGTAGATGTCCAAATGGTTTACAAATTTTGACTTCATCCCTTGGGGTGGGATTATTTTGTTGTTGTTAATCTCAAGCAGTTGATAAAATGTCAGATTATGAACCTGGAATGTATCACCATTTAGACTATTTTCTGTAAGATATGTAATATGCCGAATATAACATTTTGGCTCTTTGAGATTAGTAGCTTAAGAGTGATCTCCCCTTTGTTTGAAAAATTTTATTTAAACTTCATATCTTGTGGGTGCATATTCTATAAGTACCTGTACATGTTTATTGGCAGATTTACTATTATAACCTCTTTCGTTTTGTGCCTTTTTATTGAATAATGGCATTAAAATAATAAAATAGTATCACAAAATGTTAATATAATTTGTTAAATAACTTAAGGAATGTTTATGAGTTGTAGATGTGGAAGTCTGTCATGTAACAAACATATTTATATAGTGTGTTTAAATATAGTAAATGCTAATATATGTATGACAGGGTTTCTCTTGATCCCACCAAATCCTCCACCCCAACCCCTGTTTATGTTACTTAGGTCTTACCCATAATCCAGCCTTCACCTCTCAAAGTCCATAATCATGTAGTTTCTCAAAATTGAAGATGGGGAAATCTTGGTAATAAATTTAAAGATGTTGTTTACAAGAAATATTTAGTTATAAAACAAAATGGTCAGCCTGAATGTCTTTTTTCTCACTACAAGTCAGTCCTAAACAGATACAAGCTGTGTCATCATCTACATGTGCTTGAACAGTTTTGGGTTGGTTAATGCCAGTGATTATATTGTAGAACAGTTGTGGATAGTTCTTACTGAATGACACTTTCAAAGATGCATCAGTTGTTTTGGTCAGATATTTACAATATTACTAAGTGTAAGATATCAGACTTTTCTGCTTTTTGATGTGTTTGTTATTTTCACCACTTGGGGAAAGTGGGATTCTTGTTGCATGCAACGTGAATAAATATAATGCGAGTTAGTAGCAGTTGATTGCTAATACAGGTTAATTTGAGTCAGTAAGAGTTGATTACTACTCTAATACAGAGTTTACTAATGTAATACAGTGTAATGTGGGTCAATAGTTAATTGCTAATGCAATTTAATTTGAGTAAGTAGGAGTTGATTGCTAATAGTGTTTAATGTGACTTTATCAATTCCCATGTAATTTGACAAATTAAAGCATTTTGTTAGCAAAGGTTTAAACTGTTGTAATCCACAGTCTTGTCACTCATGTCTTAGACATTTGGATGCATTAGCCTTAAAACTTGTCCCATTGGCAGA
The DNA here is from genome assembly GCA_028554795.2 of Sinohyriopsis cumingii. NCBI lineage: Eukaryota > Metazoa > Mollusca > Bivalvia > Unionida > Unionidae > Sinohyriopsis > Sinohyriopsis cumingii. Next base: position 71,794,179 of record CM068839.1, read on the forward strand.
ATTGGTTGCATGTATGATTCAAAGCGATGTTTTATCCAAATTTTACTGACAGCAGTGTTTTAAAAATATGATGCACCAAGACGCTATAGTACATTAACTTCTTGACTGCAGCTGGGTTTTTTTCTGGGTGGCTCTCACTTCTTCAAACACTGTGACCAGTTGCTGTGATTATCTGACACATAAAGCAACTCTAAAAACCTTAACAATTCTTGTGAGAATCTCACATATAAAGCCATTGTCAAACACTTTGATCAGTAGTTGTGATTATCTTGTGCAAGCCACTACCTAAACACTTTGACTTATTGTTTTGATTATCTCATACATAAAGCCACTGGCGTAACACTATGACTAATTGTTGTAATTATCTCACACAAAGTCACTGCCAAAACACTTTAATTGTTGTGATTATCTCACACATAAAGTCACTGCCAAAATATTTAAATTATTTGAGTATCTCACATAAAGTCACTGTCAAAACACTTTAATTATTGTGATTATCTCCCACATAAAGCCACTGCCAAAATACTTAAATTGTTGTATCTCACACATAAAGTCACTGCCAAAACACTTCAGTTTGTTTTATCTCACACATAGGGGCCCCGAGTGGCCAAGTGGTCTAAAGCTCTCTCCGTTACTGCAATCTCATCTCTGTCTGCGTGAGTTTGAGTCTGGGATTTGGCCAATGTGGGTATGTGAGAAAGCTTGCCAGTAGCTCATGGGTTGGTGGTTCTTCCTGGGTTTTTCACGGGTTCTTCCTCCACCATTAATACTGGCCGCCATGCATAGCCTATTGTGTGCTGAAAAATGGCATTAAACCCCACACTAACAACAACATCTCACACATAAAGCCACTGCTAAAAAGATTAAAATCAGTTTCACCATCCTACATAATGAGTACAGTATGCAGAAATTGAGATTATATATATATATATATATATATATATATATATATATATATATATATATATATATATATATATATATATAAGCTTATAATTAGGTCTAAACATTACACTACATAAACCCTGATCTGCCATCACATTGCACTGGCAAATCAGTGTCGGTGTTGTTTATTCTGGTAATTACTCCTAACATATGTGTAGACCCATTTCTGCCATAGCATTATGTGGTGGAATATCTGGGTCTATACATTTGGAAGTTAGACCTAGCCTTTAAGAGATTGTACAAGGTACTGTACTACAAGTATTTTGAGTTGGTTACTAATCTTTATCTTAAATTTTTTAATTTGATTTGGTTATTGAGTGAACCAATATTAGATGACACTAGAACATCCTCTTTATTAGATTTGTTTTTCTAGTATCCGGGGCTTTCTGGGCCATGTTTGTCCTCAAACTGAAGAGTACTTCCTTGTAGAACTGTCTTTTTTCCAGCCATATACAAAAGATTTATTGTAATTAAGCAAATACTATACTCATCACACAGTCTGTAAAATGGATAGCACAGTTAGACTGGTATAGCATGGTTTACCTGCCAGGGTGTACAACAAGGGGACTCTTTTCAGTTTATATCCTTCCAGCCCTAATATTAATCTCAGTAACAGCTTTGTTACATGCAATTAAACATGTGTCCTCTCTTTACTTCTTTCATTAAAAAACAATACCAATGTTTTGCTTGGAATTGAGATGATGATGGAGTATTTCGCTTTAGCCTTTATTTAATGTGAACAAAATAATGTACATCATCCATTGTATCACTATATTTTACCGTCATATATAAAGATAATGAATTTATTGAAGAAAAAATATTTTTTCTTATACATGTAGTTATGAAAAATATTTGTCATTTGATACAGTGAAGCGGAATTTATTCCAAAGTCATGGCATGAAACTAGATGATTGTGTCATCCTGTGTGAATGAATAGCGTGACTCAGAATGCCTTGTTGTTAAATGTGTCCTTTTTCTTTGTATTTCATTTGGATTCCATTGGTTTCTGTCATCTCTTCATTACATAATTTAAATGTGTTATGAGCACATGGGGAACCGTTAATTTGGGAAACTAATGAAATAGCCACAATCCTTTCCAGTATCTTAGTATCTCCCCAAAATTGGAGATCTTGAGCCATTCAGTTTCAAGCAGTTTTATTTCATTTAAATTCTAGCTGATGGGCTTCTGTTTCAGAGGCAGCTATTAGACTGGGTAATGATTTCTGTGCACCCTGCAGCAGTTGTGTAATTCCATTCTGTACATTCCAGTCACCAAAGTTAGCTCATGTCTGCTGCAGACTCCCACTTCCCATCTGACTATTAAATTATAAAATAAAAGCCAGTCTTATTGATCTGTTCTCCATGGCTTTATCATTTTGCAATAAAGTGTTAAATTTGAGAAAAAGCCTTTAAATTTCCAAGAAAGGTGTTCAGAGTTTTGTTGTGAACTGATGTACATGTATCCATGATAGCAGTTCAGAAACTTGCGGGATGGGGTAAAAGTTTGAAACTTTCACACATTTCTGTCTTTATATAAATACTGTGATATATAAGATTGATATACCAAAAGCATGGAAGTAAAAATTAAACTAAATTTTTAAACACAAGCAGTGGCATAGCAAGAAACTGACCCACCCCCTCAATTCCCCGACAAAATTTAATTCTGGGCCTCTGACCAATTTCACACATTTCATGTGACTTTTGGTTCCCCAGTTCCCCACTGGGCCAATGTGTGCCTTTAGTTGGAAGGAGTTGCTTGGTCAGATGCTATACAAATCAACAGAATCCATGAAAACAAAATCAAAAAAATCAAATGCATTTTTAGATTCCTCTTAGTTCAAAGATATGATTTAGCATTGATTGACAGTTTCGTTGATTATTGGTAGATGTCACAGATTGTAATATGTATAGTGGCTGTAGTTGTGCCCAAAAACATTATAAATGACAGACACTAAATGATCAAATTGCTGTTGAGCATGTCAGTAATGTACATGAACTAAAACAAGTTTTAACAGAATAAAAATAAACTAATCTTTTCATGTATCTAATTCTACAAAATGGCTGAAAAGCTTGAAATACACACATAGCACAAAACACAAGGCAGCCACAGAACTTAAGTTAACAAGTTGATATTATAAAATTAAATGCCACATATCACTTGATTGTTGTTGTTGTTATAGGTTTTAATGCCATTTTTCAGAACATGACAGGCTATACATGGTGGCCAGTATAAATGGTGGAGGAAGAACCCAGGAACCCTGGAAAGAACCACCAACCCATGAGAAGCTACTAGAAAGCTTTCTCACATATCACTTGAAGAATTTTTTTTATAAAATACACTCTCAGTTTATTATTATTTGCCTGAAAATACAGCACTTTCCAGCTATAATACCCTTCCTTATAGTACAATCTCTGTAAGACCCTTCATTATAATATAGTCCCAGTTAAAAGTCCCCTCATTATAACAGAACCCTTTTGTAAGGTAAGTATGTTCATGGATACTATTCCATTAACTGGCAGTAAAATATTTATCATGTACTGTATTATGACAGTTTCAAAGGAAGGCAATATACTCTGTGGCTTCCATGGACACTATTATAATGAGGGAATACTATACTCTATACCTCCTGTAGATAGCATTATAAAGCGGTAAGACTATGCTGAAGGGTAATGCTATAATGAGTGTAAATACTCTGGCTCCTTTGGCAAGTGTTTAAATGAGGGAGTACTATACTATATGACACCCATGGACAATTCTTTATCGAAGGTGTACATTATTCTGGTTCTCATGGTCATTGTTATAATGAGGAAGTGCTATACTCTGATTTCATGTGGTCTTTGCTTACAAAGCATTAATAGCGAGCATATATTGTCATTGTATTCACAGCATAGAAATATCACAATTTTCTTATGCTGTGCCTAATTTGCTATAATGTTATGTTACTATATTTGTTTGAAAATTCACAAAACTCAAAATGCTATCATCAGTAATTTGCTGTAATGTTGTGTCACTATTTGTTTTGAACATTCACCCAACTCAAAATGTGGAGTGTAATGGCATATGCTGATTCCAGACAAACTAGTATTTCTCTTTATTGAAAATTAATTTTTTGTTGAGAATATTGACCTTGTTCATGAAAAGTCTATGCTTTTTGCTGGAAGTTCATTTTCATTGGTTTTGATAAAGTGCATGCAAGAACTTCACAGTTACTAAATGTTTATGCTGTTTAAGACTTCCCAACAAAATAACTTTGATGATTGAATAAATATAAAACTTAGTTGTTTATCTTTATTGCAGTGGCAGCAATCTTGTGTTTTTACAATGGCACTGTGTCATATATGCATTAGAAGGGCATGCAAAAAAAAAGATACTGAAAACTGTATGTCTGCCATTGTGTAACCTGACCATTGGCATTTGGTAAAAAGCTTTTAAGAACTAGATAATCAGTGAAAGCATGTCATTGCTAATAGTCACTCTTGATTATGGCAGTTGATCTTTATAGTAGTTAAGCACCTGCATGATTAGATTCAGCTTTGGTATCTTGTGGATTTGTTACCCTCACAACAAATCAACTGTGTTCAATGTTTGCACCTGTTCTCATTTTTAAAGGGGCAAGTTAATTCATTTAAGATGGGAGAGGGGTTTGAACCATCCTACATCCTAGAGAAAACACTGGATTGTTACAGTCCTGCATTAGTCCACTGAGATTCATTAAATATAGTGATGCTAGAACATCTTGATCATAAAGTATTAATAAATGACCTTAATATAGTGATGCATTCTACAGAGGGCTTCACTTCCTGTGTAGAGAGAAGTAAGCCCGGATTATTTACTAAAAAAAGACCAGTCTTTGTCATGCACTTGTTATGAATACAGTATAATAAATGCACTTTTATCCTAGATCTTGCTTTACATTTTTCTCTTGAAATTAACAAGAATGCATGCAAAATCATGACATATATTTTTTAAACACGATGAAGTGTTTTGAGAAACAAGTAAAAACTTTAATCTTGACCTCTTGATTCTACAAAAAGAGAACACCTGTGTTTCAGTAATGTGTTAAACATTTATATAATTGGGTATGTAATCTGTGATACTTGTCTGTAATAAATATTTGAAAAATTTGTTCAGATGCTTGTCTCTGTCTGTATGCAGGCTAATTTTGCCCAAGATCATGAGGTATACTGTCTTTATCCAGGCCAGTTTGATCCTGGATCATGAGATATACTGTCTGTATCGAGGCCAGTTTGAGCATAGATCATGAGATACTGTCTGTATCCAGGCCAATTTGATCCTAGATAATGAGATATAATGTCTGTATCTAGGCCATTTTGGTCCTAGATCATGAGATATCTGTCTGTATCCAGGTCAGTTTGATTCTAGATCATGAGATGTCTTTATCCAGGCCAATTTGGTCCTAGATCATGAGATATAAAGTCTTTTTCCAGGCCAGTTTGATCCTAGATCATGAGATACTGTCTGTATCCAGGCCAGTTTGATCCTAGATCATGAGATATGTCTTTATCCAGGCCAGTTTGGTCCTAGATAATGAGATACAATGTCTTTATCCAGGCCAGTTTGGTCCTAGATAATGAGATATAATGTCTGTATCCAGGCCAATTTGATCCTCAGTCATGAGATATACTGTCTTTGATTTTGCTATATATGAAGGATACTTTCTTTTTTTGCTTTGTTAGATTTATATGCGGCTTTATATTTCTTACTAGGCTTTTATGTGCATAAAGTAAATATACATGTAGTTTGGTTTTATGGTAAGTGCTAGGACAATTGGATTATAGTGCCTTGCCCAAGTACACACCTTGACAGCCAACCTGGGGTGATTGGATGGTTGGAATTGAATCAGCACCCATTTGGTCAAGCCTTCGAAAACATGGAGGAGAGCATGTGAAGACTATTCTGCTTCCCTGAGCCTGCAGGGCGTAAAGGAAGTATAGAATTAAACATCTTAGCCTAGTGGTTTGTGTCTGCTTTGGATGCAGGAGGTTGTGGGTTCGAACCCTGACCAAGTCTTACCAAAGACTTAAAAAAATGGTACTAACACCTGCCTCACTAGGCACTCAGCATTAAGAAGTTAGTGTAAGGACTGATTGGCCTTATGTCAGGATAATGTGACTGGGCGGGACATCATGCTGCATGTCTGTGGCATGATGCCCCAGTGTTAGACAACTATAAACTGCCACACTGCAGACATCATAGCGATTTTTTTAAAGCTGCATTCAAATTCCAAATCACACACAAACACACACACACAGGCACACACATACACACACAAAGTATAGAAGATAGAATGAAACATCATATAAAATGGAATATAGAATTAAACATTAGGAAGTACAGAATATAGGATTAAACATCAGGATGGTTAATAATGCAATTAAGCATTTCCATTAATTATCATTGTATATATATATATATATATATATATATATATATATGTCAGATAACTTTTATTTATTTGTGACATATTTGAAAACTTGAAACTGTGATAAATGACCCAAATGTCAGCATGTTTTACTGGGACCCCAGGGTGATTCCCTGGGGTCTTTCCTTTACACACTTCCTATTGAAAATTTGGGTCATTAACATAGAGGGTCATTAACTTAGAAACTAATGCTAACCTGAACCTATAACCATATGTATACCTATTTGGCATGGAAAAACAAATGTATACATGCTAATATTGATATTAGGATCATTCCTATCCCAGGGACTTGGCTGCATGATCTTTATTTGAAAACTGTTGAATTCCAGATGCTTTAACTATATGTAAGCATACTTAGGCATGATAAGACAAATATTCAGCTAGCACTGATCTTAGGGTTTACCCGTACTCTTGTATGAACTAGGCCCCATTGTCATACCTGTCATACTTGTCATACCTCTCAACATCCCACCATGCATCTTTATGTATCCCTTACTCGGCTTGAAAGGACAAATATTTCTGCAGCTGATACTGGCACTGAGATTTACCCCTATTCCAGCAGGGACTTAGCCCCAGGGTTGTAACTTGAAAACTATTGAGACCCCCACTAAGGATATGATGTTTACAAAATGTTTGAGACACGTACACAGAATAATTAATAATTGAAATGATGCCATTTAATCTAACTGAATTCAAAACTCAACAACAACTAACCACCAATCTGCACATAGACCTATGACTCTGTTGACATGTAAGCCATTGACAATATGCAGTTCTTACCCCTGTCAACTTGCTAGCATTTAACTTTCTGTACGTCTCGTACCTTTTATTATGAAAGGATTCAGTTCGTAAGACATTTCTCGTTGAAAATATATATGTCATTTTAGGTAAAACATCCTTACGGTCTTTGTGATTTTGGTTCATGGTACTACATTTATGTACAAAAGTCAGACATACAACTGGATGTTCTGCCTGGTGAAGCGCATCAAGCTAACACATCGTTATTGACTTTGTAAACATTTGCAGATAGTAAACTAAACTAATTTGCTGACACTGTAAATGTTGTGGACCTTATTCCCACCCTTTAACCAAGTACATAACTAATTGGGCATACAGGGACAAATGCCCATATTCAAGAGAAATTTTATCACGGGGGCGACCTAACCCTCAGGAACCTACTCAAGAGGCACAACCATTTTGAGGTGGAGGTCAAAACTGGGAAGTATATATACATGCTTAAAAGTACAGAATTCTAGTTTCCCTATGCCTTGGAGTGTCACCATTAGCATAATTCATGTATTTAAATACTGTTGCCAAGGAAAAGGTCTTGTAAGTTTTAATGAAATAAATGAAAGAAAATCTAAGCATGATGTATCTTTTGTATCCAGGACAGCAAGATTTTTCCATTCAGATTACACTTATCGTAAAGAACTTGAGGAAACTTAACGTAACTGAATATCATACATTCTTATATAGAGCAATCAAGGAAAATTACTTTTAATAGCAGCAATAACTTACCTGTCACTGTTATGTAGCTTTGCTTTTCCATGCCAAAAAACTGGTTTGGTTGATGTGAAAACATTTTCCCACAAAAAGTTGAATTGTCGGTATGACACAATCCACTCATGCACCACACATGGCCCATGCACAGAACGGTCATCTTTTTCATTGATACCCTGTTGTATGTTATGCCTAGATCGTCACAAGAAAAACTTTGCTTGTAGCGAGTGGTTTCCGTATTATCGGTCTTCTTTGATAGTTAACTGAAATCTTGGTCTTACTCTGTCCATTTTGTAATTGAATTTCTATGGCAGTAACCTACTAGGTTATCTTATGTAGTCCACCCTTCAGGCATACTCTTCTACTTTAGTCAATATACAACTATGGTATGAGCAAATCCTTGTGTTGAAGGAATAACTACATGCTGCGTCAAACATAGGGGCCTGTGAATTTCTTTTACTATCTAAAAAATAGATTGACATAACCACCAATTTAGAATATATTTTTTTAAAATTCTTCAAAACATTGTATATTAATAATTATCCATGTTCTTGCATAACAATGTTATTGCATGTGTCTGCAATTTTCTTCAATAAAGTTAAACAATGAGAAACATTTTACGTTGTTCAAAGGAAAAGACGGGTTAGTGCAGTTGTTTACCTCATTCACACACAGTTAGTGTATTTACAGATAGGATGCACCGTATACAGCCAGGCGAGTTTACATGGGATATTAAAATATATTGTCATTATTTTATTTTTCAGAATAATGTCAGGACTGCAGTCTGTGGAGCACTTACCCAGACTGCATTAGTTGCTCCAAGTAAACTTAAAAAAAATTGTTGTGCACTTTAAATTCAAGGAAACTCACTGTAACTAAATATCACGCTAGTCACAGTTGACACAAAATATTGCCTTTTTACATCATTAATATTCATTCACAATTTGTCGTATGTAAAAGGTAAACGGTAGATTGAGTTGGTTAATGGCCTCAAAATAAAGTTATTCATGTCTCTAATTCTTTTAGAAATATTGCTATATTTTAGAGTCTTAATTTTTAACAGGAGAACATTTTATTCCTAAGAGAATGTTAATGTTGTTATGGTGATGTGCACTTGCACAGGGAATGCTTTGTTTTTGTTTGTTGTTTTGTGGCACACCAACACTGGATGGTTATATTGTGTTGATGCAGTTGGAGTATAGTGTCTTGGGAGGGACTCACAATGGAAGCCAGCCTAGGTGGATCCAATCATACAGTTTGAACCTGCATGTCTGGTCACTTGTCTCGCAAGCTAGCCACTCTGCTGTCATTGTCCAAGTGTTTGGAGAAATATGAGTATGGTACTCTCAAAGTTTTACGACAGTTAACTTTCACTGTATTATTCTGTTCAAGACTTTAAAAGAATGCATAGATCATGCAGTTTTATATAGACTGTGAGGAGTGAAATGTTTAGTTTAAATGCTTTTAACTTGTGAAAAATTGAGTGTATTTGTCACACCTGATGTTATCTTACAGTATTTGTGGCCCTTTGATGAAAATCCTAAAAGATTGTTTAATATGCCTTCAATTTCCAACCTCTTGTCAACACTCAGATTCAAATGGAGATTGCATCACAGAGGAATTCAGTGCTTAGAAAGCCAAACTAGATGATTGCTGGTTACAAAAAGTGCAAACACGGTCAAATAAGGCACTAGAAAACCATTAGATAAATGGGCTTATTTTGATTAGAAAGTTAAAATCACACGGGGCTCTTATCATATGAGTAATTTCTAGTGGAGTTTCATCATTGTGAAAATTTGATGTATAGATGTATATTTGTAATGCAGATTTATTTATCCATTTGAAGATACATATAATCCATTTTGTTCATCAAATACTTTACTGGCAAATGAACAGTGTTATGACTTGGAAGTGAAGAATATGCAACAGCATACAATTTACCATTCCAGCCACATGTGAAAAGGAAATACAACAGATTAAAATGCAGTGACATTTCCATGAACTTCACAAGCTACATTAGCTCAGTTAGTAGAGCATTTGATTTGTTATCCAAAGGTTGCAGGTTTGATACCCACCCACACCAGCCCAGGTCATCTGATTCAAAGGTCACATAGCTACCAGTTTCTTGGCATGATATAACAGTTAGGGATCATAATCAGTAATAGGTGGCAGCACTGAATAAAGTGGTCCAACATAGTGTTGGTTTCGCTTCTTGCTTTTCAAGCATAGAATTGATAGCATCTTCTCTTTCTTTTAAAATCTCAGTGTTAGGGATCATGAAGGTTACCGATGCTCAGATAGGAATTTGAAGAGAAAAAACCAAGAAGCTAAGTTATCTGGGTGGAAGAAGTAGTTAATCAGTCAATAAGCAACTATTAGGCATAATCATTCTTGAAAATTTCAAAAATCTTACATTTTGATAATCTGTATTGAAAAAAGGGCATGTGCATTATTTTCACACAATTACTTCATTTTATTCTTTTATATAATTATTTTTTCAAGAGATGGATTTCCCTAGAATTATGTAATCCACATACCAGCAAGGATTTGTTGTTAAGAATTCTTTAGAGTTTTAGTGGGTGGGATAATTATTGTCTTAAACATGCCATAATTTTCACAATTTTATTCATTTTCAGTATTAAAAAAAAACCTTTCGGTTGTTTTTTAAAAATGTTCTTTTAGTCTCTAATGACCTGAAATCCTGTAATCATTATGAGCCTCCCCAGATGAGAGCCTTCCATACTGGAATTTTAATTACCGGTACTCATCCTTGAATAACCCCTCTATAAAGAATTTATTTGGGAAATCTCGGTCAAAATTTTTCTTCCTACTTTGGATCATGGATCATGTGTACTTATTTGGGGTCCAAGCTAATCAAAATCAGCAAGACATTTCTGTCAGCCAATGAAATTCATCATCTTGTGCTTCTTTGGCAATGAGCACACACTATTCAGTAAGCAAGGGATGCACTTAGTTTGATCTATATCAACCAAACAATCTTTTATCTTTATTTTCTTGGGTCTTTTTTATGCACTCTATGGGCACCCTGGAGGAAATTTTCTTTTGCCAAGATGAAAAATAAGGGTCATTGGCACAAAAGAAAAGCCTAGAATGAACCATGCATTTGTGAAACGAAAGCTTTGCCTAAAATCCAAGAGCCTTCTGGATGATTAGAATGGTATCACATGTACGTGATCCCAGTATGCTCTAGGCTCTTGAGTAGTTAGAACAAGGGTCATTAGTCATCACTACCAAAATTTTTGAATGCGTGTAATTCTTGTTCTTTTGTTCCATTTTCAACAAAAATGATTTTGTATCACTTTGCCTTTCTTTTAGAGGTTCACAGTTTGATGTCTGAGACTTGTTTAATTATTTTTTATTAGGCCTACTTTATTTTAATGGCCCCAGCCCTAAAATGTTTTATCATATATGCCAGAAGTGAAAAACCATTACCGACCATTCCATTTTCGTTAAATCTGAACCAGTCACTTTAGAGTGATATGAAATGACATAGGCTGGAATTTAAAATAAATAAAAACAAAAAATTAGTACTGACCTACCTACCCTGTTTAATTTTTTTCTCACCATTACCAAAACCACTCAGTTTTTATTTGGGCCTTAGTATATTTCATTTTAATACAGTCCCATTTTAGCTACAAATAATCACTCCCTGAATGATTTTTACTTTCCAGAACTTGAAATGTAAGACCATTTCATTTTATGTAGCAAATGGGAAAGTTAAGATTGATGCAGATTTAGTGGTTGTGTACACATCTGGTAGAAAAAAAAACAACCCAAATGTTTATTGTCATAGAGGCTATCTATGTGTCAAATTGGACAGGAAAATGCAGGAAGTAAAGGATAAGCATTGCATCTGCCTACCTGTTTGGATAGACTGGACTGCTGTTATTGTGGTTAATTTGTAGCAAGTAAAGCTGACAGCATTTTTCAGATGTCAGTGTCCCAGTTTAATTGACTTGCACTGGTCTGCCAGCTGTACTGGCATGTGGAAGAAAGGCTTCTTTTGCTACCATATCTGCTCTACTTTGCCTTGAAACACATGTGCCACATTCTAATTGCTTGTAGATCAAATCTGCATCATTCAGGTTATATTTTATGAAACAAACTTTATTCAGTCTAATTTGCTGGCATGTAAAAAGGGTTAATCTGTGTCATGTTGGGTTATTTTGCATGCAGATATATCCTCTTAGAAGCACTGTAAAGCATGCTCCATCAAGATTCCTGTCTATCCAATGTTTTCTGTTGCACCTATAATGTCGTTTAGGAGAATAAAGTGGCAGAAGTGAAAACAGTATGGCAGAGTTGATGTGTTGACCAAAGCCAGTATAAAATGCATACTCGAGTCGACTATGAACACTGTAGACCCAGGGGCGAATGTGTTACCTGCACCAAGGGTGTTCTTTTCTGTCCATGAATCAGTGAACCAGAAATGTGTCCTTGTTCAGGTTTAAAAACAGAGAAGGAACAAACATGACAACCACCAGTTTGCCATTTTTATTAACTAGATGAACTTAGGCTAAAGACATTGTCCCCTTCTGTATGCCATATTGCATTTGTTAAGCCAAGTGTAAACTTAATTTGTTCACACTGTTGATGTTAAACAATTACCAACAAGATTGGCTGAGCTGCAGCTGACCAGTAATCAAAGTGAAATGTGTTCCTGGTTAGAGCACTGTGAAAACACAGGCCAGATCTACCAGTGCATTAAAGACAGATGAGGCTCAACACTCATTGTTTGTCTTCAGTTTCTTGTACCAGTTAACAGTTTTGACCCTGATTACCTGGCATTTTATGTGACAGTGGATTAGATTATATGGTGTCTGGGGTGTGTGTGTTAAACATGAGTAAAATATGGTTAAATTGATGAAACTTCAGTATTTGCTTGCATACAAGTTGAGTTTGCAGATTCATAGTCCCAAATCTGCCATGGCATTATGAGTGGGCAGATCTGGGTCTGTGCAGATTGTTAGGAGTATTATGTAAAGCAAACAACTTAGACCCTGGTCTGCTGGCAGATTATGCAACAGCAGATCAGTGTATGTGTTGTTTGCAGTTGGACTTGTAAGTATACATTATACAGCAAAGTACTAGGCCATGTACTCCTTAAGCTAGATGGTATGCATGGTCTGGTTCTAAAGTTTTCATCATGAACTAATTACAGCTCTTGGATGATTTTAAAGTGTCAAATGAAAGCCCGTATTTAACATTTTAATATCATTAATACATTACCCATTGCTGTTGTGTAGCTTACTCTTTTTAATATCGTTAATACACAACCCATTGCTATTGTGTAGCTTACTCTTTTTAATATCGTTAATACACAACCCATTGCTGTTGTGTAGCTTACTCTTTTTAATATCGTTAATACACAACCCATTGCTGTTGTGTAGCTTACTCTTTTTAATATCGTTAATACATAACCCATTGCTGTTGTGTAGCTTACTCTTTTTAATATCGTTAATACATAACCCATTGCTGTTGTGTAGCTTACTCTTTTTAATATCATTAATACATAACCCATTGATGTTGTGTAGCTTACTCTTTCTTCATGCCAAACAGCCTTTTGTATTTAATGGGAATGCATCATATTCCCACAGCATGGAGAATTGTCAATAAGACACAATCCACTTGTGCACCTTGCATGCTGCCCATACACAGAACAGTCATCCTATTCACGGATGCCTAGTAAATGGACATGTGTTGAATTTGGGATCAGGCAAAAATTGCTTTTTATTTCTTCAATCCATTTCACCCTTCCTTCAATGATTATTATATCATGGTGTTACATTCATCCTTTCCATACTCATTTCACATGCCAGTAATCCCAACTCCTTTTCAAAACATTGTTCTTTAAGGGACTTCATCTCATAGGTAGGCCCTCCCCCCTCATATGTGTTTCTGATCTACTCAGTGGTAAAAGAAAACAAATTTTTTTATTATTTCATGTCTGGACATTCTGTGAGGAAGTGTGACCACAAGATGCGCCCTTGGGACACTCACCCTGACTGTCTTACTTGTTCAAAATGCAGACAAAAATATAAGTGTGCATTTTTTAAAAGTTATTGTCAACTGAATGCCGATTCCAGATGCACTTATAAAGTGTGGAACATTCCCTACAGGCCAAGACATTGCTTGGCAGTGGAGAAGGTGATCTGTTTCTCCCTCTTTTTTGAGACCTAGGGAATCTGCCTCAAGGTACTGGGCACATTTCCCGAAGTGGCATATTAAATGATCTCAACTGGATACTTGATCATCACAAGTACAGTAGGCATCTCATGTAGGAACACCTCCAATAGACAAAAGAAGCTATTGAACAGAAAGTCTGGCTGTAAGATACCATAACTTCTCATGCTGCCCTCTTCCAAGCTACTTTGTTCATTGTGCTGAAAGAGGTCTCAGTGAATCCATTCGCATTGCAGTGTGTATTGGAAGCTGTGGTCAAAACCTAGCTTGCACTTTGTTTGAATGGCATTATTGGCAGAACTGCTGCATATGCAACATGATGTTGCATTGGACTCTGAAGGTCTTACTTAACCATAGGAAAAACCTCATCAATCTCCAACCTCATTTTAAAACACCTTGACCATCAGGTCCAAGGTGTTGTTGCCAATGAGCCCCAATGAAGAAGTTCTCTAACCCTCTTGTTTTTGCTAAGGAAGGGACTCAAACCCTCACCTGCATTTCTCTCTCAAACTTCCCTTGAAGTGCTCATCTAGGCTTCTTGTCAGGCGGGGCCCTGAGTGGCCGAGTGGTCTAAAGTGCTCACCGTTCCGGATCACTGCCATCTCACCTCTGTCTGCGTATGTTCGAGTCCAAGGCTCGGCTAGCGTGGGTACGTGGGAAAGCCTGCCAGTAGCTTCTCGTGGGTCGGTGGTTCTTTCCTGGGTTTTCCAGGGTTCTTCCTCCACCAGTTATACTGGCCGCCATATATGGCCTATCTTGTGCTGAAAAATGGCGTTAAACCCTACAACAACAACAACAACAACTTCTTGTCAGAGGCTTGGTTGAGCATCATAGACAATGGGTGGGTTCTTTCCATTGTTAGTGAGGATTACCAACACTTTTGGGAGCAACGTCCTGTCAAGGTCCACCATGTTTTTCACCAATCCACTCAGGTGAAATTAAATTATGAGGTACACATCCTTTTAAATAAAGGAGCAGTTGAAAGAGTTCTGGACAGTCTCTACATCTGACTATCTGGTCACCAAGAAAAGTGGAAAGTATAGTCTCATGATCAATCTTTCCCCTTTAAACCAATAGATGACGGCTAGTATAACTGGTCAAGGAAGAATTCTGGAAAACCTTGATAAGATCCACTGACCCATGGGAAACTGCTGGCAACCTTTCTAACATTGGCTGAACCCAAGATTCGAACCCACATGGACAGAGGTGATATGGCAGTGATTGGTAAAGGTGAGTGCCGTAAGACCACATGGTCAATTCTGGGGCTGCCTCAGGTTTCAATTACCTCTCGGTAATGTAATGATTGGATGTGAGAAGAAATTGGTCCTTATGTTAATGAAAACTCCTGCATGGGTTAACCATTGGAGCTTGTGCGATTTTGTTTCACTTTAATCAGGTATGAACACCATTTTATTATTTATTTTGTTTGATGTGTAGTATTCTTTTTACTACGTGGAGTTCAGTATCACTGACTTTCAAATGACCATTAAAAAAGTATATTATCTGAACTTGCAGCATAAATAAGAACATGAATGTATAGATTCCAATAATATGGTATTAAATTTTTTTTATTCATTGCACAAAGTTTAGTATTAATGCAGTTTGAGGAACTGTCATTATGTTAATATTAATTAAATTTGATATGGCATTATATCATGCATTGATAGGAAATTTTATAATTATCTGTATGATCATGTATCAGGAAGTCGGCAAATTGCTTCCAAAGGAGAAAATTATATAGATAAATTGGTACCCCCCTCTCTCTCTCTCTCTCTGAAACTCATTAGAGCATGCTTGCAGGGATCGTAAACAGTAAACCACTCCCATATTATCATGGTTATTGAATGAGACTTGGTGAGAAAGTGTGATGCATGGAGAGTTGGTGAATGTTATTTTTTTAATCATCTTCACTCTCTCTCCAATCCTACTGCAGTGCATAGGGTTTTGAAAAATTGTGTGATCAATACTGTATGTTTTACCAGTCCTGGACCAGTAGGATCAGTTTGTATATGTCTTCCACCATTCCAACTGCTACTCAAGTCCTACAGAAAGTCAGAACGTCCACTGTTCATATCATTCTCATAGCCCACAGTGGCCACAACAATCATGGTTCATCCATCTTCTAGACCTGTTGATGGGTCAACCCAAGTCTCTTCCACAGAGGAAGGGTCTTGTTGTCACAGACAGGGTCTTCCTCCTACACAACAGTCCTCACATTCTATACCTTCTTGTTTAACTAATATACATGCTTTTTATCCACCAAAACAAGTTTTGGGCTGGATTGACAGTTGCATAATTCAGGCCAGGAAAGATTCTAGGTAAAGGATCTCCGACTGTTGGTGGAGAACGTATTATCTTTCCCTCTATGAGATCCATCTTTGATTTACTTTTGTTTTTTGGGGGGAATAAAGGATTTCAGTATCAGCTATCAAGGGCTATAGAGCTCCCATTTTCAGTACACTTAAATTCTCTCACGTGACAACCATTATTTCAGATTTGTACCTTGCTGATCTCATGAAGTATTTGAATTGTAGAGACCTGTGTCCCACTCTCTTACACTTCGATGGAATATATCGTGTATTTTATAGTCTTTAATCAAAACTGCCAAAAAATGATGGAGTGAGGCTTCCTTCCAAGATCTCACACTCAAGACTCTCTTCTTTTTTTTTACTTCTTGTGATTTCTGCAAGCTTTATGCCTTGTCTATTAACACTGCTTGTCTCTGGGTTAATTAGAATTATGAATCCATTTCTCACCATTGTTATCAAGGACGTTTAGCAAAAAATCGGTTACCTTTGGTAGCTCGACTAACTGTATAGGTTTCCAGTCTCAGCTGTATATATCCTACATTTTTATCTTAATGCTTCCAATTGAAAAAGTTGGAAATATTTTCCTTCCTCTTAAGCTTTCACCATCTCTCAATGGATTGGTACTTTATGTACCATGAAAAGAGCTGATCAGCCCCCAAAAATTTTTCTTTAATGAAACTAAGATCCCACAAAGTTTAATCCCTCATTGTCTCATGGATCTACGTAAATCATTTCACATACTTCCTGCTTTTTCTGCCTCTGTTCTTTATTTGTTTTCAGGGACCCATACTTGTGGTACAGCATGTAACCCAGAGAGACACCAACATTTAGTAAAGTGGATCTCTTCCGGAGATGTTGAGTTTATTCCATTTTTCTGTTTTTGATCAGTTTTAACACATGAGCTTCTCTGCCTAACTGTCAAATTAAAGTACACAATAACATTGGTATATGTATTAGTGCTATTAAAATGTAGTTGGGGGTGGGGTGGGTGGATAAAACTAAATTTTAATTATGTAATACTGACCCATTGCTATTACCAAATACCCCTCTTCCACCTTGCCTTTAAGTTCTGGCATAATCATTATCAGTGAAAAAGGTGCCTGTTCTGTGCATGGGCAATTTGTGAGATGCACTAGTGGACAATATCTTATTGACAGTTCTCCACTCTATAGGAGGATGCTTAGAAAGGGGTAATTATTACATAATTAAAATTAGGTCTTTCATAGCTGGTTAGGAAAACCCACTGAAATATCTAGATCAGGTTGTACCTGTACATACATGTACTTGCCTTGTTATTGACTTATCTTTCACCTGTTTCTCCCACACACCTTCCAATTTAAAAAAAATACAATCTTTCTCCTGTTTAAACAGAAAAGGAGCCCAAGGTTTATTCAGCATGTGGCACCAGAAAGTTTAAAAAAAAATTAATTATCAGTTGCTATAGGTGTTAAAATGGAATAGTGTGTTCAGTGAGAGATAAGCACTAATAGAAAATGTTGTCTTTATATGTTTACATAGTAGGAAGCAATGTTGTCTAAGGTTAGACATCTGATATTATTTCTAGATTTATTTCAGCAATACTTGTATTAAATTGAGGCAAGTTCTGCAGGAAGAAAAAAACATAACATGTATTTATGAAATTTACCTGTTAGATGAAAAATTAATAAGATTACATTTGTTTCATTGCCATTGACATTGCTTCACCAAGAGTCACAGAACAAACTGCACAGAAGTACATATGCTTGATAATCAAATGCAGCAGCATGTACCTGCAATCACTGCAGGCTTGTTTGTAGTCATAACCTTGTTAGAGTACCATGTATGAATTGGGATTAATTTGGTCCTTTGCTTGTTAGTGGATTTTACATGATTGATGATCAATGATTCAGTAATCAAAGTACCACAAGTACTATAAAATGCTTTTGTCATTTGTAAGTGGCAGGACCTTCATGTTCATATAGTTGCCTTGTTATCAACTTGTACTTAAATATGTATATACCCATAAGTGTTCATTTCCCTGGGGTATGTATGAAATGTTATTTTTCATTGTAGAATAATTTTGTACCATTAGTTAATTAATCAGATCTTTGTAAAAGCATTAGTTTTGTATATGCAGGACAGATAAAATCCGATTTGCAAGCTGTACATAATTGAAATAGATTGAAACAAAACACCAACATCCTAAAAGTGTTTTGGGACCTTCTCTAATTGTTCCAGACGCAACTTAAAAAAACCTATATTGATCCATTCAGATGTTGTTTAGGATCAGCAGTTGTTAATTGCCTAATTATTCTAGCTTATTCAGTTTATTTTTCATTGAAAATCACTAAATTGATAGAGTTAACAAAAATGTGGGTAATATTAATGTTGTTTCAGATTGAGCTTAGCAGGTACCTTTCCAAGCATGAAAGTGACAAATCTATGCAACCCTTGTTACACATTTTAGGGAGAGTGGATTTTCATAGCCTCTAGTAATCTGACAATACGAGTCTGTCCTGGAATATGAAGCAACTGTCAGTGCAACTTATTCATCTTAGCTTGTTTCGGAAATAGCTATAGCATATGGTTGCAGTGCTAAATAAATATTGAATTCTAATTTTTTTTAAATTATGAAAACAATTCGGTGTACATTACCATGACAGTCAAATTTGGTGGTTTCAGTTATATTACATACCTCACATTTTGAGCATAATTTTTGTGGGGAGTCTTTTTTTGTGGTCTTCAATACCATATTTATCCCAATTTTTTAAGTAATAATTGAAAAGAAAACTGTTTTAACAAATTATTATTGTTTTTAAAAAAAAATTATTGGATAAATGTAATGTATGCTTTATTTGCAGCTTATATTCATTATAATATAATGTATAAGATATTGACATCAATAGGATTATCAGCAATATTATAATAATGTTTGGGTAATAATAAAGAACTCATAGTGATTATTCAGTATTCATGCAGAATTCTTAGATATGTTATTGGTACCAACATTTTGAAAAAAATTAACTGTTGCATACCATTTACAATCTTTACTGGAATTGTTGTGAAAGGTGATCAACCACTGAATACCTGTTCCAATATTGAGTCATTACATCATAATCCTTAGCAGGAGAATCAATGCTACAAGCATGAAGACAAATTTGGACAAGTCCACCAACAAGGGATATTCAGCTTTATGTTGTGCACTGTTCTTTTTCCTTACATTATGAACACACACACACATCTCATATAGTGACAGATGCCCTTTAGAAATGAGGCATAGGAGTATGTCACTGTGTGTAACATGGCACTTGCTTTGTTACTCTTCTATGGCTGTACATGATAAGCTCACATGCTCCATTGTACCAGCTGGCTATGGCAGCCTGGCACTCAAAGACCAGATGAATTATTGGCAGTAGATGGCTGACATGTTGGTGACAAAGTTTTGTTGTTTTGGTTACTGAGGACTCAACAGCAGAGGATGTGGACTCTTTTTAGACAAACATGCCTTGAAATAAATGTAAAAAAATTAAACTAATCCATGGAACATCATGGTAAGGTTTCTTAGTAAATATTCAGTCCGATAGGTATGGTAGTTGAGCAAGAATAGATTCAACAAAAAATTGCTATAACTAAATGCTTGACTGGGAATTCATAAATGCTTATGGGTATTTCAGAAGTAAAAAAAAGGTCTGTACAGTTTAACTATGAGTAGAAGATGAGTGCAGTCTGAAATTTATACATTAATTAACTTAATTATCCTTAGTTTGGAAGGAGATAACGAAATGGGACTTGAAACTTTTCAACATACACACTCTGCATACATGAAAGGTCGCATGCTAAACATGCAGTAATGATAGGATTTAGTCTTGGAGTATCTTGATAGATTTAAAGATCACCTAGTTTACAAGCAATGCTTATATATTTCCTCTGTGATTTGTACAGAGATTCAAAGATCACCTAGTTTACAAGCAATGCTTATATATTTCCTCTGTGAATTGTACAGAGATTCAAAGATCACCTAGTTTACAAGCAATGCTTATATATTTCCTCTGTGATTTGTACAGAGATTCAAAGATCACCTAGTTTACAAGCAATGCTTATATATTTCCTCTGTGATTTGTACAGCCTTCTGTAATGCACTTTGAATGTGGGATTGCCAGTTAAATGAAATTTTTTCTACATGATTCCAAAAGCAAAATCCCTCTGTGCACCTTTAGCATGCTTTTTTTTAAACCATTACTTCTGATGCAAATAATTCTTACATGTATCCCCTTAAGGTTTTGTCTGTCCCAAAGATCTGGAGGAGAGGGGATGCATTGTCACTAGTTTGATGGATCCTAAGTTCAACACAGAGTGTTAATTGCTGCCACTTGTTTGATTTGTAGTATTTTGTGTGACATTTGTGTCCTTGATGACTCCTCACTGGTCATTTATTCATTGTTTCTCAATGGTATTTATTTGCAGAACATTGTATGTAAAATAAGACATAATTTTTAATATAAAATACAGTAGACATTATTGTTTGTCCATATTAAAAAAACCCAAGGTAAAATTGTTTTTCAGATAAATTTGAAAATATCCAGTATGAAGTAAAGTTTAAACTTTTTTTACAGTGCGGTATCATTGTCACATGCTTCCCATGGTATTATTTCTAATACCAGAGAAGGTATGTATCCTTTATGTATCACACACGTCCCTCCTATGTTGAAAGAGGGGGTCTGGGAGCATATATGTGGATATGACTCTTACCACAGTGATAGAGGGGGCCTGGGGAATATATAACAATGTGGATTGAGTCCTACTACATCAACAGAAGGGCGTGGGACATATATAATACTGTAGTTGTGGATATGCCCTACTACATTGATAGAAGGGGTCTCAGGGCATCTGTAATAATATGTGGATATGACTCCTACCACATTGATAGAGTAGGCCTGGGAAATATATAATATTGTGGATATTCCCCTATCACATTGATATAAGGGGCATGGATGCATACTGTATACATATGGACATGACCACAATGATAGAGGATGCCTGAAAATCTTGTTAATGCGGCTCCTCCTGAATGGCTGTTTATATCAACGTTGGGTTTTCACTAAAAGACTTGTGATGTCTAATTGGTCCTAACTGAAATTTTTTTTTACTGTCTTATGTCCAATGTGACCAACATAGCATCCATTTAATAATCTTGTTATTGCTATTCCTTCTGAATGAAAACTAATATTGCCGTAAAGATTTCTTGGTCCTAAATGAAAATGGTGCCACTTATACATCCAATATGGCCTCCACTGTGGCCATCTAGAAAATCTTGTTATACTTACTCCTTCTGAATGCATGGTTGTATCAACATTGATTTTGTTTTTAACAACTTTAAGATATATGCTTGGACAGCTACTATGCCTGCCATAGTGGCCATCTTGAAAATCTTTTTATCACCATTTCTTCTGAATGAATGGTCATATCAACATTAGGATTTTCATTTAAAGACTCTCTCATGATGACAGTGTAAATGAAAATGGTATCAGTCTGACTTTGGTATCAGTCTGACTTTGAATATGGCTGCCATAATGGTCATCGTGAAGATCTTGTCACTATTTATCATGAATGGCTGGTCATATTGATGTTGTTATTTTACCAAACAACTTCATATGATGTCTTGTTGGTACTAAATAGAAATGGTGTCAATCTGACATCCAATAATTCTACAATGGCAGCCACCTGGAGAATCCTGGCATTGTAACTCAGTAAAACGGAAAGTCATACTAGCATGAAGTTTCCACCAGAAGAGTTATCATATTCCTTGTTGATCCTAAATGAAAATGGTGCCAACACTCCGGTGTCCTTAGTGGTTAGAGCATCCACCTCAGATGCAGGAAGTTGTAGGTTCAAGCCCCATCCAAGTCATACTAAAGATTTATGAAAATGGTACTAGCAGCTGGCTTACTTGAGGTTCAGCATTATGAGAGTGGTGTTAGGACTGGTCGGCCTGGTGTCAGGATATAATGTCTGGTGGGACATGATGCAACATGTCTGTAGCATGATGCCTCAGTGGTAGACATGACTGAACTGCCACACTGCAGACATCATAGCGATATGACTGAGAATTATTAAAGCTACGTTAAAACTCCAGATCACACACATGCAAAATGGTCGCAATCTGGCACAATAGCAGCTAATTTGAAAATCTTGCTATCGCAGAAGAACACCAGAGATGGTTTCAACTCAGCAGTTTAAAAGGAATAACTTTTTTTATTTTGTATTCCTGCAATTCTTTTCAGGCAGTAGAACATCAGGCCCTTTGAGGGACTCTTGTTTCCAAATCATGTGGAATTCCCAATTTTTATTTATGAAAAGTTCTTCCAGTTAGGTCTGTTTTTCTCCAATATTTATGGGATCATTATTGCCACTCCCAGTCAGCCTAGAAAAAGTCCAGTCTAGTGAATTTTAAGTGCCTGGGAAGTAGTGTGTAAGAAAATGGAGTGACATAATTTCTACCTCTTATTCAAATGTATTCAGTTAACAACTGCACAGTCATGTGCTAACAAGGACATGATGGTAATAATATAGTGTCTGGTTAAACTTAAGAACTTGTAAATAAACTGACATATTCCATTAACAGGTACCTTTTTGGGAATTGTAAGGTGTCGAGTGACAACCTTTTGCATGGCTTAAAATCACAAAACTGAAGGAAAAGCCAGTTAAACCTACATGACAAGCTTTTTGATCTTTACTTGCTTCGAGGACCTCCAGTTTGGAATCATAGTTATAAAATTCCGTCAATTCTGTGTTCTGTAGAAATCCTGGACTTTAAATTTGTACATGTACAATTAGTGTTCGATATTTAGGTGTAAACTTTGATATAACGGATTGACTTTTGAAAATAACAGGTACGCAGGTGACTGCCTAGCAATGTTGGCTTCTCAACAAGTTTTAACTGAAAGTATAGAATGGTCATTTAAGTTCAAAACACAAGATAAACCTAGCATCATATATGTTCTTTTTTCTTTTCTTCTTCTTTTGATGGCAGAAAAATGATCAGGTTGCTTGTATGTAGTCTTTGCTAGACATCAATGAAAACTATTTTGTCTGTCAAGATTTATGATTGAATAAGGTTTTTTAAATACATAAGCATGGTCTCAGTCAATAGAGTGAGCCTCGTCATACTGGTTCTACCTCAGAAATACCTGTGTAAACAATACTCAATTTGCTTTCATGCTTTTCCTTTCTTTTCATTTATTTAGGACCTGGGTACTGTTAATTTTTAAGAATTCGTGTGCAAGTTTCATTTGCAAAGAATAAGTAGCTTTATCTAAATTGATTTGTATCAAAGATTATTATTATTATCAAGACTTTCACTTATGAAATTGTGACCTTTCATTGATTCGATCTAGACATTGATTGAAAATATAAATTCTTTCAATATTAGAATTTATGTGGTCCTTGAAAAGTCACTTCAGGATTCTTAAAACTGGTTTGACAGGGAAAATTATAATGATTATCGAAAATGCCACAAGTTGTCACATCCCATTTATTATTTGTTTCACCAAAGTAGTGGCTGTAGGTAATGAAGTGTTGACATGTGAGCTGAACACTGTGTGGTAAAAGTCCCTATTCAGAATAATTTTATACAGATCTTATTTCTTGTTATGCTGGATTAGTTGACTATTGCTAGTTTACAACTTAAATGGCATTACCATATATATTCTCATGAAAGATCCGGAAGATTGGTGTTTTTGGATGCATAATAGAGCCTTCATTGGACACAGAAGCATGAACTGTCGGTTTGACATGCATGTAGATGTAAGTCAGTCAGTCCATACATAGCTAGAAATCAAAAACTGAGAAATTACTTTTGGTTCATTTTAGATAGAAAGGTAGGAGTCAACGCAGATACAGTGTATCCCCTAGGGGTGCAAGACTGAGAGTCAAAAATCTCATTGGTGTCAAAACTGGGGGTCAGACTGAGTAAATAACAAACTTTGGTCTCAAAGCTGGGGGGTAAATAAAAAATATGGGGGTCTCTGAAGCGCAAATGAGGGTAAAGGAAAACACTCAATATATGTATTAGTGCTTAATGACACCTCAGCACAATAAAGGCTACATTGTGCCAGTTAAAAGTAATGTCTAAAACTGTAAATTGAAGAATTTCACAAAGGTACTCGGAAGATAAACCCTCCCAAATAATGTAAGCATGACACACAGGAAGACCAAGGGTAAAGATGTTAAAATTCTGTAAAAGGTATATCAAATCAGAGATAAAGTTGCTAAAATTTGGTTTAAATTTTTTGAAATAAAGTATAAATTTACATCATGTAAAATCCTTAAAAACGTGGCCAAAATTTGTCATAAAGGGCACATTTCCTCATAAATTTAAGCACTGTCTTGTCTTCAGTGAGTGATCGCACAAGGGGAGGTTGACACTCTAAATAAGAATGTTTTCCAGTATCAGTGAAAAGTGGCCCCAGTGGTATGCAATCTGGTTGAATGACCTTATTAAAAGATATGCACAAATGGTAGTGTTCTGTGCATGAGAGACAAAATACCACCTCATCTCTTCAAACTGTTTTTTGTAAGGGACACAACTCATCAATAATGGACTTGATGTTCTGATTTGGTCTAGTATTAAGAACACATTGATTTATATAATTTTTGAAGTAAGTATATGGAATCTTGCATTTGAAAATAGGCGACTACAGGGCAGCTTTGGCTGCTTTATTTGCCCTCTCATTACTTTTAATACTAATGTGACTAGGCAGCCAACAGTAATAATAATGAGGACTTTGTATAGCACCTAATCTTTAGAAGATCTAAGTGCTATACAACATTAGACAACACCTATAAGATAAAAAACATATAATGATATGATTACAAAAACAAACACCATGAAATTAAAATATAAAAAAAAACAAAAAAAAACATGCTGAGAATATTTAAGGTAGGAAAAATTATTAATTCTTTAAGTTTGTTCTTGCAGTCGAAATAAGTGAGCTTTGAGAGCACTCTTGAATGGGATCACTGTATCTTTGTGTCTGAGTTCAGTGAGCAATTCATTCCACGTTGCTGAGCCCTGGTATGCAAAAGAACGCTGTCCATATGACTTTGTTTTCATAGTGCGAATAATGAGTATACGATTGTCAGTACTGAATATGTTTTCCAGATTTCCATATTTTTGTAAGATCTGGAATATTAATGGGTTGTCAGATATAAGGTTTTGCAAGGCTTTGTTTTTTGGAAAGGTTTCACTGTAGTTTAAAGGTTTAAGTATGACTGTAATTTCTGCTGTAAAAATGGAGACTTTAAATGATAACCAACTTGAGACGGTGCCATGGGACATCACAATGGCTGCCTCAACTGACCTCCATCTTTCAATGTGTCTTTATAAGGCTGTATGGCCACGATAGGTTTCATTGAACTTACTCAGATTTGATTTTATTTGCACAGAAAAATCAGAGGATTTATTGAGAACCAGTTGAACTGGCATAGATCAAATTAAATTTTGGCAGATTTTTGTACCAAGTACTGTATGTGATATTAGAACAAATAAAGGTTTGCAATATTTTTAGCATCGATTTTTACTGTACTTTAGTGGGAATGAATTCACATACCAAAAGTCGGAATGAAAATAGTTTTGGAGTCTACAAGGTTTTGATATTTGGCTACATCATATGCAGAATTACATGGATTAAAATATAGTTTGGTGGTATAATGAAGAATCAGTTTTGTTTTTGTTTTCATCTGAGATAAAGGGCTGGTTTATTTGCGTCTGAAGTTTTCATATGAGGACATTCTAAATTCACCTAGACAAAGTCAAATTCCCTGATTCTTTATTTGATCAGATCAGATGAGCTGATTTGCACACATTTCAAAGCCATGGTCAAGTTTAGATCTCGTGACCTATATAACCATCTTATCTGCTCTCCAATCTGTGTCTGTTACAACTCTTAATAAATGAAGGTATTTTGATATTTTTCCCAGAGTATCCAATATGTGGAAGTTGACATTCGAAATAAACCCTAAAACTTTGGTCTCCTCCACAACAGGAATAAGACAACCGTCAAGGAAGAGTTTTGGGCCGTCATGAATTTGATGTAATTGGCAGAAGTGCATACCAACATTTTCATGTTTCGATAATTCAGACTCATTGCTTCTGCTCATTTCCAGTTAAGCATATCTGTAGTTGATATTAAGTTAGTGGTATGTATACTCTTTGATCTAGTTCTAGGCATTTCACTATGCTGTTAATTTTGATGTTGAATAGGATGCCTGACAGTATGCTGCCCTGACATATGCCCATATTCAGAGGATGGATCTCAGAAAGGACAGTTCTTTTTTCACAAATGTGAGATAAAATCAAAGGTAGACTGTAGGTATGGATCATCACCATTGCTTTTCACAAAGACTGGGGGAAGTCAGCATTTTCCCAGATCTTAGTAGTGTATTGTTGATATCTGTATCAGGTAAGTGTTTTAATCAAGAGTGTCTTGTTGTCCTCTGAGAGTCAAAAGTTTATTTTAATCTTGAGAAAAATCTCTTGTGAAGAATTTGTTGAGAATGTTAGGAATGAAACCCAGCTAAGTCGAAATGGAACCCCCCCCCACATACCAAATATGAATCTCCATTAAAATCCTATGCTCAAAATTCTTTTTTTTTTTTAAATTTAGAAATTTGCATACATAAATATCTTTAGGAATTCAGCAATGGGGATGATGAAAGGGTGTGACTTAGTGGTTCAGAGGCTTTCTCCTAGCATGGAGACCTCAGGAGGTGTCCAGTAATAAATAGGATGCTGTATAATAACTAGGTCATGTAGCCAGTAATAAATGGGTTGCTGTCTAATAACCAGGTCATGTAGCCAGTAATAAATGGGTTGCTGTCTAATAACTAGGTCATGTAACCAGTAATAAATGGGTTGCTGTCTAATAACTAGGTCATGTAGCCAGTAATAAATGGGTTGCTGTCTAATAACTAGGCCATGTAGCCAGTAATAAATGGGTTGCTGTCTAATAACCAGGTCAGGTAGCCAGTAATAAATGGGTTGCTGTCTAATAACTAGGCCATGTAGCCAGTAATAAATGGGTTGCTGTCTAATAACCAGGTCAGGTAGCCAGTAATAAATGGGGTGCTGTCTAATAACCAGGTCAGGTAGCCAGTAATAAATGGGTTGCTGTCTAATAACTAGGCCATGTAGCCAGTAATAAATGAGTTGCTGTCTAATAACCAGGTCAGGTAGCCAGTAATAAATGGGTTGCTGTCTAATAACCAGGTCAGGTAGCCAGTAATAAATGGGTTGCTGTCTAATAACCAGGTCAGGTAGCCAGTAATAAATGGGTTGCTGTCAAATAACTAGGTCATGTAGCCATACAGTTGGTATTTCTGAACTACAAAAACAGCATGGTCAGAATTCCATAGTAGCTTTGCTGATGGATAGTTTTTCTTGATGTTATGACAATGGGATTTATCTTCATTCAGGTGCACATATTTAGAAAGAAATGTTTACCCATGTCAAAATAAATAGTTGTTTAACTTTTGATGTAAAATTGTCAAATTTAATTTGATAAGGGTTTGATTGGGCTTCTTAAAAATCAGAATATTCTAATACAAAAATGGTATTAGAATATTCATTTGTTTACCTGGTGAGTAGCAAAACCTAAAGCCAAACTCACTGACCTGATGACCATGGGTTGTCACAGTGCTGACTGGCAGCATTTTGTTAAAAGGGGCAAATTTTAAAAAATTCAGAATTGAAATAGCTTACAAGGGAACAACTTCAAAACTTGCTCAATCACCTGAGGTTCAAACATTAACTCAGAAGGTAATTATAATGTACAAATTATGAATAGTCGCGTTGATCAAAATATTGGCATTTCTCTTCATTGTCATTCAGATGCTTTTAAAAGGATTATGTGTGTTATGGCAAGTTCATGAAAAAGGAGACCAGGACAAAGGTCATAACAGAGCCTTTGTATATTACCAATCAATACAGCTGAATTTCAGTCCATTATTTCCTACTATAAATAACATTAAAGGGCATAATTTTTGAAAACCGGCTTAAAATGCCAAGCGAGTCATTGACTCAGCACATGAATTGTTTTCATATCTTTGACATCTGGCCAAGTTTTATTAAAAGTTTATTTGTTTGATTTCATTGTCATTTAAGATCACTGCCTATAGAATTTGTTGAGATAGTCCATGTATTTAACAGATGAAAGTTGCTGCCATTTTTTTACCTCTAGTCTGTCTTCAGCACTAAATGAATGTTTTTTGTGTGGCCATACTGAGTTTTGAAGCTAGAGGTGGGGGGACCCTATTTCATTTGTTTTAAAGTCTCAGTAGCAAAATGTACTCAAAATCCCAAAATGTCAATTGATTAGATGTGCATAACTGAGTTCACACTGTTTCCAGTGCAACTTGGCAGAGGTTAGGGTGTCAGTAAGTTTCAAAATTTATAAACCCCTAAAAAGGTAGATTTTAAAACTTTATTAAGCTCCAACAAATATTGAAAGAATTCTATTCAAATACATTAATATTCAAATAGGAAAAAATTGGTATTCATTTTAGCTTGGCATCAAAAAAGGCTGCATTGTTGAGCAAACTTTTTTAAAATGTGCACATGGTTTAGCATTAATTTAAAAAAATGCCATTTAATTGAAATGATTAGGAACTGCCATTTAAGTGAGGTTGGAGGTGGGAGTTGAGTCTGGGATTCTATTTTTCTAACTAAATTTCTGGCCTTCAGATAGCTTTAAAAAATATTCTTGCTTTGATTTCTAGACCAAAAAAGCCCAACAAAACAATCTAGTATATTCATTATATTATTTTAAAAAATAATATCTTGTGGTAAAAGAAACAAATATTTGTTTCTAAAGAATCATTCCAGCTCTCCACACTCCAAAATATATGGTTCATCCTTTCCCCCAATATTCATACCCAGAACAGCTGATAGCTATTATATGTGCATAGCATTCTTCACTCAGTTTGTGCTTGTTTCATTTGCCTTATATCTTTCACCTCAAATTACCACAGAAGTCTTGTCTTTATGAATAATTAGTCGCCAATAAAACATTCATAGGATTGTCCAAATGTTGTTTCTAACTCCTCCTTATATGTACATATTAAAAATCAATTATTCAATTGTGCATACTGCTTGGATATGTGCGTGTGATGCTTTTGTAGTATCTGCAGTGACTATAAAACTATGGCTTACAAACATGAAACAGTATTTCTTTAAATTAAAATGTTGCTAATGAAAGGTCATGCTAATAAACATGTTTCAAAGTTAAAATTAAATTTTGTAGATTTGTTGTTGTTGTTGTTGTTGTAGTAGGGTTTAATGCTATTTTTCAGCACACGCTAGGCTATGCATGGCGGCCAGTATTAATGGTGGAGGAAGAACTTGGGAAAAACCCCGGAAAGAACCACTGACCCATGAGAAGCTACTGGCAAGCTTTCTCATATACCCACATTAGTCGAATCCGAGACTTGAACCCATACAGACAGAGGTTACAGAGATGGCAGTGATCCTAAACGGAGTTGTAGATTTTATGAGCAATACGGGTATATTAACTTGATATATAATGAGGTGTGTTGTGTGCCAGAAACAGTTCTTGTCAGCTTCTACTTTTCTAGTGATGATACATTCTACATACTTGCTTTAAGAAAAGAACTATCAGAAAGTCCGACTAAACAGTGAGTGGGAATGTATAATTTAATTAGAATGGATAGTTCCTGCATCTCTGACAGGCACTTGAATTTTCGTTTACATGTTTACTGATTTTGTAAACATTTACCTGCAGTTTTATATGCAGCAGACTAAACATGGCTATTTACACATGTAAACATTGCAACCTTAGCATCAGAGGCATGTGTTGATAATAGACAGTTGTTCCCATGACAATCAGATTGGGATATTGAGATATTGCATTGTGCCCCATCTTTGGCTTTGTGTTTTTAAGTTTGTTACATCCAAAAAATCTTGGAGAAGTATTGTCTGTAAAATGGTTATTTGAGCTAATGTTTGAATTGTTGTTTTAAAGCGTAGAGGTGCTACTGGTTGGTGTTGTGAGGTTGGCGGATTGTACCTTCTTAGAAGGTGTCCGCTTCATTTGGCTATCGTTTATCTAGAGGGTGATCGCCCTCAGTATTGTTGCACAGATCAAGTAAATATTAATATAAAGTGTGAAACTAATAGGTGAAATAAATAGAGAGCTGAGCATATATATAGAACAGAATGACACGAGCCCCCGTACATGAAAAGAAAACAGCAATTTAATCAGTTACATAAACAAGTGTGATAATACATTACATGAGGAAGACACACTTCTTTCTTAAATAAATCTTTCACCAGATTTCAAACACAAATATATTTGCATAAATAGCCGATCTGTTTTAAATGTTAGAATTGGTTCTTCATAGAATTGAGTGAACATTCGAAGTCATTGCCTTGTAAAACTTCATAACATGCTTATTCCAGTTCACTCCAGCTTCACTGTGGCTGTTCTTGGTTCTTTAACCTTTTTGTTCCTTCTCCAACCTCCCTACTGTCTCACCTCTTTTAGGCCCTCAAACTTTGTATGGGTAGGTGGATACGTAAGTACATAGATATGTAGATGCTTGAATAAGTAGGTACATGGATACATTAGTGGATACTTCAGTGGAGCTATTTACCCTTGTGCTTTCAAGTTTTGTTTGCTTCTACCACTGAATTATGTCCATTGACTTTCACGGCATCCGGTCCATTAGACAAATGTTTTATGAGAGAATTTCTTCCCAATTCAATTTTGGGAGTCCCTTATTATTTCACTCTTGCAGGAAAAATGCAGACTGATTAGATTTTCAATGGGGGCAATTTAAACCATAGAAATTTCATGTGGGAACCACGCCCCTTATTTATTGTATCGTATTTAACCAATCAGGACTACATATATCTACCACCTTTTATAACTAGGCTCCAAAATTGCGGTCAGCCTGACTTCTAGATTTCCAAACCTGATTCTGGAAAAACTCAGCTCTGACAGTTCCAATATAAAATTGAAGTTAACCTTTCCTTTTCTAGAAATCATTGCAGTATAGCGATTTAACAAGCACCTGTCCCCATAAATCTAAGTAATTGTACTCTAGTGCAAGTTAATGTGCTCTTCATAGATCGACTGAAATTTGCATCCATACACCGAAGTTAAATCTTATCTTTTTGGACCCAGTTTTACCAATGCATGAAAATTTTAATTTGAGTGCATCTCAAGGAGAGTAAATATACCGAAGATAGGTTACTGTGACCTAATCTTCATGCTTGAGTCACTTTTTTATTTTCAGCTATT
Organism: Sinohyriopsis cumingii; assembly: GCA_028554795.2. Classification (NCBI taxonomy): domain Eukaryota; kingdom Metazoa; phylum Mollusca; class Bivalvia; order Unionida; family Unionidae; genus Sinohyriopsis; species Sinohyriopsis cumingii. Next base: position 71,825,877 of record CM068839.1, read on the forward strand.
CATCTGCTACACCATTAACATTTTGCGGTGATGCACCTAGGATCCCAAGCCAAGGGCCGGGAACACTTGTGTCAGTTGACCTCCAAAAAATAGGGGACTCATTAAATTTCAAAAAGATACCTCCCTCCCAAAAAATAACTAAATGCTAGAAGAGTCAGCTTCCTTTATGCTCTTTTTAAGGTCATGCCCAATACAACATATGTATTGACTCTGACCCTATAATGTCAAAATATCTTAAATCAGGTGGGGTGTGTCAAGAGTAAACTCAGACTAGGGATTACTTTACTGTCATGGTGTTGATTTGTGACATCTATTATCAATGCAGCACCTGTTAATTCATTTATTTCATTTTCTTACAACATAATTTTCTCAATTTTATGCAATGAGAAACAATGTTAGTGATATTGATTGATAAGCATTTGTACTGGCCTTGTACTGTCTGTTTCTGTCCTTACCAGTACGAAGTACCAGTAGTTGCACAATGGTAACAGTATCTCTGGACAAGCCTGAGTTGTCTATTGTGGTATATCTCAGTGCCAGGCATTCATCTCCACTTTAACACTATTATCATTTCAAGGAAATTGGAACTACAAAATGCCTTAGGAGCAAGGAAGAGTCAGATGGTCTGCCAATGTAACTATTGTGGCTCTCAGGATTTGTGTTTATGAGTAGACACCTTGTATTTCATATTATTATTATTAGAGACCATTTCATTAGCTTGGTGCTGTTATTTGTGCAACATCACCAAGATGGTCACATTGTCAATAATGCAACCCAGCTTGGCTCCCTAGACCACACCCTCCAGCATCCATACAGTCGGAATAATAAAGATATTAATTATATGAAAAACTATTAAGGTAAATTCATATTTTTTATTAGCACATGAATTATGTAGACAGGGAGGAAATTAATTGTTTTTTAGTGTCTGGATATTTAGGTCAATAATGTTGTCAGACTTTTATTTCGATTTTTGGGGATGGGGTCAGTCTCCAGATCAACTCTACCCCATGATTATAGTAATTTTGGAACATTTATACATATCTGAGGGAAACTTGTATATACCAACATTGGAAGCATTGTCATAAATTTTTCTTTGTTGTAAAATTTGAACAAAATTGGATGTAAATTTTACAACAAATTTCCTAGAGCTGCTATTGCAGCGAATTAACTCCACATCAACCTTTGGTATATATATGTATGTATATATATATATATATATATATATATATATATATATATATATATATATATATATATATATATATATATATATATATATATCTCTGAAACAGTTATTTTCACAGGTGTCTTCTTGTGGTTTATAGAGTTAACTACCCATATCTGTAGCAAGTGGACGTCAATTGAGCATTGGGAGAGCTGAGACATACTTAACCAGTTAGATATTCAGTATGGGGATTTTATGATATTTAGTATGGGGATTTTATGATATTCAGTACGGGGATTCTATGGTATTCAGTATGGGGATTTTATGATATTCAATATGGGGATTTTATGGTATTCAGTATGGGGCAGTACGGGGATTTTATGACATTCAGTATGGAGATTTTATGATATTCAGTATGGGGATTTTATGGTATTCAGTACGGGGTTTTTATGGTATTCAGTATGGGGATTTTATGATATTCAGTATGGGGATTTTATGGTATTCAGTATGGGGCAGTACGGGGATTTTATGATATTCAGTATGGGGATTTTATGGTATTCAGTATGGGGACTTTATATTATTCAGTATGGGGATTTTATGGTATTCAGTATGGGGATTTTATGTTATCAACAGGCTGTATAAAGAGATCTTTAGAGGCTTCTGTGATTATTCCCAGCTTTCTAGCTAGGTAAATGTAATAAGTAATCCAGTTGGATCAGATTGTTTCAAGTGCATTCAGTTAGATAGTGGAATGGTAGAACACTATTTCAGCAAGATGCTTACTGCATGCCTAAGGTCAGTACGGAATGAATACAGCTAGATAATTATAGATTCTGAATGGCACAGAAAACCAGCCAGTTCAAGGCTTTGTTTTACCTAAGTATAACTATGTACATGTTTTCTCGGGGTGGGGTGGGGGGTAATTTGTCCAGCTATATAGAATTATTCAAGATGGTACTGCTACTTACACTTCATGGTATACAGGTCAAGTTTTCTGTGCTAGTACTGTAATTCGTCGGTAAAGAAGAGTTTTGTAAATTAATTTTAATCACTTTACCTTAGGCAGGTGCTACTTTCCTGTTTACTCATATGATGATTCTCCCACCCACCCCATCCCATCTATTTGTTGTTAGATCATTGTTATAAAAATATGTTTATGCAGTCTCAGGTATAGATTGTAACAGTTTAGCATACATTTATTCAAGTTTATTCAAGTTTTTGTGTTTCGCAAAGTTACCCAGTTTAAACATCTTCACCACCCATTATGCTTAAGTGAGCTTGAACTGTTGGGGTGGAGTTAACACTCAACAAGAGCTTTTCATGATCTCATTTTAACCTTTAGCCCATTGTTGTAAAATCGTGAATAGTTGTTAAATTTGATGTCAGTTTTCCAGCTCAATGGTCGGATATAGAATTTGTATCTGGCTGACGTGCTACGGTAGAGTAAGTCTATTATGCCTGACTCCAAATCTGTAAATGGACTTCTTGATAGGCCTTAAATTCATGGAGATTTGTTATGCCCACTAAAATGTCAATTATGAATTATGAAGAATGACTTTATTGAGTTTGAGCTTAACCTACAACATGTGTGACAGGCTTGTTAATTCTCTCTGATACAATGTGGCAGATATTGGCATAGCCAGGCTCAATTGAATTTTCCTGCAATGTTTGAAATTTGAAGCAGGGCTAATCAGTTTGCTAGATATAAATACATGGTAGCAGATAGATGTTAAGAACTCTTTAAGATCTCATTAGAAACTTAAAGAGACAATTTGTTTTGTCCCAATTAAATACACTGGTACGTCATATAAATGTTACCTTTAAAGGGTGTCTTTATGCCAGTATATAAAGCATAAGAAAATGAATGCATAACATATTATCGAAATAGTTCTGACAGGAAGTCACATTCACTCAGTCTAGATATTAGTTGTAGTTGTTAATGAAATCACATTTTGATATTATTTTCAAGCCATTGTCACATGGTATAATCTGGTCTAAAATCAAGGTGTTAAACAAAAAATCTATTCCAGAAAGCCAACAATTTTGCTTCAGTTTTCCAAACTTACCACAAGTTTTGGAACAATCAAATTTTAAAGGATTTTTTGTGTAACAGTTTGAGAACAATTAAAGACAATGGTATTTTCATGAACTGTTTACAGTATTCTGACCTGGAAATCCAAACACTTGTTAGCTTGTGTTTGAGAGGGAAGACTTCATCATAAATCCAAACACAAACTAATCTCCAGTTCAGATTAAGTGAAATCTTGGTGTTGTCCAGATGTTAGCAGGGATGTCATTTTAGTATGAATAGCTACCTGGATGACAGTTTGAACTTTGACCTCATCTGCCCTTTAACCTTTTCAGTTTGTGATTGTGGGAAAATTGAGCACTAAATGGAGTTTGGCACTGCAAGCAGATGCCCTTCATGAAATAGTCTCAAATTAATTGGGATCTCTTTAAGGTGCCAATGAGCCATGCATTAGATGAATTGGGTGAATTTTATTCAGTCCATTGCAGGGTTTATCTCCTCACAGACGGGACTAAAGAGTTTATAAATATGTACGAAGAAACAAAATTCAAATAGGCCATTAATATTTAGAAGCTTCATTAAGTGATCTGCAGTTCTTTATGTCATATTGGTGGAATTTTTTTTAATTAGAAAGCATTTGTAATAAAAAGGGTAACACCATTCTGACTGCTGTAGCATTGTCTTCTTTAATGATGATAATGTTAGGGATTAAAATAGGTTGGGAAAATTATACATTTCCTTCATCAGTATTGACTGAAACCTTGGTGTATTATTACTATTTGATTATAAATTTGTACCCTGATATGCAAGGATTGAGTGTTACTATATAACTATAAAAGTTTGTACCATGATATGCAAAGATTGAGTGTTATTATTGGACTATATAAGCTTGTACCCTGATATGCAAAGATTGAGTGTTACTCTATGACTATAAAAGTTTGTACTGTGATATGCAAGGATTGAGTGTTACTATATGACTATAAAAGTTTGTACTGTGATATGCAAGGATTGAGTGTTATTATAAGACTATATAAGCACTATATGACTATAAAAGTTTGTACTGTGATATGCAAGGATTGAGTGTTATTATAGAACTATAAAAGTTTGTACCATGATATGCAAGGATTGAGTGTTGCTATATGACACTAAAAGTTTGTACTGTGATATGCAAGGATTAAGTGTTATTATAAGACTATAAAAGTTTGTACTGTGATATGCAAGGATTGAGTGGTACTATATGACTATAAAAGTTTGTACTGTGATATGCAAGGATTGAGTGTTATTATAGAACTATAAAAGTTTGTACCATGATATGCAAGGATTGAGTGTTACTCTATGACTATAAAAGTTTGTACTGTGATATGCAAGGATTAAGTGTTCTTATAGGACTATAAAAGTTTGTACTGTGATATGCAAGGATTGAGTGTTATTATAGAACTATAAAAGTTTGTACCATGATATGCAAGGATTGAGTGTTACTCTATGACTATAAAAGTTTGTACTGTGATATGCAAGGATTAAGTGTTCTTACAGGACTATAAAAGTTTGTACTGTGATATGCAAGGATTGAGTGTTACTATATGACTATAAAAGTTTGTACTGTGATATGCAAGGATTGAGTGTTATTATAGGACTATATAAGCACTATATGACTATAAAAGTTTGTACTGTGATATGCAAGGATTGAGTGTTATTATAGAACTATAAAAGTTTGTACCATGATATGCAAGGATTGAGTGTTACTATATGACACTAAAAGTTTGTACTGTGATAATGCAAGGATTAAGTGTTATTATAAGACTATAAAAGTTTGTACTGTGATATGCAAGGATTGAGTGTTATTATAGGACAATATAAGCCTGTACCATGATATGCAAGGATTGACTGTTACTATCTGACAACAATCTTGTACCATGATATGCAAGGATTGACTGTTACTGTCTGACAACAATCTTGTACATTGATATGCAAGGATTGATTGCTAATCAGAAAGCTTGTTCATGTATACTGTACTGACACTTCTCAAGGTCAGACTGTTTTGTAGGCTTCAGTATTTATTGAAGTAAGTTACACAACTGAAAAGACCAACTAAAAATATTTTCAATGTTTACATTTGAACATTGGAGCAATCCATGCTTAATGACTGGATTCAGAAAGAAACAGATTTTGTCTGGACAAATTTGATGTTCTGAATAATTGATGAAGAGGAAAATGAGTTTGTATAATGGAAGCTGCTTTAATCGGTATCACACAGCATGAATCTCAATACCTATTTTCTCAATTTTTTCTGCATCAAGTTTTAATGTCCCTACTGCAATAGCAGAAATGTGCACATTGCTTCTCCGCTGACCCTCTGTAAGTCTTTGCGTCCATCCTGATCCCATCTTAGCATGATATCAAAGCAACTATTGAACTTTGAGCTATGAAGTTCTATACACTCTACAATGCTCCTGTGTAGATAACCTGATAAAACTTTTAGACCATTTCTAAAAATTTCAATTTTGGGTTTAAATTTTACAGATGTTAAAACTTTTTGGTGGACGTTAACTTTTCTGCCAAAAACCCTTGGTAAATGGCCAGAAAATGGTGATGCATTAACCCCAGTGACCATCTTGAACATTTTTTTAATTGCTTTTTCACCTTAATTGTTGGGCATATCAACATTTGGTTTTTAGCAAAAGACTTCTTATGCTATCGATTGGTCATCAGTGAAAATGGTAATGCTCTTATGTCCAGTATGGCCACCATGGCAGCCATAAAAAAATTCTTATCCCTGCTCGTCCTGAGCAGAAAGTCATACTGACATAGGGTAATTTCCCTTGCAAGACTTCTTATGGTGTTAAGTCATAAATGAAAATCATGCCAATCTGACCTCCAAAATGGACACAACTGTGGTCATCTTGAAAATTGTTAATGCTGCTTCTTCTAGATGACCGGTCATATGGACATGAGGTTTTACCAGGAGACATAGTATCTACTTGATCCTAAAGTAAAATGGTTCCAGTCTGATTCCAATATGGTCATCTCTACCCCCCTCCCCATTATGGACTCTTGTTCATTTTCTTAAAAAGAAATTTTTTGGGACTGACTTATTTGACAAAATCTTACTTGCAAAATCAAAGGGAGGTTTTATTACACCATTTTTAAAAGAATGAAAACCATGTCGGTACAGTTCAGCAAAAATCACATCAGATAGCTAAAATGCATTTTTATTATGCAGAAGTAGATGATTTGATTCAATTTTCATGTCATTAAGGCATTTTTTTTTTTTTTTTACAGTATTAAATTTATTTGGTCTTGGGACTGTTTCGATCTGGTTTCAGTCTGACTGCATTGGGGACATATATTTTACAAACACATAGTTTGTAATCATCAGTTTCATGGATTTGTATGGATGCATGCCTGGTTTGAATTTATGATTTTACAAATTAGAATCAATAATTTTACAGCTGACACATTCATTGTTGTCTCATTTCCATCCAGATATTTTGAAATCACCCTTTTTCGGTATTCCAAATAGTAATTCTAGAATTAAGACTAATTCTCAGTAGTTTGTTGCTTCAGGGGTTTGGTATAATATGTCACATTCCAGCTGTTACAGACAGAGAACCTTAAATAGCAGGTCAGGTAGTAACACCCTTATGAAAACTAAATTATTCTTCTGTCTCAAAAAAGAAATCAATATGAGATGGTAATTTGTGTCATTTGTACTTTTTCAGTTACTACCTCAAATTTATTTTCTGGTGCAATTTGAGCTAATATTCTGGATTAGGGTTGATCCTGTTCTTTCTGCTTCAACACAACGGTGGCTTTGATCTGCCCATGAAGTGTTTTGTTTTGGTGGTTGCTTGGATTTTAATAGCACTTTCAACATATTATTGGTTATATCTTTAAAGGAACTTAGAGGCATGTGCCTTTCCCAGGCACACATGGAGGCAGTTGACCAAAGGCTGACTTGGGCAGGTTTCAAAACCACAATCCTTGGATTATGATTGAGGCTTAGCCAACTGATCTACCATGGGTGGTTCTCTGCTGTTTTCTAACTGTTCTACCATGACTGGTTCTATGCTGTTTTCTAACTGTTCTACCATGGGTGGTTCTATGCTGTTCACCAACTGATCTACCATGGGTGTTTCTCTGCTGTTTACCAACTGATCTACCATGGCTGGTTCTATGCTGTTTTCTAACTGTTCTACCATGACTGGTTCTATGCTGTTCACCATCTAATCTACCATGGCTGGTTCGGTGCTGTTTTCCAACTGTTCTACTACAACTAGTTCTATGCTGTTCACCCATCTGATCTACCATGGCTGGTTCTATGCTGTTTTCCTATTGTTCTACCATGGCTGGTTCTATGTTGTTTTCCAACTGTCCTACCATGGCTGGTGCTATGCTGTTTACCAACTGATCTACCATTGCTGTCTAATGTATAGAATGTTATGACAGAGCTATTTCTATGCTGTTTACCAGATCTACCTGTCTAATGTACACTATGTGATGGCAGACTAATTCTGTGCTGTTTACTGTTTTACCATGGCTGTCTAATGTACAGTATGTGAAGGGGGAGGTGGTTCTATGCTGTTTACCGACTGATCTACCATGGCTGTCTGATGTACACTATGTAATGGCAGACTAATTTTGTGCTGTTTACTGTTTTACCATGGCTGTCTAATGTACAGTATGTGAAGGGGGAGGTGGTTCTATGCTGTTTACCGACTGATCTACCATGGCTGTCTAATGTACACTATGTGATGGCAGACCAATTCTGTGCTGTTTACTGTTTTACCATGGCTGTCTACTGTACAGTATGTGAAGGGGGAGGTGGTTCTATGCTGTTTACCGACTGATCTACCATGGCTGTCTGATGTACACTATGTAATGGCAGACTAATTTTGTGCTGTTTACTGTTTTACCATGGCTGTCTAATGTACAGTATGTGAAGGGGGAGGTGGTTCTATGCTGTTTACCGACTGATCTACCATGGCTGTCTAATGTACACTATGTGATGGCAGACCAATTCTGTGCTGTTTACTGTTTTACCATGGCTGTCTACTGTACAGTATGTGAAGGGGGAGGTGGTTCTATGCTGTTTACCGACTGATCTACCATGGCTGTCTGATGTACACTATGTAATGGCAGACTAATTTTGTGCTCTTTATTGATTTACCATGGCCGTCTGATGTACAGTATGTGATGGCAGACTAATTTTGTGCTGTTTACTGTCTTACCATGGCTGTCTGATGTACAGTATGTGATGGCAGACTAATTTTGTGCTGTTTACTGTCTTACCATGGCTGTCTGATGTACAGTATGTGATGGCAGACTAATTTTGTGCTCTTTACTGATTTACCATGGCCGTCTGATGTACACCCTGAGAGGGCAGACTGGTTCAATACTGAGTGCTGTTGGATGCATGCTATAGATGGGTGAATAAGGGAGCAACCAGATGCCAGAAATGCAGAATGTCATTATCAAGATTTATATGTTTTTTATAGGATGTTTCAAGGCTTTTATCTGCAAGTTATCTTTGATTTATTATATAGCCACATGATGTAATCTTTCGTTGGGATTTGATATACGATGTGTTACATAGCATTGGAGGAAAAAAGCTACATGTTAAATTCAAAGGGATCAGAAGTCATTATGCCTATGGTATGTTTCATTCACCAGATCATTTCAGTGCATCATTAATAATGGAATTTATCTTTGCTATAAAATAATTAGATATAATTCTTTTTGTCTGAAAACCTTATTTTCAAGATGCTTTCAGCAGTCAGTGCTTGTGAAACACATTCAATGTCTGCCCCACCATTTTGATTTATGTCACTGTTCTCTCAGTACCTTCTCTCTGTTGAGAAAGGCCTGAATACACCCTGGACACTTTTTTAGCAATACAATTCCAATGCAGTCTGGAATCTCTTGAATGATTAAGACCATGAAGGGAACATAGCATAAATACATCATGGATTTCAGAAAATCCACTTTCCACATGATCATCAGAACTGGGAAAAACAGTTTAGATCCCAACCATATAAGCATATATACATTAAATACGCATAACATCAAAAGATGTAAAAGCACTATAAAGGACAAATTAACACATGCATCCATCTCTTGCCCATGGTCATGCCTCTAGGGCAGGGAATTTGCCTCTGGGTCATCTCTTGGAAATTATCAAAATTTCCAACCCAGTGATCACGTACGTATTCACCTATTAGAAATTAAGAGACGAATGCACATAGAGTATGCAACGTTGCTAGAATTTGGCCCTATGGTCAGACCATACAACATGTGGCATAACTTGGAAACACTAAAATATGCAATGGCGTGATACTGACCTCATCCTTGTATTAATTTATGTATAATGGGACATACAGAACATGGCTTTTATTATGCAGGTGTCTCTACATGCATGTGATTTATAATTATCAGGTTTTTATTAATGAATGTATTAGGACTTGAATATTAGCTACATTTTATAAAAATTTACCCAATTCTTCATTGTGAAGGTAAATTTACTTTCCACCAATCATACATTTGTTCCATCACTTCATTCTAACCAATAATTCTTAGCACTCATTTAATACCATCATGATTTTTAAAAATACTAATCATGCTTTTAATATTAATCATGCTTTTAATACTGATCATGCTTTTATTATTAATAGTACTTTTAATACAAAACATCCTTTTAATGCTGATAAATTCTTTTAATACTAAACATGCTTTTAATTTTAATGAATCCTTTTCATACTGATCAATGCTTCTGTTATTAATAGTACTTTTAATACAGAACATCCTTTTCATACTGACCAGTGCTTTTATTATTAATAGTACTTTTAATACTAATACTTTTAATACTGATCAATGCTTTTATTATTAATAGTACTTTTAATACTAATACTTTTAATACTGATCAATGCTTTTATTACTGATCATACTTATAATATTGATCAGTGCTTTTATTATTAATAATACTTTTAATACTAAATATGGTATGTGGGAAAGCCTGCCAGTAGCTTCTCGTGGGTCGGTGGTTCTTTCCTGGGTTTTCCAGGGTTCTTCCTCCACCAGTTATACTGGCCGCCATGCATAGCCTATCTTGTGCTGAAAAATGGCGTTAAACCCTAGAACAACAACAACAATACTAAACATGCTTTTAATACTGATCAATGATTTTAATACTAATACTTTTAATGCTGATCAATGCTTTTATTATTAATAATACTTTTAATATACTAATACTTTAAATATTAATCAATGCTTTTATTATTAATAATACTTTTAATACAAAACATGGTTTTAATACTGATCAATGCTTTTAATACTAATGCTTTTAATACTGATACTTTTAATTATAATTATCCTTTATTTTATGATTTAGAGACAGAGAACTCTTGATTTTATTTCTTAAAATTGTTGTTCCTCTTTCAGATTACATGGAAGGGATAGACTGTGGTGACACAAAGACTCTTGGAGGAGCTGTAGTGTTTTCTCATCGTTTCTATACGGAACAACAGTATAATAATAATGTGGAGTGTAGAATGACATTCAAAGCTCAAAATGAAGGCTGGAAATTAATGTTACGGATATTAGAATTAGATATTCCAGACAGAATGCCAAATGGGTTGTGTAATGATGCTTTATATGTTTATGATGATATGGATGTCTTTACAAAAGCAATGGTGAGTGCGCGTGGTGTTGTAAATTGGTAATGGTGGATCAACATGATTTTATTAAATCTATACCTCTTTCATTATAATTTACCATATATACTCACTTTGAAAGTCAACCCATCTGCAAACTGCACAGTCCCAGATCTGCCAGTACATTATGTCATGGCAGATCATGGTCTGTGTTATTTGCAGTTGGACTTGACTTATATACAAGTATATGCAGTATTTGCTGCCATTATTTACTTGGGTAAGTAAAAAAGTATTGTTGAGTCACATGATGTTCTGAAATAATCAGCTCACATGTTCATAACAGTAAGTGAGCTTTGTATGGCTGTATGTGTGGTGTGCTTTGTCCTTTCTGATGACCATTGTTAATGAACATGAAGCTTTAAACACAATCCTGATCTTGTCCATTTTAGCTTGGAAACCAAATTATTAAATATATGTGAACTCCAGTCATGATTAATTTTATTAATTTTTCCATCACTGTGGAAAATTTGAAAAAAGTCGATGTGATTCAGATACATTTTCAGACAAATCAGTGAAGTGCAATCGGCTCAAAAGCTTGAACACTGGGCAGAGGTTTTCTTTGGATTTTTTTCAGTGACAACTTATTTGTAATCTGATGAAAAATTGTTGTTGTTGTAGGGTTTAACGCCATTTTTCAGCACACAATAAGCTATACATGGCGGACAATATTAATGGTGGAGGAAGAACCCAGGAAAACCCCAGAAAGAACCACTGACCCACAAGAAGCTACTGGCAAGCTTTCTCACATACCCACATTGGCTGAATCCGAGACTCAAACCCATGCAGACAGAGGTGAGATGGCAGTGATCCATAACGGAAGGCACTTTTTTTTAGACCACTCGGCCCACCCCCCCCATGAAAATACCCATTTGAATAGGATGTTAGGTAAATTGCTGAGTAGACAACATATTTTCAAAAATTTAGACATTTTTACAAAAATCATTTAGTCCATGAACCACACCTGACTACACTATACATGTTGTGTGCAATAAATTAATATAAAGTAACCTTTTTATATTTTTGGTATTTGATCTTTTGTTTGTACTACATGGTCATTATTGTGCTGATGTGCCACAAAGCACTTCTTCATACTACAAACATATTCTTTTTCTACTGAGATAGGTTTCTAGTGATTGCATTTGATCCAAAAAAATAAGATTGATTGTGAGGTAAACTTTTAGTGATAGATTGCATGTGACATAAATTTCTGTGATTGGTAAGGTTGCATATGACAAACCTGTCAACTTTGACGCGGGGAGATGAAAACTCCCCATTTTTGGAGTCCTTCCACACATACCTCCAAATTTCCTAATATCTCCTGATTTTTGCAAAGAACTCCCATTATGTCTGTTAATTTTCTTTTTCTTCCATTTCTCCTAAAAATAATTCTGCATAGATATATTGTATGCAACCCGCAGAAGCCATGTTATGTTTTATCACCTGTGTATACTGTTGCGATAAAATAATTCTTATGTAAATAGAATGTTAAGTTTAAATATTATTCATGTAAATTTATGATTTTTTTTTAATCCCCACAACAATACTAAAATCAGAAAATAAACCACAACAAGAAATAGGCCATAGCAATAAAATTGTGAGCAATTAGTTTAAATCCCATGAATGATCACTGTGAATGCTGTAGCATCTCCATTCCCATGAAAGAAACTTGCACTTTTTTAGCTAAATAAATAACTAGACAACTTTTGAAAAAAACTGATTCGATGTACTCTGATGTCCTAACACAAACATCATACATACAAACAATATAGCATAACACATATTGCACACATAGGACAGTAGGGTGACTTTCTGGCAAAAGGTCACACGAGAGACGGGAGAAGGAAACTAGCCCTATACATCTGTTTTTGGCAGGGAGTATGGACCCCTTAATCTCAAAATTGGGAACATTATGATGCCAGACCAGAAGCCCAGACTAGTACTAACTTTAGAAAGATCAACCCCAAATTCAAAAATAATATATGTATAATTTTTTTTATCCAAATTCCTTTTGATTTTTTTAACAAATAAACAACACGACCGACCTTAGGGGGAAACACCAACATATAAAAAAAGCCTTTCTAATTTTGGACACATGGGAGGATTTCTCAAAGGCTTACCATTTAATATAGTGAGGAGTCTGCCAAGGAGCCCATATATAAAGAAACCTGATTAAAATACCTGTCATTACTATACCGTATATACAGACATTAATTACCACAATTAAACTAGAAGAAGGAATGGGAAAAAATATTACAATGCAGAATATGTGTCCCATGAAACTAATTCAGAATACCTGCAAATATGTTATATAATAAACAGTATTAAATGCTTTACAAATCGACAATAAGGAAATAAGGTGGGATATAAAATTTGGGAAAAAGTTGCCACATGTGTAAGCTTGAGACTGCGTATTTAGGCACCATTAGTAAAAATAAAATAGGGTAGGGTATTGTTTATTTGCCAATAAATTGCTGGTGCATACATAGCACACTGTAGAACATGGATTCTTTGATGCATATTGGAGGGCCAGTCCTTTACACAAGACAGTTGCAATGATAAGAATTAACTTTTAATTAGTCACACTGGATTTCTTGCTTGTTTACTTAAGATTAACCTTAAACTACTGTGCAGTTTGGCCACAGCTACCAGAATATGAAAAGAGGGCACATCCTGGAGAAAACAAGGTATGTCACAAGGAGAAATGGTGCATCCTTTGAGAATTTCATGCATGTTGGACCCAAAAGATCAGTTAATATTCAGTGAAAACAGGCTTTAAAAATGCCCTGAAAAACCTCCCTATTTTAGGTCCCAATCTCCCTATTTTTTCATTCCATTTCCATACTGATTGCATGTCAGTTAAATTTCTAGTGATAAGATTGTGTGTGATCTAAATTTCTAGTGATAAGATTGTGTGAGTTAAATTTCTAGTGATAAGATTGTGTGTAAGCTAAATATCTAGTGATTGAAAAGATTGTGTGTGAGTTAAATTTCTAGTGATAAGATTGTGTGAGCTAAATTTCTAGTGATTGATAAGATTGTGTGTGAGCTCAATTTCTAGTGATAAGATTGTGTGTGAGCTAAATGTCTAGTGATAAGATTGTGTGATCTAAATTTCCAGTGATAAGATTGCGTGTTATCAAAATTTCTATTGATAAGATTGCGTGTGAGCTAAATTTCTAGTGATAAGATTGCATGTGAGCTGAATTTCTAGTGATCGCATGAAATCTAAATTTTTAATGAGACTGTGTGAGCTAAATGTCTAGTGATTGATAAGACTGCATGTGATCAGAATTTCTAGTGATTGATAAAATTGTGTTTGATCTAAATTTCCAGTGATGAGAATGCATGTGAGTTACATTTCTAGTGATTGATAAAAATGCATTTGAGTTAATTTCTAATGATAAATACATTTCTAGTCCACTATAATTAATCATTTATTTATAACTAAGTAGGTATTGAACATGATTACAAACTTATTCTTTTTCTGCAGAAATGTTGAAATGTGCAACATTTTTATTTGATCAGCCTGGAAATTTAGGTTCTGTTAAGATGGAACCCTTTTGAGTCCAAGTTATTCATACAGGTATTTTGCTAATGAGATTTTAGCATTGGGGAAAAGTACAGCCAGGAAGTAGATAGCTTTTAATATATGAGAGCAATCAATCCTACTTGATATATTTCTGTAATCAAGCAACAGAATTCTATCTATATATCATTACTGCTGCCTGAGAGAACAAGATAATTAAAATTAAATTGCTGTTGGGAGCTTAGGTTTTGATCATAACAAATGTCTTTTTCTCTCATTAGAGTCTCTATCAAATTTGTTTTCCTGTTGATGAGTGGTGGGAGTGTTAATCATATAGGATGGAAATTAGGGTGATGGGTGACAACTGTAAAATTTAAGGCTTGTGATCAGTGATTATCTACAGTATTGAATGGTTATGTTACAGTGTTTTTCCACTTGTGTGTATGTAGTATTCACTGATTTGCACCCTACCACACTGTATAATATTCAGGTGTTACAGTTAGTGTCTGGTCCAAACTTCACTCAGTTGTTGTTAGACTTTGATTTATCAGCAATGAAGTAACCAATTGTTGCAATTCCTTAAGGGGATTTAGTTCAGAGCTCACAATACGATTCTTAAAATAGAAGTCCAGAGCTACAGCTCTCCCAAACCCACCACTGTGGTGGCCTAGCGGTTAGAATGTCCTCCTCACATGTGCAAGGTTGCAGATTCAAATCTCAGCCAAGTCATACCACGGACTTATAAAAATGGTACTAGCAGCTTCCTTGCTAGGCGTTCATCATTAAGAGGTTAGTGTTAGGACAAGTTGGCCTGGTGTCAGGATAATGTATCTGGATGGGACATCCTGCTAGCAGCAGGGGGGGGCGATTCCTACAAAATTTAGAAGGTTCCAAATGTCGAAATAAACCCTCCAAAAAAGAGGTTTTAACCGGAAATAACATCGACTACGTTTCAAGAGGAACCCTTGGAGAGATAAGCCTCCTTGGGAGGTCCTCCTGAGTTAGTCCAAATACGGTTTCTAGTTGAAAAACTTATTAATGGCGCTTCGATTAAAAAAAATGAACCAATTTGTTGTCGTCGCCCTCCCTGCTGCTCAATTAAAAATTGTTATAACAAATAATGGCTAATATTGGAGAAGCGTATACTACTAGATTAGCTCGAGAGCGGCTACAAACAATTTAAAAATTTCTTCCTGTAAGGGATTCTGTCAAAGAAAAACTTTGAGCAAGACAAGAAGCGCAAGTTGAGTTTACAGAAGGTGCAGAACAGTTATTTACACCCATTACAAAAGATACTAGTAAAATTGTGACGGGTATCGTAGGGGATATCGAGGCTGACAAAGAGGGTCTTCTTCAGTTATCAAAAAAAAAAACTGTGGAGGCTATGGCGGCGTCGCAGGATGTTATCAAAACCCTGCCAACCCAAATTGTTGAAGCTGTAGAAGCTGCTAATCAAACGCGCCGAAATCAATGATGTTAAAAATATTGTCGATAAACTACCTAAACCAGAAATAAAAACTAGATACTTTACTCAGGATGCTTACATGGAAATATTAAAGGATATATCTCAAGAGATAAGTTACTGAAGCCACAATTTCTTAATACTCCAGAACACGAGTGGAACGCAAAAGTATTTCGTGAGCTTAAAGATATTCCAAGAATCATCGGTGAACATAATCTCAAATTTGATAATTTTGTTAGTCAGGTTAATAAACTAAAAAGGGCTTAAATACCAATGTGGAAACCTCGGTCACGGAGACGATGACAAGCATTGCCCGACCCGGGTGAAAAGTCTGGTGATGGGTTTTCAGGAAGTGGTTTTATTGACTGTCCTAACAATATCATCAATGACGTTCAACGGTTAGAAGTTCTCATAGGAGGAAAGCGAGCTGGAAACAACTGACCAGAAATAATTGATGAAGCAGCTGATGTCTGTCAGCAATTATTTCAAGGTGGTATCATGGATATCGATATCTACCGAGAACTTATTAATGAGCTTGCTGATGACTATCATAGTGACTAGTTGTTAGATAAATAAATAATTATATAAAATGATCATACACGATTCTCATCGTAGGTCAGTTATGGTCAGGGTAGTAAATTCACGATTGCCAGTGTACAAGATGACTTACGGAGATGGATTTGGTGATGTTGTTCAGGGTTTATTCGCGAGGATAGCTCCTAAAGCAATACCGATCGTAAAACAATTATCAATGAAAGCTATTGACATTGTTCATGATAAAGCTACTGGTGCTGTTGGTAGCGCTGCTAGTAAAGCGCTCTTGTCAATCAAGGACAGACTAGCGCGATTAATACGCAGGCCAAAAATGGTCCAGCCACCGCCGGTGAAATTACCAAGCACCGAAGTGATGCCTGCAAATGTCAGTAAAATAATAAATCAAGCCGCAAATCAAAAACTAGCAGAGTTGATAAATCAAGGGGCTGAACAAATAAATACAAGTTTTATATCGGGAAGTGGTCTTCATTTTAGACGATAATAAATTATAATAAAATGTTTAAACGTCAATCTGACCCAGCGTTCGACATGGATGCACCAGTACTCAAGGACGAATCGTTGCATGATTTTCAGTATTACTCTTATGGCGTACAAAGTCCAGATAAACGAGGACGAATTGAATTACAGGTTCAGGATACAAGTAGATATTTCTTGCCCGCTGAAGCGTTTATCGAAGTAGAAGGTGAAATTTTAAAAACAGATGATACAGAATATAACGCAGGTTTTAAAATTGGTTTTGTCAATAACGGAATTATGGCCTTGTTTGAAAGCGCTGCGTATCTCATTGACGGAAAAAAAATAGAGTCATTTGAAAACAATGTTGATGTGGCTACAACAATAATTGGTTTGGCAAGATACTCTGATGATTATGCAAAATCAGCTGGTCCATCGATCATGTTTTATAAGGATAATTCTGATCAACCTAGTCCGGATTCTATGACTATGGCTAATGTGAGAAACACAGCTGGTACTGGGGAGACACCTGCAGTAATAGAACCAAATCTGAATTACAATTTAGGTTTTCATACGCGTAGACTAATGTTGGAAGGGAATCGTAGAAAATTTTCTTGTGCCATTCTGCTGTCGCATATATTTGGATTTTGCAGAGATGTCCGAAAGGTAATTTATGGAGTAAAACACACGGTTGTGTTTTTTAGAAAAAATGATGACAATGATGCCTTATGGCGACCTGCTGGTGACACTGGTAAAGTAGAAATAAAAAAACTTTTGTTGTGGATGCCAGTAATGACTCCGGCAATTGCTGAAGAACTGCGACTACTTTCTTTTATGGATCAAGGTGGTAAATCGTTGTTATCATGGCTTACAGTAACCACAGATAGTGTTCAAAGTACCATTAACAGTTTATTTACATGGCATATAGCTTCACAGCAGGGAGTTTCTGCACCGCGACATATTTTCATTGCTCTTCAAGATATTACACGAATGAACTCACAAGAACATAGTCATATGATATTTGATCCACTTGGTGTTTCTGATGTTTCTTTAAAAATAAACGGGCATCAAGGACCATCTGAAAATATACAATTAAATTTTACGAATAACCATGTTGCACGTGTGCATTATCGCTTGATGAAATATCTATCGCATGATCTAAATATTGATACTGGTTTGCAAATATCACAATTGGATTTTAGGAAATATTATCCCATCTATTACTTCTCACTAGAGCATCTTGATTTAACTAGACAGTCTGTCGTTGATGTGCATTTCAGAGCTCAAGTGTTAAAAGGGGCTATAGCTGAGTACAGAGCAATTGCTGTTATACTCAGCGATAGGACAATGTTACTTGAAGGTGTTGGTGGCCAAATGAGAGTCGTTGATGCACCAATAGAAAACATGTAGTTTTCAAAAACATGTAGCAATTAGATCAGTTGCGTTTATTATAAAATGTCATATTGTCACGTTAATGTTACTTTGACTTTTGGTCAGGTAAAGAAATTACAATCGAAAAACATGAGTGTGTGTGGGGCAACGATAACACTAAAAAACCATCAAATTGCTAATGGTGGCACAAATAAGTTATCGCTGACTAAAACCAAACTAAAACATTTCAATAAAGCAAAGTAAGCAAAAACCAGAGTTCAGCTTGATTTCGCTCCAAAGGCTATCAAGGATATGGTTAAAACCGGTGGTATATTTCCTCTTCTCGCAGCAATACCAGCACTGATAGCTGCTGCTGCCCCAGCTGGGATGGCATTAAAGAAAGCAACTGGAAAAGGATACAAAAAAAAAGGACGGGGTCTCAGACTTCCAGGAACTCCGCCTTCATGGTACCCAAAACAGTTTTGAAAACTGCTGGTTTTCTACCGATGTCAAATTTTGATTTGCTCGATGCTGCTAAACAACTTAAAATAAAAAATTTCAAAGGTGTTTTTATGTGAGATCAGTTACCGCAAAACCGAATAATCCAGAAACTGGAATTATTAATCTCAATAACAGTGATGGTCCAGGAACTCACTGGGTTGCTTATGTGATCGATCCATGTGGAATTATCTATTTCGATTCGTATGGGTTAGCACCGCCAGTTGAATTCCTCAAGTACGCACGTAGAGTGCAAAGCACTCCAACCCCTATTGCAGTCTGGTATTCAACGCTACCAACACAAACACTAACCGATTAAGAATAAATTTCAAACTAACAGACCAGTCTGGCCACCTTCCTTCTTGATTTAAGACATGAAACACTACATATTAATCTACTTGTGAAATCCTAAAGATTTCCATCCTGAGGATTTCTATCCTAAAAGTCTTATTAAAAAAAAAATCCTGACAGCGTGTTTTTTTTTTACTATCGCTCAGAATTATAAGAAATTTATTTTTTACTGAAAAACTGTCAAATTTCTCAATTCTGAAGGGTAATATGCCTGACAAAATCATAAAAATCGACCGATTTGCTAATTCGGAAGGGTAATATGCCTGACAGAATCATGAAAATCGTCCGATTTGCTAATTCGGAAGGGTAATATGCCTGACAAAATCATAAAAATCAACCGAAATTCACAAGCAAGTATTTTTTGTGCATGAGCAACAGTAAAAATATTTATATATATTTTGTGCACATCATCCCATTTGCTAATTCGGAAGGGTAATATGCCTGTCAAAATCATGAAAATCGACCAATTTGCTAATTCTGCAGGGTAATATGCCTGTCAAAATCATGAAAATCGTACGATTTGCTAATTCTGAAGGGTAATATGCCTGACAGAATCATGAAAATCGTCCGATTTACTAATTCGGAAGGGTAATATGCCTGACAGAATCATGCAAATTCAGTAAAAAAAATATACCTGCAAAGAATTTTATTTTTTCCTGACAGACCCTGATTTCTAATTAATCAAACGAGTATTATATATGTACCAGCACGTGAAGGTTTTTATTTGCGACAAGCAAGCACTTGAAAACTACATCAAAGAGGTGTTTATGCAGTCCCCGGTCAGCACAGTTGATTTAGTTATTGATGTATTCGGTAATGAAGACTTTTTATTAATGCAATAACAGTTTGATGAACTGTGGCAAAAATGTATTTGTGTGATTACATGTGACAGAGACCAGATTTAAATTATGCGCATTCTTGCATTACATTTGATCGGCTTAAGGAAATATTATTTAACTGTGCAGATGCAGATCAATTGATACAGATGCAGATGATACAAGTGAATCAGATTGATTGATGTAGGTCAGATTGATGTGGGTAAAAAAAAATCAGATGCAGGTAAAAAATATTTTTTTTTCCTGTCAGTGCGAGACTGACATTCTACTTTCAATTTCATTTCTACGTGCTTGACTTCATTTCCAAGAAAGCAAGGGATCTAACTCTCGATCTTTTTTCTCAACTGTCTTGTACAAGTATTAATTACTTTTTTTTTATTTGTATTCTTCGGATAATGCTAACCTGATTTTTTCGATTGCATGGCAGAGAGGGACAAATTCATCCAGTTGATGTTCTTCTATTGTAGCTAGTGATTTATATAACTCTGTCTGGATTTTTTTATATAAATTTATACTGAGCAGGCAAAATATACTGACCTTCCAATTTAGCCTCATATAGTGCTTCAAAATCAGACATAATTTTTTTTTGGATTTAATTGATCAGATATATTAATTTTGTTTTCTTCTAATTTTTAAATAGCAACAATCACATCATTGATATTTTCTAATTCGTTATTTATATAATTATATATTTGAAAGAAAAATAAACAGCAGCCTTGATGAGCGGTTATCAATCATGGGTCTTGCACTGGCCTATGTGTTTCACGAGGTCCTTTCAGACCTTTTGTCCCGAGATTTTATCTCGGAGATTTTTGTCTTACAGATCGTTTCTTGTCAATTCTCGGCATCCTTCGTGATCGTGGCCGCATTCTCTCTGAATGAGACCCATGTGACGTAGAGCTTTCTGCATCCAAGGCAACTGTTTATTTTGGGGGGTGCATTCACAAACATACCTACAGCGAATTCTCTAAACGAAAGTGAGGCGAAATGTTAGTATTCGGAAGTTTGTCTGTGTACTTTTCATGTACATACCCCC
The DNA here is from genome assembly GCA_028554795.2 of Sinohyriopsis cumingii. Taxonomy (NCBI): domain Eukaryota; kingdom Metazoa; phylum Mollusca; class Bivalvia; order Unionida; family Unionidae; genus Sinohyriopsis; species Sinohyriopsis cumingii. The sequence continues at coordinate 71,846,865 of CM068839.1, forward strand.
CCTGGATTAAATCCCAGGGGTGAAAAAACGTCACCCCCACGATTTGACGTGGGAGAGATATGTACATGAGGGCCCTGCTGGAGCCCCCCCCCCCCAATTATAAAAGCCATATTTATTGGCACCGTCAACAGTATGTCCGTTACGAGATTCGATCCATTGGCAATGACAAAGTCAGGGACGAGAGTCAGCCGAACTGACCACTACACCACGGTCTCATCTGATGATATAGGATTTAAAAATTATCATATAGGTAACTATTGACAGAGCTGCAGCTGAATTCTGAACTAGATTTTAAGTTCTGAACTAGATTTTAAATATTGCTGTGAAAGTAACATTTACCTGTACTGACAATTGTTAATTTTATCAAACGCGGAAGTGTTAATGCGAAAATAGACTGCTGCTAGTGTGTATACAATAAGACAGTTATAATTGGCTGTAAACAAAAACTGTATACAGTTCTACTCGCTGGATAATATATTACCTTTATAGGTAATGATATGTGTTGTGCAATCTCCTTGATGAAATCACCTTGACGAAGTCACCTTGATGAAATCAAGGGGGGGGTAATTGCATCATTGACTTTTACACAGTCGCTGCAGAGTTATCTCCGTTATCTGCATCTACATAACGAAATAAAATCCAGCTATCAAACCGGTATGAAAACGTTGATTTGATTATTTCATCTGCAACACATTTGACCAAACGCGACTGAATACCAAACTACTTGCCAGCCGCGCACATTGATTGAAAAATTCTCTCTTCACCGTTGCTTATTTTGAGACATCTGACAACTCTAGGAATTTTTACAAATTTACCAGTACCTCCTCATGCAGAATTCTCCCCTTGTGTGATGGCTTGTAAATTTTGAAGAGAGTTATTAAGTTTATTTTTGTCAACGTGATCGATCACAAGGCCGTCTTTAATCTCTCCAAAGAAACATTCGAATACAAACCTGTGATTGTAATAGGTTTTATTCCCAGCTCTGAACTTTAGATAACCAGCATTATTAACATCAGCAACTTTTATTCTCAACCTACAATGTCTAATTGAGCCATCGCGTGACGCTTCGTAATTCTCGATGACAGGGTGTCGGACAAATTCCTGGTTCATTTTATATAATAATGTTATTTGTCTAATTTATATTTGTCTGAGAACTTAGTTATATAATCACGTTCACATTTCAACGCATCATGATTATTTTTTTTGTTATAATATCTTTTAAGGTCACGATATCTTTTCCCCCCACAACTTGCGCACAATTGTGTTTTACCCCTGACTCCAATAGCACATTGCAGACACAGTGTTGGTCCTGAACCCCCCTTCTGAATGCATTGTAAATGTTCTCCGCAGAATTCTTTTCTGCAGGATTTGTTACAAGGAGTTACAGATCCCACTTTAAGCCACCTGCACTGATTGGTTTGAGGCATTATATATATATTATTTCTTATTTAAATGTTTGTCTTAAATATAATATGGAAGGGTTTGAGAGATTATCTGCAATCAAGCCCCGGAAAACTTCTAGATTTGATCTTGACAGACTAACCCCTGATTTGCAGAGGCAAGCCCTGACTGGTCTGTTTGATATTATCAGACATGCCAAAAACGAATTTCGTAATGATGGAGCATCTCACGTGTGGTCTACATTCAAAATTATACACGACGACAATGTCAAGGACGCTACAATGAACGATGCACGAGCAAAAGCAATTATCGATTACCTCAATCAAAAATATTTTTTTCAGAGTAAAGTTTATTATGTGCTCGGATGATGACAGGTGGATTATCCGTGACAAACGTGACGCTGTCCTTGCTAATGGAAAAACTGCTCTGTTAAGTAAAGATTCCAAACCAGGAATGCTGACTGTGATTGACAGACCATATTATGCTCGAGCATATCCTGTAACAGCGGTCATTTACGGAATTTATCCGATAAAAAAACCCAACATTAATGATGTTGCCCCAATGAGATTTTCAAAGCTGAATTGTGTAGCCAAGCGAGTAATAGAACATTTTAAAAATGCAAAGCGTGGAAACGGTTTAACTGATCTGTGACGTGAAAAATAAACAAATGGGCTGAATCAGTTAAGGATACAGGAGCATCAATAAACAATGTTGCCGAGTTAAAAAAGGCATTAAGATTCCCCATAACCGTAGTAACGATAACAGGGGAAGTATTATACAAATCAAAATATAATCGGAACGGAGCTCCAATAAATATCATTGATCACAACGCTCATGCTTGGACCAATGCGGTCACAATATTTCCACGAAATCGTGTTGTGAGATGTTACTCATCAGAGAGTTTTTGGAGTGGAATATTTGATGCTATCAGCCGAATAAGCAAAAACGACCCTGTGTCAGTATGGTTGTTTAAAAGTTCCGAAGAAGGCAAGTATGATCAATTTGTAAGACCTAACAGCGAATTATATCGTAAAGAATCTCTCCACGAAGAAATGAGAAAACTCGCACAGAGGTACTCAGAAAATACTGAGCAATTATTAACTGTTTTACAATTCCATCAGTTGCTGCCCACGCTGCTCGAGAAAGAAATTCATGGAGACCAACACACGCTGAGTTCCTTGAAGATGTGCAGGATAGTTGTATCGAATACGGACACGGCGGTTTGTGGAACACCAAGTATAATATCGGTGAAATGATTTCCATGGACATGACCGTGTGTTATCCTGGAAGTTTTCTTGGGATGGGCTAGTGCGCCGGATATTTTAAAAGATTTGGTCATCCTTGTCATGAGATGGTAAGAGTATCAATTAATGGTTCATTACCCAATTTTTCCCTGACAGGATTTGCTCATGTAACGTTGTTTGAATTCACTATGAATCTTCATCCGATTTGTTATGTTTGGTTTGGCAGACACTTCTCGGAGAAACGTTGGGCGCCAATAGTGTTATTACGATATATGCTTGACAGTAAAATATTGATATCGTTGGTTGTCAGTGAAGCAATTATATCATATCAGCCGCAAACTTCGGTTTGGTTACCAACACCGGAGCGTATCAGTCTTGATGAAGTCATCGAAGAATGCAAACAGGAATATCCGGACATATCCGCGGATGTCATTGTTAATGATGCTTCTAATATTCATAAGATTAAACTCAGCAACAGTGAAAAAACAGCAAAAGATCTTGGTAGAAGAATAATCGGTAAATTTACTCAAGGTGGTGCATACGATCATAAACGGCATCACTCACGATTGATTATGGATGATGTTGAATTAGATTTTATAATTAATGATGCCACTGCGAGAAATATATTTTGTAATCAGGAGGACGCTTACTTGTCTGACGGAACACGGTTAGGCACAGTTGTTAGTTACATCAACGGAGAATCGCCTCAGTACACCCATTTAAGATCTTCGATGCTCACTTATGTTTCTATAAATTTGCTATCGATGATAAATAGATTTCCTGACACTGCAGTTAGACTTGCTACGGATTCATTTTATATCGATAAAAATTATTAAGAATTACTGGCTCGTTTCACAAGCAATGATGAATCATGGAGTTCATGGAGAATAAAAAAAGAAATGTTACATTGTTATTGTGAATCCGCTGATGTTGAGATCAAAGATAGTTATTGTAAATCAGAATTATCAGAAATGTCGAATGCACCATCTGTGTATGATCCAGTATCCAGACACAAAACCGTTTATTTGAATGGGGCGGGAGGTTCTGGTAAGACAACTCGAGTAATCAAATTATTTCAACAGAATTCAGGTATAATTGTGTTAACACCAACACACAGACTTGCCAGGGAGATGAAACAACGAGGAGTCAATTCTAGTACTTGTCACAGTTTTTTCAAATACAGTGGTGGTGTGTGGACTTCAGATCAAATGGGAGAGAAATATATTCCAAAAGTTATAATTTGGGATGAAATATGTATTGTACTGTTAGAAACATTAAAAACATTTCTCGATTGGTGATTAACAAAAAATACAGCTGTGATAATGTGCGGCGATCACGGTCAGCCACCTTCGTTTGTTGGACCATCTCCACACGATTGGTTGGAGAATTTTGTTGATTATTACAAGGAGATAACTGATGATCATAGATCTCGATGCAGAATTAAAGGAATTTAAAACATTAATCAAACTACAACCGAATAAAATTCAATGTGAAATAATGCGCAAGGTGATTTCAGAAACTTCCTTGAACGACTTTTGGAAAACGTGGAAACCAAACGATTTGATAGTGGCAAGTAGAAAGATAGTCAGAGACACACTTCAACAACAGTTATTTCAATTACACAAGAAAACATTTCCAACACTGCCAGTGCCATTGTGTTATAGACCAGCTGATACACGGTTACAGAATATCGATGTTGATATACCAGGACAGTCTTGGGGGGAAGCAGAATTTAGTATTAAATGATATTGTCGCAGTTGATATCAATGTTGTTGAAGATGCATTGCGCGCCGATAAATCCCCATGGACGCTAGGATACGCAATGACGATACATTCATCTCAAGGACTGACTATCTCTGATTCAGTTGTTTGGATTATTGATGATCGTATCGAGTGGTCAAACTTAGTTTACTTGGCTGTGTCCAGAGTCAGAAAAATATCTCAGCTGTGGAGAATTGTCTTGGATGAGTCAATGGCTAATGAAATTAATAATGAAAACAACAGCGATATAATAAGAAAAAAATTAGCCAGTTACAAACAAAGTGACCAAAAAAATAATCGAGAATTTGACCTTGATGTTGAATTTATCATGATACTGAAACAACAGCAGAATAATCACTGTGCGAGCTGTAATTGTATAATGTTGTGGCAGTATTCGAGTAATAATCCAAGACAATTCACTGTAGATAGAAAAGATAATTGTCTTGGTCATACACGCAAAAATGTGATGCAGACCTGTCTTGAGTGTAATCTAAGTCGTGGTGCTAGTTAAGTGATTTGGGTGGTAATTGTGTGTCCTTGGGAATTACTTGTAATTGTTCACGTGTGAATCCACGTTGAGGAGCAGTTGAATCCAGCCTGTAGATTGCTGGTCTACCAGTAGATCTAGTTATGTTAGATATCTTGTGTGTGGTAATACTCCAGATAGGATCAGTCGCTCTTTTTTTACCACCTTCAAGTTCACCTGGTTCATATAAATATCTCACAGTGACATCATCCAGTATTGGTTGTGCTGAAAAATCATGTCGTTGTGGTATATGTTTTTTGGTAATTGCGTTAATAGGTTTCATATTAGTTGTTCGAGTAATTTCATTATTTAATGCAGCTATCACATTTGGTAATCTTGCGACCCATTCGCGTGATCTCTTGTCCTGAATGAATTCCTTCGCGTATTGATATCCAAATAACCGCTCAGCAAGTGTTCGACTAAATCGTTCAACAATTGCCTGATCATGGTGAATTTCAGTATGTCCTCATCTGATGTTGACATTATGTTGCTTCATCAGCGATGATACTACACCCTGAAATTCTTTGCCAGGATCAACTTGTAAAAGATGTGGACATTGTAGAGGTCCTCGTTGATAAATTCGTTCAAAGCATTGGCTACTTCAGATGCTGTTTTTGTCGTTAACGGTTCCGCATCTTTGTATCTACTTGCAACATCAACTACAGTTAACGCATATTTATATGTTATTTGAGGTCTTCGGATTTTAATGGCATCATGTGGCAGAAATAATATATCAGCCTGATGAACTTCATTAGGAACACTAACATTGAAATGTGCAAAGTGCATTTGTTTAGGTGGTGGTTGGTAAATTTGCCATATTGCCTGTTTGGATAACCAATTTTTAGCAGTATCGCGTGTAACTTTTGCTGCTTCAGGGAGTTTACTAATTGCTGCGCTACCCTTCCAATATCCTTTTAGGGAATAATAAATCGACTCCATTTATAATTAATTACCAGCACCTAACGCTAATTTACCTTTCATTGCGGATTTTATTAACCAAGTAGCTAATTTTTCCTTGAGAGATTTATCAGTGATGGAATTTAACGCGTGAATTAATTTCACATCTGCGAGATGTCTATGCTGCAGATCTTTACTTTTATAAGCTACATCATGCGCATGACATGCCTTATCAATAGCCTTTATCGGATACTCACCTGATTTTGGTTGATTCTGGTCATCAGGTCTGATATCAAGTTGGGTTCCTGGACCACAGTAACTATATCCTGGAAGATGTTTTTCTCCTGTTTATTTAGCCCACGGAGTCCCGGGTAGTTTTCCTAATTTTGCTGCAATATCACCTCCGTGTTGCTTTTTTTTTTACTTAACTTTGGCTTTGACTTTGATTTTGGTTTTGACTTTGGTTTTGGTTTTTCACCTGACTTGCTAGTGGAAATTAAATTTCTTTGTACCGCATCGCTCACACTTGCCCATAACCGCAGATCTATTATTTTTTGTTGTAATGGTTGTTAGATCGCTTGTCGATGTGCGTGCCCTGCATTTTACACAATATAAATCCATATTTATTTTCTATTATTTTAATGGAGATCACTGACTTCTGCTACAAAATGATGAGAACCAGTTAAGCATCATGCAGCGCTACAAAATTCTGTTTGTATGATTATTATTGGTCCATCTGGAAGTGGTAAGACGCAATTGTCACTGAATTTAATAATGAAGTGGATGAAATGGGATAAGTTGTATTTGGTAGCACCATCTGTAGACGATCAACGATGTTATGAAGTGTTAAAGATTATAATGAAAGCGCAAAATCGTTAAGCAGGGATGATGTTGTTGAATTTATAACTGACATCAATGAAGCGCCAAGTATTGATGATACTGATGGGTCAATTAACAATTTAGTTGTTTATGATGACATAATGTTGGATAAACAATCAAATCCTGCCAGAATATTTTCCAGAGATAGACACAAAAACACAGATATAATTTATGTAACTCAGTGGTATACACAAATTCCTAAAGTGATCAGAGATAACTGTAATATTCTTACTGTCTTTAACGGAGTTGATACTCACACGTTACGAAATATTCATCAGACCTGGTGTAGCGGCGATTTGGACATAAATAAATTAAAAAATTTCTTTAGTCGTGCTTAAATAACCCCACAGGGGTTTATAACAATAAACTTACACGATCCTAGAACACGGTATCGAGTTGGTCTTGATAAAATCTTTTAATTAATAGCAGTAGGGAGGGCGACGACAACGAATTGGTTCATTTTTTTTAATTGAAGTGCCATTAATGAGTTTTTCAACTAGAAACCGTATTTGGACTAACTCAGGAGGACCTCCCAAGTAGGCTTATCTCTCCAAGGGTTCCTCTTGAAACATAGTCGACGTTATTTCCGGTTGAAACCTTTTTTTTGGAGGGTTTATTTCGACAGTTGGAACCTTCTAAATTTGGTAGGATTCGCCCCCCCACCCTGCTGCTCTGCTACATGTCTGCGGCATGATGCCCCATTGCTAGACATCGCTATAAACTGTCACACTGCAGACTTCTTAGGAATATGACTGAAAAATTGTTAAAGCTACATTAAAAATAAAAAATGCACACTCTTAAACCTGAGGGTCTGATATTTAGAAAATGGTTGACCAAATGTTGGAAATTGATGAGAGTTTTATAGTCAGACAAAATAGAGTTGTTTAGTAGTGGCCCTTGTGTGACATCACAAGCCACTACCTCATTTCTAAAAATAGAATGTAGCTTCAGTTTCTGAAAAACATGATGATAATATGGTGTGCCAGTATCAATATTTAAATTATAAAATATGGTACTTAGAGAAAAAGCAAATTAACTTTTAACAAATATGATGAAGTAGTAATTAATCTAATTGATTGCTTTGTAAATACTTTTCTCGCTGCCTAACAAGTTATACACAAGGATGTTCCATTCTATTTATACATCTTTTTGACCTTATTATTAAACCTATTATTAAACCCATTAACCCCTGGAGGTTTTTGTCGTTTTCGTCTGAAATTCTAGTAGGAAACACATTTTGAAAGCTATTTCTGAATACATCCTAAAACATCAAGTTCCAGGTGATCTTCCAATAACATTCTGCCTAGTTGTGTTAGAAACATTGTTTTTCATTGGTTATTTGGCTCGCGCATGAGCAGAAGGGTAAAAGTTGGATTTTTTTGTTGCTTTTTTTATTCCAACCACAGGCAAATTTTGGGTAGAAAAAAATCAGGGTCCAAAAAATAAGGTTTATCCCTCTGTATTTTGTAGTGCAGCTAGAACTTCCATATTATTTGGTATCATTGTAGAGCTACATCTGTCTACCTTTCTATAATACCACCCATTTTAGTGTATCATACATGACCTTGATGCTATAGAGCTCGGCAGTAGGCAACTACCTCCTGCCACGTAAACTCGTCACCAGGGGTTAATGTGTTAAATGCACTTTGTTACTTACATGTTATTTAAGGATCCATTTTAGACTCATTATATATTTGTCTGATTGTAATATTTTATTGTTCTTTGAACAACTTTAAAATTTGACTACTTGTTCATTTATATAATAATAATAATACATACATACTTACAAACATTAGAATTCTTTTCTAAATTCAGCTAATGTTAATGGAAAATACATGTGTACAAATGCTGGGTACAAAACATCCAGGTTATGAAATGCCTTATGCACCCACTGGATTCCTCCCACCCGCAAACAACAGATGAATTTCAGCCAACATATTATGGTTTAATCATATTTTTTTTTAATTGTGCTTGGTATAAAAGGATATGTGAAATTATGTTATTTTTTTAATGAGTCTAGACCCATGAGTCTTTGTATCATTTTTTAACATAATTGCAATTGAATGATAGAGTAGCTTATGCTCTCATGTGGACAACATTTATTACTGTGAAAATCACATTTTCCTAGTAGGTGTGGGCATTTAAGATTGAATTTGGAATGTTTTTTTATTATTAAAATGTACTTTATTCTTGTAATTCACTTCCAAAGATTTACAACTGAAACATATAAAGATCAAATCATAAAAACAACAGCAACTATTATTATTAGTATTATTTATCCTCATATATTTTGGCAGAGTAAAACATTGCAGGAATGGTCAGCCCAATTTCCATAACAACATTGTTTCAAAACAGTTATTTAAAAGACCCTCTTGAATAGCACACAAAAGTTACCACTTGGATGAAAACAGCAATAAGGTTTACTGAATGCTGTATCAAATGATTGTCTGAAAACAATATGGCTAATGACGCAATGCTTTGTGGGTAAATTACATCATCCAGTATTTATAGCTTTCTAAACAACCCTATACTACATCAGCATGTCACTTTATTAAAGCCCAGTGGATCTTACACCAGCAAAAGTCCAGTATGGTCATTTCATTTGGAGTGTGGCATAGTTGATTGCAAAAAGTTAATTCATTAATTAGTAATATCTCGGTGAATCTGTGAAGTCCAGAGTATTAATATTTGATGCCATCAAGTGTCATAAGGATTTGTGATCACTACCTTAATAGTAATTTTGAAAGACTATGCCGGTTGATTTCTTTATTGCAAATACATATATCATCCCAGAAATGTACTATAGTTCCTCAGCATTAGTCAGCAATCAAACTATTAAGTTACCGTAAAGTATTGATTATCCAGATATGGCTTATCTGGAATGTTGAACTATATTCAGCACTTTCTCACTGTGGTGGCAGTAATTCGTGGATTACAGAAGGGATCCTACTTCACATTGTCCTTTGTTTATGAGGTCTTTCAATTTGTGGTTTGTAGTAACTATGAAATCCACAAACGAAAATCTCAGAAATAAAATTGACCTCACAATGTTGACTGAATATTCCATGTATACTTGTTTATTCTTGTAAACTTCTTGGTTATCCAGAAAATCTATTATCAAGACAAAGTCCGTGTGTCCCTGTTAGTCCGTCTTTACTAGCCATGGGTTGTCAATGGACTTTATACTACATTGATCTTTGGCATATCTCACTAGCCAGAATTATGACTACCACCCTGTTATTTGATTGGCTGCAGCTGAATGATCCAATCAGATTGCTTGTTACCCAAGATAATAAGGTTCAAAGATAGTTATAGTTCATTCTAGACCGAACTGAGAAGATCCCAAGGTAACTGAATAGTGTGTTCATTGTCAAAGAAGCATAAGACAATACATTTTATTGGCTGACAGAAATGTCTTACTGATGGGCACCAGCCTGGAACGCTTGATCCATGATTATTGATGAAACTTTCACTGAAAACACTGCTGCATTTCTGTATTTATTACCCAAGGGGGAAACAGATGTAGATTCAAATATCCAGATTAAATTCTTTATAGAGGGGAATGGTTACTTGAGAATGGGGAATTAAATCCAGTAGGAAAGGTTTGAGACACTGGGTTATGGATGTATTAATTTCTGCAAGCAATATTCCAGCATTATTTACTTTGAATCGATTGCTGTTGAGTCTGACTTAGCACAGTTTGCTACAGTTTCCTTCTTAACCTTGGCCTGTACAATTTACAGTGATTTTAGTGGACAGTAGAAAATCATGATGTAGCCTGACTCCATAACAACTGCTTCAGTACATCTAATTCTGGAAAGTTGACTTGTTTCTTTGCAAAAATTATACATGCAGGCCACATTAGTGCCTCTGATATTGATGTATGTTTGAATTTTTTGAATAAGCAAAGCTCAGTTAACTCATTAACCCCTTGGAGGTTTTTGTCATTTTCGCTTCAAACGGGATTAGGAAACACATTCTGGAGGCTATTTCTGAATACATCCTAATACATCATTTTCCAACAGATTTTCCATTAGCCTAATGCCTAGTCGTATCAGAAACATCATTTTTCATTGGTTAGTTTTGCTCATGCATGAGCAGAAAGGTAAAAGCTGGAGTGGTTTTTTTTGGTGTTTTTTTACCTTAACGGACCCATCATTTGCGTATGAAGACCATTCTTTGTTCCAAAGGCCCATCTTATCCTACTTTTTGCAAAGGTTCACCTGTCTGTGTACAGTTCAGACCAGCCTGCCTTAGATCTGAGGCCATAAAGTCTTTTAAAAAAAACTGGTCCAAAAAATTAAGTTTTTCCCTCTGTATTTTGTTGTGCAACTAAAACATCCAGATTATTTGGTATCATTGTAGAGATACATCTGTCTACCTTTCTATTATACCACTCACTTTAGTGTATCATGCATGACCTTGATGCTACAGAGCTTGGCAGTAGGCTACTACCTCCTGCCATGTAAACGCGTGCCAGTGGTTAATGAGTTAAGCATATTTGCAACCCATTTTTTTCTTCTTCTAAGAGACCGTTCTTTCCAACCCACTTTTTCCATTTCTGGAATGTACACCACTCCATAGATGGCATTTACTGCATTTTAAAGTTTTTCTTTTCATACAAACTTGTGACATCAATGAAACTGCATAACATATCAAATCTTGAGCTCCTTCCTTGTTCATTTGACATTGGTTGCTTCAGAGAGCAACGTGTCTTGCATTGACAAAGGGTATTTGTTTAATCCACCATCCGGCAAGCTATGTATGCCCAGGGTCACTGATAGAAAGTGGATTATTGATCTTTGGCTAGCAAAAAGCCTATTAGTATGGAAAATCAGCATTTTACTTTAGATACTGTTGGTTTTCATATTGTCAACATTTCATGCTTAACAATAATCAGCATTTAAAATCATTTGTTTATTGCATGATTTGACATAAATGACTGGGATGGGGCAAGCGTCTGTGCCAAGCAGTGCAACCTCTCCCATCTATCTTGATTACAACTTTAAAAGCTTTTTCATGTAAATCAGTGTTCATTAGTCTACACAATCCATTTCCTATTAAAACTGTAATATTTATCCAGATGTCAAAGAAATGGACAACATTTTAAATGACCTGCTGTACTTTGTTTCTATTATGGCATTAAGTAAATTGTTATTGTTAGAAGTTGATGAACAAGAATAAACTGTACCCCAATTATCATGTCAGAGGTAAGACTTTAAACCACCCCTTTGTGACTTGGTCTCCATAAAATAATTCTTGAGAGATTTGTCAAATTTGATAGATATACATGTACATTGAGTCTGGCATTTCTGCGCACCTAAGGTTTCCATAACGAATATTGAAGCAAATCACATACTGAATTCGACCTATTGAAAAGATGTAATGTTTATTAATCGGGCTCTGGAAATGAAATATATTACTTTGGACTGTTTCTGTCAGCATTTCAATTGAGTAATTAGGTCAGGTTTGTAGCTGTTACAAAATTCAATGCCGATAAATGCAGTGGCTTAACTAGGGGGGTGCGGACTGCACCGGGTGACACCATCAGAGGGGTGACACCAAAATGACTGTCTATAAAAAATTTGAATTTCTGTGCAGGAAGGAGGTCCATGGCAGGGGGACACCATGAGTTGCTGCACTAGGTGACACCAACCCTAGTGATGCCACTGAATAAATAGCAAGAGATATTAAGCAAACTAAACTGATAGTGAAAAAAAATTAGTAAAGTTAAACATTTACATATATATAAAAAAAGCTAGTATGTTGAAGAGAACCAACAGTGATAAGGATGTAATGTGTTTACAGTGTCTCATTTATGGGGAAAAAAAATTACTTAAGAATTTAGAAACAGACTGTACACCAGGGAATTTCTTGAGAATCCCGTTCTAGTAGCAGGTTCATTTCACATTTTGGATAGAGGACGATTTTGTGCATGTGGGACAGCTTCTTGCAAAATTGGACACTTGGATTAAAATGCAGTATTGTTTTAAGGTATCCATTTCAATCTTTTATATAATGTATTTATTTTATGATTCTCAAAGATATGTAGTAAATAGGATTTTCTGGGTTAAAAGTTCAAGAAGGTAATGGAGTGGGTCTTCATGTTGACATTTAGAAATCACATTTTCATATGCAGTTAAGGTAGAAATGTGGGTTAATTTTACACACTTTATAAATATCACTTTCCATAATTAAAGGAATATTGTTCTTTCTTTATACAAATTGGATTTTCGTCCAAAAGCAACACATGATCAGATGTTTACAGGAATGTCGTATCGTTGCACAAAATTACCCAATACACAGAATTGGACCAACATGGTGGTATATGTGACAGTGTGTGCATTTTGCCTCAATTCAAGTTGCACAGTTTATTGGCACAGTTTTTACATGCAAGGAAAGATTCAGTCCATGACTGCAGCATATTGCTATGTTAAAAGATACAGATATATATATATATATATATATATATATATATATATATATATATATATATATATATATATATATATATAATGAAAATACAGCTTAGGTTTATGAATGTATTAGCTATCAAAATTACAAGGAGTTATAAGGATAAATTCAGGGTCAATTACTTGGTCAATGATTGAATGGTGACTTTTGTTTAGTTTATACCAAAGAGTAAGTAGATGATACAATTACCAATTTACAGAAATAGGGGTGTGTGAAATGAAATATGGCAGTTGTATGTACTCAAAATATATATTTTTTCACTGTCATATATTAAGGTTCATTTAGCCAGACCTGGATTTCACCAAGAGAACTAGATTCTCTTTTTACCTTAAATATAGACTCCAGCAATCTGATTGGCTGAGATTTTTAAATCTTGCTTAAATTGACCAATTAAAAATCAGAACTCAGATCATCGAAAGATGTGTTGGTGAATTTAATAATAATAATAATGATAATAATAATAATAATAAAGACCTTTTTTCAGTGAGTTACTGAATAGTTACAAATGAGAACTAATCTGCCTTGAGGCCCACTATTATGTACATATACAATTGAAGGTAATAATAATATGAACAACCCACACACAGACACAAATGTGCACTCAAGCAAATGCAGCGTATATAAAAAACTGTTCACATAAACACTGTATAGGACCTGAAGCTTTAATTAGAATAAGATGGTAAATGAGATATATTTAGGATAAAGTCGAGTTGAACTGGATGAATCTTCATCTCCTCAGAGTAAAAGGCATAATCTATGTACAGTATGCTATGTTCTCATATTGTGTACATTTCTTAGTTTAGTATAGAGGCTGAGTGGTATTTGGACCAGACAAGTATTCATGATGTTAATAATACTGTTGCATAGAGAAGATTGAAGAAGACAGTGAGATACAGTAAAACTTGCTGCATGGCCACTTACTATTATGGGTAAAGACCATTGTTCTAGTCAGCTTTGATTCTGTCTGTGTGGCGTGTAAAATTGCTGATTTTATATCTAATGGAAATGCTGATGCAGATTTTATGTACTCTTAAGTGTATTTATTGTATCAGTGTCTAGGCAAGGGCTTATTTCTAGATTAATTTAAGGAGACATTTTGTTTTTTAGGTCTTCTTATTCTTTACAAAATTAGTTTTCATTACCGGTAGCTAATTAGACGCTGATAACCACGTGGCCATCATTTTATTGTACCAGTATGCTGTCTATAATGTAATGCATGTTGTTTTTCTTGGTTGTGATGTGGATATCCTTTCTGAAATATGCTACATAAAATCCTTACAAAGCTAGCATTAATAAGTCAAAATAATATACACATACTGGTGTGATCTGTATTAGGACTTAGAATATACTTGTTTATCCTTCATGTCAATATCAGCTAGAACTCCACATTTTACAGCCACTTAAGCTAGTGGAAAATTAATGCAGTCCGATAAAATAATTTTTGTTAAGCCCACATTAGTGAGATTTAAGACACACCAATCACTTTTATGTTGGCAGCATTAGCATCAGCAGTTTGGATTTGGGTTAAAGATTTTATTTGCATACATTTCCTAAACCCCATGATAGATTCTCATTATAATTGGTGGGAATCATTATGAAGCCAATACAGATCATTCCAGGACTTGCTCTCTAGTACCTTTTACCTTGGGATGAAAGTCAAAGTGATGTAAAATTTGTGTTAAGGTTTTTGTTTTCAGTGGCTTATATTTCTTGAAACCCTTGAAAGTTTTTATTTTCATGCTTGGGATCAAACATTATGAAGCTAAGGCAGTTCATTTTGCAACATGATCACCCACCATTTTTGACCAATGGGTCAAGGTCATGTGTTTTACAGCAATGGTTTCATCATTGATTTGAAGATAACAGTAAAAATAGTGAAAGATTTATAAACTATGCTGTTTTAATCATTGCATTAATCTCATTAACTTTTGAAAATCTTCAGGGAATGGAAAATTCTCATACTTGTCCATAGGTATACTGAGAAGCTTTCATTTCCCTATATTAGAAGCTTTGCTCATGTAATCTTGCCATCTGGTGAGAGATGGGGGTGAATCAGCTGGGTTAACTCTGCTGGACAGTTGGACAGTTTGTTCTTTTACAGTAAGGTTATATCCTGTACAAAAGTGATCTTTCATCAAATGACATTTGACATGTACATTCATTTGATATATATATAGCGCACACACACACACACACACTTACTCTTTGTTGTATATTTGCCAAAATTATCATCCAGTGTTTTTTATTATTTTATTTTGTGCATGGTTTATGTAATGGGACTAGGTATTGTAGATTTTTCTTCTGAACATTTAAGGGAAGGTGGTTGATACCCCACCTTCAAGAGGACGAGAGTATATAGGAATTCCCATTATGCATCTGTCATCCATGAATATAAGGGTCCTCTCTGTCCTGGCTGTAGATTATGTGTAAACTTGCTGTCACTAAACTAGTACATTGGTAGTCCAATAAATCAGCCTTTACCGGTTTGAAGTCTGTTCTAACATACCCATTAAATCATGCAGTTGGTGCAGACAGGACTGTCTGCAACTCATCTTTTTACATTTTAGTCAGTTGATAATATTTCTCATTGCTGTTATGTTTAGATGAAGGGTGCTTTCGGTTATATGTACAAGATATTTCTGTGTTTTTGACAACTCGGGTGTTATGGCTACATATGGCTGTTCCATCAGTTGTTATGGCTGCATATGGCTGTTCCATCAGATGCAGCAACCAATCAGATGCAACTTCTGCTCATTTTCTCATTTGAAAGTGTCAGTTGAAACATCCTCAACTATTTCTGTGAAACAAAAATAGGCCTTAGATGTATACAAGTGTAAAATTTACAGAAACATCATACATTTCCTGTGCCAGAAATTTATCTGCAAAAGAACAATTTTTTTGACTAACATGACTATTTCTGTGAGTGAATTACATTTAATTGTATGATTGAGAAGATTCAAATGAAACAGAATAGTTTGGTTCATTCACAAATTCTCTTCTAATCCTAATGTTTGGTAAATACAACAAGATGTGATGTAAAGGATTTACCTCAAAGTTACAGATGTTGAAAGTTTGGTTGCATTCATCATGTGTTTATGTGACTGACTTTTGTATCCCTGGATTTTGTAATTACCTACCATTTTAAATATAAAAATAATTTTGTTTTTGTTATCTCTAATTATGCATTTAATAAACGAAAAGAAATCCACTATTAATTCAAAATATTCTTACTTGTTGGGTATAGATTCTTGCTTTTTTGCTTCACTCAAGTCACATAACAAAATCTAGGGAAACTCAAGTCATGTCACATGACCAAAGCAGCCACATCTTCACTAGCCAAGGTTCCAATAGCTCTATCTGCACCTTGGCATATCGAGCAGATTTTTCTGTGCTTCAGATCTGTGAATTTCATTGGATGAGGCAGTAAGCCAACGCATCCAATCAAAATTAAGGTGTTCAGATTTGAACACTGTTCCTATGTGATCAAGGCAAGGGGAGCACACAACTTGAACGGTCTGATAAATAAGCAATTTTCCAGTGTCGGTCCATATCTGTACAATTGCCTTTCACTTAAATACACCTGTAATGGCTTCCCTCTGGTACATAGTCATACTTTCAGTGTTAAACTTACAGAGTATCCTTTTTAGGTCAATTGTAACCACTGTTTCTGGGAGATATACAATGATGTACAATGCATCACACTATTATATACTTAGGGAGGCAACACTTGAAATCCAATAAATGTTGCTAGGACAAGGCTCCAATATGGCTGTTTGATCCGCCAAGGTGTAGATAGGATTATTGGAACTTTGGCTAGAGAAGGTGAAGCAGAGAAAGATTTCGAATGAGTATCTGATGGAACAGACATATTTAATCATGAAGTTCTAAATGGAAGCATATGATTGGATCCAAAAATATTTTGTACATACATGTATTGCCTAGATGACCTCATGACCAACATGACTTGAGCCACAATAAATACCAGTAAGTGTCAGAAATGTACATTAATGTGTTGTCAACAATTTTGCAGTGTAATAAATCAGTAAGATTAGACAGAGAAACAGTCCATGAGTATATTAGTACAGGTCTGCTGGTTGATTTATCGACTAGTAGAGTGGGGGCTTGTTTGACTGAAGGTGGCTTGAAAACTGGGTTATTGTGATCTCTACTCTTTGGGGCTTATTCTTTGTTGCTTCAAAAGCATTTCTCAGCTATTTAATTCAATACCTTTTCAACCATTTGCCATTAAAATTATATGGTAGGTCCTTGTTAAGATTAATATGTATCATGCATGAAAACCAGGCCACTACGACCTCTATTTCAAGATATAATTAACATTGCGTTATTATCTTTCCATTTCGACTTCTTTCCTTGAAGGGTCATTGGCTTATAAGTGTCTGCTCTTGCACATCCTTTTATTCTTAATGGTACATGCAAATAAAGGTGGCTGTCATGCCCAAAGATGTATTCAGTAGTCAAAAATAATATGAAAGTTAAAGAGCTACAGTAAAATATCAATTATCTGGACTCATTGGGACTAGAATTTTGTCTAGATCATTGGTTGTCCAGATAACTGGTTACTTTATGCACGATATATTCCAAAACTGTTTCCTTGAACTGCTTAAAATTCCAGTTGGTTTTTTTTTCTAACTGTCACCAGTGAGAAATCCTGTAATTTATGTTTCTTCTACACAGCCATTTTCTGTATGGGTTTGAATAGGACTATCCTCAGTACACGTTTTGTGAAATTTATTTTACAACCAGACCTGTTGCAGCTGTTGTAAATGTGCAGACAGGACTGAGATACATGTTTATTCATTGTAACTTCCACATGATGGGGGGCAGGAGAACAGTTAATCAGAAGGCTGTTGGTTTTATACCAATATGTATGCAGAGACAATTCCTTGTGGGGTTAAGACATGTTTTATCCCTGTGACAATAAGAAAATTGTAATGCATATCAATACCAATTTTTGTGGATTTTTGGTATTCCAGCCATGGTTGATAAGAACAATATATTAAACCAAACTAACAATGGTGAAACTGTGAAGACATTTAAGTCTTAAAAATTCTTGTCAGAGACATGCTCATCACTTTAAGTACTAATAAACATATATATTTTTGAAAATGAGCAAAATATGATGCTATTAAAATTTAAAGGGGCAATGTACATGTTTTGCATCTCTGCAGTCCTGCTTTTCATCTTCAATTCTGGTTAGCACAAGGGTCAGTTAAATTGCCCGTACAAAGTATATCTGTTTTAGATCAAAGTTAATTTATTTAATGTCAGTTTCTCCACTACTTCTGCGTTTTTTGTAGTGTATGAAAACTGTTTCACTGAGCTCGGTCTGGGTGTTACAGAGTGCATCCAACTACAAACGGCATAGAGCCAAATCTGCCTTCACATAATGAGTTGATGTATGAAGGTTTATGTTCACTGAAATCATAACGACAAGTCATATCATTAATGTGGATTTGCTGGCACTCTGTTGTGATGGTAGATCTATGTTTTATTCTGTTTGCTTCCAAGTTAACCAATTCATGCATAGACAGAACAAGTCATCAGATGAAGGTCCACCAGCTGATCACTGAAATCATAAGTGCAGTTAAACAGAATTATTGTGAATTTTCTGGTGCTGTATAGATCTGGGTCTGTTCTTTTTGGAGTTGTGCTTGAGCAAGTGGAGGAATGTGTGTCAGAAAAACAAAAATCAGTGAGCAATATTTATTTTTCATTCATTAAACTATAAATAAAGTTAGAAAAAATTATTTATTTTTCCTTAACGGCACATTGTTCTAGGAACTTCCAATAACATCTTTGTTACAAAGTGGTTGGGTATAAAAAAAGTAATTATATTTTGCTATCTTAAAATGTGCATAAAAATAAGGTAAACACACACACACACACTATATTACATGCAAAAGCAAAGGTTTTGGTATCCAGGGTTCCCACGCTACCGGGAAATCAGAAAAAAAGTCAGGAGAAATGATCATTTTTTCCCCACTGTAAAAAGTCCTTGAATTTTGCAAATATTGAACAACCACGTAATTGAGTAGTAACTAAACTGATTGTGTGTTAAATTTATCGAGTTCTAACCAGAATATTCGGAGGGTGCAGTATGGATCATTTGGTTGCTTGCAATAAACATATATGCAGAGTCAATCCAAACACCAGTGGATTAGATTCATCTAATAGACTTTTATTTTCAGGTCAGCTCGATATCTGTATCATTCCTTACATGGAAGATATGAAAACCAGTCTAGCATCACATGAGGCCAACATGGTGGTGGCAAAGTGTAACCTCTTACCGGATGGCTAGCAAATTTAAATATTGTTAGATTGAGTCATACAGGCATGCAGTCGATATGAATTTTCTCAGAAATTGTCAGTATTAAAATTGTTATGTCTTTAATCTGCTGAAAGAGAAGATAAAACTACATCGTTGATGAAATGTGACCTGGTACTTGCAATTTGCATTGCTAGTCGCATGAGTGCTCAAATCTAACAACCAACATTTTCAAATGTTGTAGAGACAAAAATAAAAAAATATTAAATGAAAGTCTTATACTGGATGTGATAAAAATGCAAAAACGAAAGAACACTAAATTCTCCATATTTGTATATTCCAAGAACAACTTCTGGAGTTTTGTTGTATCACGTGGCTATCATGTTGACATGTGCTCTCTGCTTGATAAATCAGACTGGCCAGATTGATGGTTATTACAAAAAATATCTGACTTTATTTTAATATAATTGAATTTCTCTACAACAACATTATAAAGGAGTTAGTTGTTGATATCATGTTACCATTGGACTTCCGATGTCATTGTTTGAGATTTGTATAGTAATGTGACTAGTAATGCAGATGGCGAGTAATGGGTCAGGTTTCATCTACATTTTCGTATTGATTTCATTCAGGTTTGAGTCGATATAACGTAAGTTTAAATTTTTTAGGCCATCTGGTAAGCGATTACCATAAGTCACTACCGCACGGTGGCGGCAAATTTCAAATTTTCAATATGCAGTTGCATTGACCCCACATCCCAACCTAAATGTCCAAATATGAAAAATGGGGTGCTAATATTTGGAGAAAACTCCGATTGGAAAATGGATTGCTATTTGTTTTGAGCCATATTTTTAGTCCAAATTGTTGAATCTCAGAGCTGAAATGAGAAATTGTCGTCCCCTGCATTATATATTAAAAAACGATACGGGCCCCTGTATCAGTACAGGGCTTGGGGACTGGTTTCACGAATTACAAGACAAGTTGATTTTACAGAAAATTCAGTAATTGTTTATACAACAGTACATCATTTTGAAGGTCTTTTGTCAAAATTTAAATCAACCCTTTTGAAAATGTGTTTTAAATGATGGTATTTTAACCAGATCAACTTTAAAAGAGATCTGGTTGTTTGAAAAATCATGTTTGGGATTTTATTGGCACAGATAAATTCAGGGTTAAACTCTTTTCGTTATAAGACAAGATTCTAATTATTTGTGTTTAATATGTGTTTATTGTTTTTATTATACTTTAATAGGAAATGTTACTTTCTATGAGATGCATATATATATATATATATATTGCTATAGAATTCTTTAGAATTAAAGGCTTGAAAGGAAACAAAACATAATTTATGTTCATTATGTTGTTCCCACTTAGCAACATAATGCAGCAAAATTAAGTTAGAATTTTTGTTCTGTACACTGAAATGGCTTTATGTGCTAATTTATAGGAATATTAAATAATCAAACTTGTTTCGTATGGTACATTTTGTTGGATATGTACGTGATCATCTTTTCTGACTTTTGATGTTTTTGGAGACCCTTGAAAGAGAAACATCTTTAAATTTAGAAAATGCATGTTTTATAATCTAAAATGTTCTTTAATTCCATTCAGTAATGGTCATATGTGAACCTTGAAAAAAGTAATTTCATCCTGGAAAAACTCTGGAAATGACCTGGAAATTTATCTTTAGAAAAGCATGGGAACCATGGGTATTGCTATCAAAAGCTAGTCAAGAAAATTAATACTAATGTCACTGTATGGACAAAATGTGTTTCCTGCTTTATATTTGCTTTTAGAAGCAGGATATACTATGCTAATTAGTAGTGTCATTACCTTGATCAGTGCTTTTACACTGATTATTGAAATAATGTTATGCAGTCAGTTAACTTTGAGTATGAATCCAATAGTGACCTGTTTGAGGAAATATAGAAGGGCATGCCATCCCATAATGTTTTCATCCGAATGGTTTCGCTTTTGTTAACCTTGTTATTAGATATGTTCTGCTTCAGAGATCAAAGTTACTGCCATCATCAGTAGATCCATCATATGGTTGCACATGGATGTTGACCTACAGTCTTGCTTGTTTTGAGGAGCTGTATTTGAGGGGACCACTCCATTCCTTGGTGTTCTATCACAATATTAAGTTTGAGGAGTTGTATTTGAGGCAGTGGCATCACTCGGGTTGGTGTCACCCAGTGCGGTAGCTCATGGTGTCACCCCCATGGTCCTCCTTCCGTAACAGACTGTACAGAATCCTTAGTAATGTCATTTTGGTGTCACCCTCTCTGATGGTGTCACCCGGTGCAGTCCGCACCCCCTGCATCCCCCTAGCGACACCACTGCTGTGCCAGCTAGTCATGTATTTAACTATGATTGGTTATCCGCTTATGAAATCCGACTAGACCGAGCAGTGTGTGCTCTGTAAAATTTGCAGTTTTTCATTTTGGTGTCACCCCTCTGAGATGGTGTCACCCGGTGCGGTCCGCACCCCCCTAGCGACGCCACTGATTTGAGGGGACCATTCCTTGGTGTTCTATCACAATATTAAAAGTTTTTACAGATCATAGACATGCACAAACTTTTAATTTTTTGTCATTTCCATTTTGTTTAATGGGTGTCTGCGATTTGTCAGATTCTTCATTGATGATTGATGAATGACAGTTTATACTTGCCTGTATGATTCTCTTGTAGTTTTTCCCCCATTAGAATAAAGCATTGCATTCTCTCTCACTTTGTATGCTGCTCCAAATGGGCCATCTATTAACTGAAATTTGTGTGTTTGGTTAGACTGGTTGCTGTGGAATTGATTCAAGGTATTTTTTCATCCTGTGTATGCTTTGTGCTGGGGAACTATGGGCTCTATGATCTAGTGGCTGATGCCTGTCAGATCTTAGAGTTTTTATGGTTTGTTTTGCATGAACTGTGTACAGAGTTCTTCACAGCTACTTAATTCTCAAGTACCTGGTTATTTATTAATGCAGGGGAGATAACCCTGTATAGAACTAAACTGATCAGTGATTAGACTATGTTATCAACACAGTTGTTTTGCAGGTTGGCTGTCAATGCTCCTGTGGCATTTTTACTGTTTAAACATGTTTTATGCCATTCGAGTATTTGATAGAAAGCAACATCTTAGCATTAATAAATAAAAACTTAGTTGTTTTTTTCTTCTTCTCTGATATCATGTACATGTGTATTATACACATCCACATGAATGACTTGGTATTTTTCAAAACACATTGAGTACTGTCCTCAGTAGACTGCTCCCTCAATATAATGCTGTTGATGGGAGCCATACAGATTTCCTACATCATAAATGAGGAATCTTATACTGAGGTCTGTTCCAACAAGTCTGTCCAAATAATACATAAAAATAAGCCATTAAATGAAACAATGCCATATTATAACTGGTTTTCGTTTGCCAAGAACTGAAATCAAATGCAGTAATTAAGGCAGTAATAGTTAAAGAAAATTAATTTACATGAGATCCATGACCAGGTACATGTGCTGAGGGGCAGCAGTATATCGAGAAGCTTTACAGTGAGGTACCACTGTATTTCAAAATAGTAATTTTAGTTAAATAAATTTGTGTAAGGAAACAGCCACCTAATCTCTGCTGGATTTGTCAGTATGTTGTCCCTGGTGTACTGTAAACAGTAATTAAAAGAAGTGTCGCTGCATGTGCACATATGCATGACTTCTTTTGATGGCTTACACTCATAGTGCAAAATCATTGAAATTTTGTTTAACTCTTTTGAATAAATTTTGTTTACTTTGACAATGGAAATCAAACATGCCATGATTAGAAAAAATCTGACAAGCATAAAAAGCCATTTGAAGGACCAAACATTTTATGCATTAAATGTCTTGTGTACCAAGCATATGGGTGAAATAAAATGGAGATCAGAATGATAGATTCTCCACGACTATAAGAATCAGAGCTCTTAAGATCAAAAATGGCTGTCATGACATCAGATAGTAGAAACAAACAGTTCATAACTGGCAAAAATATTGGACTGCCTAAATATCTTGTACAAAAGAAACCAAATAAAAGGGGAAGTCTCATACAAAAGAAACCAAATAAAGGGGCAAAGAAGAAACGGGTATAAAATTTTATCATACAGGTCAACAGTGAGATGGAAATTTAGGGATTCCAATTCATAAAATGTTCCAGTAGGGTTAAGGGTTCGAGTCTAGGATTTGACCAATGGGGGTATGTGAGAAAGCTTGCCAGTAGCTTCTCATGGGTCGGTGGTTCTTCCCGGGGCTTTCCCAGGTTCTTCCTCCACCATTAATACTGGCTGCCATGCATAGCCTATCATGTGATGAAAAATGGCATTAAACCCCACAACAACAACAACAACCAGTAGGGTTAAGACATTTGAGTTTAAAATTTCATTGACATTTTACAGGCATCAGACTGAAATATGGTTAAATATGCACAGGTTTTGTCACATTCTGTGAGATATTTCTCCTGAGATTTCTTTAATATGCATGGATACAAACCATATAATTCGGATGAACTTTTATCAGGCATTAACAAGTTAAGAATCTGCACAGAAGTAAGCAAAATAATCTTTATTTTTATTTATGTTCAGGTCATTTGAGCATTTTACAGGTTGTACTTGTAGAATGATGAATCATGGTTATTTTTATCTTAATGCACAGCATGTCATTCAGTTCACTATAAATATTGAAAAACACCAATTGGGAAACCTTTGGCTAGAACCAATTTATTATTAGGTGAGAAATCAGTCTTAGTGAGCTAGATTCAGATAGCTAAAACTTCTGAAAGGATTCTTCCTCTTTCTTTGAGATATCACAGCAGTCTTTATTCAGGATTTTGTTTTTCTTTATATGAGTGCACAAACATGACCCTGTTAAGATGGCTGCCATGGCATTGGATTTCAGGCTCAATGGCATTAATGCACCTGGTCATTTCACCCTCATTAGCAAGAGACAGCATGGGATTGCCTCAGAACCAACAGACAAGGGCTCTAACATGGCCCACCCTTGGATTAAAAATAATTACATTCACTACACTTGTTTTGTTTCAGTCAGGGTTGTAATATCTTGACCTGGCAAGCTGACCTATGACTAATGGAATTTTAAAGCCTTTTATATCCCTTGCTTTGCATTCAATGAAGTTATTTCTGAAATGAGTCACAAAACCTGTCAGCTTGATGTGGAAGAAACTGATTCAGCTGCTCAGACTTGATGATGTCACCAACAGAACACTACAGATCTGTTGATGACGATTGTGTTCAAAGTACTGTGTTCATGTGATTTTGATACATGTATATTTTAAGCCAACATCTCTCAGTTTTGATTACAGTAATTGCTAACTATGGAATAAATTACTGTTTTTTTTAAACTGTCTTCTGGTCATCCTACTTTATGATAGTATCCAACTGACCTACACCTTGTAAGCATTGAGATTTATGCCTCATGATACATTTTAAACAATGAGATTTAAACATCTCATATGATACATTATAGACATTGATATTTTAATGTTTCAGATGTTACTTTTTAACACATGAACCCCTGGAGGTTTTTGTCGTTTTCACCTGAATTGCGAGTAGGAAACATATTTTGAAAGCTATTTCTGAATTGATCCGAAAACACCAAATCCCAGGTGATCTTTCAATAACATACTGCCTAGTTGTGTTAGAAACATCGTTTTTCATTGGCTATTTGGCTCGTGCATGAGCAGAATGGCAAAAGTTGGATTTTTAAAAAAAAACATTTGTTGCTAAACTGAGCCATTATATTTATCTTATCCTACTTTTTGCAAAGGTTCATCTGTCTGTTTGCAGTTCATACCAGTTTGCCTTAGATCTGAGACCAAAAAGTCTCAAATCTGGACACAAACTCAGATTCCGACCACGGGGGGAATTGGGTCCAAAAAATGAGGTTTTTCCCTCAGTATTTTGTAGTGCAACTAGATATTCCAGATTATTTGGTATCATTGATGAGCTACAGCTGTCTACCTTTCTATAATACCACCCACTTTAGTGTATCATGCATGACCATGATGCTACAGAGCTCGACATTAGGCTACTACCTCCTGCCACGTTAACTCTTCGCTAGGGGTTAATGTGTTAAACATTGAAATTTTGTTATCCTGTATACATTTTCCCCAGTGAATGTGAATGCAGTAAGTTCTGACCACTTAGCTAATGAAAGATTTGAAAAGAAATCTAGAACTCATTCGTGCATGGGTTGTGACAAACTATCTATATAATGTATGATTAAAGAAGGAATTCAACCACAGACATTTCTTGGGGAAAGCTCATGAGGCTTCAGTAACTAGATGTCAGTTTTATTGACACCATATCGTCTGAAAATATCTTATTCATATTTGCATGAAAATAAAGTTATCAGGAATTTTTGTGGATCCCCAAAGCCTGAAAATATTCCTATTCCTTGTAAACTACTTGGAGGATTGCCACCAAACATTATAGACACATTCATCCAAAGGTCTGAATAGTCATAAATGAAATGGGTGCCCCTTGGACATTCAATATGGCAACCATGAAAGTCATTTTGAAGTCTTTATGTCACTGCTACTCCTAAATAGATGTTTGTATTGATATGTGGTATCCACAAAAACACCTCTTATGATTCCTGGTTAATCCTAAATGAAAGTAGTGTTGATCTGATAACTAATGTCTGCCGTGGTGGCCATATTGAAAATCTTGTTGTCACTACTGAGTGGATGGAGGTACTTACACAGGGTTGCCACTAAATGACCTATGATGTCTGGTCAACCGTAAATAAAAACGGTGCCATTCTGATACCCAGTATGGCTTCCATTGTGGCTGTCTTAAAGCTTATCACTTCTCCCCCTAGATGGATGATCATATTGACCTATGCTTTTCACCAAAAGATCTACTATGATGTCTGGTTCATTGAAAGTGGTGCCAATAGGGCCATCCTGGCAGCCATATTGAAAATCCTTTTATCTTTACTCCTCCTAAACAGAAAGTCATATTGAGGTGGGTTTATCACCAGAAGGCATCTTGTGAATAGTTGGTCCTAAATTAAAATTATACTGACCTGACATTTTGAAAATCTTCAACTGCTTCTCCTCCAGAATGAAAGGCCATATCAAGAAAGGATTTTCACCAAAATACTTTTTATGATTTTTAGATAGTCCTAAATGGAAATGGTGCTGATGTAAAATTAAATATTGGCACCATGAATGGATGATTGTATTGACAAGTGATTTTTGCCAGAAGACTTCTTATGATGTCTAGTTGGCTCTAAATGGAAATGACGCTAATCTTGGATCCAATTTAGCCACAAGCTAGTTTTAAAAGAATAAACAGCTTACTGTGTTTTCCAGGATTTTTTTTCTCACCCAGTGGAATGTCTTTATGATCAAGGGACTTGTCAATTTACTCACTGTGATTTTATTTTCAGTGGATATAATTTTTGTCCTAAAAGAAAGGCCCAGGAAACTACCACAGCAAATTCCATGGTTGTTTTTAAAGGGGAAGGGGTGGTGTCTGGGAATTTCTTTTGAGTTGGGATCATTTTTCTTCTTTTACATAAAATTTTGTTTTTTCAACCAATATAATGGATTTTTTTCCTTAAATCGGAGAAAGAATATAGTTTTTGCAAGCTATTTAATGGCAGGAAATATTTGTTTTAAAAAAGAACCTCTTACTTGCTGAAATTTAATGGATGGACTCTTTATGTTTTATAAAAGAACCTCTTCCTTGCTGAAATTTAATGGATGGACTCTATGTTTTATAAAAGAACCTCTTCCTTGCTGAAATTTAATGGATGGACTCTTTATGTTTTATAAAAGAACCTCTTCCTTGCTGAAATTTAATGGATGGACTCTTTATGTTTTATAAAAGAACCTCTTCCTTGCTGAAATTTAATGGATGGACTCTTATGTTTGTTTGTTGTTTATCCATTGACTTTGAAGATGGCCATGACATCACTAACTGGTTTGGTTTTTGTGATCAAGCCACTTTGTACTTTGAACTGAGACACTTTTGTCAGGAGATGCTTCTTGGGTTTGCTCTAACAAACGAGGACGTTTTTGAGATTTCAACAGCTTGCATTGCCTCTGCAATTCTCCTCCATTCAAAGTCAGTAGCTTCATTGTGGATGAGAATTTTTTTAAAGGTACATAGAAAGACTATTTCACACACACACAGTCCTCAGGCAGCCTGTGTGAAAATGAGTAAGCTTCTTGAGATGGTATCTTTACACTGTCCAGGTTTTGCATACATACAGCAGGGTTGGCAGCGTAGTGGCTTTGTAGACTTTAAGATTTTTTTTGCAGACTGATCCCTCTGTGCTCATACACATTTGCACATAGTATGCCAAAGTCACACTTGAGCAGTTCTGTTGATGGTTTTATCATCGATGTGGACTGCATGTCACATCGTGCTGCAAAGATATGTGAACTTGTCCACTGCCATGAGGATTTGGCCATTTACTGTGATGGTGGGCTCTACATAAGGCCTTCCTGATGTAGGTTGGTCCTCAGTCTTTTTGGTACTGACTGTGAGACTGACATTGTCACAGGCTGAGAGAAATGGTCCATACATGGACCTTGGTGCACAGTAACTTAAACGTC